>JAHTLZ010003526.1:20383217-20414807 GCA_023846285.1 Phrynocephalus versicolor | reverse complement strand
AGTCAGAGGTTGGGAGTTCAGTTCCCCACTGTGTATCCCAGAAGAGCCAACTTGTGTAGATTTGGACAAGCTGCACTATCCCAGGATGACCCCAGAAGAATGGAATGAATACTCTCTAAGTAGGAAACTCTTTTGAATACTCTCTAAGTAGGAAACCCTGACAAGGGTTGCCATGAGTCAGAATTGATTTGATGGCACATGATGATGATGATGATGATGATGATGATGATGATGATGATGATCAAGAAGAAGAAGAAGTTGTTGACGGAAACCTTCCTTCTGTGAACTTCCTTGAGTCAACTACCCATTAGATCTCTACTTGAGCTGAGGCAATTCTGCTTACCCCTTGCAACTTCTTGTCCATTTTTTTCTAAAGTCTAAGATATGAAACTCAAACAATGACTTCCAAGGACTATTAAAACATTATGGCACCCTTTTATATTTTAAATCTGTGGTGCTCCATCACAGATGGCACATATCCCTAAAAGGGTTAATTCCAGTATGAATTTAAATAATCAGCTGCCCAGAGTGGCTTTTATGCCAGATGGTGTGGTATATAACTCAAATAAATAAATATTCATGTCCTATCATAACAGAGTCTATGGGTATAAAGGTAAAAGTAAGTTTCATTATTCAAATGATTCTAGGCAACATCAACATGCCCAATTCATTGTTCCAAAAGCACACATAAAGATACATACATACATACATGCATACATGCATACATACATACATGCATACATGCATACATACATACATACATACATACATACATACATACATACATACATACATACATACATACATACATACATACATACATACATGCAATACAGGGTTTTATAACCAAGGTGACTGCAAGGGGCTGAACAAAAATGTGAAACTTTTTAAAAGTTAAGTTAAATTATCCTAGGATTTAAGCATACTATTAACCATATTAACCATACTAGTTTCTTTGATTATTCTTTCACTGTTGTTACTGCATCGTGATAATTGTGTGCCAACAAGTCAATTCCTACTCATGGTGACACTTTTTAGGGTTTGCCAGGTGGACCATACTCAAGTGGCTTAGCATTCCCTTATTCTGGGGGTATCTTGGGACTGTGCAGGCTGGCTCTTCTCAAAATGGACAGTGAGGAACTGAACTCCCAATCTTGGATTTATCCCACCAGCTCTGTTACTGCATAGAAGCTCCTAATTAATTACTTCATAAAAATGAAACAATATTTGTTTAACTTACTGTATTTCTTAGCCACATAAGACAGACTCTTGCATAACTTTTATTTCAAGAATCTAGTTCTGACTATGAGAAAGGGAAAAACACTTAATTTTAATTCTGGAAAAATTAAAAGACATGGCTCAGCAGACTAAGGCTCCAAAAACTGTCAGCTGCAAAGTCGGCAGCTCAGTAGTTCGAATCTCGAGTGCCACTCAAAGGAGCGAGCTCCTGCTGATAACCCCAGCTCCTGCCAACCTAGCAGTTCGAAAGCATGCAAATGCAAGCAGATAAATAGCTACCACCATAAAAAGCGGAAAAGTAAAACAGTGTTTCCTTACAGACATGCCAGCCACGTGGCCATGGACTTGCACAACACTGGCTCCTCGGCTTGAATATGTAGATGAGCACCACCCCTAGAGTTATAGATGCCTAGCATGCATGTGCGGGGGGGGGGGGGACCTTTACCTATACCTATATGAGTGTGAACAAACAAGATGCCATGCAGTAAATCACCAGTCATTTCACACTATGGATGTTTAGTTGTATTTTCAGTCGTAGGCATTGCAATGTTATTGAATTATTATATTCTGGTATATCATCCATTAAAAGGCACCTTGCCTTCATATTGTACACTATAATACTTCCCCCAGTGCCAGTGAGTAGAGGAGACGAGAGGTGTCAACTTTCAGTGGATGTAGATGGATGTCCAAAATGTGTAAGCAGCCCAGTGCTCTATGGCCAGCCTAAAATAAGTAGAGGAAATCCAGTTCAAGGGGCTTTCATGAATGAGACAAAACCATGATTTTTATTTTGTGTACCAGCTTGTGGCTTGAGATGAGTGACTTCTGGAGAGAGAGTTGACTGAAAAGCAAGGAGCACATGATAAAACATAACACACCCGTGGGCAAAACTCTGAATCCCCAATTTCACCATTCATACTCTTGCTTAAGGCATTTGTTCAAATTAATGGCTGTAAATTTCTCACTACAAGTTTGTATCAATTTCAGAAGGATCCCTGTCATTAATTCCTATAGTATAATTTATATATCACCTTTCAGTAAGGAATGCTTGATGGTTGCAATAAAACCAAACAAAGTGTTACTTTTTAAAATGCCGTCAAGTGTCCTGTCAGCTACTCCCTTGTTGCTGTATTGGTGGAAAGAGCTACATGTGCTTTCGTCATGAAGAAATAATCCCCATGAGAAATATACCATGACTGAAATCATGAACTCTCCTTTAGATGGGAATAGTTGCTCCACTGGGATAACCTGTCGTGATGTGCATGTTACACTTCCTTTGCACTGACCAGAATGGAAATTTACTCAGACTCACTCAGTGGTGTGTTCAGTGTCATCCTAAGGTGTTGGATTATGATGGGGCTGTCCGCCTTCTTTCTTTCCACAGTATTTCCGTCTGTTCACTTAGACATTAGAGCAACAGAGTTGGGGAAGGAAAAAAGTGCACATCAGGAAACCACTTTCCCTCCCCCCCCCCGCAAACCTGTGGCAGCGCAAGATAAACAGAACATGATGACATAGTGTCCATTGCCAGCTTCAATTTAAATGTTCCATGCACCCATTTGGTCTGACAAGTATGCCACTTCACTCCTGCTGATGGATATTCAGCCGCCTTTATCCCCTCTACAAACACACGGCTGCCTGATAATGTCATCAGCCTGTGCGCACACAGTAAGTTTGCCATTCCCTCCTCTTGATTGTGCAGCTCTGGCCACCAGCTGAAACTCCCAGGTTGGATGAGAATAAACGAGCCTGAAATGAAAGGTTACTGCAGTTCAGCGGTTGTTGGGTTGCACCTGGATATTTACATCCATCTCTGGTTCTCATCAGTAAGCTGCAGAAAGTGGAGAGGACATCAGGAAATGGTCAAAGTGGGAGCCAAGTAAAAAGGAAGGGAAGGGAGGTTATTTCTTTTCTGATGACATTCACAGGGAAGGAGCAGAAAGAGAGATTGATTCGGAGGTACGTTTGCTCTTGTCTGATTTCTGATCATGCAGACATTTCCTGTTTGACTTCCCCTTGTTGGACGGCAAATAAAGATCCAGTGTCAGCAAGCGATTTGAAGGGCTCTTGGGCAAGGTGCCTTCTGGAGCTCTTTAGGCCACTTTGCCCTGTAAACTAACTAGGCAAAAGATGCATCCCTTTTTCTGTTAAAACCTTTACACACACACACACACATACACACACACACACCTCTATGGAAACAAAGTCACGGGGCTCAGAAATGAAGCATGAAGTAAGGCAGCAGCCATCAACTCTCTTTAAGACTGACTATTAAACTTTTTTTATTAAACCTCCCCATTAAACTACACTACCATTTGTATTTTTAGGACTTTTATACTGTGTTTTTTATTCTTATGCACTGTGTCTAGACTTCTGCTCACTCTCTCACTCTCTCTGGGGGGGGGGGGGAGTAATACACTTTTAAACATTACATCCAAAGTGAAGAATCATGGATCAAAAGGTTGTAACTCTCCTCTAAAACACATACAGTATAACTTATTTTAGCAACAACAAGAAGAAGAAAAATCCCACCCCAGTTTTTTAAAAAAACAAGTTGGGTTGGGTTGGGTTTGAAGGGGCTGACTTTGGTCCCCCTTGGGTAGTTGAAATGTCTTCCAGATGCTGAGAACTGGTCCCTTCATGATCTGGGATATGTCAGTAGTATGTTCCTCCTAACTGGTGGCAGCTTATCTGTTATTGTTTTGGGAAGAATCCTTATAACATAATATCTAGCATTAAAGAAATGCATCCCTTCTCACAAACTGCAGCAGCACACAAGAAATCTGCCAGGGTTATGCATTGCCCAATGGATAATAGCCTCCTCAAGAAATCATAGTGAATTTTACTTAGGTTAGCAGTTTCTGTCTAAATTCACCAGGAATGAGGCAGGAATCTTGACAGGAATTCTCTGCAGGGGCACTGACACCCCAGGGAAATGTAAAACCCAGTTTTCATTGTTAGGATTCAGACAACTCAATATTTACCCTTGGAAGATGTCTTAGAAAAATTAAGAAAGCAATGGACCCTATCCATGTGCAGAGCCCTCTCGTTATCACTGAATAACCCAACAGCTAGACTAACACATCTGGGATTATGGGCTTCTATAGCAGAGCGTGTGATTTTCTTTTTAAAAAAATAGCAATTCATTCATTCATTTTATGAGTCACTCAGTGGTTTGGGGGGTTGCACAGAAATGCAAAATAAAATACAGTAAAATCAAAGGCATGCAATTAAATACAATGGAAGAGACTCATTTTAAAAATGGCAGAGAAAACAAATAGAAGGTTTAGAGAAAAGAGCCACAGATATAAAAGCAACATGTTGAGACTCTTCACCTCAAATAGAAGAAAGAGAGTGAGGCTCATGCCCTACCCCTTGAAGAGGCATAAATCAGGTGCTTTCTCATGTCATACATGTAATGCAGACTAGTCATCCCATTTGTCAGAGCTGAAAAAAAAGAGCTTAACAATTTAGACATAGAACATCTAAGATTTGTGTGTGTGTGTGTGTGTGAGTGTGTGTGTGTGTGTGTGTGTGTGTTGTATCGTTACAGTCATGACCAACTCTTTGTGACTCCATGTCCATGGAGTTTTCTTGGCAGGGTATCTTAGGGTATCTAGGCATTATCCAAACACATAAATATTAGAATCTATTCTGTTCTACTACTGAAAGTGAGATTGTTTAGTCCACCAGCCTCTTTCACTCTTTTTACGTTGGGAGAGGAAGATGCCAACAGTGATCAGCTGAGAAAAGATCTGACTGAGAACATTCCAGTCAAAAAAAAAGTGTTCACAAACAATAGGAAACAACAGTGAGAGATACACTGAACCAATCACTCCCCAGTCACAAGCATGAAAGCAGTCTAATCCTGCAGTATTTATGCAAACTGATGATTTCTAGAGTTTTCAGAATGCGACAAAAGTGCTTTTATCTTGACTCTGTACTGCAAAAACTAGACAGAAACCTGGAGCTGCCAACATCAACTTTTCATCTGTTACCCTTTCATTCTCCACTTGAGGCTTAAGGAAAGTCTCCTGGACTTTCAAACAGATTTATTTGCATGGTCCTCCTGCTGACTGACTCCTTCCTTTAATTTCGATGGTGAGCAGGCGTTGGAGTTTGCCACTTACTAAGTATGGGAGCTGGGCAAATAATGAATGTGGAAGGAAAGGCAGAAGGAGCCATAGACCAGAGCTACTTCCACCAACTAATGTAAAGAACGGGAGAAACAGGCTTATAGGACTCAGGAAAAGAGATAAAATAGTTATAATTGGCAGCGCTGATTAGAGATGGGCACAAAATGAAATTTTTTATTCATTTCGTTAATCGTTATTCATTTTGTTAGGGAACGAAACAAATAACGAAGGGACCCATCAAAGAAAAACAAAATGAAACGAAATGGAAATTTTTGTTTCATTCGCTTCGGTTTTCATTTTCCCATAGGAATGCATTGAAGCAATGCACTCCTATGGGAAAAACTGGCAGATCCCCCCCCAACTGCCCTATTGGCACCAGGAAAGGGTGGGCGTTCCCCCCCCCAAGCCACCACCGATCAGCAGGAGCACGGGCTTCAGCAGGGGGAGGACTTTTAAAAGCCTGCTTTCCCAGCGCCTACCTGTCATCAGCTGGACCCCTTTAAAAATGGCCCAGTCAGTACCAGAGGGACCCTCTGGTGCTGACTGGGGCATTTTTAAAGGGGTCCAGCCAATGACAGGTCAGCAGGATCCCTGTGAAAATGGCCCCATTGCCAGCGCGGAGCTCCTGCATTGACAACGGGGCCATTTTCAGACTTCTCCTGCCGACCTGTCATTGGCTGGACCCCTTTGAAAATGGCCCAGTTGGCAGCAGGAGGCACTGATTAATGAACTCAAGAATTTCAGGCCTGGATCTACCCATGGTACAATGCTTGCATAAGTGCCGATTGTGCAAATATTTGTATATTTTTTTACACTTATCACATTTTCCCACAGCTCAGCAAAATGAGACATGACCTGTCTCCCATAACCAAATACAGCTTCATCCCTCTCGTGAGCTGCAACCTGCCACTGGTGGTACCTGATATGCAGGCAAGACTTGTTTTTTCTCTCTGCCATACCCACACAGCTCTGTCAGGGGACTTTTCATTCTGACAGAATTGCACTAGATATCAACTTGAATTCCTAAAGTAGAATTCTAACATAATGGATCAACGTTCGTCACCCACCATGTTAATCATCTCTGTTTCCAGCCCCAGAAGCCACCTTATATTCAGCTGCAAAGGATAGTATCCAACAAACTCCCCATGAGGATTCACTCAACATTACACATTTCAAACCATGTCAACTCCACTCCACTTGTTCACTGAGTGCTATGCATCAGTCACATACACTATGTCTAACGTACCACAAAAATCTTCAAGCAGCCTCAAGGCTGGTTGAGAAATTGTTATCAGAGGGAGACATTTCTTTCTTGTATGGTTTTTATTCCTTCTGTTCATTTATCCCTTCTTCTAGACTATTCCTAATTTTTTCAAAAAAATCCAGTCCCCAGCATAAAGTACTCAGGACTCTTATTAAAAGATTACAATACATTCCATTAGTAATCGATTCAAAACATCTGCACTTAGAGCTCTTAGAGAATTATTGTATAAAAATGGACTTCATTTGTACTCAGCAGACTTTTAAAATGTGTTTAAAATGAACCCCTCCCTGCTTCCTAGATTCTTTTGCCAGTTGCACTCATAAAGACTAAAGGTTTTTGGAATATTTTGCATTCTACTTGGAACATTTTCCCCATTACATTTTTGGTATATATCTGGAGCTCTGTGTTTTGAAAGATACATGTAATCTTTAGCAAGCAGTTGGATCCTTTTGGAATAAAATTATTCACTTCCCATCTATTGTACAATGGGCAAATTAAAGATTGGGGGGAAAATATTCACAGCACAACTGATTTTTCTAAAAAAATTATCTGTTAATCTGTTTCCTTATACTAACTTGTAGGAAGGTCAGCAGAACAGGGCCTTTACCATTAAAGGCCCTGTGCCTCTAAAAATGAAATTAAAGGGGCAAACAGGAGGGACAACAGTTGCATATCTTTACCTACTGTTAGGAGCAGAATATTGGATTAGACTTCTCTTGTACTAATCCAGGATAACAGTATTCACATGTTCTACTTGACAAACCTGAAAGATATGTAATGGAAGTGGCAAGGAGACCAATTTAATACAGAACAGATGATGAATGTATTGACTGTTGCAAGGATGGGAACAGCAATGAAATGGAAATGTTTAGAAGTGCCAAGAATATATGGTTAACTATTAAGTATTTGGCAGGTAGCAGTATTAGTCAAAGCAATAAATATAGAAAGGGCACTGGGAGGACAAAAAGCTCTAGTCATTTCCCAGAGGAATGTACTTTATTTATGCAGATGTGCAACATTTATTCAGGAAAACAAAGTGGAACAAAACATTAATTTTGTATTCTACCTACAGGAGAATATGAAAATCATTTTTTTAAAAAAGCACTTATCTACCCACACCTGCAATGGAATAGGGATTGAGATTAAGGAACACAGATATGAGTATGTGGACTATTGTAACTGCACAGAATAAACAAGTATTATGTTTTATGCTTACTTTATAACCAGCCAGACTATGCATGGCTATGTTACAGCATGAGGGTATTGCTTCCGTGGACAGCACGTAAGATTATCTATTTGAATTTTAATGTCTTTGTTCCTACACAACAGGATTTGTTAAGGAACGTAAATCTGGGTGCAGCTTTTAAGGTGTGATGTATTTGACTAGATCTGGAGCCTGGTAGCTGCAGGAATGACAGTAAACCAAAGACTCAGAACATAAAGTCACCCCCTGCCATTTCGCGGTTCAGGTACCACGGTCCCACTACATTGCGGGATCGCAGTACCTGCACTGCTGGGGGGCGGGGGCGATCAGGCCGCTCCGCGCAGGGCCCTCTGCCCCTCCGAAAAGACTTGGAGCCGCACAGGGGGGCGGCGGGGGCTGATTGGGTCGCTCCCCACAGCCACCCTGGACCCCTCCGAAAAGCCTCAGAGCCGGGGGGGCACTGGGGAGAGATCGGATCGCTCCCCGCAGCCGCCCCTGGCCCCTCCAAAAAGGCTCGGAGCTGGTTGGGGGGGCACCAGGGAGAGATCAGATTGCTCCTCGCAGCCCCCCTGGGCCCCTCCAAAAAGGTTTGGAGCCGGGCGGGGGGGTGGCGGAGAGCGATACGATCACCCCCCCTGCCCCCCTGCATGGCTCTGAGGCTTCTGGAGGGGCAGGGGGTGGTGGGGGATGATCGGGTTGCTCCGCGCCGCCCCCCAGGCCCGTCCAAGAAGTCTCGGAGCCAGGCGGGGGCGGGGGGGCACAATCTTCATTGAAATGCATTGTCAATGGATTTCAATGGAGAAATTTCCTCCATTGGAAAGCATTGACCCAATGTTTTCCAATGGGAAAATTTTTCTCAATTGAAATGCATTGGCAATGCATTTGAATGGAGATGGCCCTCTCGGGAGGCGCAGGCGGATGGCGGCAGGAGGTCAGATCCCCCTGCCGTCGCCGACGCTCGCTGCCCCAAGACTTCTCGGACAGGCGTGCGATCGCCCCCACCCTCCCCCAGGCCTGTCCCCAGGCCCCCCACCCGCTTCCGCATATCGCGGATTTTCATGGATCGCGGGTGGGGTGGGTCCCTAACCCCCGCGATCAGCAGAGGGTTACTGTAATCCGATCTGCTGCTCTTGTAACTGAGTGGTTAGAGAGAGCTCTTATCTGCAGCACAGATTCCAATCCTGTCTCTTTCCTTTCCTACCCCCTCACCGCCCCCAGGCTAATTTTTCCAAATACATAAATTGCCTTTATTTCTTTATTTTATTTTATTTATTTTCTGTTCGTTCCAAACTGATTTTTAATTCATCCCAACACAGATCCATGAATCTCACCATTTTAAAAAGCTCCAGTAACATAAATCTATAAACTTCTAATCATATAATTGGCAACTCACAGTGAGTTTCTAACACTATTACTGTTCATTATCTTATTTTATGTGTTGTTGTTTCACAGCATTTAAGACAGCAGTTCTCAAACTCAGGTTGCTATTGGAAAGTGTGCAATCGGTAGTACAGGAAAGACATTAACTTGTGGGTTCAGCCCTTGGGAACTCAGAACGATTACCTGAAAACACTTCTCTCTTTGTGAAGGAATTATAACCACATTTCTTTCTAACAGAATAAGAAAACTTGTGTTTTGGGGAGAAATAAGCTTGGAATACAAAAGGCAATAGAAGTCCTAGTTTGTGCTCAGTTGGAAATATCAAGAGCCATGCTTGCCCCTTTTCATCTCTAGAGAACAACACAAAATGAAAAGTGTGCTGCTTATATGCCACCGTATAGCCTTTCAGTCATTCATTTGATATTTTGGTTTGTTTTTATCTTCTTAAATAATTGCATCTAGCTATTTTCAGAAGATGTGCCATCATTTTTGGTTTAACTGGGATGTTACCACCAGGTTCTTCTTAGATACATCTGAAAACTTTATGAGTATTTTACAACTATGGGACAGTTTAAAAATATGGAACACATATAGCCTTCTGCAACTTTTGGAGATCCCATTCTGATTGAATGTATATCATCTGTTTATTCTAGACATTAGAGATGGGCACGACTCAAAAAAATGGTGTTTCGTTTGTCGTTTGGTCGTTTAGGGGGCCGTTTCGGTTCGTTTCCGTTTTCGTGAGGTTTTTTGCAAAAAATTCATTTTCATTTCATTACGTAACGAAATGAAAAAACGAAAACAAAAACAAAAAATTGCTGTTTCGTTAGCATTTAGCACAATTCAATGTATTTGCCATAACGAAAACGAAGCGGTCGACAAAATTTTTCATGTTTCGGGTCGTTTCGTTTCATTTTGGAGTCAAAATTCGTTTTTCGTTTCATTATGTAACAAAACAAAAAAACAAAAACGAAAAATCGCTCGTTTCGTGCCCATATCTACTAAACATAGTATAATACCACAGGTTGAAAAATTCTGAGATTCATGTACAAAGATACATTTGTATAAACTACTGTAATTAGGTCTGTAATTATGTTAGAAGTAATAGTACCGAACAGAACAGTCCTACGCATCTCTATTCAGAAAGGTTTGATGGAATTTAATAAGGTAAAGGTAAAATTAAAGGTCCCCCCCCCGGCACATGCATGCTAGTTGTGTCCGATTCTAGGGACATTGCTCATCTTCATATTCAAGCCGAAGAGCCAGTGTTGTGCAAGTCCATGGCCATGTGGCCAGCATGTCTGCCAGGAAACACTTTTTTACCTTTCCGCTTTTTATCACAGTACCTATTTATCTACTTGCAATTACATGCTTTCGAACTGCTAGGTTGGCAGGAGCTGGGTTTATCAGCGGGCACTCGCTCCACTGCATGGCACCCAGGATTCGAACCACCAAGCTGCCGACTTTGCAGTCAACATTTTTCAGAGCCTTAGTCTGCTGACTTACTCCCAAATAATCATGTGAACAGTCTTGGTTTCCCCTGATGCTATAGCAATTAAAAGATCTGAATAGTAAGTATATATTGTAAGGAATATACCACCATGGTTATGATTAGTGATGATGGGGAGCATATGCTTTGTGAAACATCAGATTTTTCCCAGTCTGCTGAAGGAGACGGTGGTGAAGCCCATTATTAAAAGACCTGGCTTGGCTGTCGATGACATGTCCAACTACCGTCCCATAGCCAATGTTCCCTTTCTGGGCAAGGTAGTCGAGCGAGTCGCCGCCCTGCGTCTCCAGACATTCCTGGAGGAGAACCACGTCCTGGATCCTTTCCAATCTGGGTTTAGGCCGCGTCATGGGACAGAGACGGCCCTGGTCGCTCTGCACGATGATCTGTTGAGGAGGGCCGACAGGGGTTGCTCTACCCTGCTGGTCCTCCTCAACCTGTCAGCTGCTTTTGATACCGTCGACAACGGTATCCTGCTGGGGCGGCTCTCGGAGGTGGGGATCGGGGGCTTGGCCTTCGGCTGGCTCCGTTCCTTCCTTGAGGGTCGTACCCAGCGAGTGAGCTTGGGGGGTGAGTTGTCGGCTCCCTGGACACTCTCTTGTGGGGTGCCTCAGGGGTCGTCCCTCTCCCCAATGCTCTTTAACATCTATATGAAGCTGCTGGCTGAGATCATCCGGAGTTTTGGAGTCTGCTGTCATCAGTACGCTGATGGCACGCAACTCTATCTCTCCTTTTCCACCTGTGCAGTGGAGGCCGTCCAGACCCTTGATCGTTGCCTGGCTGCAGTTTTGGATTGGACCAGGACTCACAGACTCAGGCTCAACCCTGGAAAGACCGAGGTCATGTTCTTCGGGGGCGGCCCCGATGGGTACTGTGGCCCTCTTCCCAGTCTGGATGGGTCCGCCCTCCAACTGGCGCAAAGAGTGAGGAATCTGGGCGTCGTCCTGGATCCGGGCCTGACCCTGGAGCCCCAGGTGTTAGCCGTAACCAGGTTGGCCTTTTATCATCTAAGGTTAATCACCCAGATTCACCCGTACCTTGACGAGAGCTCCCTGAGGACAGTGGTACAGGCATTGGTCATGTCGAGGCTGGATTATTGCAATGCTCTCTACATGGGGCTCCCCTTGAGCCTTGTTCAGAGACTGCAGCGGGTCCAGAATGCGGCGGCCAGGCTGGTGGTTGGTGCGCATCGTTTTGACCGCATCGCTCCCATCCTGACCCGCCTCCACTGGTTGCCCGTTGCCTCCCGAATAAGGTTCAAGGTGCTGGTTTTGGCTTACAAAACCCTCCATGGCTTGGCCCCTGTCTATCTGGCAGAGCGGCTTCACCGACAACTAGATCGGGCCCGACCCACCCGTTCATCATTGGCCCTCTCGCTCCAGACGGTCCCCCCGAGGGAGGTCCGCAAAACGAGTATTTGAGGCGGGCTTTCTCGGTGGTGGCGCCGTCCATTTGGAATAATCTATCGAGCGAGTTGAGGCAGGCTCCATCGCTGGCGTCCTTTAGGAGGGGCTTGAAGACCCTCCTCTTTAGGGACACCTTTAAAAATGACTAGAAAGTTTTTTTTCTTTTTTTTTGTTTTTGTTTTCCCTGATGTCTTCCTATTTATAGGCCCATATGCTGGAAGTTTGTCCCTGCTGCTGCCACCATCTCTGTTCTTGTGATTTTATGTGAACCGCTCTGAGTTCCCGTCTGGGAAGTAGGAGCGGTATATAAGTGTGAAAAATAAATAAATAATAAATTCTAATAAAAAGCACCAATTTTAATTGGTCCTCGGTTTTCCCTTGTCTCAAGAACAGTAAAGCAACAGCATGGCCAGAAAAAAAAACAGATGTACTGCTGTCTTGTATGTAGGGTGGCTTATTCATTTTCATTTTTCTTTTTTCTTTTTTCTTTTTTCTTTTCTATTTTCTTTTTTTTTTTTTTGCATTTAATATTATGAGCTGAAGTATTGCCTCACTGATGAAATCAGCTCTGAGCCCCGCCTTTTACTTTCCTGTAAAAGGAGGAAATTTTTTCCTCTTCATAAGACAGGAATGACTGATTGAGTGGGCTGAAACAGAGACCACAGCCACTGTGCAGCCCCAGACATGCCCAAGAAAAGAAGGAGACCAGTGTGCTATTCCCCAAAGAATTTCTCTGCTTCCTGCTGCTCACAATTCCCGGGCCCCGTCCTCTTCAATGTGCAAACATATTTATTTAAATAGAAGAAATAATGACTAGTTAAGGTATTGGTCGTGGTGGAGAACGGGGAGGGGAGACGGATAGTGTTTGGTGAGTCCTTTGACAAGCCTTATTTTCTTTCAGAATGGAAGATGTTGAGAGACTTCCAGATGTTCCATGTCTTGAATCACACCTATTTAAGAGGTGCAGCCCCTATTTGCTAAGGTTGCTTGAAAACAGAAAGTACTGAAGCTGTCAGAGACACTTGAATCAAGGTGTTTGACAGCAGCAGCAGCAGCAGCAGCATGAAAAGTTCAAATAAGAACTGTGTGGATACTCATATAATTATCAGCACAGGTCCAAAAATGAAATGAAACAAGGTGAAATGCCCCCACCAAAATAGTGTCGGACTCAGATGCTCTGCTCAGCATTACCATGAGCAAGAGATTGCAGGAGTACAAAACATTGGTGAGCCAAGGGTTATTCTAGTAAATGTTGCTGTCAAATGTTTTGAGGCTAATGTAACAAAATCATGTGCCAAATACATTTTATTCCTAAATTCCATTGTTTCAAATGAGACTCCTCTAACTGCAACCTATGACACTAAGTATCAAGTATTTTGCAATTCGTTCTGCCAATGGAAGCGAATACTTATTGAACAATTACATACATACAAAAACAAAGTCAGAGCTTACTTAAAACAAAACAGCTATATTACATATTTATTTATTTATTTATTTATTTATTTATTTATTTATTTATTATTGAATTTCTACCCCACCCATCTTCCTGAGGATACACGGATAAGTGACATGGAGACAAATCAAGAGCATAACATCATTCCACCATACATGGCATACATAATCACTACATAGCAAAGAGAAACGAAGAATAATGGGTGCTTTACTCACAAAGGCCCATTGAATACTGACCCCATGGACGGGGTCCGCACCGAAGTGTTTTTTCTCTTTTCCTTGACGTGGGAAAGAGGTGGGGGGGAGGAAGAGAGAGATGCACCTGCCTGGAGACACCGCTGTGCAGTTGCATCCTGGCTGGAACTCACATGAGATGAAAAGCTGTTAGCGCCAGGTGGCAGGAGGGCTTTTTCTGGTGATGGCCCGTTGGTTAAGGAAACACCATCTCTTTCCCCACTGCATCCCCCGGTTTCACCCGTTGTATTTCAGGGGAGGAGGCGTTCCCCTTCCCTCCCTCCCCTTTCCCTCTTAGCCCAACCCAGGCACGCTCCCCCATCTCTATTTCTAGAGAGGCAAGTTCTGTTCTAGTGGCAGCAGCAGTGGCAGTGGCAGCAGCACCTCCTCCACCGGATCCCACCATTGGGCCTCCGCTCACCTTCCCTGGCACCAATCAATTTCTTGACATTTTGAACAGATTAAGCACAGCAGATGGGAAGCTGTGGTTTAAACGATCCCCCACGGGTGCGTGCACTGGTTTAAAATCCGCACAAGAACCACAACAAGGATTCCAACACTCCGAGGCCAGGTACTTGTAAAACGCACTGAGTCGCGCTTTGGGTGGTGTGGTCACACATTTTCTTTTTCTTAAAGTGCAATGGACATGGGGGAAAGATTTTATATTCTGCTGCTGAAAGCACTTTCTAGCACATCTTAGTGGACATGGGATAAGGGCCAAAGTTACTTGGCTCAGTAATGCTATGAGTGAGAAGGCTCTTGGAACTGTTGTAGCTCTCCGGCTAGACATAAGACAACAGTGTGACATGGCTGAAGCAAAAGTTTAGTTTGGGCTGTATTAACATAAGTATACTCTCCCATGAAATACTACTTCCCCTCTATTTAGCTCTTTTTAGGCCTTATCTTGAGTACTGTGTTCAATTCTGGACACCACACTTGAAGAAGGATGCTGACAAATTGGAATAACTTCAGAGGAGGGCAGCAAGAATGATCTGTATGAAGACTAAAAGAACTGGGAATGTTTAGCACTGATAAAGGAAGACTGAGTTGATATAGGATTTCACATTTTAAATACTTGGAAGAGTATCATACGGAGGGGGGCAGGATCTGTTCTTAATCAAAAGCCACATGACACTAAGAGCAAAAACCCATTGCTTAGCATAGTGAATCGCATTAGAGTAGGCCCATTGAATCAATGGGTTTGGGGTGAGTCAATTCTTCTGTAAGAACCATAGATTAAAATGGGCCTACTGTAATTGTGGCCTGCCTTAGTGTCATATTAGTTAGTGAAACTATGTATTAGACAGGTGTATAAATAAATGGTTTGTATTTACTTAATTGATTTCTAAGATGGAGTCTGCAAATGTGCAAAGTCACAGTGATTCAGTCTAAAGTTTTTTTCTATTAGACTGCAGGTGAAACGAATGGGCTTAAATGGGTTTGGCTGATGCAAGGTGCTGCAATAGCCATGATGCAATGCGTTAACTGATTAGAGAGACAAATGTATATAAGTACTCTGTTGGACACAGAGGTTTAACATTGAACACAGGAACTGCAACTTCTACCACCTGACCACAACAAAATAAAATACACATTTTTCTTTGTTGCAGTACAAACTTAACATGGAGAAGCAGCTTTTGTTTGTTTCTTTTTCTCAGGTGTGGAACTTGGCACTTTCCCCTGTAAAATTTAGTTCTGCTCTTTTCAACCCAGTGCTCAAGCCTATCAAGATCTTTTTAAATGGCGTTTCTGTTAGCTGTTCCTCCCAATTTTGTGTCATCCACTTATTCAAGTCATTAATTAAAATGTTGAAGGGCACCAGAACCAGGACTGAGCCTTGTGGTACCCCACGTGTTGCTTCCTTTCAGTTGGTGAAGAGCCATTGAGTACAATTCATGTGTAGGACCTGTAAATTTTTTGGGAGAAGCCCATGGACAGATGGAATCCATAAACTCCAAGGCCATTCTTGCAACCTGCATCTCTGTGTATATGTTAAAGTCTGCTAGAAGCAAAAGTGTGGGGAACCTCTCAACAGGAAACGAGAGATTTAGGACATCAGCCTTGGCAAGGAGAACATTAGGCCACAAGGTGAACCACACACCAGCATGATTTCCACTCTGTCTCGCTAGTCCAACATGAGATGATGGCAGTCCAAGCCTGAGCATGAATGAGCCAAGATCCTGCTGACATTAGTATAATTTTTAAGGGCTATGGCAATACCCATATGGATCAAATATCCTAGGAGACATAACTATGAAAAGGAAACCCTACCTTCCTCACCCACAACTATCCCAAAACAACTTAGTGAGGAAAACAGCTAAGAATTGCTGATTTCTCAGCAGAGCCAATAGAATAGCACTGCTTCCTACCCTCCTTTTCTTATCTCCCTGACACTCTGTTATACCTCTTTTTCTTCTTTACTGTCTGTTAGTATCTAGAGAATGTTTTGTTAGGGAACTAAAGAGGATATTTTCTTCCCCAATGCATTTCTTTGTTATTTCAGTAGACTAAAAAAATGCCAAGAATTGAATCACAAACACCATTTGCATGTACAATGTTTTCCCACAAAGATATAACAAACTTACTTTATAATTATAACATGGAATGTGTTCACTTCCGCATGCAGGGCCCACCAGGCAGGCAGAGCTCAGAAGCCTCAATGTGTGGATGAGACGACGGTGTCTAGAGGAGGAAACTAGCTGAAAGGGAAAATTGAGAGAGTCCAGACACTCCAAGAGGCATGGAGGCTGTTCACAAAAACAATAACAGAGGCCCATTTGGAATGAATACCCAAAAGGAAAAAGGTCCAAGAGGACTCCGATGTGGCTCACAGGAGCTGTTCGGGAAGGGACCAAAAGCAAGAAGAGTTCATTTAGAAGATGGAAGGCTTGTCCAAATGAGGACAACAGGCAGAAACATAAATCCTGGCAGAACAAATGCAAGGCAACAATCAGGAAAGCAAAGCAAGACTTGGAGGAGCACGTAGCTAAAAACACTCAAAGAAATAACAAGGACTTCTTTAAGTACATTAGCAGTAAGAACCCAACTAGGAAGGCCATTGGACCATTAGATGAAAATGAAAGACAAGGGATTATTAAAGAAAAAACAGAGATTGCTGAGAAACTCAATGAATTCTTTGCTTCAGTATTCACTGAAGAAGACAGAGACCACATGACCAAAACAGAGCCTATCTTCATAGGAGGGAAAACTGAAGAATTAAGCCAGATAGAAATAACCAGGGAGGAGGTTCTTGCATATCTTGTTAAACTAAATGCTAACAAATCACCAGGACCAGATGGCATCCATCCACGAGTTCTCAGGGAACTTAAAGATTAAATTGCTGAGGTCCTAGCCAAAATGTATCTTTCCCTGAAATCAGGCATTGTGCCTGATGAGTGGAAGGTAATGAATGTAAAAAAGGATCCAGAGGTTATCCAGGAAATTACCAACTTGTCCGTTTGACATGTGTCCCAGGTAAAGTGATGGAAACCATCCTAAAAGATAAAATTAATAGGCACATAGACAAGAAGGCACCACTGAAGGAGAGCCAGCATGACTTCTGCAAGGGCAAATCATGCCTCACTAATCTGTTGGAATTATTTGAGAGTGTCAACAAGCATGTGGATAAGGGAGATCCAGTTGACATTGTTTATCTGGACTTTCAGAAGGCTTTCTACAAGGTCCCACACTAAAGGCTCTTGAATAAACTTGCCAGAACCATTTAGGTAAGTTTGGAGGTGCTGGATGAGGGGGATCTAGATCCAGGGATTGAGGATCAAAGAAAATGTTCTTAAAGTGATCCTTCCATATGTGTGCAGGAATCTGGGCATCCAAGGAGCCTGACCTGCTTTTTAAGGCACCCCTGACCAACATCCAAAACTGTTTACTGTTGTTGGAATGAACAGAATGAATAATTAAGTTCCATCTTTCCTTGATGAAAGTTTGCTTCTTCTGAGCTATTACAAACTTATAATGTTTTTTTAATTTAATATATTCACTTGGGGGAAAAGAATCTGACTGGATTGATCGATAGGAGTGATATAGGCAACGTAACTGATTTTTCAAAAGAAGACAATCTCTATCAAACCAGGAATTTGGACTAAGTCTAGCATTTTTATAGGGTCTCTGCCAAGTTTGTTGACTTAAGATGCTATTGATTTCAGCCATCAGGTTTTCATAGTGAAAGATGGCCTCTGACGGGTCTAATGCCTCAGACAAATTCTGTTTCATGTTTATAAAATGGTTGGAGTTTAATGCTAAATTTATCTTATCCTCTATTTTTGGGCACCATTTCTTTCTCATGCAATAAGTTGCCTTGCTTTCTTTATTATTAAGGTGATAGGATATGCTAGATGCTAGTTGGTTACATTTTACTTTAGTGATTAAGGGGAAATGGTCGCTGTCGATTTGCGATCCAATCTGGAAGTCGACTACCTTTTCACTCAAATTGGGGAAAACAATTACATAGTTGATGACACTGCTCCCCCTGTGGGAGAAGAAAGTAAATTCTCCAGGGTGATCCGATTTATTTATTTATTTATTTATATAGCTTATATACCGCCCGTCTTCCTTGAGGAACTCCGGGCGGTTCACAACAACTTTATAACACAGCAAAATTACAAACAACAAAGTACATATTAATAGACTAATAAAGCAGAGAAGAACAACAACAACAGATGGCAGGACTAAAAAAAAAAAAAAACTCTGTTCAGGTCACCCGAACGCCTCCCGGAGGAGAAGGGTTTTCAGCGCCTTCTGGAAGGCAGATACAGATGAACCGTTTAAGATAATCTTTCCAGTCCCCATAGAGAGTCTGGCCAGGTGGTGCCCCACAGGATTAATCTGGTAGCACTAAATGGACACCTCTCCAAGTGGAGGGAGGTAAAGAATGGGGTCCCCCAAGATTCAGTACTGGGACCCCTGTTTTTCAACCTCTTCATAAATGAACACGGCTGTTCAGCTTTGAACAGGCCAAAGTCTACTTTTTCCTGCCCAAAGTGCCTGAGGGCTACTACACTAAAACCTCTACTTATGAATTTTATCCGTTCCGAGCACATGTTCATCAGTAAAAACTTTTGTAAGTAGAGCAGCGGTTTCCCATAGGAAAGGACAGATTTCAATGCACCATGGCCCTTGAACTGCCCCGCTCAGCTGAGACAGTGGGCTGGCAGACCCAGAACTTTCCTGGGGCAGTGGTGGTCCTTGGGGTGGGGGAGGGAGGGGTGGAGAACTTATCCCCTCACTTTTTTAATTGATGGCCGGCGGGCTACTTTTGAACCCTTCGCGGTCTACCAGTAGCCCGCAGTCTACCTATTGGGCAGGCCTGATTTAGAAGTAGGAGTAAATAGCAAGGTAGCCAAATTTGACGATGACACTAAATTATACAGGATAGTAAAAACTGAGAGATTGTGAGGAACTCCAGACGGATCTCTTGACACTAGGGGAGTGGTCAAACCACTGGCAAAGGAGCTTCAACATTAGTAAGTGCAGAGTGATGCACGTTGGGGCAAAAAACCCAATTACGTTTATAAACTGATGGTGTCTGAACTCTCTGCAACAAACCAGGAAAGGGAACTTGGTGTCCTGGTGGACAGCTCAATGAAGGTGTCAACCCAGTGTGCCGCAGCAGTGAAAAAAGCAAACTCAATGCTAGGGATCATTAGGAAGGGGATAGAAAATAAGTCAGCAAGTGTCATTTTGCTTCTTTATAAATCTATGGTGAGGCCCTGTCTGGAGTACTGTGTATAGTTCTGGTCACCATACCTCCAGATGGATATTTTGGAAATGGAAAATGCAGAAGAGTACAACCAGAATGATTAGGGAACTGGAACACCTTCTTTACCATCTGAGGCTGCAACGGCTTGCCCTCTTCACTCTTGAACAACGGTGCCTAAGAGATGACCTGAATGAAGTTTATAAAATCATACATGGTATGGACAAAGTAGATAAGTAAAAACTGTTTCCCCTATTGTATAACACTAGAACTAGGGGGCACTCTGTGAAACTTTTGGGTGCTAGATCTCAAACAAATAAGAGACAGTACTTTTCCGCCCAAAATATCACTGGTCTGTGGAACTCCTTGCCAGAAGAAGTGGTGACACTTGTCAGTCTTGACAGCTTTAAGAAAGGATTGGACAAGTTCATGGAGAACAAGGGTATCAATGGCTATCATTATGGATGCCTAAGGACAACCTCCAGGATGGAGAGATAGGCAGGATCCATGTGAAGACATCTGCTTGGGAATACCCTGAAGCAAATGGCGATCCACTGTGTGAGACAGAATGCTGGACTGGATGGGCTGTGGCCTGTTCCAGCAAGGCTGTTCTAATGTTCTTCTGTTCTATTTGCTGCATAACTGCAAATTATGAATTGCTTTCCTCGGAGTGTGGACTCAACTAAATACTTGAGGAGGAATAGTGTATCTCATAGTTCGTGTTGCTTGTGTTGTGTCCCATGCTGCTCTCTTGGGCTCTGTTGTGAGTGTTGATGTGTTAGTATTTCATACCAAAAAATTCAGTGGCTTGTGTCATTCAAAAATCATTTTAAATAACTAAAAGTAATGATTTAGTTACTTTGCATAAAGAAGAAAATAAATCATTTGTTTTTAAGAATTTAAACATATTTTGGGGGGTCTCGGAACACTAATTGTATTTAATTGCTTTCAACTATACTTTTCACATTTAAGCATGAATTATTTCTATATGCTTTTTAATATGCTTGTTCTGGGACAGAAGCCATATCTCTGAAAATAGGAACAAAACTTTAGAGAAGGAAACATAAGACAAGCGATATCAGTTCCTCTCCTCACCATATTACTATCACCTTGTTTTCAAGTTGACAAGTTTCCACCATGGTCTGCACTGTGAATGCTACAGGGGAAGAGAACGCTACGTTTTCTCTGCACTCAATACCACCTTTTAAAAAGATTTCTGTATTTAGACAGGTGGTAACTGGGGATTTATTGGCCCAGACTTCCAAATGCATGGGCAGGCCTTTGTATATAAGACTACATTGCCGTTCCTCTAGTTGTCTGGCTCTGTTTTTACAATTCTCACGGCTTAAATGCTGACAAAATGAAAAAGCAGGTTAGGGAACTTCTTTTTAAAAAAAGGTTTTTAAAGTGAACCTGAACTGTGTCTCATTCAGCCAGTGGGGAAAGGCACTTGTGTCATATAAAAAAGCTGGTTCAAATGACACAGTCTTGGAACGTCAGAGGGAAAAATTTAGAAGCTCTGTGTCTACCTCAGACCCTAACCACCACTACAAGAGCATTCTCCAACTAAAACATTTATGAACAGAAGCTTATGGTCTGTGGTTTGTTTCTTAAAAAGAATACAAAAGTCAACACATGAGAGAACAATAGTCAACACACCAGATGAGTGTTCAAAGATATGTTCACACTTATGGCTCACTATGAAGTAGAGAGTAGAGAGAGCTCCATCCAACCAAAACATTAGGCGTACATGTGATGTCTAATTGTATGCATCTCTCAGTTACAAGTGCCACACTAATTTTCTGCCATGGCTATTTCCTAAAAAGACAAACATCAACGTATAGGTCCTCCAAGTGGCTATGTTGCCAACGCATTGGGTAACCTTGCCCCTAATACCACACTTATGAGGCAGGCCCAGTTTATACAAACCATTCTACTCACTAAGCTGGTGCATCAACAGGTCCAAGAAACACATCTTGGCATTTTCTAGCATTCCCATATTGCCTGGGCTCCCCCAGCATTTTGTCTGAGTTGCTATCTTCCCCAGCTTTTTGAAAACACCATATACAGTATCCTAGAATGGCAGTGGGTCCTAGCTCATAGAGGATAGTCATGGGCTTAAAAATCATCAGAAAATTAATTGAAGTGAGCTTGTGTTTGCAATGTTATTTATTTATTTATTTATTTATTTATTTATTTATTTATTTATTTATTTATTGCTCTTTTATACCACCTATTTCCCAATGGGACTCTAGGCGGTTTACAATTTAAAAAATTGATAAAACAATAAAACAATAAAGCATCTATAAAACCATCAATGAAGGGGCAGCAAAAATAGCAGGCCAGGGGGAAACCCCTTGACATGCAGTGGCAAGCAGTAGGGGGGGGGGCGAATTAACCAGAAATAAGGTCACCATAGGCCTCCCTATACAGCATTGTTTTTAAAGCCTTTTTAAAGGCCGGCAGGGACGATGCAAGGCGCAGCTCGCTGGGTAGGGTGTTCCATAATGAGGGGCTGACAACCGAGAAGGCGCAGTTACACGTCAGCAACTTCCATGCCTCCCTCGGCATGGCCACCCTAAGTGAGCGCGCCCGCAACATCCACGTGGGTCTGGCCTCTGTTGATCTCTGGCAGATACGCTCCGACAGGTATTCAGGGCCCAGGCTGTGGAGGGTTTTGAAAAGCAAAACCAGGACCTTGAACCTAATCCGAAGGGCCACGGCCAGCCAATGCAGGCGAGCCAGAACTGGGGTGATGTGGTCATATTTATGAGCACCCACCACCAGTCCGGCTGCTGCATTTTGTACCCGTTGGAGCCTCTGGACCAGGGTCAAGGGCAACCCCACATAGAGTGCGTTCAGTAGACTAAATCCAGTTTAAATATAAAGAATGAAAAGAAAGGTAGACCTTTTGAGGTTTTGAGTTGTACAACCATGGGAGTAGCTGAACAGTGAGTTGACCAGGCATACATCGATCAATTCATGAGAATTTTCTCTCTTGTGGTAATATGTATTGTATTTTCATTTAAATTTACCCTAGTTGTACATGGCCACCGTAAACTAAGTTGCCAGTTTATTATCCTACCAACATAGCTGAGGGCTAGGCTCACCTTGTATCAAAATAAAGCAACCAACATTAAATGGCATCGTGGGGCTGAGATTATAGATGAAGGTATAATCTGATTACTACGCTGTCCATTACAGCATTTCAGAGAGCAAAACCTTCTAGGCCAACATCTGAAGCACACTAATGACTGGGAAGGTCCAAGAAAGTTTTACATTTAAATTAGAAAATTTTTGTATAATTCAGTTTGGGGGATTTGACTGTAATGTTTTAGTTGTACAAATAGCAGCTCATTCATCATTGAGGTGATAGTCTCATTTCTTAATCCATAAACACTATGTCTGTGTGATGAGGGCAGGCAGTTTAGAAAATTAAAATTATTTCATCCTGTTTGTTTTCCTGTTTTTCTTAAGATATCAAATCTTAAGAAAACAAATACGCCGAAGTTCACTGGTTTATTTTGTCCTTGGTTTTTGTACAAACATGTTTGTTCTGGTTAAAGTCTTGCAATGCCCTCTTTTAATAATATTCAATACCTCCCATGGGAACTATGACTGAGGTTATATAAATATGCAGCATTTGGTTTTGGCAATCCCACTTCACCCTTGGAATGGTCATTTTCTTTGCTGTATGTGTACAGCCATAGAATCAATAAGGCTGAAATCCTACCCACATTTATTGGGAAACTTTATTCCCATTGAACACATTTGGAGTGATGTCTGAGTAAACATGTAGAATCATGCTGTTAAAACTCTGAAAGATGGCCTTCATCCGTATACAATTACTTCATCTTTAAATCTTCTTGAGAGACAGTGTGGCTTACAAGTAATGGTGTGTAGTCTAAGCAGCCATTGAATGAAGCAAACAGTCTTTATACATTCTTGATGTTTCACTAATAAGTTGCAGCTTAGTAATATAGTATTGCTATACTGTATTATGCTTTTTTAGAGTGTGTGAACTACTCCCCTGTTAGTATCCCATTTGTGATTAGCTCAGATATGCATAGCTGAAGTAAATAAGCATGCCGGTGGCATTGGATAAGCAACATCTGCCTCCAGCTCCCTTTGTGTTCCCAAAACATATTTCACCTTGCACAATCTTTGCCCATCTCTAAATCATGGGGAAAGTGGAGCAGGTTTAGTCATACAAAATGGATGACAACAAATCAAAATGGACACCAGACAGCTCCTCTAAATATTGGGTGCAATAGCATGCAAAAAAAGAACAAAACTAATTCTTTAATGATTTATGTTTTTATTTTTCAGATCACAACTCCTGCTTTCCCTGTTGTCATCAAGCTAGGACATGCTCATGCCGGAATGGGCAAGGTAACGTTTACTGTCACCCTATTCTGTGAAAAATGTTCATGCTCTGTATGCTTCAGCCAACAAGACATGCTGCTTATATACCGCCCCATAGTGCTTAAAGCACTTTCTGGGTGGTTTACAATTTAATTACTGTATGTAGGGTACACATTGCCACTCTTTTTACACATTGGGTACTCATTTTATCAACCTCAGAAGTATGGGAGGCTAAGTCAATCTGGAGGATCATTTTGGATGCAGTATAGCAATTTAACCACTGCACTATGAGGCACAAAATATCTTCATTGGAATAAACAAACAAAAGTATCTCAGTTATTGTGTTATTGCACAACTGGGGGGGGGGAGCTCCTCCAAGTGAAAACAAGAATGTGACCGGAGCCATCCAGTGCATCCCAACAAGGGTCCCAACAAAGCCCAACTCTAGTACTCAGTGCATCCCAACAAGGCCCAACTCTACTCAGGGTCCTTTTCTCTCTTGTGTTCCACTCTCCCCATTTTTCCATGGGTCAGAGCTTCCCACTGTCTCCTTATCTCCAGTGAGCTCCATGTCTCTCTCTCTCTCTCTCTCTCTCTCTCTCTCTCGTCTCTGGGTTTTCCCAGACCTGTTCTTCTGTTTCTAAACAATGTTCTGTCTCTCTCATACACACACATACACCTCTGGGCCTTCCCTGACCTGGTCTTCTGTTTCTAAGCAATGTTTGTTCTCTCTCTCTCTCTCTCTCTCTCTCTCACACACACACACACACACACACACACACACACACACAGCCAAAGGAAGGTTTCCTTGGGGTAGGGGCTATTCCCTCACTGTCTCTCAGCTTCTGCTTGCGGCAAGCTAAGGCAAACCATTTTCCCCATCTTCTGTAATGACCCATTCCCACCCTCCAGAAAGTTCTGGCTCCCTCTCTTCTCCCTCAGCCTCATAAAGTTTTCCCTCTAAGTTGCTACTCTTTCTCCTTCTTCTCTCTTTTCTCTTGCAGTGCTTTCTGTCTCTTTCTGTTCTTCCTTCGGTTTCTTCCCCTTTTCCCCCTTTCAAGCCCTTTATCTCTTCTACCCTCTCTTGCTCCTTCTCTTCTGCCTATTGTTCTTTTCCTGGGATTCCAATATTTTTTTTAAAAAACGAGCAAAATGTTAAAGACCTCCTTTCCACAACACTTCTGCCATCTGTGATCAAGGTCATTAAGCACTAAGCTATATAGTAACCCAAACAGTTGCCACACTTTCGCATGATCAAAAAAGCATAATTTTGCCCGGCCTGAACATACAGGCAAATGAAGTACAAGGATGGTCAAACAAAGTTGAATAGATAAGTGTGGATCAAAAGGGAGGAAACCATCTTAAGAGTTCTGCTTGTATGTTGCTTGCATAGTGCTTAAAGCATTCTCAGGGGGTGATGGTTACAATTTAATTATGTAAGCTACACATTGTGTGCATGTGTGCCTCCAGCAAGCTGGGCACTCAATTTATGCATCTCAGAAGAACAGAAAGGTGAGTCAACCTCCAGCCATCTACCTGAGCCCAAGATCCAACTCAGGTTTACCAATTTATCATTTTAAAGGATAATTGCTTTCAGTGATTACTTTGAATGAGAAACATAAATGAAGTTTCACATGTAAGGATTATGTTGATACTGGAAGGCATTCAGACTCAAATAGCCATTTTGCATAGATGGAGGTTGTTAACATGCTTTAGTGAAGTGAAAACTGAGTAGTCACTTTCCCCTTTATCATGACTTTATATGCCACATTGCTCACAATCCCTCTGAGTAAGTACTCCCCTTGATATAAAAGCACCAGTTGATGCCACTGTTTGATCCTGCTAAATGGAAGGCTATTATTATTGTATTGTATTCTTATGCTCAAGGAAATCTATCCATTCACTTCCTAGCATTTCACAGGGAAGGGAAGAAGCAGGCTTTCTTTTTCGCTGGTAGACTGCCAAGAATGAAATCGCTAGGAACAGTTTTCTTCCAAACCTGTTTGTTTTTCCCAGACTCCTTGAGATGGTTCTGTGTTCAGTATATTAACAATTTATTTTGCTTTGGAAATGAAGCAATAGTTTTCAAAAACAAAACATGACCTGTGTTTTTCATGAACTTCACTTACGTTTGCTAGCTTTTAGATATGCATGCTATTGCCCTTAACACTAGGGTAAGTGATATTTGTCTAATATAGTCAGGAAATTATCAACTGACCTGTTTTTTCTCAGCACTTGGATAAACAGTTCTTTCTATAGAAATATATATTAAATAGAACTATACCAGCAATATAACACACTCTACATCTGCAAAATACATAGCAGACTGATGTATATTGACTTCTTTCGGACACAAAACTTACTGGAGTCCTTTTTTGTGCACTAAATAGGAATGGTTTGATGCTACATCAGTTTCTGGGTCTTTGCCTTGCGTACACAATGGTCTTTGTAGCTTTCCCTGATGGAACTGATTGTCGGCCCCAGGTTATTTCTAGGATGGATCTATAGTAATATCAAAGCAAAAATCCTTCAATAAAAGGAAATGGTGCTAACGTGAATTTAGAAACAGGAAGGAAATCTCAGTCAAATTTTCCTATCATATAAGTAGTCACAGAAATTCAGACATGTGATCTTTTAACTTGATTTTTCCCAATATTTCTAAGTATGCAAGCAACAGACTGCCTTCTCGTTGAATGGCTTTTTACAGAAGACAGCTGTACCCTTGGCAAATATTTAGCCATACTAGATTTGGGATTTTGGATAAGGAAAAGTGCCTGTAAGGTAATGAATTTGATGAGATATTATTTCATATTATATCTAAGTAAAAATGTCAAAATACTGAAACTTTTAAAAGCTTTTAATGCTAACATATTAAATTGTACAATACATAATTTCACCCCTAAAAAGAAGCAAGATCATATCAGCTTTTTTTCTCTCTCCTGCCACAGCTGTTTATAGATTATAGTACAGCATAACCTTTTGTATTTTATGCTTGTTTAAAAGCACACCTGACATAGAGTTTGAAGTCTGTTTGGCCATTGCAACCACATCAGAGCAAAGCAGAAATCGCATGTGTTTTTTATATTATGCTTTTAGGGCCAAGGTTTCCAGATGTACTAACTGAAGTTGGGTACTCCAGAATTTGGGGAACTCTCTAGAGTATATTTATTGCTTCTGTGGAGCTTAATTGTGTCCTGTTTATGTTAGAAGGAATTTAGTTTTGCAATTGGGATAATGAAAAGCATTCTAAGACTGCCTTCGGGTTGAATGACATTTTGCAGGGGACAGCTGTACCCTTGGCAAACCTTTCCCCCCTTTTTAGCCTTGTTTATTTGTTAACATTACATATGGTTGATCCCTTAACTTCAGAGTATTCCTAGATCAATATTCACAATTACTACCAATGATTAAAAATCTGTATTCAGTCCAAGTGGGCACACCTAGAAGCCTGAACATTGGCTCTTTCATTACACTTCAATTACAGAATTGGCACTATTTGACTAACTGCCCATTTGAACAGAAGGTGCATGGATTATGAGGTACTTTTCAAGGTACCTTAAAAAGTATAAAACTATGCATGTATGAGGGGGATACATTGGCTGTCCTGAGGGGGGGAGTCTGCTTTTGCCCCACACCTCTTTCCCAACAGACTTGATGGAGATTTCAATGGCAGGAAGGCACAAAGAGAATGAGTGAAGTCCCAGATGGAAGGAAGAAAGTGAAGGCAGATGAACCACATCTGGATGAGGCAGAAGAGGTTTGACTGAGCTGGCAGGACCCCAGCCTAAAAGAAGAAGAGGAGGAGGACTCATAATTCTCAATAGACTCTGAGGAAGAGGAATGGCTGGAGGTGGTGAAGAAGCACACCTTGTCCATAACAAGGACTGCCTGCTGGTAATTGAGAATCCCTGCACCTGGTCCAGTCCAACCTGCTGGGGGGCAAGAACATAGGCAGGCACACTTCTCTTCAGCCTGCCACCAACACAACCCCCCTGGAGGCCAAGATAACCAGCTTGGCTCCACAGATCCACTTCATCCCATAAGAGGCACAAGTGGAGAGGAAGAGGCAAAAGGAATACCTTCAGCAGACCCACCAGAGGCAGGACAGAATTGCAGGACATGGGAGGCTGTAAACATACAGCATTATTGGACTTTCTTCAAAGGTGTCACTTGGCTTGGGTCATGCGGAAAAAGGACAACAAGTTTATCTATCTTACATCTATCTTACATGTGTGTGTGTTGTGTTGTTACAGTCATGACTGATTCTTTGTGACCCCATGTCCATGGAGTTTTCTTGGCAGGAATACTGGAGTGGTTTGCCAGTTCCTACTCCAGGCGCCTACCGCATCTGGTATTACCTGGTGGTCTCCCATCCAAGTACTAAACAGGGCCGACCCTGCTTAGCTTCTGAAATCAGGCGAGATCAGATGTGCTTAGGGCATCTAGGCAGCTAACCTAGCAAATGATAAATGCCATCTATAGATCATTAAGCCTAATTTCTTCTTATATAATGTCACTATATGGCTTTATAGCTTCTTATCAGAAATTTTCTGTCTTTCGTATAAGTCACATAGTTTCAAATCTCTTCTATCTCTAGGTTACTTACTACTTTATGGGTTGCCCTAAAAATACCATATCCTGGCCTATAAGATCTTTCTTTTCCTTTTAATTGTCTTTTACTTTCAGATCCATAAACTAACATATCCCTAAGCCCTAACCCCCCCTCCTCTTCCTCCTCCTCCAATTCTTAGCCCTTGAACATATTGGTTAAAACCTCACCAGAGAGAGCAAGTGAGAACTTGCGACCATCTGTGCCCGTTTGTGTGCACTAGCTGTCAGCTCCGCGGCTCGTTGAGATCTTCTGGCTCCCCTGCAGAGCCATGGGCACTGTGAAGGACAAGAAGGAAGGAGGTCAAGGGAGATGAGGACACCTTTAAATTGCACCATGGCTTTTTAATAAAAGGAGAAGGTGGGGTGGATGATAGCTGAAAGTCGATATATCAGTATACCGACAGTATGAAAATGTAACTTTGATGCAGATCCCATACTTGGGATAACATAAGGTACAAAACATTAAAATATGTCTGTGGGGACACATTTACTGCATTTTATACCATGTGACCCTAACAAAATAAAATACACATGTTCCTTTGATGCAGTACAAAGTTGATGTCGGGTAACAGCCTAAGTGTCGCTTAACATATGAAAGGAAGGAAGGTGCCAGATCTTCCCTTGAAAGTAAGAGGCAGGCTGATAAGCAGTGTTGTCCAAGGTCAGGTTTTTCCCCCTCTTCTTTTTCTTTCCTTCTATGCTGTCTGCCAATTTCCAATTTCCACGCCTCTGCACAAATGCCCACAGTTCCCACAATTCCCAGCTTGGTCTTTCAGTAATCTGCCAAAGGAGGGGAAAAAAAGAAGTACAGAGAAAAAGAAAGAGCCAGAGAAAAGCCAAGCCAAGGAAAAGCTAGATCAAATGGTTTCACCTCTTGAGCTCTTTTCCATCAGTTGAGCAAAGAAACAAAATAAGAGAACAAAGAAAGACTTCTCCCCCTACTGCTCTGAAGCCGCTTTCCTCAGCTGGGGAGGGGTGTAATCACTTCGGGAGGTACAACACTTAAATAAAAGAACAGTCCCACCCACAATTTGTAGCACAAAATTTATCAGGTACTATATACAAATATACAAGTCCATGTCCTGCTGTCAACAGCTAGATCAAGCACCATTACCAGACTCATTTTCCGCTGCAGGATAAAAAGTAATCCTATCCCAGCACAGCAGCCGCAGCCAACTCTGCAATCAGATAGGAGCCACCTTATCTCACCTCCTCTGCAGGGAGGTTTAACCCCTTCTTAGGGGTACCAGGCAGGGCGAAAATCGGCCTGACAAACGGAGGTCCATTTGCCCTTGTCGTGTCACCGCAATGTCAAATCGGAAGTCCATCTCACAGGCCACCTGATGCTGAGTCTTTTTTAGGGAAAGAAAGGGGGAATAGAGTATGTCTATCAACCTTCACATCTTGGAAGTTCAGCTCATGTAACCTTTTAGAGCATTGCTGGTCAACATCATGTGCTTTACCCTATTGGTCCATAAGATGATGCAGGTGGGAGAATGGGAGAAACTAGGTGGAAGAGGAGAAGTCATACTTTATATTTCAAAAATATGATTCTTCCCAAAAACCCACAATGGAATGTTGATGTTTCCTCGGTAAAACAAGCCCAAGAGCAGGCTTGTTTTGTCCTTAATGAGGACAAAAGGAGAAAGGCAGAGAAGACCATACTAGTACCTTTGCCCTGCTGCAATCCACCCTGGCGGTTGCTCTGACACATAGGGATTGAACTCTCAATGTCAACATTTGTTATGCAGTAACTTGACCTTCAGTTCCCTCAATATCAGAACCAAGGGACAAAGTCTCTTCAGCTGAGCTTTTACCACTACTTGACGAATCATGGAAAAGATATGTACCAGATCTACAGAGAAGCAGAAGAACAGCTCCTATTTAAAGGGTTGTGTGTATTTTTGTTGCTCTGACTATATTTAAGTCTCTTTAATTAGACAAGTAAAAGAGTTCTCTTCAGCCCCAACTTTTCTAAAAACACTTTCCCAATGCAGTTTAAGGATCAAATGATTTTTGAGCACTGGAAACTAACAGTTTGTTGTTCATAATGCCACAGTATTTTTTAATGCAGGATGTGGAATTTTATTTTATTTTTGCTAAATATTGCCAAAAATAAGCAGAGTCATCGTGTCTTGTTAAAATACCAAGGAGTCTTTTAAAGGAGATGGCCGACTCATCACTGTGACCTTTTCAAGTCTGGGAAGCAAGATGAAAAAGAAAATGTTCTAAAACCAAGAATGTGAGAAACTGGCTGTTTTCAAAACAGAAGAAGTCTTCATTTCATAGGGGACAAAATGTTTTCTTAAAAGGAGGGCAAAAAATCCCAGCAACACCCAGCTTCAGATGCAACATACATGGAATCACCTCTTCATTCATATTCTGACTCGTATCAGCAGTCACCACCTATTGCTGGAATAACAGAGACACCCCAAACAAGGAACCTAATTATTCTTTTTCTCTACATAAAAATAACACTTTTAAAAACTAATAGTGTCAATAGGATGTTGAAAACAACCTTGTTTTCAGTGGAGTGTAATAACTCGTTTTTAATGTCCTAAATATAATTGCCAAGCATGACACATTTACATATCTGGCTGGCAGGACTCATTTCTAAATGTAGTCAGTTCTTATGTTTCCAAACCAATAAGCTAGCAAACTGAAGAGAGACACCTGACCAAGACTAGGAAATTAATAGAAGCAAGTTTTTCCTTGTTCTTTGCTGCTGGTAGTCCAAATCTTTCCACACTCTGCCCACAGGTGATTTTTTAGTTTCCAGCATAATTAAGTCTTACTTGTCCTCATTCTCTCTCTCTCCCTCTCTCCCTCCCTCCCTCCCCCCTCCTTCACTGTGAGTGTGTGTAAAATAATATAATTATGAAAACAACATAGGACACTACAAACAATTTCTTGAAGGATTCTCTTAGCCAATAAATGCTTTTACAGTGGTACCTATACTTACAAGATAAATCCATTCTGAATGCATGCCATAAGTCAAACAACTTGTAAGTAGAGCAGTCGTATCTAATAAATAAATAAATAAATAAATAAATAAATAAATAAATAAATAAATAAA
>JAHTLZ010003526.1:20335925-20383207 GCA_023846285.1 Phrynocephalus versicolor | reverse complement strand
AAATAAATAAATAAATAAATAAATAAATAAATAAATAAATAAATAAAATGTAGAGCAGACCACATCTAAAGGAGTTAAAATGGCAACAGTTTTTTGCTTTCAAGTCGAATTGTTCATAAGTAGAGCCGCTCACAAGTAGAGGTACCTCTGTGTGTGTGTGTGTGCGCGCGCGCGCACGTAAACAAAAACATTTATATTTTGTTTTATTTCTTTTTTTAAAAAATTCCATTTCATTTTGTTTTTGGCCCATCTCTTTATATATATAAAGAGATGGGCACAAAACAAAATGAAACAGAATTTTTTTAAAAAAAGAAATGAAATTAAATGAAAATTTTCAATTCGTTCCATTTTGTTTTCATTTATTATTTATTTTGACAAGTGCTGATCTTAATGATAAAAATAGCAGGCCAGTTGGTCAGCACTAGAAAAAAGAAAAAATGTGCCGACCTGGCCCATGGGCCAGCTGGTCAGTGTTGGGGGGAAGCCAAAAAAGTGCTGACACTTCCTGCAGGCCAGTTGGTAGGTGCTGGTGGGAAAGCAAAACAAATTAAAAAGCACCAACCGAGCCCACGGGCCAGCTGGTCAGTACTAGGAGGGAAGCGCTGACCGGCAGGGCTGATCGGCTGTTAAAAAAATTAAAAACTGAAACAAAACGAAGAACGAAATGAAAGTTTTAAAAAAGAATTTGTTTTGCTCCAAATGAAATTAACCCAGTGTGTTGTTAGTCTGTGGAACTCCCTTCTTATGATTTTGCTGTCATATGAGTGACTATCCAGTACTGGATAGTGCTTACTTCCACCATCTTGAAAATGAGCACCTGTGCTCAAATGGCAGCATCAGAACCCAAGCCTATGCCACTGGAGTCTCTTTATATGGGTGTAACTGATGTGAGTGCTCAATTCTATCAAAATGGAAAATTACACAAGGCCTGATTACAGACTACATCTGAATCAGAGTTAGTAGGCAACAAATAATGGGTAAGAGATAACAGCTTCCAAGGACCTGTGTAGCGAGGGTTAAGACCTATAAAAGCAGAAAGAGTAGACAGGTTTTGGCTTTCTGTTGTTAATCCAACAAGGTATTGTACCTGAGGTGATAATATCTCAAACAAGATGTGATGACTTCTAGATCTCCAATCTTCAGTCACAGTTTCAGATATTTTAATGGGGTGGCATATGTAGGGACTGTGATACAGAATAGCCTCAAATCATGTCTAGAAGTAACTCTGCAGGGGAATGAATGGACTTTATTTGTCTTTTTAGCAAGTGAGCTCTATCAGGCTCCTCAGCCAGAAGATGAGTTCCCAGCTGTTTTTTGTTTTCCCCAAAGAATTTGGCTACAAGAGGCAGCCTGCATGAGGGTGTAGGACAGGGATGGCAAAACTTTTTGGGACCGAGTGCCGAAACTCAGTGGCGGTGGTGGCGGTGGTGGCCACGGCGGTGGCAAGGGTCGAGATCGGCGGCAGCGGGGGGAGCAGAGCAGCAGAGCAGCTTTTAAACTGATAACTGGGGGAAAGCCGACAGGAGCTGCGTGGCATCCGGTTCGGAACACCTCATCCTCGGGGAATGAGGTTGGAGAGGATAGAGGATCACATAGAGAAGACATAGCAGGTATAGGTATTAGCACCGGGATAATAACGGAATGTGACAGTTCATCTACTGAAAATAAAAGCTGTGGGGCGAATAGAACAAAGCAGCAGCTGTTGTTGCGGGACCCACTGTACAGGTGCTTCTACTCCAATGCTCAAAGCCTCCGAGCAAAGATGGGAGAACTTGAACATTTGGCAGCTAGGGATAACATTGATATAATAGCCATAACAGAAACCTGGTGGAATGCAGAGAACCAGTGGGATACAGCAATCCCAGGCTATAAACTCTATAGAAGAGATAGAGAGGGGTGGGTTGGAGGAGGAGTGGCCATCTATGTCAAAGAAGGGGTAAAATCCAGCAGAATGGAGATTGACAGAGGGTCTGACTCCACCATAGAATCACTGTGGGTTAAACTACCAGGTCCAAGGAGTGATGTGATCGTTGGAGTATTCTATCGTCCACCAGATCAAAAACTTGAGGGGGACCTTGAAATGAGGAGAGAAATCATGGAGGTGGCTAAGAGGGATAGGATAGTAATCATGGGGGACTTCAATTATCCCCACATTGACTGGGCCAATGCGAGCTCCGGGCAAGAAAGAGAAACTGGGTTTCTCGACTTGCTGAATGACTGTGCCTTAGAGCAACTTGTCACGGAGCCCACCCGAGAACAGGCAACTCTGGATCTAATATTGTGTGATACTCAGGACCTGGTCAGGGGTGTGAATGTCACTGAGCCTCTGGGGAACAGTGACCATGCTGCAATTTCCTTTGCCATGCATGTCGGAGGAAGAGTGTCAACCAAATCAGACATAAAAACCCTTGATTTTCGAAAGGCAAACTTCCCTCAGATGAGGAAACTAGTTAGAGAGAAACTGAAGGGGAAGGTTAGAAGAATCCAGAGTGCATGGAGCCTGTTTAATCTTCAGAGTGCATGGAGCCTGTTTAAAACAACAATAATAGAGGCCCAGCACAAGTGCATACCACAAAGAAAGAAGAGCTCATTTAAGTCCAAGAGGACACCGGCATGGTTAACGAGTGGAGTTAGAGAGGCTCTAAAGCACAAGGAGAGGTCCTTCTGTAAATGGAAATCCTCCCCAAATGAGGAAAATAAAAAGGAACACAAACTCTGGCAAAAGAAATGTAAGAAGATGATAAGGGAGACAAAGAAAGACTTTGAGGAACAAATGGCAAGCAATATAAAGGGTAATAATAAAAGGTTCTTTAAATATGTTAGAAGTAGAAAACCTGCCAGAGAACCAGTTGGCCCTCTGGATGGTGAGAGAGGAAAAGGGGAGGTTAAGGAAGACTTGGACATTGCAGAGAAATTGAATGAGTTCTTTGCGTCTGTCTTCACGACAGAGGACCTTGAGCGGATTCCGCTGCCTGAGCCGCCCCTCTTGACTAAAGAATTAAATCAAATACAGGTTAAAAGAGAGGAGGTTTTAGGACTAATTGATAAATTGAGGATTAACAAGTCACCGGGCCCAGATGGCATCCACCCAAGGGTTATTAGGGAACTGAGAAATGAAATTGCAGATCTCTTAACGGTTATATGCAACCTGTCTCTTAAAACGGCCACAGTGCCGGAGGACTGGAGGATAGCAGATGTCACACCAATTTTTAAAAAAGGAAGGAGGGGGGACCCAGGAAACTACAGGCCGGTTAGCCTTACATCTGTCCCAGGGAAGATGGTGGAAAGCCTCATCCAAGAGAAAATCTTAAAACACATAGAAGAACAAACCTTGCTGAGAGAAAATCAGCATGGCTTCTGTAAGGGTAAATCTTGTCTGACAAATCTTTTAGAATTTTTTGAAAAGGTCAACAGGCACGTGGATTTGGGTGAACCGGTTGATATAGTCTATCTGGATTTTCAAAAGGCTTTTGACACCGTCCCTCACCAAAGGCTGCTGAGAAAATTGCACAGTCAGGGGATAAGAGGGCAGGTCCTCTTACGGATTGAGAACTGGTTGAGATCCCGGAAACAAAGAGTAGGTGTCAATGGGAAATTTTCACAATGGAGAGAGGTGAAAAGCGGTGTGCCCCAAGGCTCTGTCCTGGGACCGGTGCTTTTCAATCTGTTCATAAATGACCTGGAGACAGGACTAAACAGTGAGGTGGCCAAGTTTGCAGATGACACAAAACTTTTCCATGTGGTAAAAACCAGAGAAGATTGTGAAGAGCTCCAGAAGGATCTCTCCAAACTGGGGGAGTGGGCTGAGAAATGGCAAATGCGTTTTAATGTAACCAAATGTAAAGTAATGCATATTGGGGCAAAAAATCCAAACTTCATCTATCAACTCATGGGCTCTGAGTTATCCGTGACGGATCAGGAAAGAGATCTTGGTGTGTTGGTGGACAGCTCCATGAAGGTGTCTCCCCAATGTGTGGCAGCGGTGAAGAAGGCCAATTCCATGCTAGGGATTATCAAAAAGGGGATTGAAAATAAAACAGCCAACATTATAATGCCATTATACAAAACAATACTAAGGCCCCACCTGGAGTATTGTGTACAATTCTGGTCACCGCATCTCATGAAAGACATAGTGGAACTGGAAAAGGTGCAGAAGAGAGCGACTAAAATGATTACTGGGCTGGGGCACCTCCCTTATGAAGAAAGGCTAAAACATTTGGGCCTCTTTAGTCTGGAAAAAAGGCGCTTGAGGGGGGATATGATTGAGACATACAAAATAATGCAGGGTATGAGTAAAGTGGATAGAGGGAAGCTCTTCTCCCTCTCCCAAAATACCAGAACTAGGGGACATCCACTCAAACTGAGGGCTGGGAGAGTAAAAACTGACAAAAGAAAATATTTTTTCACCCAGCGCGTTGTAAGTCTATGGAACTCCCTGCCACAGGATGTGGTGATGGCATCTGGCCCGGATGCCTACAAAGGGGGATTGGACAGATTCCTGGAGGAAAAGTCCATCACAGGTTACAAACCATGAGGGAGATGTGTAATCTCCAGGCTTAAAACTGGGGTACTTCAAGGGCCAGATGCAGGAGAGTGGGATCAGGAGACAGATATCTAGTCTCATGCGCTCCCAAACACATCTGGTGGGGCCGCTGTGAGATACAGGAAGCTGGACTAGATGGGCCTTTGGCCTGATCCAGCATGGCTCTTCTTATGTTCTTATGTTCTTATGAGGGAGTGAAGGCAGCAAGGGTGACAGAGGGGCGGGATGGTGGCAGAAGCGGAGTCAGGTCGGTGGCAGCAGGGGCGACACTCGCTATGGCGATGGGGAGGCAGTGGCAGGGGGTTGGGATCGGTGGCAGCGGGGGGTCAGGGGTGGGGGCGAGGGAGAGGGAGAGGGAGAGGGCAGCAAGGGCGACAGGAGGGGCAGGGATGGCATTGGTGATGGCGGCGGGGGTGGCGGAGGCAGGGTCAGGGGCGGCAGCAAGCAGCAATGGCAATGGCGATGGGGACAGTGGCGGCAGGGACGGCCTGGTACACAACATGCTCTCTGCCCCCTCCACTTCCCCCTCCACAAATTCCTCCAGCGGAGGGGGAAGTGGGGGGGCAAGGAGCATGTTGCGTGCCAGGCAAAAGCTCTTTCTGTGCCACCTTGGGCACGCATGCCATAGATTCACCATCCCTGGTGTAGCACAAAGCTTTAAACACAACACATTTACACTGCCCATGCACCTTCGGGCTGGCTGCTTCGCACTCCTAACGTTGTTTTTGATATTTGTTTTTTTTATATATATTTCAAACTGGGATGATGCTTGTTCAGTATTAAATTTGTTGTCTTCCTAGAACACTGTATGAACTGTAGTGACATGCTTCAGAGTCCACTGGACCTCTGTCCTGAATACTGAACAGCATTGAATACAGAATAGTTCTTTTCTCTACATTACTATACTTTCTGCTATTTTGTTACAAGCTATGAATAAAATAAAAGCTGACTAAACAAAGATCTGGAGTGAATGGTGCAACTCTACCTATAGTCTAACAGCAAAAAGAAAAGACGTATGTGAAGCCGATTCTATATCTATCACTGTATTGATTTCAACCCACCAAGAGTCAAATCCGTGGCATAATCTTTAGAAACATTTATTAAAGCTTGAATTAGTAGCTGGATGCATAGCCCAAGCCTCTTGAGACAAAAAGTTGCAATGTGTTTGCCATGGGAGGAATTGGAATTTCCATTACCTCCTCTTCCTAAATAGCCAAGCATACGTACATCTGTCCTCCAGATACTTTCGCTTTTCATTTATTGTCCAATTTAGCTCCCCAAAAAGGAAAGGTAAATGGAACCAAAGGGGGGAGATGATGACGAGCAGGGAAGTAACATTGGAATGAAAGCCATAAGGCACAAATGAATCTAATTTCCTGAAATGTTTCTGCTCTTTCCTTCTCTTCTGTTCTGACAAAAAGAAATTTGGCAAGCTTGTTCTTAAACATTTAAAACACTGCCCCTAATTCAAGACTGGGACTGGCACAAAGTGAGCAAAGCTAGTATGGTTAGTCTAGCCAACAAGGGTACTTGCCTTTCTCATTCCCCCTGACACACACACACACACACACACACACAGAGAGAGAGAGAGAGAGAGGGGGGGGGGTATACAGACTGCATGAGATCTTGGCTGTACTCTCAGACCTGTTTTTTTCCATATGGGTCAAGTTGGTCAACCTTTCTTGTCTTGTAAATTATGTAGGACATGACAGTTAATGACTGTTAGAAGAGAACAGAGGCAAAAACTTGGTTCACTCCTTTCTAAAATACTGATGGATAAGTTAAACCCATTATGCCTCTTGAGGTGGAACCACAAATGGTGTATATGCCTAAATCATGGCAGGCATTACCAAAACCAAGCCAGAAAATCCAAGAAACATCTTCCCTCTTTGGCAGTAAAGGTATAATATAAATAGGTTAAATAATAATGAATTGGCATCGGAATTGCCTCACTCTGCCTAACAGCAGAATCATTCGGCTTATGGAAAACTATGGAGGAAACCTAATAATCATTATGAGGCCTATGATGTTGGCATTACCCAACATCCAAACTATTGAAAAGCCCAAGAAAAGTTAGTGCCAGAGGAGGGGTAGACAAAGTTGGTATTCATCTCCACGACATGTTAGGTTTGAGAGAGTTTCGTTTTGTTTTGTACTGTACTGATACAAAATTACAGTATATGCAATTCTCTATTTGCATAGCCTGAGAAGTAATACCATCCCACAAGACCTGAAGGATACAAACCTGTTGATGAGGTAGATTGACTGTAATAGTCACAGAGCAGACAGTGAGATTAAGAAACTTTCTAGGTTAAGTAAAAACAGACATCATTTTAAATTCTGAATTGTTAGCTCAGCACTGTTCACCTGCCACTATAAATCAGAGGTGGGTAACTTGTGTTTTTCTAGATGTCTTTGGACCACAGCTTTGATCATCATTGGTTATGCTTGCTACGGCTAGTGGGTTTCTCAAGTGCAGCAGCATTTGGAAATATTAAATACAGTATATGGTAAATTTTGATTACTGTATTCCTGTACTTACATGTTAAAAATAGGCCCGAGGCTCAGAAACATGTTTGCTCTACTGGGATCATTTTTGTGTCCACGATGCCGCCCACATGTTGTCCATCCTGCTTTAACAATAATGGAACAAAGCACTCAGAACTTCAGAAGGTTTCCTGTTTACAGATTTAGACCAGATTAACATATATTTCAATCTGCAGCCACAGGTTCTCACTGAGGTAAGCTTGGCTGACTCAAGTGACTGGTTGAGCACATGGGTGTTTCTCATTTTATATTTATTTGGACTATGACTAATGTGGAACTTTCAAAGGCAATTTTGGAGAGCTTCACCTTCCACAAGAAAGAAAAATTCAATCAGGGCTTTGGCGCAAACAAGAGTTGACATCAGGGTGAAGGTTTGTTGGAGCCTGTGGAAGAAGGAATATGACTCATCTCTGTGCAGAGGTGATGTCATCATCAGCCTGCCTCTCTAGAGGCATACATGAGCTAATTAAATAGTCTGCAACAGCCAGAAAGCACCGCATGAATTTTATTCTAGCAATAGCCTTAATAATGACACCTCTAAAAGAGCAACTGGGCTACCTTTGCTATAAACCTCAATGAAGGAATGATCTCTGGTGATGAGGTGTCACTCTTTCCGTCTCACCTGGCAGGGCTCCTCATGTCCTGGAGAGTTCCTTTGCTGTAGCTCTTAGGAGTCAGCTCCTGTTGTGGCAGGGCATAAGGCTGTGGCGGTTCCACCTCTGCTTTCTTCTGTCAGGAGGTGTCCTCCTTGCTTGCAGAGATACAGAACAGATGTTGACACTGCTTTCCTTCTGAAGATTGGTAGTAAAGCAACCGACCCTGCTGTGTTCTTCCCCTTTTGAGAGAGGTTAGGCAAAATAGCTGCAGGCACTATCATTGCCTTTTTGCAGAGCCACACAAGGCTTCGTTTAAGTATCCCAATAAGAAGCCACTGATATACTCTCTTCCACTGGTTTTCTCTTCCTCTTTTTATGCCCCCCAAGAACCTTGAAATAGATCTTGTGGTCCCAGAAAAAGTTGAAGAGTGTGGGTCCTGGTGCTAATGGTAGTGCTGCATGCTCTGGCTTGTTGTTAGGCTGCCATTGACATACAGAGTGGATGGAGTTCTGGATTTGAGTGAATAGCCCTTGCCACCCAACTGGTCTGGAGATTGCAAATTATGGGCTAGTGTGAAGGGACATGCTACTTCCAAAGGAATGAGGACTAAAACCGACATCCCAGGATCATGGGATGGGAGGAAATTTGGAAACTGCTGTCAAATCAATCAGAGAATATATGGTATATTCAGATATATTGACACTATATATTCACCATCAGGTTCAGGTCTCAGTTTTCACCATAGGGAAATTAACTCTACCATTGACCACTTAGACAGGGGTGAGGTTTTCTTCACCTTATACTGTACCCAGGAAGTTGAGCTTTCAATCAAATTTAGTAGAGCCATGGGTTCCGATTTTCAGAATAGCTTTAGATAGAAACCAGTTCAGACTACTGATCGCCAATGCTTATGAGGACATGGCAGTTGAAGAAGTTCCTGTCATCATCATCATCATCATCATCATCATCATCATCATCATCATCATCATCATCATCATCATCATCATCATAAAAACTTTATTTATCTAATGTCCTTAGACTGGCACAGTTTCCTGAATTGTCTCTGGTGGACACCTGCAGCACAGTTCAGGTGGATTCAGTCATGACTCCAAGGTCCCTTCTCCTTCCTGTAGGCAGAACCCCCAAGTAGAGATGGGCACAAAATGATTTTTTTTGTTTTTTGCTCTTTCTGGATATAAGGCTGATGATGAATGGTGGGAAGGAGAGGAAGATGAGCAAAACCCTCACCAAGAAGAGTTCCCGCCTAAAATAGAGAAATAAAGGAGATGACTGCATGAGGCAAGGAAATAGAGAGATATGTGGCAGAGTGGGCTGATGCTCCAGAGTGGAGTGCAAAGAATCACAGCCTGCTGTTTACATTGGCTTCACTTCCCAAGAAAGGAGCTCTCCTTTAGGCTACATCCTCCTGTACTCATTGTTGAAGGGACTAACAGTAGGATCTAGGAAAGTACCTGGAGAATTGGGCAGGATTGAAGTTGACTTGGGAGTAGATATGGGCACGAAATGCCAAAATGGAGTGGCCGTTTTAAGTAGCCTGCAAGGTCTTCGCCGGCCTGCCGATCTGCCAACAATGGTGGCACGTTTGGGAAAAAAAGATTGGCTCACCCGCCCAGACATTTGGTCCAGATTTGTTTCCCCACCTGTCGCCGCGACGCCCCACCCTCTCGCTCGGCTCCTCTATAGGGCCGATCTGGAACACCAACGAAGTTCAAGCGCGCACATGCATGCCCCTTAAAGTAGACTGCAGAGATGTTCAGGAGCTCCAAGAATCAACCACGGGGGACGTTCGGGAGCTCCAGGTAGAACACGGGCTCTTCAAAGTTGGACAGCCCTGAGTTAGAGTAACACAACTTCTTGATTAAGATTTCACAGCAATTTAATGTGGATGTTTCCTGTCATATATTCACACCCTCAAACACAAATGTCAGCTTGAAGCACTTTGCTGGAACAATAATGTGGTTTTAGCTCTAATCATGGTTTATCTGTAAAGATTGTTATTATATTATATTATTATAGTTCCCAGGTCTCTCACCATGGAGGTGGGGAAGCTGGAGATTTGGGCCATGCAAAATGTGTCATTGACCTCCCCTCATGGAACAGGGATAGACTGACTATTGATCTCATCAGAGTGTGCCTGTCCTGCCAGTACAGTATAGCCCACTTATCTGCTGGATCATTATCTGCTGGTTCACTTATCTGTGGATTGAGGGGGGAAATATTTTAAAAATAATTCAGTAGTCTTAAAGTAGGCTACTGTCGCAAACAGTAGCCATAAAGCAGGCTACTGTTGCAAACAGTAGCAGTAAAGCACTCTGCTGTCACAAACAGTAGCCACAAAGCCAGCAGCGAAGAGGGTGGCTGGCCGGCGTTGAGGAAGGTTCAGCATCAGTAAGCTTTCGTTTTTCCCCTCCTCACGGCCACCGCCACCCGTGCAGGCCAGCTGCTGAGCCCAGGGGCAAAGAGGGTGGTGGCAAAGAGGGTGGCTTGGCAGCAACAACGAGGAGAGCTTAGCATCAGTAAGTTTTCTTTTGTTTTCTTCCCTCCTTGCCACTGCCGCCATCCCTGCGTGCCAGTTGCTGAGCCCAGCGGCAAAGAGTGGCAAAGAGTGCAGCTGGCCTCTGGCGACCAGGAAGGAAGAAAACAAAAGAAAGCTTACCAATGCTGAGCCCTCCTCATTGTCATGGGTGTAAGCTTTTGACCAGCACCCCACCACTCCTGCCACTGCCATTATCCTTGGATAAGAGCATTTCCTCTTATCCACGGAGTTCACTATCCACAGGGGTCCAGGAACTGTTCCCCCATGGATATGGAAGTCATACTGTATACATATTTACACACTAGTGGAGGATTATGAATCTATCCAAAAACTTATTTACAAGTCTCTCATTTATTGTTCATTAAAAACCCAAATTGCACTCAGGCCTCCTGAACTGAACAGGAATGGCAGCCTCAGACTTGAGGCTGCCATCCCTTTTTGGTCATAAATTTCCTTCAGATAGTCTTGTCTAACTTACTATCTCATAGCCTCACCTACCTTATAGGTCTACTGTGACAATGGAATAAAATTAATCTTATGATAAAACACTTTGCTGCTTGAAGATAAAATTGGCCACAAATGTCCCCAAGATATTTTTTAAATCTAGCTCTGAGTTTTTCTTCAGAGTGCAAGTTTTTCTTTTTTCTTTTTAATCTTCCTTGCCTGTGCTTGATTTAACATAGATCGAATTTCATTTGTAAGTTTCTATAGAGGCATTCTGCCAAAATGTCATGAGATTTACAATCTCTATAAAGCATATGCAGCTTAAATAGCCTTGAAATAAATAAAAGGACATATTCTGTTGTGTTTAAAAAGCCACACAACACCCACTTCTACATCAGTCCAAATTCTAAATAAACTCTGGTTGACATCAATATGTTCATTGCTTGTCATTTTATTTCTACAAGGAAATTACATGCATCAGCTGGACGTTACTCTCTTCAGATAATTCCCAGATCAGACACACACAATAAGGGAGCTCACAGTGCAGCTACTGTAAGGAATATGAGACTATTCCTTGCTGATCAAAATCTGAGATACCTTTTAAATATAAGAAATATTAGTAGAGCATGCATAATAGGTTTGGTACCAGAGAGGATAATAATTATGTTCACAAGTATGTTATTGTTCTAAGCAAATAAAACCTAAGTACAAATCAGTCCTGACTCATTATGACTCATATTGGACCTCTTGGTTTCTGTGATAACCATCTGTCTGTTCCAGAATCTAACTACCCTGATAAAATAAGACAAAACGCATTTGTGACCTGATGGTTGTGATAACATTAGACATTCTATAAAAGAGAGTGTAGTTTTCAGTTTTGATCCATTCATTCCCTTCTAAAATCACATATTTTTACCATAACCCAGTGGAACCCACTGGACTGTGAACATCTGAAAGGAAAGAAGTACATGTGGGACTTGCAACAACAGGGTGCTCTGTTTGGGCTTCCAGCTGCTCCATTCCATTCTGACTACCACCAGATTATGGTTATGTACTGTAGAGGTTGCTACAATTGATTTAATGAAAAAACATGTTCAACCCTCACTAGAGCTTTTGCTGCCAGTGATCGGTAGTACTAGGAGGCTTGGTTGCATCAACAGAAGCATAGTGTCTAGATCAAAAGAAATGACAGTACCACTCTATTCTGCTCTGGTCAGACCCCTCCTGGAGTACTGGGTCCAGTTCTGTGCACCTCAATTTAAAAAGGATGTTTGCAACCTCAAGCAGAGTACAGAGGAGGGTGACCAGGATGGTTGAAGGTCTGGTAAAAAATCTCTTATGAAGAACAGCTTAGGGAGCTGGGAATGTTTAGCCTTTCAAAAAGAAGGCTGAGAGGGGATATGACAGCCATACAGTATTTGAAAGGATGTCATATTGAAGAGAGAACAGGTTTGTTTTCCATGGCTTCAGAGACTAGGACTCAGGGCAATGGTTTCAAACTTCAGGAAAAGAGATTCCATTTGAACATTTGGAAAAACGTCATGTCAGTTAGAGCTGTTCAGCAGTGGAATATGCTGCCACAGAGGGTGATGGAGTGTCCTTTGGAGGTTTTTAAGCAGAGGCTGGATGGCCAATTGCCGGGAGTCCTGTGATGGGGGTTCCTGCATGGCAGGGGGTTGGACTCGATAGCCCTTGAGGTCTCTTCCAATTCTATGATTCTATGATTCTACTGACACCACGGAGGTCAAGACTTTGGCAAAACAGAATCACTGAGCTGCCCCTCAGGCAGGAACAGTGTTGCTTCCTGGCAAGTGCGAGAGAAGCTTCCAGGCCACCCCAGCATAAGGAGGCTGGCAATGTTGTTTTTGATGGAGGTGGTGGGGGGGCAACTCCAGGAGTTCTTTTCCCCACATTGAAAATGGGCATGGCTGCCCCACCCCCAGTGTTATTACGAGCAGCCAGAAGCCTCCTAGTACTGATTGGTCAGCAAGCTGGTCACTGTTCTTTTGTGTCCTACTTTAATGTGTGGAATTGCATTAAAACAGGATATATGAAGGTGGTTTGGGGCCTGGTTTCAAAAAGCCCATATTAAAAAGTTTCCTTTGACTATGGATTATCTGAAATATATCGTTCCCGCCATTTATGGGCATTTTACTGTAACTACAGACCAAATTTGATCTTTTTGCACTTTTTTTCCTTTCCCCATTTTGTCTCTTTGGATCTGTGTCCAACAAAGGTGAAAGTTGAAAACCAGCATGACTTCCAAGACATTGCAAGCGTAGTAGCCATGGCGAAAACGTATGTCACAACAGAGACTTTCATCGATTCAAAGTATGACATTCGAATCCAGAAAATTGGCAGCAATTACAAAGCTTACATGTAAGTTAGCCATACACTTTGGTGGCGATGGGTCAAAAGGAGCAAAGGGTTATATCTTTCATTTTAAAAGAAATTCATGGCAAAATATTTATTATAGTTATTATTATTGCAAAGTAAAAAAAGAAAGGAAAGGAGAAGGTAGAGGAAACGACAAAGAATACAATATTAGAGTCACAATTTATGCCTTCACATTTCAGAATTGTCAAAAAAATCTATGTTTCATTTCGACGTCAACCTACATCCATGCGGTTACTCCCACCTAGTCTATGTTGTGCATTTTTATTTTTTACCACCGCTCCCTACATTATGCGGTCTTCAATGTCTTTTGCTTCATCAGCTAAAATTTATCTTGCTAACAGTTCTCCCTCTAATTTTTCTTATTAAATCTCTTATTTAACCACTCATAAAATAATTGCCAAGTTTGTGCATAGATGTTATCTTCATTATTATTCATCACGTTTTTTAATTTATTCATCTCCGCACATTCCAGAATTTTAGAGATTATTTCTTTGTCCTTGGGTGTTGTTTTCAATTTCCATTTTTCGGCCCAAGCTAACCTTGCGGCTGTTAGTATATGTATCATTAGGTAATTTATTTCTTTGGGTTGCTCACCCATAGTCAATCCTAATAAAAAGTATTGTGGCTTAAACTTTATTATTATTTTCGTTATTTCCTGTAGCCATTTATGTATTTTAATCCATTTTTTTTTTTGCTTTTTTGCACGTCCACCAACAGTGGAAAAAGGTTCCCTTCTTTTGTTTACATTTCCAGCATTTATCAGAAATTTGTGGATTAATTTTATGTAGCCTCTCAGGAGTTATACTCTTGGTTTTCTATGACTTGTGCAGTGTTAAGGTAACAAGGAAGTCTAGAGAACTGATGGGTCTCCTTAGGGCTTAGAGAAAGGAGTATCAGAAGATGTGGGATCACTGAAGAACAGTAACCAAGTGGGATTTCCTTGGCAATGCTTGAATATCTTCTGACCTCACTAATGTTCTGCAGTTTTTAAAAGCAACTTACGTTAGTCTCAAGAACACAAAAATGCAGTTGGTATATTAAAAGCTAATACTTTAACAACCTGCAGAAAAAGACTTTGTAGTATTGAATGCTAATCTGTTGGAAAACCAAACCATGGCAGGGAGGGCAAAAGAAGCATGGTTCTGCGTATTAGAGTCTAGAATAAAGCCTTTTGAACATCCTACTTTGTACTCCTGCCATTCTGTGACAACGCTCAGAACTGATGCTGTTCAGTTGGAGCCTGTGAAATCAGACAATTGCTATGACTGGGAGGCTTTGTAGATGTTGTACTCTTTCTGAACACAAGGCTCAGAAGACTATGCTTGCCAGTGGCACTAGCAGCATGCACAGATACTAACACCTGGTCATTAGAAAAGAGCCCTGTGCACTTGAATAGCTCAGTAGAAGTCACTGGGAGAAATTAGTGGGTGGCTTTTTTTTTAACGTCATGAACTCGGTGGTGGCAGAGGTAGCTGCATTTCCACAACAATGGACTGCAGACTCAATGGAAGGCAGTGTTCCACTTTTCTTCAGTCTTTAAGATTGCCTCCTTTACAATCTACTCTAAAGCTCGCTGATGTCTGTGGGAAGCTTTCTCTTGGCTTTTCTGGCATGGGGCCTTCCGTACCGTTGAAATTCTGCACTGCGGAGTGCAAGGTTAATTATTCCACCAGCTTTTCACAGGCATTTCTACTGTACAAAGGCTGACATACCCAGAAGAGAGTTCATAAGGCCAGTATACGAATACCCAGCCAGCACTTGGATAGAGATGTAACTAAGTGGGAGGATGCCAGCAGGCAGGGGGAACTTCCCAGCCTGCAGATGGAGTTACACATGCAGTGAGCCATAAGAAATGGTCAACAACAACGAGGATGGTAGGGCTCAGAAAGGGTTCCCTGCCAACACACACTAGCCAGCTTCCCTCCTGTGCACCCTGCTTTCTTTCAACTGGAGGGGAAATTACAATATCACTGCAATTGCAAAACTGATTGTTTTCCTGTGGCTTATTTGTTTTTCCCAGGAGGACATCGATCTCTGGAAACTGGAAAGCAAATACAGGTTCTGCCATGCTGGAGCAGATTGCCATGACTGAAAGGTAATGAATAGATGGAACTACAGCCAGAAGTGTGTCCTTTGGATCAGTCTGATAGGCTTCAGTCTAGGACTGCATTCACCTTTATCCCCAACTTCCTATACTGACACAGAGGTTCTGTTTTCATTTTGCATTTTTGTCTATGGAGAAAAACTTTCCCCCAAGAAAAGAGTGCACCTGTTTCATTCCACATTCACTCCCCACCCCCACAACAAGTGTAGCATTCTCTCTCCTGGTGCAGAGAACAAGTGCTGAACTGTATCTGCTGTAGATGAGTTGCCCATCCCAGCTCTTAAAGGCAGAAAGGAAGTCATGATGTGCTTGAATTGTTTGTTTTGTTTGTTTTGTTTGTTCATTTACACCATATTTCTCCTAAAAAGGAAGAAAGGGGACTTATATCACTAAAAGCACACTATTAAAAGCTTAAAACAGTAAATTCTTAAAATATTTTAAAGTAATTAAATAAGCATTACAGAACAGTATATGTAAAATGATAGGTAGAAGCATTGCTAAAACATTTAAAAACAACAAAAAGGCAAGCCACCCCATTTAAAAGTCTCTCTTAGATAGCAAGCCACTAAGAAACAGCCTGTCTGAAGAGAAAGATCTTCATCTGCTTGCAGAAAGACCACAAAGATGTCCAACCTGGCCTCCCATGGGAGGGAGTTCCAGAGTCTGGGAACAGTGACAGAGAAGGCCCTTTCCCATGTCCCCACAAAACATGCCTGTGGGGGAAGTAGGACTGAGAAAAAAGCCCTCCTTTTATAATATTAACACCCAGACAAGGTCATAAAGGTAGACATGGTCCTTGTGATAGCTTGGACCTAGGCCATTTAGGGCTTTATACACTTTGGATTCTGCCCAGAAATTGATCAGCAGCCAGTGAAGTTGTTCTAACAGCTTTTTCAAAGGGCCTTTTCAAACGACCCCTAAGATTCACTGGCCCCTTAAATTCGGACCAGAGATCTTGGGGGTTCATTGCTCTTCCTGCCTCCCCACCCCTCCGCACATCCTTGCTTCCGTCTGCGTGAGGGGAGGGAGGGGAAAAAAGCCTTAAAACGGGACAAAAGAATAAAGGCTTACCTCTGGGTGCCGGTGGAAGCTGCTCCGAGCCCCGGTCACTTCCTGATTCCTCTTAAAGGGGCGGGAGGCAATAAACAACAACAAAAAGAAGCCAGGAGAGCCTGGCAGATCCGCATAAAGGAATTGTCACCTTCTGAGAGCAGGTACTTGAAAGGTGCGCTGGGCTATGGCCTTGGTGGTGAAGGCTTTTTGATTTGTCAAGGTAAAGCACACCCTGATAAACAGCAGATAGACTGTGCCTGAGGCCACCACCTCTGTTTGACAACAGGTCAAAGCTGACTATAAGATGGAGGACTCACACTAGCTGCATTCAGACTGATGAAGCTGTTTGGATGAGCAGCAAAGTATTTCTGTCTCTCAAGAAAAAGAAGCCCGGTAGCCATGCCTCAACTTCCAAATATAAAGGGAAATTTTCCTTTCATATTTTCAGCCATATCCAGAGAGGCTTAAGAACTTCTAGTGTTTGACAAGAATCCCTTAAGATTGGCTTCTTATTATTACCTATTCCCTTGTTTGAGTCTTCATCGAGACTAATTTTGCTCTTAACCTGGCTTTGGAACCAAGGAAGCTTCACAACTCTCTACTACCCTCCTTGGATGAACACCCTTCACCCATGATTTTCATGCAGTCTCTGCCATACATCATTCAGCAGGCCTCACAGCGCCTTGTGCATTAGCATGGATAACCTACTTGATTCATAGGGTTAATCTCCAGTGTCAACAGGACATTCCTTGCACCTTTCTCCTCGTACAAAGACAGTGTGGGAAAGCATTAGCTCATTGGTGTGGATTTATTCTAACTTTACAATTTCCCTGCCAAGAAAGGTATTCAAATTATTCATCTCTGGCTCCTGTTTTTCTGCCTTGTCCCAGTGTTTTGTTACCTCATCATCCGAGTGCAGTGGCAACAACAACAACAACCTTGTTAGGGTGGTGTCAATCACAAATCCTGTTTTTGTCTGTGGACATATCTGAGATAAATCTTTTGGCTCTATAAGATGATGAGATTAAAATAAAAGGAAGCAAGGAAAACCTGGCCCTAGACATTATGCTGCCTGAGGCAGAACAGCAAAAATTGTGCTTCCCCAACAAGTCAAGAAATGTTTGCAAAGGGAGAATCTCCTGTGTTACTAAACAAGGGTCACTGTGGAGCTCTTCCATGCTTCCCTCCTCAACAAGGAAGTTAATGTTTTTCTGTTTCACATTTAAATTATTATTATTTAAATTTTTAAAAATGTCAGTTCCTACAAATAATCTCATCTGGTTTCTGCAGATATCGGCTCTGGGCAGATTCAGTTGCAGAGATGTTTGGAGGCCTTGATATTTGTGCAGTCAAAGCTGTCCACAGCAAGGATGGGAAGGACTATATTATTGAGGTAAGAGGCTGAATGAGTAGAATGGAAGTACAGTGTCTTTCAAACAAAGAAGAGCAGCAAGATATATTTTACGCCAGGGATGGGAATAATGTGGTTCCACCAATGTCACTTTTTCAGCCCTCTTAATTCAACTGAAGTGCAGAACAGAGCAAACCACAAGTCATCTTGAGAGCAGCACGGTATATTTAAATCTAATGCTGCAGGGGCATTGAAGCTCAGTGGTGGAACATGAGATTTGCAAAACAGTCCTGGTTCAACTCCCAGCACTGAAAGTCTGGCAAATCACTCTCTTCAGTATCAACATGTTTTAGATGTCTCGGTGGTGTGACTCAGTGCAAGGAAATTCCCTAACATTTTTGTGAAATCCGATTTAGGAGGAAATGCCTGTGCCAGTCTGCCTGTCTGGAAGTGTCATATGCAGTCACAAAGGAGAGAGTTTTTCTGTAGTGGCACCTTGTCATTGGAATGCCCTCTTGAAAAAGATACACATACTTTCCTGCCTTTCCAGTATCCAATTGAAATATTTTTATTTACCTGGACACTTTATTTGTATAATCTGTCTGACTGCATTGTAAATAATCAACTCTAACTCCTGTTCAGGAGACACAACCTTGAACTCCGTACCTTTGGCTCTGCAGTAACTGAGCTATCATGGATCTCATTTGCTCTCTTTCATTTGTGTTGTCTTGCTACTGATCTTTTATCAAAATGTATTACATCATAGTATATTTCTAACTACCTATTTGTTATGCAGCACTACTCTAGAATCTGATTTGATGTAGGGCAGTATAGAAAGGTGAAAAGCTAAAGGAAAAGGTTCCCTTCGCACATGTGTGCTAGTCGTGTCCAACTCTAGGCAGTGCTCATCTCACTTACTATTGGTCTGTCTATACCAGTGGTTCTCAACCTGTGGGTCCCAAGATGTTCTTGGACTGCAGCTCCCAGAAGTCTTCATCACTAGCTGAGCTGGCCAAGATTTCTGGGAGTTGCAGTACAGGAACTTCTGGGGACCCACAGGTTGAGAACCACTGGTCTATACTAACATTCTTTTATGCCCCTTCTTTCTTAAAGTTCTGTCAGTTAAACAGACAAAAAATGACAGTTTTTAATCTCTCCTCATGGATGTTGAAATGAAGAGTCTTACCTTCATGCATACCATCCAGATTTAGGGGATGGTGTAACAAGTATAGGGACATTCTTCAGTACAGTTTATTGTGGAATATTTGTTTTCTATTTAAAGTTTAATAAACCTTTTTTGACTTTAATGTGACTAATTTGCTCTGTGGGGCATAATTGGACCAAACAAAAGCAAGACCTCTAATAACAGGCAACCCTCTTCCCTTTCACCAGTTATTTCTTCCACTTCTGTATTACGAGAAAACTAAATGTAATTTGGGTAGGAATGTTGACTGCTCAAAAGGAATGAAAGAGCAAATGCACAAAAGCAGAAGTGGCAACTGTGGCAAAAATGGAACTGAGTTTCCATGAAGGGCAGTATGAAAATGTCCAAGAAGGGGCATTAAATACACTGCATGGAGCTGTAGTTTCTTCCCCTTTTATGCATAACATTGGTGTTAATCAGTCTGCTGAAGTATGTGGTTTCCTTTTGAGCAGTGGTTCCTTTACTTTAGGTATCCCAGGTGGTCTTGGACTACAGTTCCTAGAAGCCTTGAGCATGAGCTGTGCTGGCCACAGTTTCTGGAAGTTGCAGTCCAATAACACCTGGGTTACCCAAGATTAGGAAACACTGCTTTAGGGAGATAGTCCACCTTATATTTGGTCTTCCTCTTTTCCTGCTGCCTTCCACCTTTCCCAGCATTATAGTGTTTTCTGGATAATTCTGCCTTCTCATCACATGCCCAAATTAAGTTAGCCTCGGTTGCCTCCAGAGAGCGTTCAGGCTTGATTTGCTTTGTAACATACTCTGTGCAAGTTTAATCTAGACTGGGCCCAGATCAATTAATTAGGAGAAGTTTAAACGTTCCCCAAACACGTTTTCCAAATTCTGGGTTTAAGTGGTACATTTAGTTTTAGGATACTATTTGTCCCTGGATATAAAATCTTAAATGAAGCCTCTGAAATCCCATTTTAGGGCTGTAACTTGTTTGAGTCCCCGCCTAAAGCCACTGAAAAGGTTTGCAAAGGACATGAATAATAATGAACTATTATATCCCTCCTGAGAGCACTTTAGTTGGGACAAACTATGTGTGGAGGGGGGGAGAGCTTTTTGATGTTACACAAAGGGGGTCTGACTTGTGGGAGTGGGGGGTCAGCCAAGCCAAAGGAAATAGGCAGATACAGTATTTGAAAAGGGGACCAAATGGGGAAGGAATTATCACAACTGAAATTTAAGGTCTACTCAGTGGGGGAAGAAGATAATCCGGGCAACTGTGCCAAAGACTAAGGAAGTGTCCTTGGTTGTCATATGAGAATACTGTAAGGGAGACGCCGTGTCTGCTCTGTGGTAAACTCCACCAACGCAGGGGAATGAGCAGAGCTGGTCTGCTGCTACATTCAGGGCCACTGACGCGTCCAAATAGCTGCATGTGGGAGAGCACTCCCACCCATCCAGCTTTGGGGAAGCCAATGAGAACCACATGAGCCCTGGGGTGGTGGCACATTCTTGTGCTAATGCAACTGTCCTGCAAGAATCCGTGACAGGTCAAAGGTTGTGTGAGACAAGTGTGCTGCCAGGAATGGAAATATGTGCACTTTAGCCTCCTCTGCTCTCCCTCCTTTTCCTGTAAATCAGTCAAAAAGCAGTTACTGGAATGGTTGCACATTCGGAGCTTCAGATGCTGTGATAAAAATCAAAATAAAAAGTCGTACCTGCCCATGGCTTGATGCAGAATTGAATACAAGACACTCTGGAATGGATAAAGGACAGCTGGTTATTATTTCATATTTTTAATCACACAAATCCCCCTATACCACCACTACAGGTTATTTATTAGAAATTATTTTATTGGCTAGAATCCTACTAGTGATTTAGGCCTGCACGAATGGAACTATGTAACTCACCACAGCAAACTGCTGTTAACTGTCATAGACTTAGTGCTGGCCGTGCTACGAGGTGCATGCTTATCAATGTGACCAATGCCTTGTTAGTCATTGGCATTTTCCCATGGTCAGGTATGCACTCAACTTATGCATGCGTCAATCACCCATATGATTTTGGTCATCATGAAAAAGGCTCAAAATACAGAGTTAAGAGCCACACCTGCAAGTTTAAAAACAGTACAGGCACTACTTTGAGGCTTACAATCTGAGAAGACACATTATGCATTATGTACAGTCAAGTCACATCAAATTTATTTATTTATTTTAGAGTATTTTTACCCTGCCTTTCTCCTTCGAAAAAGGACCCAAGGTGGCTTACAGAATGAGGGATAATATAGAGTCCAGTACAATTAAGACATGTTCAAGTATTGAGAACAGGGAATTGAGGGACATCTTACAGCATTAATAGACAACATTACATTAAAGCTACAAGATAACCTAACAGACTTTTCCAGATACGTGAGATGTTTAAGGAATGGTCACTGTGTTCATTGTGGTAACCACTGTGCAGTGGTTACTAATATCACTGCATCCCAGCAAGTTTCCATGGCAGAACAAGAATTTGAAGCCAGGTCTCCTAACTCTTGGGCAGTAGCTCTGTTCAGTACACCACACTGGTTCTTAGTAAGACACATTAGGAAGGGAGGAATAGTAAAGTTAAAAGACATAGGACAGTCAAACAGATGCCATTTTATCTGGTGAGAACAGGAGTGGTCCTATTGAAGGATCTAGCACTAGCAGCTTTAAGGATGATGTGGTAGGAACCAAGTCATCTTCCTTCATGTTGCAGTATATGATATGATATTCTCATGGGGATTCTGGAGGAGTGGGAAGACTGAGCTCCTCCAGTGAACCTTCAAGTATTGTTATTTTTTAAATATATATATATATATATATATAACTTCCTGTGCTTTCAGCACTGGTGTGAAATATTTTTGCTATATTCCTGGTCATATTTATTATTTCTTTAAACATTTTGTTTCATTATAACGTGCATTATTCTGGGAATTCTCCAAGAGGACAGCGCATGGAATAAAATGATAAGCATGAGCCCTCCTCACACCAGCTCGTCCAGAGCTGAGCAAAAGTCACTTTACAAAGATCTGACCTTGCTGGAATGCTGAGTGTGGAAGTCCCTTTATCCTGTTGCCATTGTTATGTACCCTTCCCCCTTTGATGTGACTGATCAGCTCTTTTCCTTCCTTCCTTATACTTGTTGGCTGACTTCCCCAGGCTTAACTAATTGAAGACAGCAACAAGTTTAGCCAGTGCTTCACTAAGATACAGAAATAGGATGTGACTGGAGAAAGGGGGCCGGGTTTTCCATCCAGATTCTTTTCTTCACCCATCTTCGAGATACCTTATCAGGACAGACCAGCTGTACTTGGAGACAGCCACTGACCTTGCGGCCCCCTGGTGAAGGCTGGATCCTCCGAAAGGCATCACCCTCTGCTTTTTCCTCCACTGTTACACAGAATGTTTCTAATTCCTAGGCAACTTTCTGTAGAGTTTCACATATTTATCTCATCTGTTAAGGTCAGAATACATTTTTACTGTCTGGGTACAAAAGCACCCTACTGGTTTTTTGTGAGTCAGCCCATGTTTTATGAAGATGTTACTGTTTTTACTATTTCCATATGCCGCCTTTTGCCCTAAAAGTCCACAAGGAAATCATTCTTACCAATATGTTCCAAGGCTGCAGTAACAGCCTAGCTTGCTAACTTCTAACAGAAACAAAGAAGGCAAGGGAAGAGGAATGGATTGACGATGTTACAGTGTTAGACTTGGGGTGGTTCAACTCCAAAGCTGATTGTGGAGGGTGCAGCACCGGTTGGTTCCTCATTCTTTTTCTATATATTTTTGTTGCCTTTGACATGGGATACCCTTCTTTGACAATGCCCGGAGCATACAGACAGCTTTGGGCCAGTCAAGCCTCGATAGTATCTGACAAGAAATCTTCTCTTGGAGTTGTGGGTGTATCATTTGCTGTGTCCTTAAGCTCGCCAGTTCCTTGTTTGTGCTTGTAAGCTAGAGCACTCACACAGTATATCTACTTGGTACAAAAAACAACCTCGTTATATTTGAGAATTCACATTCATCCTGAAACATTCCTACAAGATCGCCTCAACGGGACACCATCTTTCAGTAGTGCACAGAGATTCTATCCCCAACTCCTATTCAAGCAAACACCCAGTATGTCCTTTCACACTGTTGTCTAAACACTTGCGACTCCTGTGCCCCCTCCCTTCTCTACCCTCTAATGAATTTTGCTCTAAATGAATCTTAATGAAGCCTCCTGTTAGGATTCTGTTCGGCGGTGGAATATGCTGCCACGGAGGGTGATGGACTCTCCTTATTTGGAGGTTTTTAAGCAGAGGCTGGATGGCCATCTGTCAGAAATACTGTGATGGGGATTCCTGCCTGGCAGGGGGCTGGACTGGATGGCCCTTGAGGTCTCTTCCAACTCTATGATTCTATGATTCTTTGACAATGATACAGTTCCTGATTTCCATACTGGAAGCCCTTGAAAAAGCCGTGCTTTCCTCACGTCTCCCCCTTCAGTGAGCAACGCCCAAGCCATCAGCTGATTACCTGATAAGCGCTACTAGGAAATAAACAAATGTTTGTCGAACAAAGCTAAAGGGATTTTTATTTTCATAACGGATTAAGTAATAGGATAAGTGTAACAATACAAACAGGTCGTGGAAATGTTTTGCTACCTTTTAATCTAATTTCTATCTTTTCACCAAATTAAATTCCAATTCTGTCTACCTCTTTTCCCTTCTTACTCAAGTCACACTTTATTCATTCCACCTCTCAATGATCACAGCAAATATCCTCTCTTCTTATCTATTTCAAATCTATGTCTTCTCCTAACAAACTTCAATATCCTATTTACATTGTACCTAAACTTCACAATTCTATGGATCACACCAAAACCACCCATCTTTGGCATTCACTTACTTGTATATATTTGCTGTTCCTCTAATTTGTAGTAGAAAAAGCAGCCAATCACAGAGTTCAATGAAGGTACGTTTTGCCCTCCATTATCCTAAGACAACATTCACCCAGCACTCATCTATCAACTCTATTAGTTCTATTATTAGTTCTTTATTTTCCATCTGTTCTTATTTTGAATTTTTAAATGGTTTTGATTTATTGTATTTGTGCTTATTCGCTTATTTGTTCTTTTTAATATTATGATTTGATTATTTGCCTCATGTTGGTCTGATTGATTAGTTTTTATTTACTATTTTAAGTTATTTAATCTATTTTTGCATTTTGCCTAGAATAGCTTTTTGCTAGATGGTTGTGGTATATAAATAAATAAATAAATAAATAAAATAAAATAAGTCCATTCATTCTACCATTACTGTGACTAAGGTGCCATCAAGTTGGCCCCGACTTATGGGAACTTATGATCTCTAAAATATCCTGCACCCAATTGCCCTGCTCAACTCTTGAAAACACAAGCCTGTGGCTTCCTTTAAGCAGACAATCCATCTTGTATTTGGTCTTCCTCTTTTCCTACTTTCTACCTTTCCCAACATTATTGTCTTTCCAAAGAATCTTGCCTTTGCATGATGTACCCAAAGTAGGACAGCCTCAGTTTCAACATTTTTGCCTCCAGAGATAGTTCAGGATTGATTTGATCATTCTATCACACAACCAGCTTTACCTAATAACTATTCACAATATTACACACACATGGGAAAAGAAAAGAAAAACACATCAAGGAGGGGACTGAAATTGTCCCAGGAACAATCTTCCCAATAATGGTTATATAGCATAGGCATAGGATATGGTTGGGACACAGAAGCAGATAAAGTTGATATCTTTATCCAGTGGTGTGTTTATGTTGGATTTTGTTTATTTATTTATTTTATTTATTTAGAATATTTTTACCCCACCTTTCTCCTTAGAAAAGGACCCAAGGTGGCATACAATAATGAGGGACAATATACAGCCCAGAACATTTAAGACATATTCAAATTAAGAACAGGGAATTAGAAGGGCATCTTAGAACATTAAAAGTTAACATTAAAGCTACAAAGAGCATGCCAAAAAAAATCCATTATGAGGGGTAGAAAGTAAACATGGAAACACTGGTGTTCTTATAAATCAGTCAATGCAGTCATGTATGGTAATCCATATAAAAGTCACATAGTAGGTAGTCCCTCATTCAGGGAAAGCTTTCCTGAAGAGGAAGGTCTTTCCCTGCTTCCAGAAAGACAGCAGAGATGGGGCAGTCCTGGCCTCCAGAGGGAGGGAGTTCCAAAGTCTGGGAGCAGCAACAGGGAAGGCCCTTTCATGTGTTTTTCTGAGACGCACCTGTGAAGGTGGTGGGATGGAGAGAAAGCCCTCTCCTGATGACCTTAGCACCCAAGCCAGTTCATACTGTGAGATCTGATCTTTGACATAGCACTATTTATTCTTCCTTTAGTCCCTCTTATTAGAAAGCTGTAATGTGTGACAATGAGAAGATGATCCCCTGGATTTCAAAGATATATAACTGGTTCTGGGAAGTCCTCAGTAAACCCTGCAGGTTGGTTTACCAGGTAGCTTTTATGCCCATGTCTCCAAGTAGTTTTTCGCACTGTCAAAAAAACAGAGAGCAATCTGTTCTGCAGGGTTATTGTGCAAAGAAACATGGTGTGAAGCACTGGCATGGGCATTTATTGATTCAAGTGTCTGTGAGAAAAACCCTTGATAGAAGTTAAGAACTGGGGCCTGTGATGGAATGCTGCCGGGCGAACTGTTTCTGTTGAGGGCTGCAGCAGGCCAGCAATGTCCTCTCTTCCAAGATAATCTGTTCTTTCCACATCTTGAAATCTGTTAATGTTTGTGGAAGACTGAGCAGGCCCAGTCCTCATCGCGCTGCTTTTTTGGTCCCTCTTGCTTTCCCGCTCTTTTGGGAGAGGGTGCCTTTAGCCAACATGTTGCTGCTACAGCTGATTTTTCTTAACTAAATTTAGAAAAGGATGCAAACTTTATAGAAGCATGTGTGTGTGTGTGTGTGTTTTAATCTGAAAATAAAATCCCTTACAGCCTCTGTATGGACCAGAGGGTTCTAGTGCTTCCCAAAATCTATTAAAGAAATTGACTCTCAGATGGTACAAAGAGGAGTTTCTCAGCAAAACAACTTTATTTAAAAAGCATTTTAATTAAAAGGCATTCACAGTGTTTAATCTGGGGAAATGAGAGGGGCTGGGAAAGGGCGTACATGTGGAAAACGGCTCCTGGCACTTTCTTTTCCTGCAAAACTGCTGTGGCTTCCTGGGTTGTTTGTTACATGGCTGCACATGATGCGCTCACGGAGAATAATTACACTGTCCATACCGTGAAGGAAGCAGACAAGAATGATGCAAGAATAGTACTAGTTCACCAGTATTTAGGGAGTGTAGTGGCACCATCTAATGGTGAGAGAAGTCCCTCATCATAACATTTAAAAGAAACTGAAGCCATTACCAGCTTCAATGTTCCATCAAGGAGGATCAGTTTAAGCTATGTAATTAAATCAGCTGCATTGAAGAAAAGTCCCATCTCTCTCTCAGTCCTGCGCATCATGACTGACCAACCCAATCACCACCCACCTTTTACTGAATAGTAGACTTTTTCAACTTGGCTCTAAAATCTGCAATTATCTCTTGTATTGCTTGAGTGAAACTATAATCTACTTTACAGGTGAAAACAAAATAAAAAGTTTTTTAAAACGACAAAATGTGGTGACACCTTAACAACTAACTTTTCTGTTTTTGAATGTGAGCTTTTGTGGATAGGTCCACTTCATCAGATTATTTACTTGCAATTTATGTCTTACCCAAACATCACTTACAATATATCTTCCCAGGATGGGGAAGGCCTCTATCTTTTCCCAAGTTTTTGAAATATATACAGTATATGTTCCAGTTTTAGAAGACGTAGCCGTGTTAGTCTGCACTAGCATATCAAGCAGAAAGAAAAGAAAACTAAAAAATCTAAAAAATAAAACAAAAAAAGTTGTGGCACGTTAAAGACAAACTCCTGTAGTTTAATGTGAGCTTTCATGGACAAGTCAACTTCCTCAGACATAAAAGTGAGACTAGAGATATTTATACCAGAGTAGATAGGCAGGGTGGATTTCACTTAAATATGTTCCAGGTTGTCCTTAAGGACACACTGAAAAATACTTTGTCCTTGGAAACAGCAGGACTGAAAAATGTGTATCTTCATCTGGAGTGTGTCCTAATTTTACAGTTCAAGCTTGTACCATTTCTGAACCAATGGCTCTTCTAGTCTCTTCCACATGGAACTTCCTTTTTAAAAACTTACCAAGGTATTCAAGGACTTTTGGAAGACAGCTTCAAGTATTTTTTGCCAAGACAACGCCAAGGGAGCCAACAAACAACTGCAAACCCAGAAAGACATTACTGATGGATGAAGCAATCATCCCAACAACCTCTACCAGCTGAATGAACACAGTAGGTCATCACATAGGCTAGGTGCTTTTCTTGAAACCATCACAGAATAAAGATGGCCATCGCCCAGGATGGTGTCATTGTTCTATTTGTGTGCCAGTGACTCACTCTCTAGCTTCAGGGCCAACACTTCACTTTATTGAGACATGCAAAAGAGAGTAGCAGGGGAGACGGTGTGCACAGGAAAATTGCAAAATTCTTACTGGCAGTTACTTTCTTAGACTAAACCTCTCAGAATGCCCTGTAGAGTGCTATCCAAAAAGTAGCAGTACCTATCCATGTGATCTGGAACTGGGAGGGTGCAGAGAGGGAGGAGACCCCACTCCTTCCTTTCTCAAATGGTGGCTTTGCAAAGGCTGGGCAATTCTTACCTACAACCTTAAATGTGCATCTTTACAGTACATGGGTTTGCAGCACCGGTGGGCAAGGAAGAGAAATCATCTGTCCTGCAAATGACTCCTACAGCACTACCAAGCTATTTACCACCTTCCTTCTGTTAAGAAGGCACAAAAATGCAACTTTGAACTACGTTTTTGATACTCTACTTAGTAGAGTCTACTCATTTAACAGAAAATAAGAGAAATCCTTTGAAAAATGAACACATTTATCCAAGAATTATTCTGTAACCTTCCTATGATTAAACAGATTGTAGCAGGCTCCAGAAAAACTCTGATTCTTGCAGTACCTATTGCTTGTCAGAACCATAGTAAAGTGGCAGTGGTTTTCTTATAACTGGCCATTACCTTTTCTTTAAGGTAGAAGTTCTGGTTCACACATAATGTTAACCCATGATAACATAGCACAGGATTAGGCAAGTTCTATGTTTCCAGGACACCAGTGCACTCAGGACCGCCAATGGGCTGATTCCTCTACTGGTGGTTTACTTAAAACAGGCATGACCAAACTTTGGCCCTCCTGATGTTTTGGACCACGACTCCCAGAATTCTAAGCTTAGATTGCCAGTGGCAAAGGACTGTGTGAGTCGTGGTCCAAAACATCTGCAGGGCTGAAGCTTGGCCATGCCTGACTTAAAGCATTGTGAGAGGACCTGCCCTTACCTTTAGATGAGGATTGTGAAATTTCCAGAAACAGGAATTTCTTCTTCATTTTTAAAAAAGAGGGGGGAAAGGTGGTGATTGACTTCCAAGGGTTCCAAGGACTCCCCCCCCAATTCAGTGCAACCCCCCCAAAAAAAAATTCAGCCAGACCACTTAGAAATACTGTATGTCTGAAATCCTGCTGGCATAGCAACACCTGTGGAGAGGTAATGACATGATTGGGAGATTTCTTGTCCATACCTTCCCACAGCTTCTGTGACTTGCAAATGATACTTTTAATTGAGTGGAAGTTGTGGAAGTCATGAGGTAGGAGCAGCAAAATATCCCCCTGTTAGCAATGTAATCCAGTGCCTGTGATTATGTGACATGAAGGACTTCCTCCTCCCTTCCTTTAACTTCCATTCAATGAAAGGGGTTATTCATAAATCAGAAAAGCCATGGAAGAAAAAGGGAAATCTTTCATTACTGAAAATCTCTTGCTGGTGATGTTACTCTTCTGTTAGCCCATGTACAAGAACAAGATTTCAGCCATTAGAACACATTGTGGCCAAGAATTGAAGGCATCTGGATATACTTTAGTCATCCCTTTTTAAAGTGATGATTATCATGGTCTAGTTTAGACCAGCCCTTCTCACTGGGGGCCTTATAGCCCCTGGAGGACCCTGACACATTTGTGGGGGGGGGCACTTCCTTACACACCACCTTATATGGTTCATTATGAAAATTACATAATCCTGATTTGACCTTTATTTCTTTTATATTGTGTTTAGCGCTGTGGTTTTTTAAAAAAGGTTAATAACGTCTAGTTAGATAATAGTCACATTTTAAAGGAAGCTGAAGAACTGCATTGTGTGGGGATTGTGGTAGCAGTAACCATGAAAGTATGCCATGATGTTATGAGATCATCTGTATTTCCCACTACATTGGCTGCAGTATCAAAAAAAGCAAGAACCCGGCTTCCATTAATGTGACTCATTTTATCTCTGCAGGTGATGGACAGCTCAATGCCTCTGATCGGAGAGCATATAGAGGAGGATAGACAGCTAATTGCAGATCTGGTTATCTCCAGAATGACACAGGTCGTCCTGACTACAGGATCTTCCCCTTCACCTCTAAGACCTTGGGTAAGAGGACAGGTGTTCTCTCTTTCAGAGAATTCAACATGTTCTCACTGCCTTAATACATGCTCAGATAACTAAATAATATGTACTGTACCCAATATACTGTATTTTTCAGTATCATCAAAAAAGCAGGTTAACTTACAGGAGAGGGGGAGGTCTCTATTGACTTGGAACTCTGGAGGACTGGCAATCCTGTGCAGGCGCAGAAAACCCCTGAGTGTGTATTCACAGATGTCACGGCGGAGAAACAGGATCTTGCTTTATGCAAAACAACAGATAGTAGCACTTAAGCTATTTTCTATAATATTTCATAAATGAAATCAGATCCACAGTGGGCAGAACCACAACTTAGTTAGATGTACTTCTGTGGTACTTTGATGCAGTGACTCAGAAGGGAGAGGTGCTGTTTAACTTTCCCCATGGTGGTATTTTCCACTTCAGTTGTCCTTATTGTGGCTTTTACCTACCTAGTCTACTAAAGAAAAGATGCAAGTAGATGCCCTGCATATATTCAACACATTATATGGTATGATTAGATTTACACATGCTGTTTATCCTGTTTACTGACCCATATATTTGCATAAAAGAGTGATCTCCAAAAATATAAAAAAATGGAATGCCATGAAAAGCAGCAGAAACAGATGAACAGAATCTTTTTTACATGTATCCATTTACTTGGCTGATAAAGCACATCCTGTATGGAAGATTCTGGGACAGATAATCTGATTCACATGGGAACTCTGTGCGTAAGAATAGGCCTGCACAGTAGAGATTTTACAGAGTCTATTTAATCCATATGCAAGTCCAAAACTCAGATGCTTAAGGATCACGGAGCCTTTACATGTGCTGATTATTTGATCAAATCCCCACTCTCTGCCAGGTAATGGTGCTGATGTCAACATTCGAGAATGCCAGTCCTTTAGTCTAGTAGGTGACTAGAACTGACTATGTAGATGTCATTTTATTCATAAAGATGCAAAGGATGGGGACTGTGGTCCAAACACGTGTGCAGGGCCACACTTTGCTGAATTCTGTTTTAACAAATAATTATGTACCTACCAAGTCATTTCTGACTTATGGCAACCTCCCTGGCTTTTGCACATATGAAATACCAAGATACAATTTACCTGTCCCTCCTTCAAGTGGCATTCCCGAACAATGCAGGCCACAAGTGGAAGGGTATGGAAACATTTGGGGGTAAGGGGGCTGAGTTAGGGGGGAAAACCTTCTAATTGGAATTATATGGGAAGAGGCAGCAGTGCTATTGCTGGCCTGATCAGTTTCCAATTCCAATTAGAAGGTTTCTTTCATAGGGAAATCCCCTTTGGAGCTTCACAACTCAGCTCCCTGACGTCCAAATCTTTCCAAATTTCAGGGGCTTTCAGGGAAGCGCTTGAGGAAGCTCCCCTATGATTTTCTCTAGAATGAATTGTTTTGTTCTAGAGTGGAGAAATGGTGTTTCATTTTGTTTGTAACAAAACGCTGCTTCCCAGTTTCATTTCGTTCGCTGACAAAACGACGAAACAGTGTGTTTTTCATATGGTGCCTATTCCTACTCCAGACATCTGTTAAACAATGTTGCAAACCAACCAGCATCAATATGAAGGCTAGTTTAGAAACATGCCTTCCAATCAGACTGTAACTACAAGCTCCTCTACCAGGCAGCCTCTTCATCGGTTGTCCTTGTTATTAAGAACATCACTTCCAGTCAAATACATAGTTAAATACTTGCAGAGAATTTATGTTATAGAAAATATGGAGCACAGCCACACCCTTGTCACATTTCTGATTCTCACCTGACTGTAATGACGTTTTGTTTTGTTCTAGCCACAGTCCATGAAAGCACAGATGCAGACTCAATCTGGAACCCAACTTGGGCAGCTTTCCCAACCTCGACCACCACCTCAAGGTAGAAAACATACTGTGAAATGCACACAATACACGGCTAGCCAAAGGCACTGTTATAAGAGAGTGTGTTCAGAATTAAACAGTAAAAAGGCTTTATTTTATAGAAAATGGAGACATTAAAAATACCACTTTTGCTCCAAGATAGTCAATTCTAGAAAAGGATTAGACCCAACTTTTGAAATATTGCAGAGGCCTCCACAGCATGCAAACCACACTTTTAGAAGCTCTAGAACCAATAGAGCATGACAGATAAACCAAAATCATTTTTAAGAAATATGATACCCAAAATATGGGTTTTTTAAAATGTATTACTGCTATTGAAAGAGTTAAGAGAAGCTACAATTTAAAAAGATGATAAGAATTCTATCTTATCAAGTTAAAGGAATGAAGAATGAACTTCAAAGTGTATGATGATGCACTTTTGTATGATCCTTTGATTTATATTCCTGCATCGAGCCCTGGGTTGGAACTTATGGCTTTGTGGGGCCCTTCCAACATCACTATTCTATGATATGTTGTTCCACAAGACAGGAGCAAGCTTTCACTAAACATGTTTAAGCTTGCAGTATTTGTAGGCTGTAGTTTTAAAGCTGGATCTTTCCTAAGTTGTGAGGATAATTTTAATTCTAAGAAGTTACTGCAAGGTAGTGGGTTCTTAGCAGTCAGCCATGAAGGTAATATGAAATCATACTGAAGACATGACTATAATGCTCACCTTGAAGCGTCTATTCTTGATTAAAAACTGTACCCATCTCCTTACACTTTGGTTTATGGAACTGCACTTGTTTGCTCCAGGGGGGCCACGCCCACCTCAAGGGCCTTCACGGGCAGGACCTCCACCCCAGCAAAGGCTCTCTCCCCAAGGCCAGCAACCTCAGAGCCCTCAGTCCACCTCACCCCAGCAGCAGAGGTCACCTGGATCTCCCCAGCAGGCTCGGTCATCAGCTGGAAGCTCACCAAGCCAGCCTTCCAAACCAGGCACGTTTCCTCCACAGCAGCCTCGCCCCCCAGCTCAAGGACGAGGTCCTGGTCAACAAGGGTCCGGAGAAGCATCAAAGCAGCAGGCCCCTCCTCATCCACACCTAAAGTAGGTACCAATTATAGTGGAAACCTAATGGAATTTCTATATTAAACAGAGCAAAGATCCAATAGTACACTAGTATCCAAAGCAAGAGAGGACAGTGATTTCCTTATCCCTTTCCTGTTGCAGTCCTGTATAGTATCTTAAAAACCTGCTCCAGAAGGTTTCCCAGTCTTCTCTAAGCAGGTTTTTAAGTTGTGATGGCAACGGTGGGGGACTGTAAAGGGAAGAGATTATCCCATGAAAGCAGTGGGATTCAGAAGAAGTACAGCGCTGGATTTTGGTTACTGCATCTGGGAGAGCAGAGACCCCCCCATAACTGAAACATCATTAAAATGACATACAAGTTTTAAAGGAGGTAGCCAGGTGAGTTTGCACTAGCATATCAGGTAAACAAGAAGATAATGCTATCTAGCATTTCAAAGACTAAGAGAGAGATTTTGAGTTTTATTGGCAAGATCACTTCTTCTGACATCAGATATTCTTCATCCATGTGTTATCTTTAGAAAAACTTCACCTACCCCCTACATTTCCAAAGTATTCAAAAGATGCTAAGGCTGTAAAAGCTCTATAATAAATATACTTCTGCATCTTTCATATATAGCACAAGCATTTTATCGCTACATCTTCCATTTCTGCTGCAGAGGGTAGACTATGGCAGCTTGCTTTGATCATCACTGGTTTCCATACCTATGGCAGAAAGAATAATTTGCATAAAGGAGGCCAGGCTGCCCCCAACATTGCTGTCCTCCCACAGCCAGGCAAACTTTTATTTATATGCAGGCTTCTCCTTAGTGACTGGCTTTCTGAGACAGGTTTGAAAATGGAATGGTTTTATTTTTGTTGTTTTTACTAATGGTTTTGCCTAATATTTTTCATGCTTACATCTTTTTAAAATATTTGAATAATTTGAGTTTTTTTAAGCTTTTAATATTGTGTTTTTAATTGAATGCTTCAGTGATTTTTTTCTTACATGGAACACATATTTCTTTTTTTTTTTAACTGTAATTCAAGTCATAAGCTTCTGTACCTCCAAATTCATTTCCTTGAGCTCAAATGAAGTCATTTGTTAACGTTTATTCACCACAAATTGTTGCACTAAAGTTTCCAAACTTAAGAACAATGATACGTTACTTACAGCAATCTAGAGGAGCTGCACATATTCCCCTAATGCAAAAAAACTTCCTCTATAAAAATTGGCCTATTTAAAATTAAAAAAGCACCTTCATGTCTCCTAGTGGTATTTTTTTTCCAGCATCGTATTAACACTTTCCTATTCGGCGATCCCACAAATTCTCAAAAATGAGGATTGCATAAGACTCATGGATGTCTCAGGACAGAAATAGGAAATATTTAATTAAAAAAATTATCCCAGCTGATGACATCATCAGCCTTACACAGCAGTGGAACCATCCCCTCTTGTACAGGCCAAAGCAGATTTCAGCCAATGCTTTGTTTGTAACACAGGTGTAACCAAGTCAAATTTCGAAATAAGCTAATGGGTGAAGTACGATACAGTGGAACCTTGACTTACACGCTGCTTGACTTTGCAGCATATTTGACTTGCAGCAAGAAGGGGCCTGTTTGACTTGAGTCGCAGGCTGTGACTTACATCTTGGAGCCCTGGCGCAAGGCACCGGAATTGGGCGGCAGCCACGACCCAGCATTGTGGCTGCCGCCTCCAAACTGCTCCTGCCTTCTTCCTCTCCTCCAGCAGCGGCAGCTTCGGCGAGGCCAGCTCCGAGCACCTGGAGCTGGTCCTCGGCCTCACCGAAGCCGCCGCTGCCGCCGGAGGACCAGGAGCTCGGGGCTGGCCTTGCTGGTTACAGTCGGCTCAGTCTTGTAAAAAATCTGGCTGCCGAAGTTGGGTACACAATGGAAGCATTTTAGTTGGGGAGCTGTACAGTTATGGGACTCTAATGGTAAGCATAGAGTTGTTCAGAACTTGGAACGTCAAGCTAAAAATCAATAAAACTTAAATGTTAGACATTGAAAAGTGGAGGCGTATAACTTGTGAACTATAATTCCACTGCCTCCTCCTCTCTTTGAAGAGACATTTCATTTACATCCCCGGAAGGAATCTCCTATCCCAGTCAAATGTGTGTTAAATTGCTGTTTTCGGGGGTCTTTTTCATCATCTGGAACGGATTAATCCACTTTCCCATTACTTTCTATGGGAAAAGTTTGTTTGACTTAAGGCATGTTTGACTTATGTCTAGACCTCTGGAACGGATTAATGACATAAGTCAAGGTTCCACTGTATTTGTGTTTTGCTCTTGTGAAAGTTTCTAATTATTTTTCCATTACTTTAAAAAGTTACTTAATTTTAGCAGCTGTTTTACACATTTCAACGGAGCATCCAAATGTTGTGCCATATGCTTTTCAACCCTAAGGCTATCGAACAAAAAAAACAAAAAAAAACAGGTAATTCGAAGTTTTGCTGACTTTTGCCATGTTTAAATGTAAACAAATTTAGTTTGAAAAATTGTAGTGAACTCTTATCATGAATCACTTATGTTTTTTTACATTTACACCTTACCTTTTCTCTGGTGAGCCCAAGGAGATTTAGATTCTTCTTCTGCTCTCCATGCTGTCCCTTACAATTCAGAGACAGGTCATACTGAGAAGAGACCATGCCCTTTGCATAGTCCTAGAAAGTAAAATTTTAAATTCTGACTGATACGTTGATAGTTGCCGATGAATACCAACGCTTCTAGCCCGCTCCTGTTTATTTCTCTAAAGGAAATGCCCATATTTAACATTCTTTTCTTCTGTCTCTCACAGCAAGTCCCAGTCTCTAACAAACACCTTCAGCCTCTCAGAATCATCACAGCGGGGACATGCCAATGAAGACGAGGCAAAAGCGGAAACCATCCGTAACCTGAGGAAGTCCTTTGCTAGCCTGTTTTCCGATTAGTCTTTTAGCCTGGAGTTAAGAGCAACTTTGGATGTGTTTTTAAAATACCTGTTTTATATAGTCATCTGTCTCGTCTTGTCCATGGATTTACCCAGCATTTTGTATAGTTTCTTACAAAGCCTATTCTTTCATACACCAAAGGGGCACATCTCACCAAGTAGTGGGATCTTCCACATCTGTAGACTCGTCTGAACAATGCATGTCCATGTCAATAGGCACACATCCCAAGTCTGAGAATCAAGTTCATGTGACGCTGAGCTTATAAATGTTGCAGTAACACCTTGTAGGGATATTTACAAGACATATGAATAGCCATGGTGGGTTGGGGCACAATCCTGCTGCCTCGCTCCTTCATCTACTTTACTGCTTATATAAATAGGTCCAGAATTTGCAACCAGGATCCTTTAGCTGTCTTTCAAGGGCTGAAACCCTATTGCTTGATATAGCAGGTTGCACCTGAGGACATCCACTAAAGCAGTGGGTATCTGATGAGTCAAGTCCTCTATAAATTCCATTAACCCAAAGGGGCCTAGTTTAGCTTCAACTAGTATACTACGTTGAAGTAAGTCGCAACTTGAATAGGCCCATAGGAATCAACAGAAACTATAGAAGAGTTGAGTCACCAAATCTCCAGATTCAATGTGCTAAGTCTAGTGCAGTGGTTCTCAACCTGTGGGTCCCCAGATGTTCCTGGACTGCAACTCCCAGAAGCCTTCACCACTTGCTGTGCTGGAAGGGATTTCTGGGAGTTGCAGTCCAGGAATATCTGGGGACCCACAGGTTGAGAACCACTGCTCTAGTGCAACCTGCTATGCTAAGCAATGGGATTTTTGCCTGTGTGTTCTTAAAAACATCTTAAGTATATGGCTATTTTTAACTTACTCAGTTCAGAGGATCACAAATAATAGAAGTATGTTAACTACGCAAAAGGCATTCCCAAAATTAGTCCAAACTTTAAAAAGCATCAAGCCAGCTGTAAATTACAGCAACCAACTACCTGTTGAACCAGAGCCAATCATTGCAGATCAAAATGAGAATAATTTCACATTTCCATTTTATAACACATTGCAGAGCATCTCTGATGAAAGGTGGTGCATCCAAGTGACACGGGAAGTGGGTAGTGAGGTGATTCTGGTTCAAATTATTTTGTGCCATTTGCTACCAAGGTGCAACATCTCAGGAGCTGAAATCTACTGAATGCTGATCCTAAGCAATACAATTAAAATACAGAGATGTGATGCAAAAACATGCAAGTTATTTAAATCACACTTGTGAAAATGCAAAATGTAGTTCAAGCTTTCTGCAGGACAATAAAAGCCATAATACATTTCAGATAAGGACTGGGCCCAGTGCACTTCCTAGAGAGACCCAAGAGTCGGGACAAGTGTAACATCAGCATGACTAGGGATATGTCCATCAGGAACAAAATTAGTATGCAGAACTTTAAAAAGACATACAGCCACAGCCAGTCATGGAATGCAGCAACAAAATGCTGCAGTGGTGAGAAAGAAGGGAGGTAACAAGGCCACAAAGCAGCATACCAAGAATAAAGATTTGCTTCTTTGTAATTCTGCTACATTTTCTCCTGTGCTAATGTCAGATTCAGCCCTGAGCAGCTAGACGTTTTCACAGCCTGGCAGGAGAGCAAAGAGGAAGAAAAAGTTCATGCTGGATTCTAGCTGTTCGTTTCACTCTGGAGGTAAATGACAAGCTGGACTGTCTTTTCACAGCACTATCTATGCAACACTAAAGTAAACAGGACATGAGTCTGGCACCACACTTCAGATGGAGATAAACAGTTTTAACAAAGCAGCTGGGTTGTATATGGCTTCCTCTACTCTCAGATTTAAATAGAATACCTAGATCTCAAGTTGCACTTAGTCACAGTGGGCCTTGCTCCCAATCCTGATGAGGGGAGGAAAGCTAACTCAATACTAAGGTAAAAAGGTAAAGGTTCCCCACGCACATGTGTGCTAGTCGTGACCAACTTTAGGGGTGGTGATCATCTCCGTATTATATATATATATAAAACACATACTAAGATGTGTTATCTATTATTTATTCATTTAAAATATTTTATACCACCTTTTCTCCATAAAAGGTCCCAAAGCAGTTTACATCATTAAGTATACAAATATTAAAAAGGAATTAGACAAGTATTATATTAAATATGTAAATGAAATCAATAGTAAGAACACATTTAAAAGCAACATAAGAACAGCCTTGCTGGAATAGGCCACAGCCTATCCGGTCCAGCATTCTGTCTCACACAGTGGTTCACCATTTGCTTCAGGGTATTCCCAAGCAGATGTATTCACCTGCTTACGATTCCCTGCAAATGGCACTGAGAGATATCCTGCCTATCTCTCCATAATGATAGCCATTGATACCCTTGTTCTCAATGAACTAGTCCAATCCTTTCTTAAAACTGTCAAGGCTGGCAGGGAGTTCCAGAAACCAGTGATCCTCTGGGTGAAAAAGTACTTTCTCTTGTTCTAGTGTAGTGCGATAGGGAAAACAGTTTTTCCTTATCTACTTTGTCCACACCGTGTATGATTTTATAAACTTCAATCACGTCACCTCTTAAGCGCTGTCGTTCAAAAGTGAAGAGGCCCAGCTGCTGCAGCCTCAAATGGTAAGGAAGGTGTTCCAGTCCCTAATCATTCTGGTTGCCCTCCTCTGCACTTTTTCCATTTCTGTAATATCTTTCTGGAGGTATGGTGACCAGAACTGTACACAGTACTCCAGATGGGGCCTCACCTACCTCCTCATAGAGATAAAATATATTGCCATTTGAACTAGAATGCCACAGCAATAGTGAATAGCTCCTCCCATCAAACACTTTTTTTTTGCCATCAGAAAGACTAACTATGCATGTGGAGTGCATGTAAGCATCCTATTGTAGCCAAACTCTTAGATGGCTATCAAGAAGTACCTGGAGTTTAAGGGCACATCAGAACTAAATTCTTATACTGACATCCTTGCATATAGAGCTGATTTAGGAAGCATCCAGTTGTAATGGTTTAATTAAGATAATTATGTCACTTCACCCATTATAATCTAACATCCAAATCACACATTTTGCTCTGAAACTTAATAATTCAGTAGGAGTGTGCCTCATCAAAGTTCTGTAAGAAATCAGTAAATTTGGACCACTACTGAAAGGAAAGATGTTTTGGAAAGTTTAACACCATACTCCCTCAAAATACTGTTTTATGTAGAATCATCAAGTCTGCAAAGTGTCTAGCAATGAGTCAAGGAAGCAATAATACATAAAGTGATACTGTCAAACTACAAATCCCATTTTTAGTTCATGCACCAAACAAAACACAGGCACAATAACATATACACCCAGAAACTTAGGTTTGGAAATGTGTGGAGCGGCTGTAATCATACGTTTTTGTTTTCTTCCCAAAAATACAACAATTTATAATCACATTCAGAATCTAATCAATTCTATCTTGCTTGGGACACCGGATTAAACAGGCCTACAAGTACAACTGGATCAAATAAAACTGAAAATACTAGTCAGAAACTTAGACTTGTAAACAGCAGATGCAATTCATTTTCTGTGAAGAAAGTCCCCCCCTTCCCAATTAACTACTTTGCAAATTATAATCATGTTGATCTTTCAAAGAGATACCAGGCATCCTTGTGTTATCAAAACACAAGCCTACAGTGTGCATTGGCCCCTATATACATTTTAGGTACATCTGTGGAGATTCAGGTATGCATAACAGCAATAGAGAACAAGACACCTAAGACTTTTTAACCTGATACAAAGTACCACAAGCAAAGTGGATGAGAAACGACATTTTGAGTGTACTTATTTCCACTACACTGTGTTCATCTTATTTGGTTGTACAGTGGTTTTCCTCATTTTGTTTTATGATGCACTTAAAGCTTCTTCCTGATACCTGAAAGAGAATCAGCAAGTACAAAAATGCAACTTCTTGCCACAGCTTTAGGCATTCTTGCTTATGTTTTTTTTTTGTTAAGATCTGGGTTATATTGTAGCATGTAATTTATTCAACTGTCTGTAGAATGAACTGTTCAATATTTTTTTTCAAGTGTAACAAAAACATTTTACGCCTGTCTTCTTTGTGCATTGAAGAACTCAATACCAAAATTGCTTTTCAAATAATAAAAGGGGGGGGGTCTTTAACAGGAGAAGCTGTCTGACAAAGAATCCAATCAGATACCTCCAGGCCGTGGGCTTTTCGTACGTTAAATGTGGTATTCATCCAAACACTTTCTTACAAAAAAAGACAAACTGAGATGTGAGAAAACCATCATGACAATCCAGAACATAAATGTGTTTAAAGTGCTCTTTATTTGATGGAACCAAGGCCAACCATCATCTGCTTTTTAAGAAGCATTCCACCAATGGAAAAATGAAAAGAATAAACAATCCCACAAAGTTTGTTCAGAAAAGATCTCCAGCTTCACAGGAGGCAGCACTGGCCGTTTTCACTCCTTGCTGGGCCAAAGTCCGTGGTTTGAAGATGCCATAGTTTATATTCACTGGTATGTTTTTAAAAGGCAAACATCACAGCCCTGTATCTGAAGTACCCTCTAGCTTAAAAGCAAATCAGGAACGGAGATGTCTAAAAGATTAAAAGCAAGGTCACAGGAGCCATCATATGAAAGCACGGCGGCTTTCAATGGCACGGCCCCGGGTGGCTCTTCCTGGGAGTGTGGGATTGGGATCTTGAAATGGGACAAAAGGGTCAAAGTGTGGCCCAAGAGGAGGATGCTGACTGGGAAGCTCTATCGAGGCAGGAAAGAGGGAATGGATGGGATCGCTAATGTGTGGAGGCGTCGGCCTTTCCTCAAATTCACCACCAATGATCACTGGGGGGTAAAGAGGGTTAGGAGGAAAAGGATTGGGATACAGTGGATTGGGATGAAGAGGGATGGGAAGAGGAGGAGGAGGTAGAAACATCATGTGCCTCCACTTCAGGGCATCTTTCTTCTGTTTCCATTTTTTCTTGTAGAGCTGGTGAAAGGGAGAGAGAAATGAAATATCTTAGCCTAGAAGTCTACATTCAGCCAGAAAACCTAAAAAATAGGGGGGCCTAGAACATTCCCACCAAGATCTACTGTATTTAGGAACATACGTTGCACAAAGTGCCACCAATCTCAGCATAATCTCCCCAAACAAGAGTTACTTTTTGAACTTCTCCACAATTTACATGATGGATATCCTTTGAGAGACTGGATCCTTCATTTAATTGCATTTAATGCAATAGGTTGAAATAGTCGAAACAGGTCTAGACAGAATTCAGCTACTTCAGTGTGGGACTATTGTATGGACTTGTTTTAAGGGGAATGCGGATGTTTAACCCCTTTTTACTAAAAACAGAACAACCTGTCTGCCATATCAACTCCAGTTACTGCTACCTTAAAATTTAACCCACACGACTCTAGCTTTCCAGATTGCTCTTTAATTTTTCCTTCTAGAAAAAAACATAGACATACCTCCTTCCAATCTGTGTCTCGAGACCTGGCAACAGGATCTGCAAAGAAGTGGCAAAATTCAGTCTAACATAAGAATCCCATACTGCATCTCTATCCAGCTTGGAATGGCAAAATCCTGCACATCATTTAGAAGCATAGAGTAGAATCATAGAGCTGGAAGAGACCTCAAGGGCCATCCAGTCCAACCCCCTGCCATGCAGGAACCCCCATCACAGGACTCCCGACAGATGGCCATCCAGGCTCTGCTTAAAAACCTCCAAAGAAGGAGATTCCACCACCCCCCATGGCAGCATATTCCACTGCCAAACAGCTCTAATAGTCAGGAAGTTTTTCCTAATGTTCAAATGGAATCCCTTTTCTTGTGGTTTGAGACCATTGCTCTGAGGTACCAAGCTCTATGCCTAATCTTGTGGAACTATGCATTTAGAAGGTATCTGGTGACCACATGACTTCCAAAGAGAATGGTCCTCCAGCAGATACAAATGTCATCTCCAAAACAGATGTCTGGTGACTGCCCCCTGTATTCAGTGTCTCTTAAGGAAAGCTGTATTTAAACTAGCCTAGAAGGCTCCTTAAGAAAAATGGGTTTAGAACCACACCTCTCTTTTCACCTCTAAACAACAAGAAACACAGCATAGGAGCTCACCTCTAAAATCTCGAAGGTATATGAATCTCCACAGAAGCGGATCATTTGAGGCAGTGTAGAGGTCACGGCAAACGGCAGACAAAGACAGGAGTGAGCGGACATCCAGGAGACGTAAAATCCGGAGTTTCAGCTCCAGTGGAAGGACCACCAGGCCAAACACATCTGGTAAGTTCAAAGCTAAGAGGATATGGAAGTGACATTATTCACAATGCCACAGTAATTGCTTATTGTTTACCATCCTGCTAATTATTCTCCGTTAACAAGGGTGATGTTAAGATACAGCTACAGAAAATGATTACCCATAAAACAAAGTTCTGAAATGTTTACTTCTCTTCCATAGGCAAGAAAACAAGTACAATACCCACCTTATTTTATGCATCAGTAATGGACTACAAAGGTAGCTTTCTTTTTCTAAATGACAGCTGGTGGAAACATTAAAGCTTCAATAGAGCATGAGCTGGCACAACCACCACCATGATAAAAGTTGCAATATGTAAGCAAAATAGTTTTCCAACCCTTGCCTTCAGTCACTCCAGTGTTTGACAAGGGCTGAAAAATCACATGCCTTGTATGTGAAAAGTCCCCGATTCAATCCATAATGATGCCAAAAAGGATTTTGAAGAAAACATTAGGAAAACCATCTCAAAGACTGCTGGGGGGGGGGGGACCTGGATGAACATTAACAGAACTGCTGGCTATAACAATACATCAAGATGGTTTGTATACTAAGAGGTGGACAAACTTAAAGGTGAATTATCGATGATTAATGGTAATGGTTACTATTAATGCTATACTTCCAGTCTGAATATCTGTGTCAAACATGGGTTATGGTCAAAGGGGTGATTGGAAACACAAGGAATAGTGCTAGCTACTGACTGTATGTCTCAGTGTAGCAGAAGGGATCCCTATTGAAATCTTTCTCCTCCTTTCCCAAGTGACCATTTTGTCACCATTACTATGACTACACAAGTTTCTTCTGAGTCAATAATATCCCATAAGATGTAGTTTTAGCTCCAGCGTTATGAATTCTATAACCAGGTCTAGGACTCCTCAAACATTATTGTCAATGGTTCTTAAATTACTTCCACCAGTTCTTTTAATATCCTTGGGTGTAATTCATCTGGCCCAGGAGCATTAAATTCATTTAATGTTTCCAAGTGCTCTCTACCTACTCTCTGTTGCAATTCCCATCCTACCTCATCTACTCTTTGTGCCAAGGGAACTGTTTTTTCCTTTTTGGAGAAAACTGAGGCAAAGAACGTGTTGAGTAGGTCTGCCTTTTCCTTATAATATTAATGATTCATTTTAGACAATCATTCCCTCAATCTCTTTGGCTTGGGAAGCAAACTCCTAAAGCAATTACATAATGACATTAGCAATGCTCAATATGAAGGAATTCAGCCTGGCCAAAAAAGAAAAGGCACAGATCAAAGTGAACATTTCATTGCACACTGCACTGTGAAAGCCACAGAGGAAACAGCCTCTCCAGCTGGCTTGACAACAGTAGAAGTCTTGGCTCCTTGGAAGAAACATGAGTCTGTAGACTTCAAAGGGGATGCGTCTGATTTTTATCTAGTTTATTAACATTTTCCAAAGCAGAAATTGCTACTTATCAAGTTTTGTAAGTCTAGGTTCCTATCAAGACTTTACTGGACAGGAACATATGCACTCATTCATGAGTACCGGAATATAAGTGGCATGAAAGTTAGTTACCGATCGTCTGTGGGAACTGAATACTTCCAACATCCTGACCTATGAGTTGAGATCTCTGTGTGTGTATCTATGCAACAGCTGTGGGCCTACTGAAGGCCCAGGCAGAACCATTGAGCAAACAGCTATGGGTGCTAAGAACAGATGTGGGCCTTCAGCTCAGAGAGAGGTACCAAGCTCTATACCTAACCTTGTGGAACTATGCATTTAAAAACTGAAAGGCTAATGGAGATAGTTAAATATTCCTTTAATACAATGAAATTCTTGAAACTGCTCAACTGCTTTAACCAGTGCATGACAAACATTTTTACAAAGCATCCATAATATGTTTCCTTCAGCACTTTTCTTACCTTGCCTGGCAGCAGCCAGAAGAGGGTAAACCAGCCGATCTTTAAAGAGGCGAGACAGTTTCTGAAGGTCCTTATACACTTCTGCAGCATTTCCTTTGGGGAGAAAAGGCTTTAAATGGCTACTAATTATGGAAGATTTGTAAATAGACAGTTGATCAATATATTTTTCCAAAATCAAATAACCTTTCAAGTGACTAGACACAAAAGTGTTGGTTCTTCTCTTTGTATGGAATAGTAAGAATTTATTCGGACCAGTCATTTTTATACCAGTATCTGCAAGGTTAGACATCTAGATAGATTCAGTAAGATGAGGCAGGCAGAGAAGATAAATAAAACAACATCCATTACAAAACCAACTAATTAGTTAAATGAACATGCCCCAGATATTTATGACCTGAGCATGATAAAAGAAACTCTACATATAAACAATGTTAAACTATCTTTCGGTTCTTCAAGCTGTGGCTCCCCCCGCTGGCTAATTAGATCAAATCAGATTAGACCACAAAATTAATACACACCAGCCAACAGGCTTCAAGAAGACTCTTAACAGTGGTCTTGTTCAGCATTCAGCCTTTCAGAAACAAAACTATGGAAGGTAAATGGAGGCAATCAGGGCTCCACCCACCAATCCCTGGCCTGACCTCCACTTATTCAAGGATTCCATTTGTAGAGAGTTTACAAATGTAGGTTTTCCTCTTGGTCTAATCTGATTCTTTCTTAAAAACAAAAGAGTATAGATGATACATATGCAAACCTATGATCCAGTTGATGTAGAACACTAAAACAGCATTTAGTATTACATGGACAAGCCAGAAAGTCCAAAGAACACGTCACAGGTTTAGCAGTCCCCACATCTTCCCCAATATCAGTCAGAAAGAGAAACAAAATGGAACGTTGTTTTTCACTTACACATGTAACATTAAATTGGTGTTTGTTGTTAGATGCGAATTAGCCAAATACACTTTTTCGTGCATACGCATATTCTCTGCAAACTCATGGAAGCAGGGATTAGAACCAATAACCACACATCCACCCACTCTTTTGACACAGAAAGACTGAGCAAGACTACTGAGTCTGTTCTGCAAAATCTTTTGTTTCTTCAATTATATTTTAGCAAATATTGGCAACTGAAATTATTGCCCAGCTCTAAGGTGGTGTATTTCTCCATTCCCCACGCCTTGATCCTATCCTACATGATGGAGACACCGTGGCTATTTAACTTTGGATGTAACTACTCTGAAGAATGGAGTGTCACATCCAAATCAATCTTCAAGATTATACATCCAGGAACTTGCTCTTTCGCTACTTTCAACTACTATATAGTTTAGCTATAAAAAGGGAAATCAGCCAGTATAAGAAGGTAATTCCACAATACACTAATAACTCGGATAACGAATGCGTCTGTTAATGGATAATTCAGATAGCGAATTGAAATTTCTGGGAATAGGGATATTTTGGGTAATGATCTTTTCCTATGGGCTGCCTCAGATAACAAATTTATCATAATGCTTTGTGAAAAAAGTCTACCCAGGATGCATTGCACCCCCAGTAGTTTGTGGAGGGGTGGGAGGAGGTGGAGCACTTTTTTCATCATGTTTTGGAGCCATTCTGAACATTTTTTTGTTGAGGCATTTGGACCTTTCGGACTTGGAAAGGAAGAGAGCTGAGGTTTCCTTGCTTTCTTATTTTTGGATTGGTTTTTATTGCACTTTAGGCAGGAACAACCCAGCATTTGTTTTGGAGCTAGCTTTTATTCATCTTTGCACTGCTCTTCATTGCACTTTGGATGGGAACAGCCTGGGATAGTCTTGCTTCTTTCTTTTCTCCATGTCTGCAGTGTTTTCCATTGTTCTGCAGGCAAGAACGGACTGGGTTTCTCTTGCTGCTTGTGTTTGCATTTTTTTCTCCATTGCATTTTTCGCAGAAACAGGATGGGGTAGTCTTGCTGCTTTTTTTCCTCCGTGTTTGCAATCTTTTCCATTGCTCTGCAGGCAAGAACGGGCTGGGTTTTTCTTGCTGCTTGTGTTTGTCTATGTTTGCATTTTTCCCCACAGTGCATTGTTGACAGAACAAGCTGGGATAGTCTTGCTGCTTTATTTTCTCCATGTTTGCATTGCACTGCATGGGGGTGTCCTGGGGTGGTATTCTAGCACTGCATGCCTTTAAAGTGCTCTTTATAAAGAGGTCTGGAAAAAGACCCGCCTTTTTGCCTTTTTTCAGACCTCCAGAACGGATTAATAAGTTTCCCATTCATTTCAATTGGAAACAGCATTTTGGATAATGAATTTTTCGATTAGCAAATTGACTCACAGAATGAATACAATTTGTTATTTGAGGTACCACTGTTTTTTTCAGAAAGGTCTTCTAGCAAAACCAGTTGCCAGCTCCTCTTGCAGCACGTAAGGAAAACATGATCAGAACAAGCTCCGCTGTGACAATTTATTGTTCAGAGTTTTTCCACTCTGGCAACCAAAATTACCATATAACTGGTACTATTTTCATTATAAAATGATAAAGAGTGCATTTGTTCTTTCGAAAATTTTTCAAAAATAGCCAACATTACAAATGCCTAATCAATCACTCATACCCCTTATCTCCAGGGTTTAGGTCACTCTCAAGGTAACTTTTGTGGGCACCGTATTTTGTTTTTGTGAAATGTTTTAAAAATTCACCAGTATTTATACCATTTCTGACAATGTGAAGCATGAATTCAAGAAACTGGTAGTATGGAAAGTTATGAAAGATGAAAATGCTTGTTCTGTGCATCCACATCTGTTATTCACTCAGGTCCATTATTCGATATGTGAAATTAATACTAATTAAATTCTACTAATTCTGTAAGGATCTCTTGCTGCTTTTTCACTGAAAACCATTTTAAGAACGAATAATTTACCTGAATCCTGAAAGGAAATGAAAGATGCTGGCAGAAGCTGCAGCCTCTTCACGCTTTTGATATCACCAGCGATTTTTAACATTGCTGCAAAATACAAAAGAGCACACGGAGAAAACTTAATGAAAAATTCCTTGAATCTCTTGTTATTCTTGGTAACAGCCTATATTCTTTGTTACACGGTTGCCTGTCTCTTATTTTCTATTATCTCATATTGGCAATTGAATATTGCCTTCTGTATAGAAGGGGCTGAGAATGTGAACCTTACAGACTGAGATCAGGAATATTAAGGGGAAAGCTTACAAAACTCAGTGGTTTAACTGTGATCAGAGGGTTGCGAAGCCCATATGGAGTGGGTGAACAGTACAGCACTGAAATATTAAAATATATGCAAGGGTTGTTCAAACCTAAAGAACTCATTAAAGGTACCCAAAAAAGGGAGAAGCAAGGTAACAAAATTTGAATCTAGTCCAAAAGCAGGCAGCAGTACAATCAACCAAACTACCAACCAACGAACAAAACCCCCAAACCCTAACATGCATACCTATACCCGTGAAAATCTACGAAAACATATATATATATATATATATATATATATACATATACACACACACACCAGAATACACATTAATTTAACCAAATAACAATTTTCAAAAATGAAACAAAGTACACCCACCCACAGAGAAATGAAATACATACATCCCTCTCAAAACCCAAGAAAATCAAGCAAATGAAGGGAAAATGCAATCCATGCCCCTTGGACCCAAAATGATAGAACACAGGGAAAGAAATCCTCCACCCTCTGATGCGTTCCTCTTCTTCTCATCTGTTTTTGAGTCCAGCTCAGCAGCAGGCAGGCAGCAAAAATAATCCAAGAAAGAAAAGGGCCAAAACACAAACATACAACAACAACAACAACAACAACAACAACAACAACAACAACAACAACAACAACAACAACAACAAC
>JAHTLZ010003526.1:20299008-20331393 GCA_023846285.1 Phrynocephalus versicolor | reverse complement strand
TGGTATTTTTTTAACAATTAACTCAGCTGTAATAGAGAAAGGCTTTTGTTAGCTTAGCTATAAAAAGTGTAGACAAAAGTGAATTAAGGTATTTTACCTTTTTTTTTCATAGCAGTGTTTGGTGTAAAAGAAAGCTACTGGAAATTTTATCTCACCTGGTCCTTCAAGGGAGATACAAGACCAGATAGACAGAAGGGAATTTGAGTAAGAAATCCACTGCTGGCAATAGATTGCAAAGCACAGATATATATACAAATGGAAATAAAGGAGTCACCTTTTATCCTTTTAGGGAATGTACATAATTTGACTATCAGTCAATTGTATGCATCATGAGGCATAGTCAATGTTTAACTTCATCCTTGTATTTAATCAGAAGCTTCTTTTAGTACCTGGGTTATGTTCAGTTCTATTAGCTCCCAACTGCTTACAAATAAAGTATTTGCAAAAGTGGTGGAATTTATCCATTTTTCACCAAGATTCATCCTGACCAACAGGTAAAAATTGCGACCCGGTTTCATTATAATTTTCTTAAGTGCTTGATTATGTTGGTAGATGACTTGACTGGTGAAAAGCAATTGAAATTGGGGTGGAGAGTCTACCAGCCTATTAAAATCTTTAGCCTGAAAGTGTGTAGGGGCTCAAATGGGGATGAGGTGGAGGTGTGCATATAAGTTTCTCCTTCCATGTCTCCACCAAACCCAGAAGTTCTGCAGATGTTTTTATACAGTATTTTCAATGAGAAGGTCTGTATAGGCACCCTTAGTTCAAGGAACATATTTGATTTTGCCTGTTTGAAACACAAGAAACAAAGCCATGGCAGATGTGGCATGCACAAGACAACATGACAGCTCTTTAATTATTTGCAGCAAAATAGGGTGCCATTAGGTATCAAAATCTAACCGGCTTCTGATTGCCAAATCATAACTTGCACTCCTTTGTTTCAAACAGGCTAGTTTGCTATGCATTCTGAAACACTAAGGTAGTGTGACAACATTTCTGTTTTGGGGTTGGAAAACAGGTACAGTAGTTAAATATTCGTTCTAGAATTCTGAAAACACTAGATAATAATGACACAAAATGTGATCTATACATGTGTGTATAACCTGGATATATTCTGGATTGTTCAACACATGCTCTGTGCTTGTGTGAGACAGCAAAAAAAAAAAAGACAAACTGGGTTAAAAATTAGAAAAGCAGAATTTTTAATCCTAGGACAAATTCATTATGTACTTAATCTTAGAACTGCTGAGCTGGAAAGCACCATGGTTTAGACAACCTGATGATGGGAGCTCAATTTCCCACTGTGCCTCTTCTACAGTAACTGGATTCAGTGATCCATTGAGTCCCTTCTAGCTCTGCAGTTACAAGTTGATGGCAACGGTGATTGTGATGAATCTTATGTATCAGTGAAGATTTCCAGTTGGTTATGGTTTAATTTCCTTGCAACATCAAATGGCTCACAATAAGTAGTCGTGGGGAGGATGTTGTTACTGAGGTGTCATTAAGTGATGGCATTAATATTGAATTAGTTGATATGTATTTTAACAGGACATTGAGAGGAAGAGGGGGAAAGAGACAAATAATGAATGTTTGGGGCTCTTTGGTCTTTTTTGGCCTATTTGTCCTCTGCCTTGATGCTAACCCTGGCATCCAAGTGAAGATTACACAGAAAGGTTTGGACTTTGGTGAGTTGGAAATATTAATGTTCAGAATGGCACTAGTATTGCGCTGTCTACTTGTTATTAAAGTTAAAATTCAAAGGAAACCAATAACAAAAAGTTTCCTTTTATCTTCTTGTGAGACATTCTTTATCTTATTCCAAAATTGAAGAACCATTCCTTTGTTTCATTGTTTGTTTAAAATTGCTTTTACACCATTTTTAAGAGTTCCTAAATTGTTCAGACACTATTCTGACACATTTTAATTTCCCACAGTGTCCCCAGTCAAGTGAGGAGGGTCAGGGATATCCCTGTTACCACAGGCAGATAATCTCACCATGGTTTACTGATAGAAAAGGGTTAGATCAGCAGCATCTCATTCCTTGAGTACTCAAGGCCAAAATCTGAGGCCAGGTGAAACAGCTTGCCTCACAACTTGGGATAAAAAAGAATGGAAAAATTTACTCTTCATGGAATTCCTGCTTCTCAATGTGAATTTGGTGCCTTATTAATTTCTGTCTTAGATCTCAACTAACAAGCAAACTAATGTGGAATTGTGTGATCTTTGGGTATCAACTTTTCCACTAAACAACAGCACTAACAAACTTCTTAAAATAATAAAAACAGATGCAGCAGGTTTAGCTAAAGCACTATAAAATATGTAAACTAACCATTTGTAAAGCTAATAAAATAAGTACAGTGGTACCTTGTATAAAGGAATTAATTTGTTCCAAATGAAATTATGTTAAGCAAATTTTCCTTTATACAAATTCCCATAGGAATGTATTGAAAACAGAGTAGTTCCATTTTTATGTTGTACAGATTCTCCCCATAGGCGATTATGTTAAGCAAATTTCCCCTATCTCCGGAATTTTTTATGTTGTACAGATTTTATGTTATACAAACTGTTTGTTATACAAGGGTCCACTGTATGTTAAAACCATTACAATCAAGCGAGGATACAGTAAAAAACTAAACAGCATAGCTGGTCAAATATTACATGCCAGTCTAAAGATAGATGTTTTTATTCTGATTAGAAACAGATCACAACTTGGGAGTGCCAATTGAAAGCCACATATGAAACTCACCACATACTTATGTGGCCCTATGAAACTTGGTATTTTAAGAGGACTGAAGATCTTACTATCCAGAAAGACTAATAGTAAGACATATGGTTTGTTGGCCTCAAGTTGTTTAGGTTCTTTAAAGCTGACTTTAAATGGGGCTTTTTAAGCATTCAGCAATCAGAGCAGGTATTTTAGTATCAGGGTCATATGATCATGATTCCATGTTCCAGTTAGTAACCTCACTGCTATATGTTGTTGCCAGATGAAGATCCTGGCTCTTACTCAAGGGTAGACCATATAGACCAGTGTTGGCAAACCTACAGCAGAGGTGCCAAAGGTGGCACTCGGAGCCCTTTCTGTGGGCACCTGACATCGCCCCTTCACAGCCACCTGCATTCAGGTTAAATAGCTATATTGGCACTTTGGGGAAAAAATAGTCAGCTGTAAATCGCAGTTTGGGCACTCAGTCTCTAAAAGGTTATAGACCTTATTCCAGAACTCTGAATGCTGTCTCCTAGAAGCTTCCTATCAATGCCATATGACAGTGATGGTGAACCTTTTAGAGACTGAGTGCCCAAACTGCAATTCAAAACCTACTGATTTTTTCGCAAAGTGTCAATACGGCAATTTAACCTGAATACAGGTGGCTGTGAGGGGGTGATGTTGGGTGCCCACAAAAAGGGCTCCAAGCACCACCTTTGGCACCCGTGCCATAGGTTCGCCAACACTGCTATATGATATAAAGAATAAAGAGTATAGCTGGCAGAGAATAATGAATACTTTACAGTACCTGTGAGGAGGTGTTCAATAGCATTCTGCACTGGCAGAAGCATTCAAGTATTTTCCAAGGGCAACCTCATGGATTGTATTGCAGTAAAAAAGTCCTTGAAGTTATAGGTCAACATATGAATAATAGATTTGCCCAGGTGAAATAAAACCTCTGTATTAGGTACATGCCTTTCTAGCCAAACAGAAAGTTCAGTGGGTCATGTGCTCTTACAGGGACACAATTTGGACTACAATTCCTGAAGCAAAGGTTAAAAGAAGAAATCTTGGAAAATTGGCATGGGCAAGACACATCTGGATTTACAGGACTCAATTACACAATTTTCAAGTAAGTCAGGCTCTTTCCACCCTAGGGACCTTTAGCATGGGTAATAATTTCTACCTCATCTGGACGTAGAGTGAAAACAATGGTTCTACAGAGCACATGCAGGTCTCCATAGAATATCCAGTAATGTCCTTTCCCCATGGCTACAGTTCTTCTGTAATATTTATTCATAGCTAAGTCAAGTTCCATTGAAGTCTCCTACCATGTTAATTAGCAGCTTATTCTTGGCAGGTTTTGTTTTCCATTTCTTTCTGTTCAGTGATTAGTGATGAACAGCTTATTTCTGCATGATCAACTCATTTTGAGGAAAAGTGCAAAAGGACTCATAGGATTTTGCCCACAATATGTATACTTCCTTCCCTCCTGTCCTTTTACTACAGAAGAAAATGAACTGAAGGGACTCAATTAAAATCTGAGTCCCACTTCCACAACGTTGCCGGTGTTTCAAATTCTATACGCTTATGCTGAGATTTTTGTATTCTGAGTACTGCAACTAGCATGAAGGAAAGATTCTTAAATGGGAAACTTTTCCTGGAACCCAGTAAATTGAAATACTGTACTAAGAGTGTGATCAGACAGGCAAATTGATTACATTTTGATCCACATGTGGAGCAGCCTGATGTGATCTTTCCCGGCGATCACATGGTGTACTGAACTCTGTAGGGAAGAGTGAATTATAGGATGCAATGCAATCAATTCAAGCAGGCCATATGTCTGTGAAGATTCTCAGTCATCCAGGTGAGTTCATCTGGAAGTTGACTTCCAGATTAGCAGGTCATAGTTTTTAACTGCTTAATATTTTGAAACAGAAATAAATCTCATCAGAGCATATGAACAATGATATAAATGTGTGAACTGAACATAAGCATTAGCAAACATGCACATAGACACACACAAGCACTCTTGCTTGTGTGCACTGATCTATTGGGCCATAATTGCCAGCCTCTATATCAGGTCATCCAAAATACATTTGCCACTGAGCCAGCAGTGGACCTTAGCTTTCATGAGGCTCAGCCCAAAACCATCAATCACAAATGGTTTTCTATTCCTATATTTTCACGTAATACAATCTAACATGTCTCGGTGTTCTGTAGGATAAGAATTGAGACTGTTGAATTTCCCAATGCATCAGCATCTCTCATACCTGGAAAAGGGATTAATCTACTGATCAAAGAGGCTTCGGCAACTCTTACTGCAGATTGGAAACTGAAGAGCTGGATCTTGTGAGTATGATAGTGAGGGCTAAACTAGCACGAGATGAATTCCATATACTTAACTAAGCATGCATGCTCTTCTTTAAAAATAATCTGAACAGATATGGGCCTTGAGCTTGCTAGATCCAGCAGATGCACTATGCAAGGATAGCACCCCTTGGCTTTTACTTAGCTGCTGGAAATCATTATTGAAAGTATTAAGTTAAGGAGGGCTCTGTCTCACTAGACATGCTTTCTGCATCTAATCAGTAACTAAGGATCTACATCAGGCTTGCTCAATATGCAGTCCTACAGATGGACCACAGTTCCCATCACCCCCAAACATTCCATTTGGTGGTGATGGGCATTGAAGTCTTAACACTTTATTAATTAACCTGGTCTCCATTTCCTGTTTACCTTGTATTTGTGGAGGGATGTATTTGGGCAGAGACAGGTGTTCTGAACTGGGCAGAGGGCTTGAACTTTGCCTTCTTTCTAAAATGGGATACAAAAATGTTACTGACAAATAAATGAATATATGTATTTGCAGAACTTTTTAAACAGGGAAAATGCCATGCCTCATCTGTGATTTTAAAGAACCAATGTTTCCTTGGAACATTAAAGTTTAGCAGCACTGGCATTTTCCAGAAAAATGAACAGTTTAAATGAGATCACTACATTTTATTGTTGACAGCAGAAGTTCTGGAAGAATGGCTGTCTTCATTTCAGGAGTGTCTGTCACAGCTGTTACAACAATATCACAGGATGAGATCGGTCGCCCAATACTGTTGCTTGAAAGCTGCCAGGGAAGTGTTCGTTATATTGATATTCAACTGGATGAGTCATCTAGGTAAATTAGATGAAGATTCTTTTAAGTCCTAAATGAATTAGTCAATAATATAAAGTCCATATATACAACTGTGCAAGGATTCCATATTTTCCATATTATGATGACACCTTCCGTTAAGTACCAATTTTTGAAAAGTATTAATGCAAAATCATTTTGTTGTATACTGTAATGATAAAATTGCATAGTTACACCACTGGTCAATCTCAGCTACCTCCCAAAAGCAAGCAAAAATACAGTATATCACAAATTGTCTTCTTGTATAGTTGCTGTAGCAGGAAAGGAACACATTCCATTCTGAGTGTGGAACACATTAGTTTGCATTATTTTTGTTTGTTTAACCCTGCACTTATTGAATTTGATGTATATCCTCTGCCTTCAACAGGGGGAATTTACAGGGCAACATAAAAATAATGCAGTAAATAAAGAAAATTAATGTGGTTACAAAGCTAAGAACAGTGTTCTGCTTATATATACAGCCCTATAGTACTTTAAGCACTCTCCGGGAAGTTTATAATTTAATTATGCAGGAAACACATTGCCCTCCAGTGAGCTGGTGCTCATTTTACCAACCTCAGAAGGACAGAAGGCTGAGTCAACCATGAGGCAGCTACCTGGGATTGAACCCCAGGTCGTGAGCACAGTTTTGGCTGCAGCACAAAGCACAATAATAGTTTCAAGTTTAGTTTATTGATTAGCCATTTTCAACCATGTCAAAATACATACAAAACCACATAAATGCACAACAAAACAGATGCTAAAATGTTCTGCCTTTGCAGCATGTAAATAGGGGATATGGAAAGAGCTTCTTCAAGTAGGACTGTGAACAGATTTAAGTGAATCACCCTGCTGGAAACACCTGCTTGTTCAATGTATGCCTACCTCCTTAGATATAAATTTAGCTATATTTCGGACAACTTGTGTATTAGGACTCTGGAGCAGATATGAAAGTCTATGACTCATGTTCCAGTAGGCTGTTTTACCCAACAGGGTGGATAAATAGTTTTGCCTGGCGACAGAATATAACACACAAATAAAATATGCACAAGGCACAACAGTAGATTAAAAACATCAACATATATACAAATAAGAGACAGCTTATATTTAAGTGGACTAATAAATGTTGAAGCTGGCTGGATGGCTCAACGAGTTACATATCTGACGGCAGAGCCTCAGTTTGACTCTGCTGTGCCCAAGGAGAACAGGTAGCCTATGTAGCCTTGGGCATGATGCGCAGTCCCAGGACCCCTGCTGAACAAAAAAAAAATGTAAACCCCTTCTGACTATATTATGCCTAGAAAAGATCTGGCTAAGTTGAAATTGAGTTGATAGCTTCCAAATGTTATTATTAAGAAATTGTAAATAGCAAAGTTAAACTTCAAAAAAGCATTGTTTTGCACATAGGTATTAAGGCAGAATTCAGGTATTTCTTTCTATTTGATCACATTAGAAGGAATTAATAATGGTGCTTCTGGAGTGGAAGGATCAGGTGATAGGAAGCTGACATTACCCAGGGGACACCTAAATGTGTTCAAAGTGCGAGTTGAAGAAGCTGTTTCTGTATCCCCTATTCACATGATGCAAAGGCAAAACATTGTGAAATACTTGGTTGCTCACACAAGTTACACTTTTTATGATATAACAGAAGAAGTGGAACGTGTGACCCTCTAGATATTGTTGGACTGCAACTTCAATCTGCCCTAGCTGGAATTGTAATCTAACAAAATTTGGAAGGCCACACCTTTTGCCAACTTAATAAGTTACTTACGTGAAAGAATGCCTTTTTGTCTGGTCAAGCATATAAATGGAGAAGAGGATATTTATATGGTAATAAAAATTAATTGACATTATAAGCATCTCTACAGCTGCCGTGTACTCTGGATCAAGACTGAGGCCCCACATCAGTTTCTTTCCAAATTCCATTACTCCCCAGGTGCTCTAAGAGATATTGTATATACATCGAGCTGCTATTGTAGGCACAAGGATGTGGGGCTGCTTTCAGTAGCTACCACATGCAGAACCTAATTTTGGATCTAGAACATATTCAGGATCAGAGCCTTCCTCTCATTGTTTTTGCTTCAACATAGCAGCAATCCATTTAAGCATGCTTTGTCAAAAGGCCAAATAGCTAAACATGTAGGTTTTGCCCAGAATGGCTCCTTGTATAATCTGTACAGAATATATTATGGAGAAACATCCAATAGCATCAAATATGTTAGGATTTATTGCACTTTGTTAAAGCTTTCAACATTTAACATCAATGAACTTTTTTTTGTTTTCCAGATGGATGTATAAAGTTTTTGCTAATTTTTTGGAGAGACCTCTTCGCAACAGCTTAAGCTTAAATGTAAGTCTTCACGATCTTCCCTTTCTAGTATTCTTGCTCTCAAATGACCCTAGGCTTTATTTTAAAAACAAATGGAAAAACACATGACTTGGCCTTCAGTACATGCTTTGTGCATCCTGGAGTTCATCACCAGATGTATTGTTGTCTTGTTGAATGTTCAGTTAACTGTTTGCGGGCACGTATGATATTGGCTCAAATTGTATTAGATATTTATATGCACAAGGGAAGAAACACAGAAGGTAATGCAGCTAATTGATAAAGTGCCATGAGCTTTTTCAGACGTGCCAGGTGTGTGATGGGATGAACAAACAGGCATTTGACCTGCCCTTGGTCACTGAATTGTCTCAACCTCCATGACTTCTTTTTCACATATACTGTACAAATATTGAACAGGATTCTGGCCATTATGAATGCACATCAGAACATAATAGATAAACTTTCAAATCTAAACAGTTTGCAGTCACTGCAAGCCTCCAGGACCTCAGAAATATGCTTAGCATGCCTGATATTTTTCAGACATAAATTCCTGAAGGAATTTGCACATAAGCTCAAACTACTTGAATCTATATAAAATGGAGGACTCGCAACTAGCTTTCCTCAGATGGATGAAGCTGTTTGGATGAGCAGCAAAACGTTTCAATCTCTCAAGAAAAGAAGTCCAGTTGCCATGACTCAACTTCCAGATACACTTGAATCTTTGTTCTCCAACTCTGTTGCAAAGTGATATCAAGAAACTACATTTTATAAGGAAAAGGCAGAAACTAGAAATGTTACATTTTGGAATTACAATCCAAATTTTGGATGTTACATTTTGTAACATGTTACATTTTGGAATTATAATCCTCCCAGCTGCAAAATTCTGAGGGTTGTAGTCCTAAAAATAATTTTGCAAACACCATTCATGGCATGTACCCATTTCTTATTATTTTCTTTATATATAATTCCAAAATACCTTACCTCAGTGTGTTCATGACATTCTGAAGGGTGTCTATATTTCGGAAGGTCATAATGAAAACTGTTTCCTGGTAGATAGGGCTGTGTTTGTTGACAGCCCTCACACTAAATTCTCCATCTAAGTTCATGCAAAGACCTTTTAGTAGCTAAAAAGATGGGATTTGCTTCCTCAAAATCTAAAAAGTTTGCACTTGGACATCTTTCCAGATTACTGTACAAGTGATTATTTTTATGAAGCTTTGAAACAGCAGCATTTTAAAAGTCTTTGTTATGCTTTTTTCTGATGTTAATGGGTACATTTGTTATACATCTATCAATGTCAATAGATTTATTTCATTATGGAGGGATGTGTTACTGTTATTCTGACATCTCAGGAAAGAGCAAGCTACAAATGTAAATACATATGCAAATACTTGAATTTTAAAGTTTACATAAAACAATAACAGAGACCAGTAACAAAAATTAACAGAGTCAATAATCGAATTTAACATTAACCCTATAAAGAAAATGTTAACTAGATCATTTTTGCACTGGTTTATACAGTTGTGTCCAACTATTGATAGTGAGATCCAGCGTATTAATATGGAACTGAGACAACATCAAGGTAAGCTAAAGTGCTATTTTCTTATAAAGTGCTATTTTCTTGGGTTCCGTTTGCAAATTCTATTAAATGGTATAGTAATATGTGCAACTATTGTGAAAAAAGCCTTTCTGCACAATTAAGATGGATGTCCATTGACATTCTAACTGGTCATTTCTGCATATCACAACAGTCCAACATCAGTTCCACTACACATGATGTTGAACTCATGTGTAGAAAGGGGACTATTACAGGATTATTATTATTATTTTTTTAAAAAAAGGTTGTGTCAATCTGGATCTGTACTGTAGAGTCAAAGACGATGAAGGGAATTGTGTCATTTATCTTCAGTTATATCACAGCAAATACAGCAAAGTTTGTTAAAAATAGTTTTACCCCATGTTTCTCCTAAAAAAAGACCCAGTAGCTTACATAAAAAGGAGAATGTTTAAAAACTAAAGGAGAATGTTTAAAAGCTAAAAGCAGTCAGTTATAAAAATATTACAAAGAGATAAACATTAGATTTAAAATGTTTTAAAATATTACTAAAACAACAAAGATGCAAACCATGCCATTTTAAAACCCCTCTCCAGCAGCCAGTCACTAAGGGAAAGGCTGCTTGAAGAGAAATGGCTTCTCCTGCTGGCAAAAAGACAACAAAGAAGGGGCCAGCCTGGCCCTATAAGGGAAGGGGTCCCAGAGTCTGGGAGTAGCAATAGAGAAGGCCCTCTCCTGTGTCCCACCAAACATGCCAACAACAGCTGTGGCTATTTTCTTAACTCAGGAATGACAACAGCAGTAAAAGGAAAAGCTTGCACCTGTCATGAATATAGTACTTATTTATACTGGGAGCCAGTATATTTGTACACGACCCCTAAACTCCGCCGCAAATGGCTCCCAGCTCTGGAGTTTACAGAAAATTAAGTGCGGCCACGCCCACCTAAGCGCGTCCCAGTGCACTTTTCAGGTACCTGCTCGTGGAGGGTGAAAAATCCCAGATCCGGATGTAAAGGAGTGAGTGCCAGGCTCTCCTCGCTTCTGTTTGTTGTTGTTTTTGCCTCCCGCCCCTTTAAGAGAAGCAATCAGGACGACGATGGGGCTTGGGGAGGCTTGGACCAGCAAACGGAGGTGAGCCTGCATTCTTTTGTCCCCTTTTTTCTCCCTCCCCTCACGCAGACAGGATCAAGGAAGTGCGGAGGGGTGGGGACACAGGAAGAGCAACGAACCCCCAAGATCTCTGGTCCGAATTTAAGTGGCCAGCGGATCTTAGGGGTCATGTGAAAAGGCCCTTAGATAAGCTGGAATGACAGGGTAGGATTCAAGGCAGCTGCATTCTGTGCCTTAACTTACAATTGTTCAGTAACTTACAGTATACAGGTGAGAACAAAAATTACTGAGACACACATTTTTGAGTAGTTTGACTGCAGTTGTTTGCACATGAAGATCAAAACACTGGAAAAATGCCCACTGAACCCAATGGTCTAAGTAAAAATGTACAGAATTACCTGACGTATATCATCCTTCTAGAACAAAACGTACCAAATATTAAAGTGAATTTTCTATGTAACAGGAAGACAGTGATATCCTATTAAAATGATTATTTCCATACTTTCCTCAAGCCTCTAATGCATAATCAAAACCATTTTGAATGCTTTCTATATAGTTGTAGCAATGTATTTCATCTAGTTATTATTGTTTCATCTCTCTAATAGTGCGAACCCACATTGATGCTTTTGCTGTAATAGACTACTCCTTGATAAATTCTCCATCTATCTTCAAGACATTCATCAACCTAGATTTTAAGGTAACAAATAATCAAATTTCCTGAACTATGACACCTCTTGGGTTCAACTAATTGAATTTTTATCTCAGACCCATTCCATACTTTATAGATAACTCAACATTATAGCTGAAATCATGTTAGTGTGATGGAGATATTATTTATGCAGACTTTTGTATTTGAATAATCAGACTTGTAAATGAAGTCTGTGTTTAATCATTAAAGACCAGTCATAAAGGAAGGTCAAATAATTTTGCAAACTGTATGAGGTGTATAAGGTTTCTGCTGTGACCATCACAAGTTTTCGGCAGTTAATGAATTCCCTCTATTAATAATGGATTATCTGCAATGCAGAGTTTAGTCCTCTATCAGTACTAATGAATCTGGATCTGAATGACAAGCCATGTTAAAACAATTGTTTCATAACACTAACAAATAATATATTTGCAGCTGTTATTACCACTGCCCCTAAGAGCAAACACAGACCTTGCTGTTGATAGCTTGGTAGCCAAGTTAACCCTGTGCTACAATGAGAAGGCAACTCAGCAGAATGTCCACTTAATGTTAAAATATAAAACATGTATCAGATGTCTATGGGGAGCATCTTTTCTCCTCCTCTAAATATTCACAAATGGCAGTAATGAATTCTTGGATTAACAAGAAAGAGGGGAGGGGAGAAAATGAGCACACCCAGAGCCCAGTATGACAGTTGATGGACCCACTGCATTGTCACCTCAGATGCTGCAAAAGCATATTTGGCAAACCAAAAATGAAAGACACAACTGAACCTACCATGGTTGCTCAGCAAGTATATTTTCAAATTCATTTTCCCTTGTGTGCATATTTATGTTACTTTCTCCCATTGATTAAAGCACATCTTTGTGCATATTTTTCAACTTTATTCGTTTTAGCCATTTGCATTAGAAAATATGTGCATTATTTATTTGCATTTTACTTCTTTGAAATACATACGCTCATAATATTGACATTAGACTACTGCAGTGCTGTCTACATGGGGAAGCCTTTGAGGCTAATGAGGAAACTACAGCTAGTGCAGGATTCAGTGGCCAGGCTGTTAACAGGTATAAATAGATTCCAACATTTTCCTGTTCTGCCCACACTGACATATTTCTGCATTGACTTCAAGGTTTTAATGGTAACATACAAAGCCCTAATCAGTTTAGGAGCTCGTTATCTGTAAGAATGGCTCCTCCCAAAAAGTAATACCTGGGTCACTCATTTATCCCTGGCAAGCCACCTTTGGGTGCTGATACTGAAAGAGGCTCAGAAGACAGTGATAAGGAGTTGGGCCTTCTCCATAGTTGCCCCTCAATTGTGGAAACAATTTCCTGTCAAAATCTGCTGAGCTCCCTCACTGCAAATATTTAAATACCGTATATAGTATACTCGAATATAAGCCAAGTTTTTCATCCCTTGTTTTTGGCTACAAAAAACACCCTTGGCTTGTATTTGAGTGAATATAGTTACCGCACTTCCACCACTTCCCGAATACTCGTCTGGCTTGGGGAAGGTGGCGGAGGGCTAGTCCTGCCCGTTACACCACCTCTCGAGTGCTCAGCCGGCTTGAGGAGGTCGGAAATGGGCAAATTCTGCCCATTGGAGTAGGTACCCTAGGCTTATACTCGAGTCAGTACATTTTTGGGGGGAAATTAGGTGCATCGGCTTTTATTCGAGTCGGCTTATACTTTATATACAGTAATTAATTATTCAAGGCCTCGTTATTCAGATCGGCCTTCCCTGCTCGTGCTGATAATAATGATGATTCATAATACACTATCTAATTCCCTCTCTGGTTCTGATCTATTTATTGTCTTTATTGGATTATTTTTCTCTTATGCTTATGTTTCGGTCTATCATTGTTACTTATTTCTGTTCATGCTTAATATTATTTGATGTTATTTTTATTGGGTTGTATTGTGTTTTGTTTACTTTATTGTGGCTGGATGGGTGGTAAATAAATAAATAAATAAATAAATAAATAAATAAATAAATAAATAACAGGACTAGGAAGAAGAGGCAGAATTCACAATTGAGCAGCTGGGGCTTAAAAGGTGAGCATCACGTTTTAAGCTATGTGGCCCATGATATATATGCCAGATAGTCATACCTACACTGATTTTGATTGTTAGTTTAAGCACACCTCTGATTAATCAGTAAATGGCAACAATTGGTTTTTGCATTACCTTTGTCTTTTTATTACCTTGGCCTGACAGTTACTGCTGTTAGAGGGTGACAGCTATTATTCAACTCTTGAGTCCTTACTTTTAGGGGAATTGTCCATTGGTGTTGGTGATACAACTCCTTGACCATTTTGTTCCTATTTCTTAGAGCCCATCTTCTGTGACATTTTGTTCCTTGTGTGTTCCTTCCAGGGCACAATCTACCCAGCAGCTAATGAAACAGAGCCTCCTTTCAAGCCAAACCCATTCATTCTTCCTGATGGGGTGGATTCTATGCTCTATATAGGAGTGTCAGAATATTTCTTTCAGACGGCTTCATTGGCTTATTACACGTCTGGAGCCTTTGATGCATCTGTTGCAGAGCAGGTGAGAACAAGCTGCGGAATATGGTGTTATGGTACCAAATGCTGTCTTTCAAAAAAGAGGACTTTATCAGTTTTATTTTTAAAACTAAGTTTTAAGCATAACCTCCTCCCTGTTCCCCATGTTGGAACACCTGGATTCTCTTTCTCACTATTTTTTTTTATTTTTTTCAATTTGGGGGTATAGAAAAAGATTCTATCATGAGATCCTACTTGCCAAAGGAGTGGACTGTAAAGGAATAATTGATTCTAAGACTGTGAGCTGAGTGGATGCAAGAAACATTCCAAGAATCTACTCTAGCAAAGCAATCACTGCATCAGGGAGATCCAGTGCAGAGATCCAGTAAAGCTTATGCAGACAGGGGATGTTTGGAGTACTCTGGTTCAAATTTTAATGATTTCTTATCTTAAGTGTGATCTGTTTTATCTCTCATTTGAGTGACCTTTCTGTTCAAATTGAATGACTTTTTTTTCTCCTGTGAGAAGAGTTCAGACAAGTCTTTGGATTGCTCCAAACAGTCCCCCTTTTGATTAATGGCACTGTTCTTCCTCCTAGTGATGTAAAATTTCTGGAGATTTTGAAGCTTGGAAAAAAAACTTGTTTTTTTCGGGGGGAGGGGGACAGAAATTTTCAGAAAAATTGAAAAAGATGCTACATTACCACTCCAAACCCCCTTTTTACAGCTTGAAAGTCATTCTGTTACTTTAGGAACATAAAATATGACTATGGACTATTTGACGTGGCATAAAATTATCACAACTAGCATATTAAAATATAGTGTATCCAAACAATTATTACAAACAGATTTTACTTTTTAGATAATATTTATTTGTAATTGTTAGTAACAAATGGAGTAACAGACTCCAGAACTGTTTACTAGTTTATGTGGAACAAAAAACACTCTACAAAACAACTTTGAACAGCCCCCGGTCTCCCTGACCCTCCTGAACGTCCCTTGCGGTAGATTTTTAGGCATGCACGCACGCAAGCGCGCACACACAAATCACACAGGGGAAGGGCTGGAAGCCCTTTCCTCCTCGGCTGTCCTAGTGGTGGCAGTGCACCCGTTCCTGCCGCTGGGCTGGCCCATTTGTTTTTTCAGGCGGTGGCTGCAGTGGTGACCCAGACCGGCCTACTGCGGCTGCTCCCTCTCACCAGCACCACCAGAGACACCAAGCGGGCCCAGCCCAGTGGTGGGAACGGGTGCACCACCACTGTCATGACGGCTGCCTCAGGCCGCGGCCACCACCCTGCCGGAAACACCAAGCCATCACATGTGCAGTTGCAGCTGCACCAAGTGCCGCCATAGCAACCAACCGGGCCCAGTGCCAGCCTGGGCCCTCACGTGCTTTGCCGGTGGGGGGGATTTTGAACCAGCGAGGGTGGGAAGACGAGGAGGGACAGAGCTGGCGGCTTCCCTGGCAGAAGCTTGTGTGGCAGGAAGGGAGACGATGCTCCCCTTGGCAAGGTGTTTGTTCTGGGGCTGCCAGCCCACGCTGGGGTTGTTGCCGCTGCCGCCCCGAGGCTCCCCCTTCAAGCTCTGGCAGGTGACTGGCAGGCGAAAGAAGGTGCTGGTCAGATGCCAAGCGACCAGTTACAGGTGAATGGCCGATGGGGCGCAGCACCTCCTGGACGTGCCAGTGGGGACCCGCTCTGTCGTTTGCCACCACATCGCTTTCTGGCCCCAGGTGGCATCTGGAAAGAACGTTTGTGGCACCCACACCCAGCCTCCTCCTCTGTGCCTCCTCCTCCTCCTCCTCCCCCAGCACTTTCTTGTCAGTGGCTGGGCAAGGCAAGGGAAGAGCCTGCCCATCATCTTGGGCTCTGCTTTCTCCACGGCGGGAAGTATTCCTCCCACCCACGGCAAGGCTAGCTCACCAAAGACGGAGTGAAGCCTCCTCCTGGGCATTCGTTTTCCCCACTCTTGGGGCCGACTTTTTGGCCGAAAGCCCAATGCTCAGTTGCTGCCTTCCAACGGGGAGCCTTGGTTCTTCCCCCCCCCCAATACCGGGACCTGGCGGGCGACTTCTGATGGCTGAAGGGAGTGGGACTGATGGTCAAAATTTCAATGAATGGGCATGAAATTTAATCCTCTGTATTTTCTTCCAGTGCTTTGAGGCCAAGTGAAGAGGACAGAACACAACCAAACACACCCACCCACATGCAAGAACTAAAGTGAAACCTTTTTCTTTTTCTTGTGACAATAACAGCACATCCTAAAGGATGAAATGCATCTTGTTCTTGCATTGGAGAGTTCAATTTGTAACCTAGGACTTGTTTGTCCTTAGTGCACAGAAATCAAACTAATCTGATACTCTGCATATTTTTTAGAAATGATTTGGAAAAATATTAGAACACCCTGTCTTAAAATATTTTATACATCATGTTAAAATAAAACATTCCATAATCACTTTTTTTTTAATTTTTTAATTTTTTTTGGGGGGGGGGGGACCCAAAGGCTTCAGGAAAAAAATTTTCCCGTATTTTTCTGTTTTTCCCCCGGGCTTTCAAATCTCTATTCCCTGCTACATCCATGCTACGATAGGATGTCTAAGGCCAACGGTAGGTCTAACTCAACAATACCAGGACAGCCACAGTTGTATGCCTGTGTTCCAAAGACTTATATTCTACTGCAAATCGCATAATTGAGCATAAGATAGCAAAAAGAACCAATATCTTTAAAACCTTACCTAAAATCATGTCTCATCATGTTATCTAACATCTTACTTTGTTTTACAGCTTTCTGCTTACTTCATGCTAACTACAGAGACATTTGCCAAGATCATTCCCACGGTAAGAAGCTCGGAGGCTCAGTGCTGTGCAGGAATCTTGCACCAATCAAGGAAATATTTCTGAAAATAACCGTTCTGACGACGAATGTTATGAAATCTAATCTGAACCTCCTGTTAAACTTTTTATTGTTTTTATTTCTCTAGATTACCACTCGTTATAGAGATTCACTGCCAGTAATGATTAATCTTACTGCTACTGCTGCACCAGTGATCAATTTACACAGTGGTAGTTTTATTCTTGTGCTTGCTGGCTCCGTGGATGTGTTGGCAGTCCAGCCGGATTCAACTATCCAATCTATGTTCACCCTAAATGTAGTAAGTACTACAACAGATTCAGTTGATGGGTCTTTTAATCAGCTTAGTCCTGTCAACTCTTGGATCATCATCTAAACCTAGTGTTCTTTAGAAACAAATTTGGATTGACACACAAAATGTGCTGCCTTCCCTTCCTGGGAGTTTTTTAAGAGATCCCATTCCTTAAATTTGATTTAGATGTTTCTTCAGAATTGACTGTGACAGGGTCAAATCCTCTAACATTCAAACTATAGTCTGGATTGAGCAGAGAAGCACAGTTTGCTTTAATTCAGTGGCATATAAGTGGTTCCAAGTACTGTACAGTTATTCACCTCTTTACTTTAAATAATGAAGTAGCAGGCTATGGGAAGGGGGCATGCTTATATTTGAAAACCTCCTCCCGAAGAAAGAGAGACTGGAAGAAAAGAGATTGATCATGTAGCTAAAACTTTCTCATTTTTCCTTGCAAAAAATCCTTGTAATTTTGTCTTCCTATAAAAGAAGTTTTGCATGGTAAAGAAATACCTTATTCCCCCCAATACACACACACACGTTTTTCTTTTTTCACACAGACAGCCAAAACCCGCGTCAGCCTGACATTATTTGAAAAGAATCTGGTGCCTGCTTTATGTCTGGACAGGTAACATTTGACTAGATTTTTCGTTTCGTCTATAATGAAATGCTGCTTCCTCATTTTGTTGTTTCATTTCATTACGTAATGAAACAACGAAACAGCATTTCCTTTTTCATTTCCTGCCCATCCCTAATATGCAAGTTACCTAGAGAACCTCAATGAAAAAGTTAAAATGAAATACTTTTTAAAATGATTAGAACTACCCTTTCTGGGACAGCAAAGGCTTACTTTAATAAAAAGGTATTACATCACCTGTTAAAGAACTGAATTGTCATATGTGAGTCTTTTGAGCTTCTCCAAGCTGTCTGTGACTGTCTGAAATACTGATGCAATATAAGTACTTTTAACGTGTGAAGAAAGATTTGGCCAAATCGATGATGCAAGAGCTGTGTTTATCCCCATGTGTAAAAATGCACTTGGGGTTGGCTTTTACCTCCCTTAGATGTATAGGTAAACTAGCTTCCAGCTATATTTGTCTGGTGCTGCTATTGGCACAAGGAAACCTCATGTCATTATTGACTGGTGACTGCAGAACTGTGAACAGCACTTCACATCTCACAAGTACAAACTCTACAATGAACTGCAGTGAAAAAGCATTGGAGTCAGTCAGTAAAATACATTAGTGAACATGTAAGCTAGGAGCATTCTTGTGCTTACAACAGTGAAACATCTCTGCATTATTTTGTAACTTCTATTCATTAGATTTTTTTTTCCTTAGGAAGAGAATGGGTCTGGCCTAAAGTCATCCAATTAGTGTTGTGGCAGAGCAGAGACTTGAACTCAGGTCTTCCAAGCCCGTGTCCATTCTATCACAAAGGCACACTGATTTTTTTGTGATACTTAAAATGCAAGCAAATACATGCTTGTTCCGAGGTTGCATTAACTTTAGTAGGGCTTACTCCCAAGTAAATGTGGATAAGACTATCTGTCTTTAGCATAAGCAGCAATTATATGGGGTCTCACCAATAATGAGTATTGCAGTATGCTATACTTAACAGTGTTCAGAAACAGAGTTCTCTGTACCATTGATGTATACTAACCAGCGCATAACCTTTCTTTTTTACCCCCAGTTTCAATCTCTCCTTGGCCCACTCCAATATTGGCTTCTTCAAGGTATGTTTTAGCCTTTGGGAAGGGGAACTCAAGGGAAAGACAGACAGAGTTCGCAATATATACTTTAAAGTGTTTTTCTTTACTGTTTGACTTCTAGTATCTGTGATGGTGTTCTGGTAACTGCTATTTTTGTGGCTCTCTTTGAATTTTGCTTTGTTTTCAGTTTTATTCGTGCAATACTTCATGATGTGGTGGTGGTTTTGTTCAGTCCTCATTGGCTATGGTTGGTATGGCTTCCCACTCCCAGATGCATAGGGCGAAAACCTATGCATGAACCACAGTGCAATTTGAAGCCTACATAGATCATAATCTGCACCATCATTTTAGGACACAAATTATTACCTAATAAAATTGCCACAGCTAGGGACTTAACATATTAGTGTAACAGCATTCATTCATACGTTCCCCTGCAGTTTACAAAACTCACATGCAAAAAGTACAAATATACCTTAAAACAATTCCTATCATCATTCCTCTAGCAGGACAAGGCATCATAGTTTCTTCCATTTCCCCAAGCTGAGTGTAAATCAACAGTGTATTTCATTGCAGGTGTCACTTTTGGAGAACTTCGTGTCTTTCATTTTAAAAAATGGAATAATTCCAGCAGCTAATGGTAAGTATAATTCTTGGGTTTCTTCATGGAATCTGACTCTTTAACAGTTGTGATGAAAGATTCAAGTACATAAGACTTCCCTTTTCAACCCCTAAAACTGCATTCAGAATATGTTTTATTTTACAGTATAGGAATACTGAACTTTAAAATGAAATTTATGTTTGAGAAAAGTTCTCATTTCAGCAATAACATACAAGTTGTGAGCTATGTCTGTGTTAATGTTATGGAGTCCACTGACATGGATATAGCTCAGTGGGTCAGAGCTATACCCAGTGCCGGTATAAACATGGACAAGGAGTTTGAAACCCCACTATGTTTTGTGGCAGAAGGGCCAATGAAGATCTGGAGAGGGTGCGCTGATGGAATTACATGCTCTGTCATTTTTGCAGATTTGGATATACTGCACAGTCCTATGCTACCGGTACCATCGGAAAGGCAATCATGGAAGAATTGCCATAAGTTGGAATTGTCTTGACAGCTCATGACTGAATAATTAAGGGTGCTACTGCACTTGCTGTTATTATTTAGCAATTCACATTCAGAAATCTTTCTTTCTTTTTATTAAGTCAAACTGAAGGAAGGAATTCCTCTACCTATCTTGGACACAACAATTCTTGTGGAACCTGTTGTTACAGTTCACCAGGTGAGATTCTGCAGTGCCCATGTTTGCTTGTCCTCTGTCCATAGGGAAGAATAAGTCAGAACAGTGTGATGTAATGTGATGTACTGTAGTTGTAGAGCTTTGACAGATCATGTTATTAGACTGCTGCTCCTGGGATCCCTCCCAGGTTCTCAAACCACTCTAAAGAGAGCCCTGCTCATGAAAAAGACACCTGACACAAGTAAACACATCAACAAATACTTTGGCCATAATCCTGTTGCATAGATTATCCTGCCAGAGGGGTGGAGATATCACCAGCAGGGGGAGATGGGTGGTAATTAATTAGTTTCACTTTGATCGCAAGCCTCAGACCACTTGCATGTAATAAGAATGATTGCACATGATTCACAGAATTGAAACAGAAACTCTTTAATTATTGACAGACTCCCACTGCAAATCATATCACTGCCCTTATGCCAGTACTGTATAACTTATGCCTTTGTGGTTCTGTTGTGATGGAAGGCAGACAAATACTTCCCTGTGATTTTCTTTTTTAATCAGCTAATATCTTTCAGTTCACTCCTTGATTTTACAACTCTTTCAAATTAAACTCTAGACTGGTTTTGGGGATCAATTTCATGGCTTTTCTCTTAAGATACCTCCTTCACCACCACTATCATAGTTCTAGGAGAAATCCTTGGTTTTTCTTCAGCAAGAAATAGAATATTTTCACTTAAGCAAAATATGTTCTTTCAACTTATATATTACGACACAGTGCAGTCTCTGGGCAGTTTCCAACATAATTATGTAAACAGCACTTTGTCCCCCAACAAGAAGGATGGAAAGCTGAGTCAGCCTTGAGCCAGTTCCCTGAACCCATTGGGATCAAACTCAGGTCGTGAGCAGAGGCTTGGCTGCAGTACTGCAGATTTGACCATTGCACCATGGGGCTCCAACTAGAAAAACAAGGAATTGGTTTTGCTAGTCTGCTGCTCTTTCACATTGTTTTTATCACTGCTCATTTGCTTAGAGACCATGAGCAGCAGGAACAAGGAAGAGGGGTTAGCAGCATCAAGAGACTGTGGTTGTTGATTATGGGCGTTAGCAGATGCCTAAAGAAGCCACTGCCAAGCACCAGTCCTGGATGCCGCTAATGTATCAGAATAAAACCTAGACTGAAGTGCCATTCTGTGGAAATTAGGAATAGACATGGGCACGACTCGGCGAAATTGTCGTTTCCGTTTTCGGTTTCCATTTCCGTTACGTAATGGAAACGGTAACGATAATTACGCCGCTCCAGCTCGAACCCAACCCAAAAAAAAGAAAAATTGGGTCAGGTTTTTCGTTGTCGTTAATGGCATCGCGGCGATCGCGCGATGCCATTGCCAAGCAGCACAGAAAAAATGTTTTAAAAAGTAAAAAAAAAAAAAACCGACTCCCAGCCAAAAAAGCAGGCGAAAATATGCCTGCCTGAGGACACCTACCAGAGGGGTGGTTTCTGGGGGGGGGGGTCCCCGGCCTTCCCCCCCTCCTGTCCTGGGCTGCTTTCACCAGGCTGGGGGGGGGGTCATCCTCTTCGTCTCCATGCCATGCGGTGGGGGGGATCCAAAATGGCGACCGCAATATTTATTTTTAAATCGTGGTCCAAAAACCCACCAAAGCACAACAGAAACATGTTAAAATTAGGTATTTTAAATGCCTGAATGTTTATAGTAGCAGCAGTGGGTTTTTATAGCAGTAAAAGGTCGCACTGATTTTATTTTATTTTATTTTATTATTTTATTTTTTTAGACCTGCCCATTTGGGCTGGGCAAGGGATGGGACCATGCAATTTTTTTGAACCATTCCACCAATGGCATGGCCAGGTTTTGACTGACACTTCTGGATGTGCCAGAGGGCATAAAAAGCCGAGGCACCTTCCAGAAGTCGCAGTCAGGTCTGAATGTGGAGGAGGGTGGAGGGCTGTGTGGCTGGCTGCTGCTGGCTATTCGAATTTGGAGGGAGGCTGGAGGCTTTAGATTTAAGTTAGGCAGGCAGGGAGGGAATTGAATTTAGAAAATAATTTCTTTGATTCCCTGCAGCTTTGTCTGCTGAAGGGAATAGCAGTTTATTCTTTATTTCTTCTTTGGCAGTTTGTGAGGATTTTTTTCTGATATTGAATAAAGGGGGAGGTTCGACTGGGAGTGGGAGGTGTGGATTTATTTTTAAAATATATTATATACTACCATTTATTTTCTATTTTCCCAACTTCAATTTGCTTGCACACGCACACATTTGGGGTGCAAGCCAAGAACAGAACTTCTATCTTAAGTGATATCTTAACTGCCCACTCGCCCGCCCGCCCACGCCGCCGCCCGCCCACTCATCCGGCGGCCACCACCCACCCGCCTGCCCGCCCGTGCCTCCCCCCTGCCGCTGTCGCTGCCTGCCCATGGCCCCCTGCCACCACCGCCCGCCCGCACCTCCCCCCCGCCACCTGCCCCCCGCCCCGCCCAGGGCGCAAAAACACCTAGCGCCGGCCGGGACGCCCCTATGCTCTGGGTAGTCAAATCGCGCTAAATTGCAATGGAAACGACAAATGACAAACGAAACGACAAATTTTTGAAAAATTTCACAACAAACGGAAACGACCCGGAACAGACCCGTTCCAACAAACGAAAACTCGAAACGTCATTTTTTTCTGGTCGTGCCCATGTCTAATTAGGAATGTGCCCTGCCCTCCCACACAAATTCATGCCTAAATAAGGAATATAGATTGGTAACCAACCAGCACTGTACCCACTTTGAGACATTCCAGTCCTTGTCTGTGTCCATGGTGGTTTTTGTGTGTTTCTGGGTCTGTGTGAGAAACAAACATGCATTCCCATGAATAGGAAAATGCAAACAGGCGTGACTTGTGGTGTTGCAGTTACCCAGTGCCATCAAAATTATTTCTGGAAGAATTATTTGCTGCCTTCAGGCCCAATAATACAAGAAAAATAAAAGCAGGGGGCAGGTGTAAGCTTCAGCAGTGACATCAGTGCATCAACAAGAAAAGAGAAACCATAGTGAAAGGTGGAAAAAATAGAGCATCATCCCTAATGACAACCACTCAGGGTCCTTACAGGACAGTAGGCAAGTATATATACACACATGCACACTGTCCTAGTAGCATAACTACTGGAAAACAAGCATCCTGTCCCACGGAACTGTGCCATCACTTTTGGTTAATACTTAAAAAGCCAAACTAAAATGCAGAGCAACATGCTAAAATATTTTTCAGTCATAGAGTGGTAATTCAGTTTTTATACTCCCATCCCTTCATTTTCATGCTGTATTTCATTATTTGCTCATATTATAAGAAGGAGGTGGAAGCAATTGGGATGTGTGATGGTGGGGGTATATAACCCCTCTGGAAGTGATCAGCCAAGAACAGTTGCCTTCCCCTGTAATTAATGTCAATTATATAAAAGCAGCAATATTCATTTCCTCTCACACAAATATAAATCATAATACATCAAATGATAGATTAGCAATAGCCAGGCTACCAGCAACCTACAATTTTTGCTAACTTTAATTAAATACTTCTGTGTCTTTCTTAGGGCTACTTGCTGATTTCCACTGATATCACAGTCAAGCCTTCTGCAGGTCAAAGAGGTGATGATGATGATCTACAAGCAATTTTTGAAGACTTTTACATTATAGAAGCATGAACCTGAAGGACTATTTCTGTTTTCATTTCAGGTGGAAGATTCAATAGGAAAGAGAATAGGAAAGTGTGTTGTGGCATGTATGTGTTTGGTGAGAGAAAGAGAAACTAGTTTTGAATGACACTGAATAGCTGAATATACAGTATATATGAGGGTTGTGGTTGGGTTGGTTCATTGTTAAGCATTTCTTAATCTAGATTTTACAATTAATTTTACTTTAAAAGATCCAATTTAAGTACTGAATATTATTTTCAATCTGTTTCATTAAATGCTTACTATTCTTTGCCTTAGAATTCAATTGGAATTATGAGGCTTAGTCAAAATATTCTTCATGCTAGAAATATATTACAGTATTAACGAGGAAGGACCTATAAGCAAAATATGCCCCATCGAAAGAAGTTGCCATATGCAATTTCCATGCACACCATTCCCATCTTTAGGGGAAAAGCCAACAATGCCTGGGACATTTGCATGGCATCTGCTACTTTTGACATCAGTGAGAGCAGCCCTTAGAACAGGCATGCCCAAACTTTGGCCCTCCTGGTGTTTTGGACCACAACTCCCAGAATTCCAAGCCTGTATTTCCAATGGCAAAGGACTGTGGGAGTTGTGGTCCAAAACATCTGGAGGGCTGAAGTTTGGACATGCCTGTCTTAGAATGATAGAATATGTGTGATTCTCCAGATGCAGCGCCACCGAGAAAATTATTAATTGCTGGAACAAGACTAATATACCGCCCCCCTCACCTACACATGGACACATAAATTAATGTCATAATTATACATTTATTAATTACATTCAAACATACTTGCAAATATATTAAAAAGAGGACAGGTACTTCTGTAAGATAATTAAAACAATAATACACATTGGTATATAAACAATAATTAAACAGTATACATAAGCAATGAATTTAATAATAGATTGATTAAAAGCTCATAACAGCTCAATAATTGAGATGTAATGGTATTTATATTCTGCTAAACAAAGGAGCTTTCCTAGCCTTTTTCCTGGCAAAATCGCTAATCACATCATCAAAGTCAATTGTTTTTACAAGATCAAACTCAATACTAAGTCTTGCCAAATCTACCAGTCGCCCCAGTGACATAGTCAATCTTAGATATTTTTTATCAGCTTTAGTTTGCTGATTGAGAGCTCTGAAGAGGTGACAGTGACAGGAATTGCTAACAGACTACGGAGGCAGACACATATATTTGGAAGGAGTCCTTCCAGCTTGTATCTTTTCAAGCAATTCAGTAGCTCCAGTGGACTCGGTTGGCCTTCTCCAGAATTTGCTTGATGAACAGATGGCAAATGACTTATCTACATTACAAGATCTTCACTGGCATCAGCGGGATATTGATCTGCCAGTAATGTTTGATTTTTCTTTCAGTTCATCTTGAAGGTACTTCCAGAGGAAGCTGAACTTCGAAGAAATGTCCACTGCAGCATTGAAACGAGCGCTTAGTCCACTGGTAACATTATCCAATACACAGAAGAGACTTTCTGAAATATGCTTCTTCAGGGGATTCATCCGAGTTCCAGAGAGTTTCACTTCTATGCACAAATTAGAAGCAACATGCTTAGTTTCGCTCTACATATTTTTCCAGCTGTTCCAAAGATTCATCAGTTCTGAAATCAAGCTTTTTAATTTGGACACTTCAACATCCAGCGTTGCATTTCTGGACTGAATAACCTTGTTACAGATATCAACTGGAACTAATAGTCTGTACCATACAACAGACATTATCACACAAATGAAGGATGTGACATAAGACAAATCTCCATTAATTTCTGTTCTTGTTTTGACATTTAGGTTCAACTCTAAGAGGTTTTCTAATGCTAATTTGATGCCTCCCAAGTAAGCTACAAAGGGCTTTATACTTTCAACACGATCTGACCATTGTGTGTTAGAACTGCTGTGAAGAGAACAGCCAATACAGTTCTGCAAGATTTCTCATCACTGTGGACTAGAACTAAACAAGTTGTAAGCAGTTTGTACAGTTCCAAAGTATGTTATGGCTTCACGAATGCATTTTGTGGCATCATTTCCACACAAATTGTGTGGCATTCACATGGTGAAAATAAATCTGTTTTACATTGCTCAAGTATTATTGCTTGTGCATGTTTATATTTTCCTACCATGTTGACTGCATTGTCATAGCCTTGTGTACGACAATCCAAAAGTGGCATTTAGTGTTCTTTCAATGTTTCTACTACAGTAGTCTACCACACCATGCTTCATATATTGTGGTTCCGGTATATTGCAAACTTAAATAAATATGTCTTGAATGAAGTTACGTTTGTAACCTCTTAGTTTCCTTGGCTAAACTCCTCCCCTAACTGAAGTTTTTACCTCACAGGTCCCTGTCCTCGCTCTTATAAAGCAAGGAGGCCAATAACTCACTGCGAGCTGGAACAAGGCAGGAAAGGGTTTTATTAAAGGGATGGTTAGGGATAAAACAAGGTTGGAAATATAAAACAATTTAATAGTCCCTCAGGTGATAGGCTTCACACAGGCCTCAAAAGGCCTAACCCAGATCGCTCTGAGGAAAAACTTCAAACTTCAACCACCTACTAAATGGCCTGGGTCCAAGCTACCTCAAAGACTGACTCTCGCAGTATGAACCAGTTCGGGTGCTAAGGTCATCAGGAGAGGCCTTTCTCTCCATTCCGCTACCTTCACAGGTGCATCTCCTAAGAACAGATGAAAGGGCCTTCTCTGTTGCTGTTCCCAGATTTTGGAACTCCTTCCCACTCCAGGCCTGGACTGCCCCATCTCTGCTGTCTTTAGCAGGCAAAGACCTTCCTCTTCAAGCAAGCTTTCCCTGAATGATGGACTGTCTACTATGTGACTTTTAGATGGGCTACCATGCATGCTTACATTGATTTCATAAGAACACCAGTGTTTTCCATGTTAGTTTCCATCCCTCATAATAGATTTTGAAGTAATGGGCCTTACCAGTCCCGCGGTGGCCCAGAGCAAGGCGAGGAAGAGTTGGAGGAAGAGGCGGAGGACGCAGCAGCCACCGTGCTCACATGCCTGTCTGCCTGCTTGCTTTGCCGCTCGCCTGGCACGCGGTGGCAGAGGAGGTGGCTGAGAAGGAGTGGGTCTCGTCGCCAACCCTGAGGACTGCTGGTGGGAGGGCACAGGGCTTCCAACTCCTCCACCTCCTACAGGTGCCCCCAGATTGCTGTGCCCGGGGCTGATGTACACTTCTGCCCCCCCCACGTCCCTGCACTTTGACGGTTTGACCTCACTTTGACCTCGTGAACTATAACATGGAGAACTCGCAACTAGCTTTCCTCAAACTGATGAAGCTATTTGGATGAGCAGTTGAGTCCAGTTGCCATGACTCAACTTCCAGATAAACTCACCTGGATAGCTGAGAATCTTCACAGACATACAGAAACAATTTACTGTATTGGACAGTGAGTTCACTGAACCCAGGAACACTTATTTCTGTCTTGGGATGCATATGATTTCTCTATAAATCTTGCAAGCATAAAGACTGGGAGGATGCCTCACTCCAAATAATAATAGGGAACTGTATTTTTATGGTCCTGTCACAGAACCTAAAATGGGTTTGGCCTGTCCCATCTTGTTCAAAATGGCAATCAGCTGCTTCACCGACTTGTTGCTTGACCCAGGCAGCAGACATGGTGAGCAGCAAAAGATGCCAATGCCACGTCTATTTGTTTGCTCGCATTCTGCTTGAACAGCAACCTGAATCTACCTCCACCTGAACAGCCACTGAACTGGGTTACAGCTGATGTTTTCTAAAGTGAGGGCTCAATTATCCTTTCTTTTTCCCAGAATGCAATATAGACTGATAATATGCAACAAGCAAAGGTAAGGGATCCTCAGAGGATGCCTTTATCGGAGCTTAACCTTGCCTCATTTGTGGAAATTTACAGAACCCAGGCACTGCCTTCCACATATAAATCTGTAGTTTTCCCACCCAACTGTATTTTGTTTAACAGAAGCTGTGTGTTTGGTGTGAAGACTTCAACTTCCCACTGTTTCTCCCCAGAAAGGGTTCAGGGGTGTGCCCTTGGAGCTTATATGACCCTTCTGAGCACATTATACAGTATGTAACACAAAATCCCTAGGATGCTCATGGTAGGTTGGAATTGGCTTGCCAGCACTTAATTATAATTAATAGCATTCTCCTACATAGGTTTGATTGCCCCCTGGGGGGGGGGTTCTACAGCTAAAAATACTGCTTTAGAGATACTATTTTATCTGTAGATTTAATCCGCTAATTGGTCTGTGGACTAAGACTCCCACAAGCAGTTAATCAACAGCTGCTTCTTTAATAAGACGACAGCCCGAATTAAAAAGCTTTGTTCAAAACAGTGTTATTGCACCACCGAGGCCCTTAGGTTAAAGTTAGAATGACCCTCTTCGACCCCCTGCCTTATGTTCAACCACTAGACAGCGCTTCGACGCAGGCATCGCTCTGCAACTCAAGAAAGGGGGCGAGGTAAGAGGCGGCTGGGGAAGCAAGAGGCGAACTGAGAAAGTTTGGTGCTCTGTGGGCGCCGTAGAACGTCACCTGCGACGCTCTAGGAACTTCCCCCCGCGTCCGTCCGGGTTGCCTTTCCTCAGGGAGCCTGCGCACTGTCGCTTCGTTGTCCGCCGGCGCAGGAGGGAGCGTGGCTCTTTCCTCGGTTGTGACAGGGAGTCCTCCGGGAAGGACCGGGTCCCCCTCGGCGTGGCCGCCGCCATGAGCCGCAGCTATAATGACGAGCTCCAGTACCTGGACAAAATCGACAAGAACTGTTGGCGGATCAAAAAGGGCTTCGTGCCCAACATGAACGTGAGTCGTTTTTTTTTTTGGGTGGGGGGGAGGCTGATTCGTGCTTTGAGTTCGTGAATGTTGGAACACGGGAAGTAATAAATCACGCTTCTCTAAAGCATGTGCAGAGTGCCAGGTCCCTCACGAGCAGCAGACGCTAGACGCAGGACGGGGAACGGGGAGGGAGCGGCTTCTCGCATTCTGCAGTTTTCTACAATATATATTTCTATTTATTTATTTATTGTAATACTTATATACCGCCCGTCTTCCGGAGGAACTCCGGGCGGTTTACAACACTAACTATAATAATAATAACAAACTGAATAAAACAAAAAAACAACAGTAATGAATAAGTAAAAAAGGAAACGAAAAAATCATGATATAAAACGGCATTTCTGTAGTTCTTTTAATGCACACCCCACATATTGTGTTCTACCACTAGTGTGTGTGTGTGTGTTTTTAACTTGTAGAGCTTTCTTAGGGTTAAAGAGCATTTGATTCGGTATGTTTCATATACGGGCAGCCAGGTTTAAAACGAGATACTCCCCAAGCATTCAGTTCAGTGGCGGGCAGGAGAAAGAAGAAGAGCTGTCTTTTTCCACCTCAGCTCCACTTCTCTGTTTGAACCAAATGCATCTGAGTAGGTGGGCACCTGACTGAGACTTGTAAGTCTAACGATATGGACAAAATGGCAATCTGTATCAGAAAGGGCGGGGCCTTTGATGACAGGAGAGATACTGCATCCCAGCCCACCAAATTCTAAGTGAGTGCTAAGTTTGCAGACTTTAAGTCACATGGAAATTTCACAAACGTCAGTACTGTACCTCATTTTGATTATTTTTGCCAAATTATGCATTCGTTCAGCAAAAGGTGAATCAAAATGATAATATATGGAACACAACAAGAACAAGGTCGATATCACCATTTTTATTGTCAGTATTTTGGTGGACAGCATCAAAGGCTGTTGAAAATTCAGTAGGTTACACAATTCTTCCTCTTGAACTCTGACCAGAGGTTATTAACCAATGCTACAGGTGTGGCATAGATGCCATAGGTAGGACTGAATATATGTTCTGTTCCATAATTCAAGGTATTCAGAATTGGTATAATTAGAAGTTAACCTCTGGAGCTTTATTTGATTTCTAATTTTAGGCATAGATATAGATATATAGATATAGATAGATAGATAGATACATTTGATGCATTTTTCCTCATTCTTCATTCCTACTCTAGGTAGAGGGTGTATTCTATGTGAATGATCCCTTGGAGAAGTTGATGTTTGAAGAGCTAAGGAATGCATGTCGAGGTGGAGGTATGTGTGCCCTCTCATTGCCCAATCTTCCTCATGTTTATTTTGCCTACAACCCTAATTCCAATCTAACTTGCATCTTATTTAAATTTTGTCATATGTTCAGTGGGAGTTCAGGGTTCCTTAGATGTTCATGAAACACTAAAGGGATTTTGCTTAATAATAAGTATTTAGAGCATGTTAGTACTTTATTCTCAGTATGCTGTTTTTCAAGATATAATGGGAGAGCATACTTTTTGAAGAATAGTAGACTTTCAGTTAGTAAACTGTTCTTATGATGCATAATCATAGAATCATAGAGTTGGAAGAGACCTCAAGGGCCATCCTGTACTACTCCCTGCCATGCAGGAACCCCCACCACAGTACCCCCAACAGATGGCCATCCAGCCTCTGCTTAAAAACTCCCAAAAAAGGAGACTCCACCACCTTCTGTGGCAGCATATTCACTGCTATTACTTAAGTTGTATCGGTTCCTTCTGAAATGCCAAAGACAGTTTAAATGGGCAGAAACCAAACCACACACCGGAGAATCACAGCTTTGATCTGTAGATATTTTTCATTGTACCTCATTTTATGCCTGACATTTTTAGTTTTTGTGACACAGACATACAAGATCTAAATCACAGACAGCCGACATACAACCCTCTAGAAGTTGTTGAAATGCAGTTTCCTTCAGCCCCAGTCACCGTAGCCAAGGGTGAACCATCATGGATGTTTTCATTCTACAACATCTGGAGGGCTGCAAGCTGCCCACCTGGTTTAATTTTTTGTGCAGATACTATATATAATCTCAGAGCATTTCTCTCTGAGGTGAATGGATTCTTTTTTCTTGGAGTAGATGTACATAGTTGTGTTGTAACATGCTCACAATGTTACCATCATACTATTTGTAGATATAGGTTATAACTTTGCCCCATCTATCTTTTTCAGGCGCTGGTGGCTTTTTACCAGCCATGAAGCAAATTGGAAATGTAGCTGCACTGCCTGGCATTGTCCATGTGAGTGACTTGGCCCTTTACCTAAGATCCATTTGAAGTAGAAAGAACTATAGAAAGGAATTTGCACACTTGGATACTTACTGTAGCAAAATATGTGTGTTATTTGCATTAAAAAGCTTTCCTTCTTCTAAAAATTGGACAACAGTGTACCAGTTTTGTCACATGCAAACTCAGGTAGTTAAGGCCAAAAAGAATGTCAAATGTCTATTCAGCACTAGTTTCTGTTGACACCTTGAAAACTGACAAAATGTATGTGTATATTTTTATGAAGTGCAGTCCACTTCGTATCCATATAGTGGTGCCTCATTTGATAGCTCTCTGTACACATACTTGGATAGGAGATGGATGCAACAAAATAGAAATTAAGTTAGTACAAATATTGATGATTTGTTTAACAACTGGTAACACGGTTAATTAGGGGTAACATCTGAAAATAGTTTTATCTACCTATTACGATTTGTTCTAACTGATGTCTAAATCTGTCAGTTTGTGTGTATAGTGTCATTACTTTTGTGACCAAATCTTTGTTAACTCCATGTCCATGGAGTTTTCTTGGCAGGAATACTGGAGTGGTTTGCCAGTTCCTACTGCAGGTGCCTACAGCACCTGGGTATTCCCTGGTGGTCTGCCATCCAAGTACTAACAAGGGCCGACCCTGCTTAGATCTGAAAGCAGGTGAGATCGGATGTGTCAATATACAGTACTTCCATACATCTCCTAATGTAACTAGAAACAAAGTTTTGTGTTGCACTGACTGCACAGTTTGTGTGGTAGCCTGGTAAAAGACGGGAATTCTAAAGATCCTTGAAACATCATCCATTCCCATTATAAAACTGATTGCATTTCTGTCATTTGTAATATGTATTTTAGAGATCTATAGGTCTTCCTGATGTCCATTCTGGCTATGGATTTGCCATTGGTAACATGGCTGCTTTTGACATGAATGATCCTGAAGCAGTGGTTTCACCAGGTATGAGTAGTTTAAACGTAATATGTGGGGACAGAGTGAGAGGGTTCATGGGAAGTTTTCAAATGTATGCAGTTTTTCAAAACTATAAGCGAAAGAAAAAATGTGTTTGCTCTGAATTCTTCTTATTTAGCTACATGTAAATTGCAAATAGATCACAAATAGTTTATCTATAGTTCCTAGGAAGTGGCTGAAATTTAGTAGTAAGTTCCAAATTAAGGGGGCCTATTGAATCAGTGGGCATACTGGTGAGTCAGCTCCTCCTTAAATTTGCTTGATTGCATGGGCCTAGTCTAGTTGCAGCTTACCGCTGAATTTCAGTCAGTGTATACTCGGCCATGTATACACTATTGGGATAGTTACAGCACTGCTTGAATTTTTGACAAAATCCCTACTTCTACTCTTGTTCCAAAACAAAATATGTAAATAATAATAATAATAATAATAATAATAATAATAATAATAATAATAA
>JAHTLZ010003526.1:20274519-20298998 GCA_023846285.1 Phrynocephalus versicolor | reverse complement strand
AATAATAATAATAATAATAATAATAATAATAATAATAATAATAATAACAACCTTATTTTTATGCCACCTTTCTCCCTGAAGGGACCCAAAATGCCATATTTCTGTATTATTGCTTAGTACAGAGTAATTTGACTTCCTTTCAGCTGTCGTAATTGGTTGAATTATGCTTTTACTTTTTCAACTGAGTGAGGTCTATGACATCTGAGCAAGCTTTAACTGTTATAACTGGATTGTAGTGATCGACCTGTTCGGTGTACATAGTACCAACAAACACCCAAGTGGCCTATTTAGATGGGATCTGTGTTGTATCTACTCACATAGGTGGTGTCGGATTTGACATCAACTGTGGTGTACGGCTGCTGCGTACCAACCTTGATGAGAGTGATGTCCAGCCAGTGAAAGAGCAACTTGCCCAGTCCATGTTTGACCACATTCCTGTTGGTGTGGGATCCAAGGGTGTCATCCCCATGAACGCCAAGTAAGAGTGTACTCCTTGGTTTCTTCATCAGCCTTTCCATGACTGGAAACAATGTCTGCATAATTTAATAATGAATTGATTACCAGAATCCTGTTTCGTGTGTATGGTTACATAAACATAGTAGCATAAATCCCAACAGTAGACTGCCATTGAGTGAGTCAATATGTGTATTCCTTGTTGTACAGAGAGGAATACAAGTGGTGGCATATTGCAGAGTGGCACTTATCTGCTGTGATTTATGTCATTGCACTTATACCACTGGACATAAACAATGGGATTCTGGCCAATATGTGAGTTGATAAGGTGTCACAATACTGTATTGTAAATACTGTACATACATCATTGGGCAGGGAATGTTCTTCTGGCTGAGATGTTGACCGTAGAGAAGAGAAGTAACAGCATGGTTGTCAGTAACTTACCCATGCATTTCAAAGCCTTGATTATTTTCTTTGTTTTTGACATCTGGATAGTTATTATCAGACTTCAGCAGTAAAAAGCTAGCAGGGTTATTGATGCAGAAAAGGATGACAGGATCACAACGCCTGACTTTGATGATTTGACATAAGCTTCCCATCTTAGGACCTTGTCAGTGCACTTGCTGCTGGGTTACATTTCAGCCAGCTGCCTTGACTGGTCTCAAGGTGCTGGTGATAGTATTGTAGTTGTACCACCAACAACCTGCCATCACTCAACATTGTACTGAAAAAGTGACTGGGAAACAAAATAAGCTAAGCAGCTTCAGTGTGTATCTCTGCCTCCTTTGAATAGGCATAAATGTTAGCTGATGTCTCATTCATCTCATGCTTATGGGGAAGGAGAAGAATTTTATGTTAGTATCTCTGGGGGAATATTCTCCAGTGGGGGTCAACACAGTGGTACAGAATAGCCCAGTCTAATCACTGCTAGATGTACAACTTTTTATAACCATGGACTCCTGCTGCCAGGAATGGCGTTGACTGTTTCCTCCAACTCCCTTCCTTCTTCAGAAATAGGCCCTAGGTTTGGCAGCCATTTAAACTCTTCCTTTGCTATTCTTCCTTATCAGTGATTGGGAAATGCAGGGAGAATTTCCAGCATAAATCTTGTGTGCAAGACTGACAGGAGCTTGAGCTGCCTAATTTGACATGCTGCCTAATTTGAAAAAAAGTGAGGACTAAAAGTCTCCTTTGCAGTTTATGCCCCAAATCTGAAGAATTTTTTTTTTGTAAATATTATTGCCCTATCTGCTCCATTAGCTGTGTTACTGTTATTTGTCAAAACAAAGTAGAATCAGCGCTATGCCATAGGTTGTCTCTTTTCTGTTGTATCCTTGGAGAGATGATTCCTATGCTGGTTCCTCAGCTCCCCAGCATTCCATACGGAAGCCAGTTCATCGCCTTCTGGATTGTATATTATCACTCATTCTGTAAGCCGCCTTGGGTCCTTTTGCTGAGGAGAAAGGCGGGCTAAAATACTCTTAAATAAATAAATAAATAAATAAAATATTATTTCTCTCCCCCCCCCACCCCTCTCCATTGCAGGGACTTGGAAGAGGCTCTGGAGATGGGGGTAGACTGGTCCCTGCGAGAAGGCTATGCTTGGGCTGAGGATAAAGAGCACTGTGAAGAATATGGGCGGATGCTGCAAGCTGATCCAAACAAAGTCTCTGCCAGGGCAAAGAAAAGGGGGTTGCCGCAGGTACTCGGTTCTCTGATAAAAAAAAACCTGCAGGATTACCCCTTTGTCCTAATGACAGGGATTTCAGTAGGTTAGAAATATGCAAGTGAGGGAAAATATAGACAACACAATTAGAGCTATTGGTCATCTTAATAGCTAGACTAGCTGACTGTAGTATTAGCAAGTTTCCTGTCAATGGGGGAAAGTGTTGCACTTCTATCTTGGCACATTAGAAGCAAGATGCTTATCTGATACACAGTTAACTTATGGAATTAACTGCCACAATGTGGTTAACTAGTAACATGTCCAAACTTTGGTCCTCCAGATGTTTTGGACCACAACTCCCACAGTCCTTTGCAATTGGAAATACAAGCTTGGAATTCTGGGAGTTGTGGTCCAAAACATCAGGAGGGCTGAAGTTTGGACCTTGAGTTGAACATCTCCATGGAGGATAATGAATATCTAAACATCAGACCTCCACATAGAGAGACATATACCATTTCACAGTGGGCTCTTCCTTGTGGAGTTCTCTCCCTCAGAATCCATATTGAATCCTTTCCTGGTATCCTCTGCATTACCACAGCCAGAATCCAAATATGTGACTTTTTAGATGGATTATCGTATCTGATTGCATTGACTGATTCATAAGTACACCTGTGTTTTCCATGTTAGTTTCCATCCCTCGATATGGATTTTTTTTCTTTTAACTGTTCATGTGCTATTTTTAGTTTTAATGTTGCCATTAAATGTTGTAAGATGCCTTTTCTAATTCCCTGTTCTTAAGCTTGAATATGTCTTAAATTTTCTGGGATAGATATTGTCCCTCATTATTGTAAGGGTTCTTTTCCAAGGAGAAAGGCAGGGTAAAATATTCAAAATAAAATAAAATAAAATAAAATAAAATAAAATAAAATAAAATAAAATACATTTGACTTGTACACATACACCCAAAATTTAAGTTGCTTTTGCCACCATAGGCACTTACCAGTGCAAAGGTTTGTCGGTACAGTAATCTCCCATTTATTGTGGGGAATAGGGATCCTATCTGAGCTGCATTAAAGGGAAATCCGTGCTATATGGATGCTGGGCCGGGTGGTGACTGGAGGGCCTGTTTGGGGGCTCCTACACTTGCCTTAGGCCTGTTGCTGCCCTGAACTGGCTTCCTGGGCCTGTTGGAGACTTCCGGTTCACCGGAAAACATTTCTGGGGCCTCTGACAGGCCCAGGAAGCCTGTTGGAGGCCCACTTGGGGCAGCGCCAGGCCTGGGGTAAGTGTAGGAGGCCCCAAAAAGGCCCACACAGCTTGCCCCAAGAGCCCTTGCCTTCATCTACTGCAGTCCCCAATATACCTGGACTACATTATATGAACTGCAATATAGGGGGGGGATGTATTGCTTCTTCCAAAAAAAAAAAACCAATAATCCTGGAGCTCCACTCCTTCATGTTTCTCTTCACCACTGAACAATGTACAAGGTGGTGGACTGGTACGATATGTCAGTCTTTCTAAAGGGGATCCACAATTCTTTGTTTTGGTTTTTGTTTGATTTTTTTTTCTTTCAAGATCTGCTCGATTTATGCCTAAGATTTTTTCCCTCCCTCTTTGACAGTTGGGGACGTTGGGAGCAGGGAACCATTATGCTGAGATCCAGATTGTTGATGACATTTATAATGAGTACGCTGCCCGGAAGATGGGCATAGACCATAAAGGGCAGGTGTGTGTGATGATCCACAGTGGCAGCAGAGGCCTTGGACATCAAGTAGCAACAGGTATACCCTTGGCTCTCGTGTTCTGCTTCACATTTGTTTATTTTAATGCAGATTTTTTTTAAAATGTTGCTTTGTGTTTGTTTTTGTACTGGACATGGAACAGGAAGTTTCAGTTGTCCTTTTTTATTTCCCTTTTTTTTTTTTTTTTTGCAAATATTGACAGGGGAATAATGTGGCAGATTTGCAGGTATCTTGATCTTCTGGGCCTGCTGATGCAGATTGGCACCATAAGAGCCAGCCCTGAATTTGATAAATTTTCCCTTCTTCCCCCCCTTTTAGATGCCCTGGTGGCTATGGAGAAAGCTATGAAGCGGGACAAAATCATTGTAAATGATCGCCAGCTGGCGTGTGCCCGGATTGCTTCTCAGGAGGGTCAGGATTACTTGAAAGGGATGGCAGCAGCTGGAAACTATGCATGGGTCAATCGCTCCTCCATGACCTTCCTCACAAGACAGGTACAAAAAGACTGTGTGGGCATGTACGCTTCCGCCTCTTTAAAATGGGGCTGACTCATTGAAAGTTGCCATGAGGGTTGGGTTCGTTTTAAGTTCTGTTATTGAAAACTGCCTTAAAATAATGTCTGTCTTGAAGAAAAGATGCTATTCCTGACACAATGTAGCTGTGCTGTGCTTGGTTCATTTCTGCGTAACTCTTCTGAAGGTTTAAATTTAGTGACTAAAAACTAAATTTTAACCAGTGACCAAAAGACTGTTGACTTTGTAACCATACCTCTATGAGTTCCAAGTGTACCAGTTAATTACTTTGCTGTGAAATAGGCTAGTTGCTTGGTTGGAAGTGGTATGCTTTCTTTTGACTTCAGGCTTGCAGTTAATGGTATTTCACTGCAGAGAAAACTGTCCTGCTTATTTGTAGTTTCGTGTTGTCATGCCCCAAAGCTTTGCTCACAGTTAGTATGTATGAATTGGGCTGGGCCTTATTCAGAAAGCATTGTCTCTCTTTTCAAGGGACTTTCAGTGAGAAAGTTCATTGCAATTAGAACAGTGTGAGGATGTTACAGATAATAGTTTGGCTTCCATCTCCAGATTGTGTTCAGCAGTTTACTAATATAGTGATGATTTCTCCTTCTCCACCACCACCACCTACTCTTGAATTAGATTGAAATAAAAGTTTGTAGTCTCTCCAACGGTGGATATTGGATTCATAGACAATAAACCTAAATAACACACATTCAAGCCAAGTATTAAGATACATGTTGAATTGCAGGGGGTTTGAAGCAAAGCAAAATATTAATAGAAGGCTTGTGTGTATCATTTATATGGCTAAAATGTAGTTTCCAGGAGCAACTCGCACCCTGTTCTCCCACCGCCACTCCCTGATGTATCAGGCCCCCTAATTTTTCACCTCTCCTCTCTTGTGTCTTGCAGGCATTTGCCAAAGTCTTCAACACTACTCCTGATGATCTGGATATGCATGTGATCTACGATGTATCTCACAACATTGCCAAAGTAGAACAGCATGTAGTAGATGGAAAAGAACGGACTTTGCTTGTGCATCGAAAAGGGTCCACCCGAGCATTCCCGCCTCACCACCCCCTCATCGCTGTTGATTTCCAAGTAGGATTTGGTTGCGGTTTTACATTTCTTAATACCTGCCAATGTAGGATATCACTCCTTTTAATTCCCAAACCATGGTTGGTTTTTGTTTCAGTTATTGTGCTGCATTTGTACAGTTGTTTCTGTTTACGTGTGTGTATACACATATATCAACCAGATTTTTTGGACACAACAATGGTTGTTTGCACAACTTTCCAGGTTACCTCTGAGTCCACTTCTTGGTCAGTGTATACTCTTAATACTTATGTGCCACACTGAAGTTTCCAAACATACTAAAAATCTGTTGGTGGGCTTTTGTTTTATTAATGAGAAATTGATCTTGGAAAGATTTATATAAATCAGTAGTGTTCCTTGCTAAGCAGTACAGTGGACCCTTGTATAACAAACAGCTTGTATAACATAAAATTTGTACAACATAAAAAATTCCAGAGATAGGGGAAATTTGCTTAACAGAATCGCCTATGGGGCAAATCCGTACAACATAAAAATGGAATCATTCCGTTTTCAATGCATTCCTATGGGAATTTGTATAAAGGAAAATTTGCTTTACATAATTTCATTTGGAACGAATTAATTCCTTTATACAAGGTACCACTGTATATAGGTTTGGGTCTTGACTTGGCAACTCTTTGTTATCTATGTCCGCAGTTAACTGGACAACCAGTACTGATTGGTGGAACAATGGGAACTTGCAGCTATGTCCTTACTGGTACAGAACAAGGCATGACTGAAACATTTGGAACCACATGCCATGGAGCGGTAAGTAGCAAAGGAATTTAGGTCTCTCTGATTTGTATGCTCCCTTCTTTGTAGTTCTGTAAGGCTCAGTATTCTAGTAATACTGGAATATGCAACATTTGCATTAGTAGCTGTCTATACAATACATATACCCCATAGGATCCCTCTAGATTCATCAAGCTATATCATAACATGCTTTGAATTTCTTGTAACCCTTCCTTTGTCTAACTAGAAATAGAGCAGTGCAAGATGTAATAAAATAACCTCCCAGATAAAACTCAAAGAAGCAAAACAGAACAAGACAAAGGCCAAAAAAAGACACCTTAAAGGCTGACTATTATATTTTAATGCAACCTTTCTTGGATTAAGCTCATTTCTTCAGACATATGGCAACATAATGAAATTTTGGATGAAAGTGATATTTCATTCAATATTTAATTCTGTTGCCATACATCTGAAGAAGTGGACTGGATCCAAGAAAGGTTGCATTAAATATCATAGTCAGCCTTTAAGGTGCCATGTTTTTGTCTTTTGTCTTGTTCTGTTTCGCTTCTTTGGTTTTGCCTGGAATGTTTGCACAGACTAACACAGTTACCTCTTCCAAAATAACCTCATGTGCCATCAAGAAATAGCCAACATTTTTAAAATCAGGGGCCACTTTATACCTTTTCAACCTGCTTCACAAATACATGAATTTTGGAATGTATGATTTTCTGTACTCTTTTACCATCACATTATCTTACAGAACATCTCCATTGTTTGAAAGACTGTCTATCTCTGGCTTAGATCTTCCTTATAGAGCTCTGGCCAAAGAAAGTTTAGCCATTCCTGAAGGCACTACTTTAGTCTTAACTGGGATCCCTAAAAAGGAGGAATGAAGTCTCAAGTCTCTGACAGCTTTGGTCTCAGTTAATGGATGTAGGAGCCAAGAAATAGATGTAGCACTGCAGGGTGTTAAGGAAAGGTTGAGTAGAAACACAGGTTTGAAAGTATCCAAAACATATAACTAACATTTCCTTGAAGTATCTCGACAATACTTGCTTTAACGTATGATATTGAAGACTGCAAGAGTGACTGATAATGTTGTCCTATAGGGTCGTGCATTGTCCCGTGCTAAATCTCGCCGCAACTTGGATTTCCAAGATGTATTGGACAAACTGGCAGACATGGGGATTGCAATCCGTGTTGCTTCCCCTAAATTGGTCATGGAAGAAGTAAGTACATTGACAACTTGTTTGGTGGGTGTGGGGGATTTAGGTCTAGTGTATTGTTGTTTTCTTTTGGTGTTTTATTGTGGCACCTTTAAGACCAACATCTTTGTTTTATAGTTTGAATGTTTGTGGATTACAATCTTTGATTTATCTTAATCCAGATTGTGCTGCTTTTTGAAAGCAAAGGAAGCCGTTTTTCTTTAACAGCACATTTCATGATATTACTTGAAGTTGCTAGATCCTTAAAGAGGTTTGACTGCTTTTTGTTTAGATTCAAGACAGCCACTGATAAAAGTTGCTTTGTTGAACATTGTCTTAATTGTCTAAGTATATGTTCGGATTTGGCACCTATACATTCTTTAGTACCTTTTTTAAATTATGTGAAATAGAAACACATTGTTACATCATTACTAATACCAGTAACATAAAAAGACGTGAGGTACACTGTTAACAATCCTTCTTTCACATGTCATTTATTCTAGGCACCTGAATCCTATAAGAATGTGACAGATGTGGTTAACACCTGCCATGCAGCTGGCATCAGCAAGAAAGCAATTAAATTGAGACCCATTGCAGTAATCAAAGGCTAGAGAAGCCTTTAAGTGAAATTGGCCAGCATGGTCTTTGCCCAAGACCTCCTCTGACCCAGAGCCCTTGGTGATCTTGTTTCTAATCTAGTTGGAGAATGCAGACTGACAAACTCGTTCTTGAAAGGAAGAAAAAAAAACCCTCTGCTTTTGGTAGGAGAAATAAGCCAAGATACACTGACCTCCTGACTTCACATATTGATATCTGAAATTGGTTTTGCTTCTTCTATCAAAAAATCTAAAAACCTCCCGGTGGACTGCTGCTCCTAATAAATGAATGTTACTATCCATGGTGAGTTTCTAACCCACTTTAATTAGATAGCCATCAGTCCGGAAGAAGTCGGTGTGATATGGATCAAATATAAATGCCTCAGCTCAGAAGGTTCATAATGAATTGTCTTTGTTTGGCTCCAACCTGTTTCTGCGGTTATATGACTGAGGCTATACTACGAATATATGATTCTATGCACGTCTTATGCCCTGTGGTATCCCTGAATAAAGCTCTGGTTTCCATGCGTCGTTCTGTCAAAGTCACTAGTTACTTCAAGAGAAAAGCAACACCTACCGTCTTCGCCTGAAGAAGTTGCAATGTTGTCTGCTCCTTGTAGCTGATGTTCATTGGCAAAAATGCTCCGGATGCATGAGCAGATGTTCTAGGACAAAAGATAATTAAGAAGGAAGTCATTGGAATTCACTAACAGTTCTCTGTTAAAGGACTGGTTAAAGCAACTTCTAGAGCTCTGGTGTCCTTGTTATTTTGCATTAAAGTATGCAGTACTTCATCTAAAAAGGAGTAAGCTTTCTGGGTTGGTTTTGAAGTTTCAAAATAAAATGACAGATTCAAGAAAGTCATGACCAAGTGTCTTTATTTATGTTTCTATAAAAGGAAATTACGTTTGCATGAAAAAAAGCAACAACCTTAAGATGAATGTTGTCCTTCAATCCTTGTCTATCCCTGCATTGTTGCTGCCATTCTGCAAGCATGATTAACCAAAAGCTTCTCCTATCTGCTCTTTTTTTCATCTTTCTTGTCTAAGATGGCAATCCTTTGCTGTTATAGCTGGGAGTAAGTCTTATTGAAATCAGAGTACCTTGTCTTCCTATAGAAATTTATAGCTTTGTCCAGAGTTAATGTCTTTTTTTCCTCGCAAACTCTGCAAATCAAAGAGCTGTCACTAGAGGGCATTTAAAGAAAAGCAAATTTCCAGGGAAATGCAGTAGCTCCAGGTTGTTTTCCATTGGAAGAAAGCTGCCTGATGAAGAATGCAACCCAAGTCCTCCTTACTATATTTCCTTCTGGAAAAGATTGCTTAGGTAATGCTGGCCAATGTCAACAGTGCTTTGGACCTCTTAAAAGAGCTATTAAAAAGGAATATTGTTGCTGAAGCATGTGCCAAAAAAACTAGCTTTGTAAAGGCTATATAAAATGTTGGCCTTTTGGGCCCCTACATAACCCCTTTGAGATGAGTCCTCTTTCTCTTGGCCGAAAGCATCAACTATTCCAAGAGATTTTAATTTGAGAGTTTTCCTGTTCTATATGATGTTGTCCTGTACAACTGCCAGACATGATGGCCTGCTAATTGATGGAAGGGCTCATATAGTTTACTCTATCCAACTGAGCCTTCTCTAAGTTGGTTCTTTTCTAACTATGCTGTGTTGTTATTTACATTGGGGGAAGGATATCGTGTGTCCTTTGAGTTGCATATTACCCCGTGGGCATTTTGTTTTAGATGGCCTCCAGCAGGTCTCTGGAGTTCTAAAATGTGGGGAAGTGTTGCAAGGGGGAGGGAAGAAGAGGGAAACGACCTAATTTCTGCTTTTGGCACCATAACTGGAAGAACAGATCACACTAAACTTAAGCACTCCTATTAGAAGATGTAGATAACATTTGTGATGTTCATTTACAGGTAAGTCTTCCTAATTTTCTTGGTGAATTTATAGATTAAGTAGTAGTATAGGTAGGGTGCTTTTATTTTTATGAGTACTTTGTTGCAAGCAGAAGTAGCTAGAAGCACAAAGCCTCAGAGCCAAGTACAAATTATGGCTCAGGCAGGTCCAAATCAGATACAAGATGGTACCTTGAGAGGCCAAAGCCAGCAGAATGAATCAGCATCTGAATTGCTACAAAACGGGGTTGCAGTTCAACGACTAAAAGTTTGTTTGTTGCTGTTAAACCACTGAGAGCAGGTCCTGATAGATTGACATACTCTTTGGGTAAATTGTTTGGTAAATCTCATCAAATTCCATGGATGATCTCAAGCTTGCGTTTGTGAAAAGATAGAATATGGTGTTTGCTGTGTCCATTATGCACTTACTTCAAGACAGAAATTGCCTATGGGCCAGGCTGTCCTGCAGTTTTATGCCTAGAGCTGCAGGCTACCTGCCCCTTAGCTGGTGGTCCTCTTATACTGTTTTGTGGTTATACTCAAACACATCCTTGCGGGTGCAGCCCCCTTTTCCTGGGCAAAGGCAGCTGTGCCATAGCTTTGTTTTTTTACAATATAAACATACTTAATTTGCTCCTGGCTCCCTTCAAAGCAACTGCCTTCCTTAAGCATGTATCAACATGTGCGTATAGCTTTAGGCAGAAGTGTTCTGTTGCACAGAGGAAGCCTCTTTGTAGCTGGTGCTTTTCTTTTTGTCCTTTGTGGATATAATCCACATTGCTTAAAATTTACTGGTCAATTGCAGTGCATCCAAACCAAGTAATAGAGATTGCTAAGAGCTTGTGGAGGTGGAACCTGGTATGGGTCTCATGTTTTGAATATCACTATTTTTAATTCATTCATTTATTTTCTGCAGCAAACAAAACACATATATTGCTTCTCGCTTGTCATGTTACATAAGTCAATCACAATTGTTTTCCCATTTCAGCCCAATGTAATTCCTATATCCTTTCCCATTTTAGAAGAATATATTTTCATATTTTCATATTTAATTCCTTTTTTCCCATAAATAATCTATATGTCTTTACATATATCTATTTTCATCAAATACAAAATACAGAAATAACAAAATACAATATTAAAATAGCCTGTCTGATCTTAGCAGTCTACTCAAAACTAATATTATAACTCTCCTGTTAGCTAAACAGCTTAAAATATATTTTGACTAACTTAATAACAAAGTACAATATTGAAATAGTTTATCTGATCTCGGCAATATACTCAATCCTAGTATTTTAATTCTTCAGTTAGCCGAACAGCTTAAGATACATTTAAACTGACTTAATATATGATAGGTGATATCTACAGGGCATATTTAACTTTTCTGAGAACTATATAATTTCAAAACCTTTCTAAGACTAAAATTAGTGCTTTTGGGCAATTATAAAGGGGTTACATCTATATATTTTCCATTAAGTATAAAAAACACCTATCTATACCTAACTACAGCAGTTCTTTTAAAGATTTGGCATTAGCATATATTTAGATTTCAGGCTGGTCTTCACATTTCCGTTTTCCAATTAATAGCTTTAGGCAATCAGAATACAGGGAGCAAACTCCTTTCTACATAATGGATTCATTAAACCAATAAATGCCTTTCTTCTCTTTTCCTACTAGATTCATTGTCTTCATGAGTTATTTTTCTAATCTTTTTTATTGCATTGCTGCTAGAATATTCCAGGGCTTTTTCCTCCTCCATTTCCATATCTAATAGGACAGATGGATTTATCTCCTCCCTCTCTTGATTTGGCTTCTCCACAAATTCATCATGCATAGCTCTTATTGTGGTTGTCTGTAGATTAAGATCAGCTTCCTGTTCTGGCTCTATATCCTGATCAAGTTTTCATTCTAGAGCTCTTTGCTCTGATTCTATATCCTGATTTGTCTTAAAAGGTTGCTTAATTTGTGATGAAAGAACATCTAAAATTTTCTGTAATCCAAGGAGAATTCTCTTTGCAAATTGTTCTTGTGACATTTTCCAGCTCAATTACATTCAATTATAGATCACTTGAATGTAGTTTCTAAGAGAGGAGTGTAGAAACACAGAGATGAGTAAAACAAAAGAGAGATAGCGGAGAGAGAGAAAAATGTTTCGCTTTGTCCAGCATAAGTTTATGTTGAAAATATTGTGTAGTCTGTTTAAGGCAGGCATGTCCAAACTTTGGCCCTCCAGATGTTTTGGATCGCAACTCCCACAGTCCTTTGCCATTGGCAACCTAACTTTAGAATTCTAGGAGTTGTGGTCCAAAACATCAGGAGGGCCGAAGTTTGGACATGCCTGATTTAAGGTCAAATAACAAATCTTTGAAAAACAGCTTTTCTGGACTCTGCCAGCCACTACCAGCCCAGAAAACCAATAAAGCAAAGCAGATCCATGAGGCACATATAACAAACAAAAATCACTTCTTCAAGTAGCTCTGTCCTTCACACATCCACACCCCTGCGTTGAAAGACGCTCTTTGTAAAAACGGGGGGTTAGTGCTTATTTGAAGAAAAAATTCCCAGCATCACCAAGATGATATTTCACATAGAGAAATAGAGGGAAGAAAGCAGTCTCACCCACAGCAGAAAAGTGCAAATATTTACAACTCTTATATTTGTCCAGTGCCAACAGCTCATCTGTCGCCATTCCTGGACCAAGGGAGCCCACCATCACTTGCTCCGTGGTCAGAACAGGTGTTGCCTCTCTTTGTCTCCCCCCCCCGAGACTTCCCTTTTTCTAAGGGTCCCATCCTGGAGAAATTCAGCTTGATAAGCCACAGAGCTTATCAAGTTGTCTCACCACAGTATGTTGTGTCGTTACAGTTGTGAACAACTCTTTGTGACCCCATGTCCATGGAGTTTTCTTGGCAGGAATACTGGAGTGGCTTGCGAATTCCTACTCTAGGAATCTACAGCACCTGGTATTCCCTTGTGGTCTCCCATCCAAGTACTAACCAGGGCCGACCCTGCTTAGCTTCCAAAATCAGGTGAGACTGGATGTTGTTAGGGCATCTAGGCAGCTCACCACAGTATAGCTGGAACCAAAAGTTGCATTGAATATCACTCTTTAGATGCAACTAGAAGCAGTTTCAAGAAAATAAAAATGGAATTGTTTCTGTAATGTGAAATTGGGCAAAAGTGGAATAGACTCATACAAAAACACTATTATCTTGAAAACCAAATGCAGGCATTACTGCTGCTACGTGAAGTCTTCATACTTTAAGAAAAAACACATAAATAACAATTGTAGTTCTTTAAAAAGAATTATTTCTGTTTTTCCTACTAGCTCATACAAGCAAGAGAGTCTGCTTAATCTTATGATACACTGTAGGCACTTTTGCCAGTCTGGCAATTCCCAGATTTCTTTGAGCAAATTGTCCACCACTCCAGCCGATAGGATCTGGTTGTAGTCAAACACATCTGGAAGACTCCTCTGACATAGGATATGAAAAATGATGTACTATTAGAAATTTTGAGCCTACCACTTTCTTTTGCAGCAAAACCAGGTTTTATCGCACAAAAACCCCAGCCAAGATGATCAGTAGGGCTTCTGGGCATCCCAGGGTCTGGCCCAGAACCTGTGACTAGGAGCCGGTCCCTTGTCTGGTATCACCGAAGGAGGGCAGGCAACAATTGGGAAGGGGTGGGTGGGTCCAGTCCCGGTTTTTAACAAGTGCTCAAGAACAACCTGAGTAAAGAGGTCCAGAATCTGACTTACTACATTACAGGCTAAATCTCCCTTTTCTTTGCCTTCTGCTGGAATTTGTGGAAAGCTCACTGACAGCCTACAGGGAGTTGTCCCACCACCACCTCCCTTGTAAGATGCTCTCCCCACTGATGCAATGGATGATGTAGAAGGAAGGCATGCAGGTCACAGTGCTAGCAGTAAGTTCCTGCCTTGCTCAAAATGACATGAGGGGCTAAGAAGGTGCAACCGCCCACTCTCTCCCCAATTTCCTGCCAACACTCTGAGAATTCTGGTGGCCTGGCGTGGAACAAGCACAACCAATATTTAAAAGCCACAGAGTCCTGGTGCCACCTCAAAACAAGATGGCTCTCCAGGCTTTCCATGAGGGATGATCAATGGAGCCTCACCAACCAACCCTTGAACTATACAGAGCTGCATTCAGTTCCATGGACCCCCACCCCAAATATTGTTTATATATACCAGAAAAGCCTCAAAATGACAATAACATTTAAACGTAGTTGGACGCATAGAGCGCAGGGATGCTGGGACCCAAAGCATGGCTCCCATGTCTCCTATAAGGACACAAGGGTGTTTTGAATATGTTTTAACTAAAAAGATGAGGAGTGTAGGGGCCAGCCATGTGCCATGTTTGAGTCACAGTGCAGGCTGGATTCCAGCTGCAGTCTGCTGTCTTCCCAACCTTGGTTAAACCTAGCTCATGCATAAGAATCAGATTTTGGCCTCCTCTAGTTCTGTTTGCCCTGACAGTTCTTTCTTCACCTGGAGACCCAAAGAGCCATAGCAATTTCTTGAGACTCCACCTAGAGCTCTGACAACCTAAGGTAGCAGGCAATGATGTTAGCATTTGCTCCATCCAGCTTGGCACCAATTCTTTTCCAACCCAATGTCCTTCCAAATTACTGTAACCCAAGAAGGGTGATCACTTAAGCATTAACCCTTTCCGTCAGTCCTAGCAGGCTCTCTTTGCATGCCTGAGCATCATCTGGTTGTGAGACTGGTTACTCAGTCATATGACTTCAGCCTACCAGAGCATGAAAATGCTTGCTCATCTTCTTTTTCAACTCTGAATGGGATACTGGCCCGAGTATGCTAAGCTTATGACCTAACTGTATCTCCAAATATATTTTATTTTTGCTCTTGCAGGCAGTCCCATATATAAATGCTGGATGACAGATTTCTATGGCCAGTAGCATTTCTAGCTAGACCACAATGATGTTATTGCATGGCTTTTGCCACCCACTAGCAATAGTTTTCATCCTTCCTAGTATGGAACAAGAAAGTAATAATTTTGAATGTTATAAGTATCACCTTGCAAGCTACCACTGATCATTATGAAGGATTACTCTAAGCACCCAAACACTTGCTTATTGTTTACAACCTGCAGAAAAATATTTTGTGCTTGTCTTCATGTTTAGAAACTATAATAATTTTTCACACAGCAAGTCTTTTCATCTTCAACAGATCTCCATTTGAAAAGAGAAACAGAAGGAGCTTAGGTGCTTTGTAATCAGTTGAATCCATTCCACATACTATGAACACCAGTGGTTCTTCAGATTTATTTTCTAAGGTGATGGCTTCCGTATCCTTCAAGTGATCACCACCCCATAAAGGAAATGTCCATCACCTCTACCAATGGGAAAACTAAACAAAGCTGAAAGGGAGAGAGATCTATATAAAAATGCATGTTGTGATGTGGTTGGCAAGATACAAATTTAGAAAAGATAACCATAAGATGAAGTGAAATACAGGAAGAGGTGGGTTTGCCAATGATCAGGAGAGCCATTATACCTCAGGTTTTCTAGGCGGGGAGAGAAGTACCAAGGTGAGTGGTACTTCAGAAGAGCAATTTTGTGAAGGTGGCGGTTTTGAAGCTTGACTGCTAAGCTCTGGTTGACACCCAGACTCTAGGTCTCAGCATGAAGGTATTATTAGTTGTGTTGTGCTTACACAATGCTGACATACTCAAAAGCTAAGGGTAAATGGAGGAGATTATGGAGAAGGCAGAAGGGTTTCATGACATTTGGAGGAAGACAGGGAGTGACACTGTGTGGAACACTACCATGTGCAGGTGGAAAGAAACCAGCAAGGTTTTGAACACTTATGGCGTGAGGGTAGAGATTCATGCAATGTCATTTTTTACCTTATGATCCCAGAAGTGGGAAATCAGTTATCGTGGGAAGTGGGGTGCTGCTTCACTTGAAGGATGTCTGCATGTTCTAAAATCCAGTGCAGTCTTGTGAGGAGAATGTTACATTTGAGAATGGCTACCCTGGCAGCAAATCCTTTCTGGTCCATCAATTAAATACACCAGATTGCTTTAAAATATTCTTAGATAAGAACCCTAGAGGAGCAATTGATTTCACTCTAATAGCAGCAGAACAAAGATGTGCATAATAGTTGGAGATAGTAACGACAAACACTCCTACTAAAATAAATCTATTAGCTGTGAAGTTGCCACAAGGCTCTTTATTCTTAAGAGAATAGCAAAGTACCCCAGTATTGACTATGCAATTTGAGAGTCAGATAAATGAATATATGTCAAGCAAGCTACAAGATGAGGGATCTGAAAACCCCTTGATCAGAGAGATCAGAGCAAAAATAACTCCGATCCTATTACAGCATGAACTGGATTAGAATCATTTTCAATTGTTTTCTGGTTTCAGAAGACATCAAATGAAGTTAAGTCAGAATTCAAAGCATGTGTGTTTTGAAAACACATTATTTTATAGACTCCTCAGGCCAAAGCCCACAATTCTTCCATTCATGGTTATCAGACAAGAAATGGATGAGATTTTTATCAAGAAGCCAATGGATTTGTTTATTTGGAAAATGTGTATTTGTCCTCAACTTTAAAGCAGGCATTTGAACGTATCTGATAACTATCAGTAGCAACAACAGTTGCCAACAGGAATATTTCTATAAAGACAAACTGATTTTCTATGAAAAATAGTTTTTTTTAAAATTACAGCTGATATTCATAAGGGAAACGGTAATTTTGTTCAGTGTAAAATGGCTGAATTAAAAGGAGTTGCAAATAAAATGCACTCAGAAAATTGTTCCAGTAGTAGTAGTAGTAGTAGTAGTAGTAGTAGTAGTAGTAGTAGTAGTAGTAGTAGTAGTAGTAGTAGTAGTAGTGTTTAGTGGTTTTATGTATTGCATTTTACAATATATAGAGAGAGTGGCCTTTGGGCTAGATGGTTGCAATATAAAAGCCAAATAAATAAATAAATGCCTCAAAAAGTAACACGTAATTGTCAAATGGAAAAGCAGATTTCCTCAAAAGGAATTTTCCTCAAAAGGCCAGTTTGTTAACAGGGACTAAAAGACATCATCACATTACTCTTGTTTTGGCCACTTTGCACTGGCTGCCAACACGCTTCTACATTGATTTCAAGGTTTTAATTGTGACATATAAAGCCCTAAATGGTTTGGCACCTCGGTATCTGTCAGAATGGTTACTTCCAAATAGAACCGCCTGGACCACCCTTTCATCTCAAGTGGGGCATTTGGGAATGCCAACATCAGGAGCGGCCTCAGGAGAAACAAGAAACTGGGCCTTCTCGGTAGTTGCCCCTCATCTATGGAATAAACTGCCCCCAGGTATATGCTTGGCCCTCACACTTAATATCTTCAAAGGCCAGTTAAAAACCTGGCTCTTTAAGATAGCTTTTCTGAATCCTTAATCTTTATCCTTCTAATGCCCAAAAATCTTTTCTCTGCTACTTGTTATGTCTAATTTAGCTTTAGTTAATTTTTGCAGTATAATCTTACTTAGTTATTATTGTTAATACTGAAATCAGCTATAGGTATTCTAACTTTATGGTTGTATGTTTAATTTAAAGTTGATTAATTTGCACTTTATTTGTTGTTTATAATTTATATTTATAATATAGTAAACCACCCAGAGTAGCCCTTGGGCTAGATAAAAATCTAATAAATAAATACATAAATAAACTATGAATGTTTATTTTCAAAAGCAATTAGGACTTATTCTTTTGGTTTCTCTTTATTTCTAGTTGAACAGTTCTTAGCATTGTGCTCTGCTCTACTCTTCTGGAAAACAGCCCTAAACATTATTTGACTGTGCCCAAGATGGCTGGGCGTCTGAGTATTGAAGTTTAAATATCCAGAGGGCCACCTGGAAGTTGAGTCATGGCAACTAGAATTATTTTTCTTGAGAGATGGAAATGTTTGCTGCTCATCCAAACATCTTTATTAGTCTGAAGAAAGCTAGTTGCGAGTCCTCCATTTTATAGTTCACTTTGACCTCTTGTCACCCTAATCTGAAATAGAGCATAAAATGAACAATGGCCTGAATAGGCTTGTTAGGTAGACAGTAGTATCCATAGCCTTTAAGGTGAACAATGGCCTAAGGTGCTGAAATCCATAAAGTATGGGTCGTTAGCTATGCCCTTGGTGGTGAAGGGTGAAGTATTTTTGATTTGTCTAGGGACTGAGGAAAGCACACACTGATAAGTAGCAGATAGACTATGCCTGAGGCTGCCACTTCTGTTGAGTGAGGAGGTTTCAATGCTCACATGGATGGCTTCCCTTACTCCTCTCTCAAATCACCTGTCTTCTCTGTCTAATATGTGTACATCCTCATCTTTGAATGAATGCCATTTGTCCTTCAAATGGAGGTGTACTACTGATTCTGGTCCTGAGCCGTTGCCCCTCCTATGTTGGGCCATCCTTCTGTTTAATGGCTGTTTAGTTCCTCCAATGGAGAGGTCTGCACGCTCCTCATTGCATTGGACCGCAGATACTATATTGTTCCTTTTGTGTTTTGGTATCGGGTCCTTTGGGTGGTCTCTGCCTTAGTGTGCTTGTGGGTTTGAAATAAACAGGGATGTGGTATTTGCCAAAAATTCTTTTAAGCTTCTCAGACTGTCCAGCCATGTAGAAAATGGCCAGGTCAGATCTGGGTCTCAGCCTGATCCATTGTTCTTCTGGGTTGGCACACTGCTTTGTTGAAGGACCACTTTGGATATTCACAGGCTTTAAGTGCTGTCTTCAGCTCCCTGTATTCATTCTTCTTGACTTCTGCAGAGGTGGGGATGCTCTCTGCTCTGTGGTTTAGGGTCCTTATGACTCCTAATTTGTGCACGGGGCATTTTTTCCCTTTAAGCACCGACCACGCAACCACTGGGGCCCAGTTGGTGCTGGGTTTTTTAATATATTTTTTTCAATTTTAGGGTGCCAACCTGGCCACCCCTGGGGCCGGGTCGGTGCTCCTTTTTTAAAATTTATTTTTATTTTATTTTATTGGGGGTGGGGTTACTGCCAATCACGTGGCCGCGCTACAGCTGTAGCGTGGCTGTCAGCTTTTTTCCCCCTGGTCGCCGTCCCTGTAGCCAGAAAGACCAGACCTCCAGACCAGCACCAGGTAGGAAACATCTCCACACCCCATTAACAAAATGAACCAAACCAAACCAATTTGTTTGTTTCATTGTGTTTCATTTTAAATTTACCCCTAGGTTCGTTATTCATTTCATTACGTAATGTAACAAATAACGAATAACGAAACAAACTCTCTAAAACAAACTGCTCTGAATTGTGCACGTGGTGGTCCTTGAGTTGAACCAGTGGGGCTAGGATAATCGCCAGGTACTTAGCAGTGTTGTAAGTCATTGAATTTATACCACTGACAATAGATCTGAGGGGAATTCCTTGCTTGTCGATCTTGGAAAGTCTGTAAAAGTCCTGGGAAGTCTCTCCAGGATATAACCAGTGGTAACTCACCCTGTCAATTGTGTTATCCTTCTCCAAGAGTTTTAAACATTCTATTACTTTTTTCTTGTAGTTGCTAGTGGGGTCTCTTTTTAGTTGTTCATATGTGTATTGGTCATGTAAAAGTGAGATAACCTTTATGTGGTAGTCCACACAGTATTGAGGACAACAGTGCATCTTCCTTTGTCTGCAGGCAAAATGGTGATGTTCTCAACCCTGCTGAGGGATGTTAGAGCAATGTCTTCTCAAAGGCTTTCATGGCCAGGAGCTGATAGTTGTCATGAGTTTTTGGGCTGTTTGGCTGTGGTTGATGGGTGTCATTAGCTGTTCTGTTGTGTGAACTGATTCACTGTTGCTTCTGGCTGGGTGGGAATAATTGAGCATTGATCTATGGACAAAGTGTTGTAAAAACACAACCTACAAACAGTATTTAGACCCACCACAAAAATGCAACAGATGCTATGGTCAGCAAAGGACAAAAGGAACCCACTTGCCACTACAGGAGTATACTGGATACCTTGTAGTTGTGGCCAGATATATGTTGGGACCACAAAGCACAGCATCCAGACCAGAATCAAAGAATATGAAAGACACTGCAGAATAAAACAACCAGAAAAATCAGCAGTAAATGAACACACCCTGAAACAAATTGGACATGAAATCCTCTTCAAGGACACAAAGGTACTGGATAACACTACCAATCACTATGTCAAACTACACAGGGAAGCCATTGAAATCTGCAAACATAAGTATAGTTTCAACAAAAAAGAAGAAAGTCTAAAAATCAACAAAGCCTGGCTTCCAGTACTGAAAACTACAGTCTACAAAAGGTCAACCCTCAATGATTTCCACCCAACTAGAAGCAACAGTGGTCAGTTCATATAATAGAACAGCTAATGACAACCATCAACCACAGACAAGGATCACTGCCACCCCTAATTGCAGTGAAACTTCTTAATTCCTTCATCACAATACAATGACTAACACCTATTCTCCTACATAGAACAAGTTTCCTCTTTCCCACAACTTTAAAAAAACTCCACAGTCTCACTCACTCTATACCCCAGAGCACAAAAAGAAATCCGATTTCCCCGAGCAACTTGTCCTTTCAAGATGCCAGCCACAGATTCTGGCAAAACGTCAGGAAGAAAAACTTCCAGAACATGGCCAAACAGCCTGAAAAAACTCACTACAATTATATCAGAGGCTGTGGTCACACCTGGGTTTCGATCCTGATCTTCTGAAGGTCCGGTTTTCCTGTTCGTCCCATCACGTGATTTAAATGTGGGACAAGATTTCTCACGTCAAAAGCTATTTTTTTATTTTAAAGTGCAGTTCAGCCCCCTTGGCCAGCAGGTGGCACTAGCATTTGAAAAAAATGGACCACTTTGCTGGCGGAAATTAATGCTTGTAGGACCGGATAGAGCTTCCTGTTTCTCCGAAGGTGAAAATAAATTTTAAAAAACACATCCCATTGGCCCCAGTAATAGCCAAAAACAGAAAGAAAAAGAAATCCAGATCATCAGCGTGGTCCCATGGTGTCTGCCTCCTTAAAAACTGGATTTTCAAAGCGAGGCAAAAAATTCTCTACCTCGTAGGTGAGTCACAGAAACTTCGCTTAAGGGATCATTACCAGGTTTTCTTTTTTCTTTTCTTTTTCAAAAAGCCCGGTGGGCGTGGGGACAGTATTTTTGGACTCCGTTTATTTAGTAATTTAAACTGCTTTTAAAGGGACGTGGGACCGAGCCCAGAGTACTTCTTTTCTGAATGGTGAGGAGGCTGGATGTTGGTGGTTGAGCACTGCAGAGTGTGGCAGAGACTTTTATCCTGAGTACTTCATCTTCTGCTGCTGGATGACTGAGAATCTTCAGATCCAGAGGGCCAGCATGTCTGACTGTTCCACTTTTCTGTCCTTTACATATTAGAGGGAGAGTGCAACACAACAGTTATAAGCAGTTATGAGAGAAGATCACACTACTCAAGTGTGAAAGCTTGGAGATGGATTCTTACAAAGGAATAAAGCTTTACTACAGTTCATAAAACAGTTACCTCTGAAATATCCCACACTGCAGCTGCTAAGCTCCTACAGATTGTGGCATTCTTGCTGTTGTGTGCAATCAAGTTCCAGCTTGTGACCCTAACAGGGTTTCCAGGCTATGTGAGATATTTAAGGAACTGTTTTATCAAACAGCCCCTCCTAAGTTTTCATAACTGAGTAAGGATTCAAACCCAGGTCGTCTGTGTCTATATGTTCTAGTCTGACACACTACGCAGTATACTACACTGGCTGTAGAATGAATAAAGGAGTGAAGAGGGAAAGCAATACTGCTTGTGCAATTTTGAGAAGTAGGCTGAATTTTTGGATCATTTCACAACTAGTCTGTAATCTGAGGTAACAGACGCAAACTTTCAGTTTCTGTGTAAAACATTCTTCTACTGATGTTTGAGATCTGAAGAACTCCCCCATGCTGCTCTTTTTGTTTTAATTCTTGGAAGAACTTTCCATTTAAAATTCAAAGGGTAGGCTGATTTACCTCAGTTTTTGCCAATGGCACCTCATGACAGCAAAACAGAGATGGAGGGAGGGGGACTCCCCCACGAAACAGCCAAACCCTCCTGAAACTCTGTAATTTTGACCAAAAAAAGTCCTCCTGCACTTGATAATATTTTAAAATTCATTTTATTTCTATGCTACATTTCTTTCAATTAATCAGTTAAATGGAGCTCACAAATTTTAAAAAGACAAACCAGTTTAAAACAGGGTAGATTGTTACATTTAAAAAAGTTAGACACATATTGGGATTAAAATAATCGGTTAAAAGTGCTAAAAAACAGATTTCAGCATAAATAAAAGAATATGCAGCACCCAAACTTGAAGCTCCTCAATGCCCTATTAGCTGTTAAAAGCCTGCTTAAAAACCAGGGCCTTCAGTGGTTGCCAGAAGGGTTTGGGGTGGGGGCAACTTAGGGTCTAGGAGAGGGTATTTCATCTCGAGAGCCCCCCAGATAGAAGGTCCTCCTCTGTATCCACCAAATGTGCCTGAGAGGGCTTAGAACTGAGGGAACGAAAAGTTATATACTTGTGGGATTGCTTAAAGCAAATGTAGAGTAGACAAAGCATAAAGGAAAAGTTGGGAGGAAATATTTCCTGGTTGAACATTACACAATTGGAAAATTGGACTAAAGAATGGATAGCTAAAGTAGGAGAGTGTAGAAAATTGACCAGATTTGAAGAAATTATAGATAGAAGGAATAAAATAGAAAATAAAGAACAGAGGAAAGGTATTGTAAGTGAGATATATAAAATTTAATTCAGGAGGATAATAAAATAACAATAAGAGAGATTTGGCAAGAAGATATTAATAAAGAGATAAAAAAGGAAGGATGGGGGAAATGTGGAATAAAAGAATAGTGAAAAATATGTCAGTGAGAGTTGAAGAAAACTGTTACAAAGTATATTGGAGATGGTATATAACACCTGTGAAGTTAAATACAATGAATAAAGAAATATCTCCAATTTGTTGGAGATGTAGAAAAGAAAAAAGGGCATATTTACATATGTGGTGGGCATGTGAGAAAAGGAAATTTGAATGGAATTTGGTTCTCAATGAAATGCAAGAAATATTAGGGGAAAAGATTCCAATGTCCCCCCAGCTGGCACTGTTAAATATAGTTGCAGATACACAACTGAAGAACCTAAAAGCACAAGGTTCATATTGAGGTATAAAATATATTTTTATATTTTGCCATCAAATCTTGAATTCATTTGGGGCCACTGGCAGTGATCTGGTGGCTTTATTTAAAAAAAATTGTTAGAGGCTTCTTTCCATCTCAGGGATCCTAAATATTTCCTTAGCTTAGGGCAAAAGAGAGCCCTCTGGGCCTATCAGAAAGATCCTGAAGTTTAAATTAAAGAGTTTATATTGAATGCTTGTGGCATTCAGTTTTTAACTATCAGAGTCTTCCCAAATGCAAAAGAGAGCCCCGGGGTACCTCAGAACCTAAAACTGGTGTATAGGAAGCATTTAATTAATTTAAAATAAGTTTTTGCAGTACGGGCCAATGACATCATTAGCTTCCACCTCCCAAAGTTACATTAACATGATTTGAGCCACAGAATGGACAAAAGTGACAACTTGGTCAGCCGCTTCCTGTCTATTTTTATCAACTTCCTTTATTGAAACTGGAGATGGCATATTGACACCAAACAAAGTATTCCTGGTTTACCCTGAAGTCAGGAAAATGTTGTTAAAAAGTCATATTGCCTGCTGAGGGAAAAGATCAACATTTGAGAAGGATGTTCACCTTTGATATGAATTATAATACATCAAATGGAAATTTCCCTTTTTGAAGTTAGTTCCCTTTTCATCTCAGTTGTCATTTAGAAAATCCCAAGACGTAAGTGATCTGTTACTGTTTACTGTCTAGAGTTGGCAGAGCCAACTATCTAAACAACTGGTGTATTTATGGGGCTACCACAAGAAGTGTTCTTAACCACAAGATTCATGCTGTAATTTAAATTGTTTGCAAGTTGCCTGCCCTAAAGCATTCTTTTCTTCTAATTCTTTTTCTTCTTCTTCTGCAGAAATGGGGACTACAAATAAAATTCTAGTCTTAAATATATATTCTTGGGGAGCATGGCTGTACCTCATACTCTCCTGCCCAGCATGCAAATCCTACAGACTTACATATAAGACAGTGAAATATACAATAGACAGTGAAATGTTGCCATTGTTGCTTTTGTATTATTGGGTTTTTATTTTTTCTCTTTCTCGTTTTCATTGTCTGTTGTTGTTGTTGTTGTTGTTGTTGTTGTTGTTGTTGTTGTTGTTGTTGTTGTTGTTACACAGCAGACAAGATAACTACGCTGGATTTTGTATTACAAATCACTAGTCAAACACTTCCCAAGCATTTAGAACTACGTGATGTATCAGCGAATTATAGTCAAACACTTCCCAAGCATTTAGAACTACGTGATTATCAGCGAATTATGCAAGCAAATCCCAGTAAGGTGGCTTTCTGTAGCTAACTGATGGTAACTTTGTCAATTCTAATTTATTATTATTATTATTATTATTATTATTATTATTATTATTATTATT
>JAHTLZ010003526.1:20229110-20270472 GCA_023846285.1 Phrynocephalus versicolor | reverse complement strand
TGTATGTATGTATGTATGTATGTATGTATGTATGTATGTATGTATGTGTTCGTTTGTTCGTTCGTTTGTTCGTTCGTTCGTTCATTCAATATCTAGACCACAAAACCATCTGGCCCAAGGGCCATTCTGGGTGGTGTACAATATCATTAAAATACAATAACCTATTACCTTCACTTGTCCAGGCCACCTAAAAAGCTTTCCTAAAATGAAAGATCTCCGCCTGGCATTAGAAGAACAAGATGGAGGGATCCAACCTGCCTTCCCAAGTGGGGGTGCATTCTTTTGTGTCCTCACCAAATGAGCCTGTATGCATTTGTAGCATTGGAGAAGAGGACCTGCTTTCCTTGTCCCTCCACAAAGGATCAAGGGAAACATAAAATTCAGGCATGTCCAAACTTCAGCCCTCCAGATGTTTTGGACCACAACTCCCACAGTCCTTTGTCACTGGCAATCTAAGCTTAGAATTCTGGGAGTTGTGGTCCAAAACATCAAGAGGGCCAAAATTTGGACATGCCTGATATAACTGATCAGGCTACAAGGAGATGTTTCACCTCTGTGAACAGGAAGAGCACACCCAATGGCACATAGCTCCTTCCCCACACTTCAACAGATCTTTTGTAGCCCAGTCTACCCTGCACCTGAAACAGACAGTCTGGACAGATCCTCTATTAGTACAGCAAGGTAAAGAATTACTTGTTTTACTGGAGCAACAATGACAATAATGGCCCCGTGGCTGCCGAAAAATATGGGGTAATGTAACAAGGTTCTTTTTAAAAATATTTAAAATTTCTGGTTACAGTATCTATTCCTCTTCGTGGAAGTATAAAAGAACAGAGCATCTTGCAAAAGCCACTGTTTGTTTGTTTTTTTACTACACCTCCCCTAAATTTCAGCCAAAGTGGCCAAGTAGGTGGCAGCTGGAGGATTCTGAAAATTGTAGTCCATAGTGTGATTTTTCTATGGACTGACAGAACTTTCTCTAAGATTTTAAAACTTAAATTGCTGTTGTATTATTTCCCTATTACAAAAATGTTTGAGGTAGACATAGATCAGGGCTTGGCTTAATGTGACTAATAAGAGTACAGTTCAGAATATTGGTTGGATTATTTGCTATATTCATCTTCACAGTCATATGCAGTGAGTATTGAGACAAAAATATACATAATTAATTTTTAAAAACAGGATTTCCAAGCTGTGATGGTATGTAGCTAAACAAGTAAAATGCCTGTGATGGTGCCATCGCACAAACGTATCCCTTCCACCACCAATTCATTTTGTTTTATAGGGAATTCTCCAGGAAACTGGGGATCCAGTTATGCCTCTAGCACCTGTTAACCTGCTGCTCTCCACACCTTTTTTCAAAATCAGAAGTGGCCAAAAGTTCATATCTTGTTTTGAAAAAGCAGTAGATAAACCCCCCACCCCCACCCCTCAAGGAGTGCCCTTCTGGAAGCTTCCAAGAGTAGCAACTATCTATCTTTCTTCAGAGAAAAGTGGGGTAGGGCACTGATGGGGCTAAGGTGATCACTTGTCTAGTTTTCAGGTCAGTCCACCATTGGGCATACAGTCAGAGGACACTCCTGCTTTTGGAGGTTGTCTAGTCCAGTTCTGATTTAAGGATAAAGAACTACAAGGAGGAGAAAGTTGCCCATCTGTATCTTCTAAACATAATCTGGTCAGCAGAATCAGTAGACACACTACCTTCCTACTTGAGTTAGACATTTTCTAATTTTGCATTTGCAGTTCTATGCAAACCTGTGCAATCTTCCTTGGTTGGCGCTGCATATTATCCTTTTTGATGATGTGCCACTGATCCCCTTGGGAGCACAAAAATGGTTGTGAAGCACCACCTGGCCTGTAAGGAGCCTGATTCCCTCCTTAGTTGTTGCCCTTGTGACAAGGAAACATGAACACAATGGTGTCACCACCTATTTTTCCTTCTTCACTTCATGTACAAGTTAACAGAAAGACACACCGGATATGTGAGTTAGCAGTGCCCATTCACTGAGCTTGCATGATGGATTTGGAACCAGACTGTTCCTTGGGGGACCAACTTTACAATTTCATGGTCCAATTGCACATTTACCTGTCATCAGGTTTAAAACCACATTAGTCTAGTCTTCAGGGATGTGATCCAGGCAGTCTTCTGAATCTGAGAAAACAGCTTTACAAAGATAAACCTGCTTATGACCTCATAAAACAAGCCACACTAAATTGCAAGTTAGGGGAAGTAAAAAAAAAATCTCCTGCTGTGACAATCGCACACAACTAGTCCTTAAGGAATTATTCCTTCTAGTGAGTTAATATCTATTTGGACCTTCACTTTTTCAATGAACCTACAGCTCCATTAGGCCCCTTTGTCTGCTCCCAATGTGTGGCCAATATTGCACACATTGTGACTGGTTATTCAGCAAGAAGCCTTGCACTTAAGTGACTGCACTTTTACTTTCCATGTAGACAATGGAATGCTGGACTCTCCTTACCACCCGGTAAACTTATTCAATTTTGTCTCATTTTAGAAGCTAAGCAGAGTCAGGCCAGGTTGGATGAGATCACAAAGAAATACCATGTAGGGTCACTGCCAATCCAAGTTGAAAGTACTGAATTAAATGGACCAAAGGTCTCAGTATGTTCTATCCAATAGTACTGCATATTAATGCAACTGCATGCATGCCACTTCTTCATTTAGATTTTGATTATTCTGGACATCATCCATCAAGCCAGACAGGATGAGCCTATATTTATTATTATTATTATTCCACATTGAGTTACAAGTATGTAAGCATATCACACACATACACAGAGGCTCATCAGGATGGTATCACCATAATGCAGTTTACATGAACATAAATGTTAGCTATTAATGTATAAAATACAAAGAATAGACACAAAATGGATTTTGTTCCTGTATACATCATATTTGTCAAAACAGGTGCCTTCCGAATAGCTATTCTGGAATAGGATAGGAAATGTAGCCCAATATCTGGAGTATTTATTTATTTATTTATTCAACTGTTATACCACCCATCTAGCCCTTAGATGCAAATATTAACTCAGTTACCTTTTCAGCCATATCAGAACAAGTACAGTGGTACCTCTTAAGACAAATGCCTCATAAGACAAAAAACTCATAGGAAGAAAAAAATTTCTGGGAATAGGCACGCTTCTCATGAAAAAAGAATTCCCTATGGGATGCTTCACAAGACAAAAAACCCTTCTGCATGTACCTAGGGGGGAAAACCCACTTTGTCTTTATTCTAGGCTTTGGAACAGATTAATCCCTTCCCAATACATTCCTATGGGAAACTGCATTTTGTAAGACAAAATTTTCGTAAAACAAAGTGGCCCATAGCCTCTGGAACAGATTAATCCATTTTAATGCATTCCTATTGGAAACCACATCCTGTAAGACAAAATTTTCTTAAAACAAATTGACCTGTAGAACAAAGTAAATTTGTTTTAAGAGGTACCACTGTATTTCATAATTTAATTTTTGTTCCATTGAAGCAAATGTAAGTTGATGCAAATCCATCATAAAGAGAACCAGATAATTAGTACAAGATGAAGGGAATAATGAAATCAACTCCTGTGGTTTATTGTTCTCTGTAGCTAAAATTAACAAAATCAGATATCAGAACAAATCAAGCCTACTTCAGACATTTAAAAGCTACTTCAAACATAATCACAAGTTTCCAAACACATACAGTACTCTGCTAGTAATAGTATAAATAATGAAATGTTAGGAACAATATTGATTTCTTCTTACACAAGCATCTGAAGATTGCCCAGAATTAACTCCCTTGCAGATCGACGCTCATTAATGAACACACCTTTATTTTATTTTGGTTGAGGACTAAATGATGTCTTGCAGGAAATTTCATGGAAATGATAAAGCCATATAGTTATGAAAAACAGAGATTGGTGTCAGAGAGGTGGTCCTGAAGGCATAGGTTCTGAAGGTGATATGCCCTAGGTACAAACTTCCTCAAATTCGCTGTAAGGAGATGAAGCTAAAGAGGTTTTAGATTCTCCATCACTGTTACAGTCTCTTCTCAAACTTATTCCAGAAGCAGTTCCGGCTTCTGAAGCAGGAAGGACTGCTTTAGCATTTGTCCCTAAAGGATGGTAGTCCAGCAAATTCTGAAGCTGTTTGATGTAAGTTATGGCAGCTCTTAAGGTTTCCACTTTGCTGAGACGCTTGTCAGCCAACTCCTTAGGAAGATGATTTCGGAGCCGAGCATAGCCCTCATTCACACAACGAACTCTCTGCCTCTCTCTCTCGTTCCTCTTCCGAATGAAGGCAGGTTCAAAAGAGTAGTCGTAAACCCCTACATACCCAGAAAAGGGTAGGTAGGAGAATCTTCCAGAATATCCATTGAAAGCTTGATGGTCCCAGTATGCTGGTTCAAAATGGAAAGGAACACCATAAGGTTCTTGGAGTGGTAAACTGTGAGGTCTGGCAACATGGCTGCTTCCAAAGGATGCTGGTCCTGAAAAGGAGAGCCTGTTCAATCGTCCATCATCTTCACTACTTCCCATTTTGGAATATGCAAAAAAACCCTCCGAAATAAGAAGTTAATTCTGTAGAACTAATCCATTGATGGGAAGGTTAAACGGACAAGATGCTCTGCTTCACCGTATACTTGATCTTCACAGCTGCAGCAATATGCCCAGAGGTTTGTGGCAGCCGTCATTCCACTCTCCTGTCTGAATTATCCACTTCATTTGTGAATCTGTTATTACAGAGGCAAGATACCTTTTAATTTGTAAGCCGGCTTTTAGGACCATCACTCCACACTTTAAACCCAGGTTTTTCCTCTGATCTTCATATTTCAAAAGATAATGAGGGGGTTCCTGTGTTCCTTTTCTCCTACCTTGGATGCTTGACTAGAGAGGTAAAACCAAACATAAATAATCTTTGAGGGTGTAAACACTCCTCATGTATTCTAATCCATAGTGCCCTTTGATATTGCCTGATGCCAAAAGGATGGGTAACTTGAAAGTTTGCAAGCATCTGCCAAGTCCTGCCAGAGCTCCTCCTCCTCCCTCTTTTCCTCAAGACCCAGGATCTCCTGTTGGCTGAAAAGTCAGCCAAAGGCTTTCTCTGCCCAAAATTCAAGGGCAAGGGTAGCTATCATTTACTTCCTCTGTTCTAAAAGCAACTGGATCAGTTAGCTCACAGAAATGTTTGCAAATTAACACACTATCTGCCTACTTTTGAGAGGGGGGGGGCAGACATTTGAGAGGTTTGGTATCAAGGGAAAGAGTGCTCCCTTGTGGTTATAGACTATGGCAGTGAAGGCATCCACATGAAAACACAGCTGATCAAGATCACGGTATCTGCCTTTCAGCAGTCCCTTGCAGTACATGCAAGTTCATCCCTTATTTATACACATGCATCCAATTCCTTCCACCTTCTCTGTTGCTTTTCTGTTAAACTGTAGACTGTATTGCCTTTGAGGCAGTCATGGCATAACAGCTTGATGACATAACATAAACCAACAAACATCAGCACAATATAGACCATATCTGTTTCAATGAAACTTATTTCTTGTGTTTTATGAAGCTTTGACAAGATGGGCATCCAGTGTATATCCTGGACAGATAAGAACATAAGAAGAGCCATGCTGGTTCAGACCAAAGGCCCATCTAGTCCAGCTTCCTGTATCTCACAGGAGCCCCAACAGATGCATCTGGGAGCGCACAAGACTAGATATCTGTCTCCTGATACCGCTCCCCTGCATCTGGTCCTTGAAGTACCCCGGTTTTAAGCCTGGAGATTACACATCTCCATCATGGTTTGTAACCTGTGATGGACTTTTCCTCCAGGAATCTGTCCAATCCCCTTTTGAAGGCATCCAAGGCCAGAGGCTATCACCACATCCTGTGGTAGGGAGTTCCACAGACGAACAACACGCTGGGTAAAAAAAAAATTCTTTTGTCTGTTCTGACTCTCCCAACCCTCAATTTGAGTGGATGTCCCTTAGTTCTGGTATTTTGTGAGAGGGAGAAGAGTGTTCTTCTATCCACTTTACTCATGCCCTATATCATTTTGTATGTCTCAGTCATATCCCCCTCAGGTGCTTTTTTTCCAGACTAAAGAGCCCCAGATGCCACTATGGATATTATCTACTAATAATTCAGTTTCAGTATGATAATTAATGTAGCTGAATTCATTGCTTGGCATTGTAGTTCTTGAATTTATTTTTAGTTTATCTTAATTGTGAATCAAACTGTACTGATAAGGAGTAGAGACTTTGAAGACATCAGAAAGAGCAAAGTAATTTAGGTCTCCTTTGTGCCCCTCCCCACTGTGTTGGCCGCATTATGTCCAAAAAAGAATAAAAATAAAGAATTTCTTCATATGAAGGTACTCTGGAAAACAAGATGCCAATAAAAGCTTCTGGCCCAAGACAGCTGGACCCCACCTAAGGTTAACACCACTGTAATGAAAGGGAGGGCTAAATTAGACTGGTATGGTCATATATTTTTCATACACCAAAATAATTACAAAAGAAGATACAGATTTTTCATGAACACATATGTGCTCATTTATAAACATTATACATTATTTTTGTAATTCAAAGAGAATAACAGTGTATTTCACTCAAGTAGGAGCAGCAGGGACCAGGACAGGGATTGGAACCTGGGCCTGTGTGCCTGATGAATCTCCTGTCCAGATGCTGATGGTCAGTTTGCTACTTCTTCTTCCTTGCAGTTCTTAAAAGTTAAATCATCCCTTCAAATGGGAAAACTTCAAAGAGATAATTGTCTTCTGACCCGCCAAATGGAGGCTCATTGTTCCTAAATGAGGATATCTGGTCCTAAGATAGACACACTTAATTTAAGCTCTGCAGTATTCAGAATGTGACTTTGCATTAAAAGAGGCAAATCAGAATGGCACTCTGTTCTGCAAACCTTGCCATAATAAATTTTGGTATATAGTGCAAATTATGTTTCTCACTGTTTTCTTTTTTTCAAGTATTTATTGCTAATTCATTTGCTATTAAATTTAAGCCTCCATTTCAGAGACAAACACATATTTGTAGGAAAAAAATCTTGCAGACAGAATTATTGTTTGGGTGATTAAGAACAAAGTTAAATGGTTGACTTTGTAGTAGGAAATAAAGTAATTATTTTGGAATATAAAATACCACATTGGGCATGTCACATCTTGCTTATGATGAGAAGCCTTCAAACTAGTATAAAAGAAGCAATTTTATTTTGTCACATTTACATCTTAACAAAGGTGTGCCCACCTTCCAAACAAATAAGGACAAATATAAAATAACTTTTGTAAGTGCCTTGGCCCTCTCATATTCTGCATTTTAACGGATTAATTTGTTCTTTTAAATTTTTGTTTAAATTTATTTATTTATTTATTTATTTTATTTATATAGCTTGTATTCCACCCACTACCCAAAGGTCTCTGGGCGGCTCACAATCAAAATGGACAATTAAAACATCAAAATACAATAAAATTAGAATAATAAAAACATGTAAATGCAATGAATACAATACATTAAAACCACCACTAAAATTGCCATCAGGACCCACAGTCATTAGTTAAAAAACTTATCTATTTAGCTTTTAAAGAAGAGGGAAAATAAATTTTGATTGATTTCTTGGGAGGATGGATGCCAACCTGCAACCCTTTCCTCCAGTCTTCTCCAACCCTTGTAAACAGCAGATCTTGGAAAATAACATTTATGAGCTACAGGTACACAAGTTTGCAAGAGAGTAACAATGATTCTCCCTCGTACATAATGAAGTGTGCATGTGTGTTTTGTGGCATCAAGTCAAAACAGATAGCAAAACAGAAGTCTATAGCAACCCTAATAGGGCTTTCAAGGTAAGTGAAATACACACATACACACACACGTGTATTCAGGAACGTCTGAATTACTAGGTAACTGAGGAGAGTCTATAAATTATGTGGAAGCTAAGAAAGCGTTGCCATATATATATATTGGAATATAGTGCAAATTATGTTTCGGAGTATTGGCGATTAGTCTTTTTAAAAATAAGTAAAAATAAAGTACCATAAATAATTTTTTTAAAAAAATATTCCAAGTTCTGGGTCAGAGGTAGCCTGATAGTAAATATACACTTTTCAGGGGTAGAAACTGGGATAATGTACAGTGCATATTGTCTATCTTGATTTTCAGAATGCTTTTCACACAGTCCCTCACCAAAGGCTGCTGAGAAAATTGCACAGTCAGGGGATAAGAGGGCAGGTCCTCTTATGGATTGAGAACTGGTTGAGATCCAGGAAGCAAAGAGTAGGTGTCAATGGGCAATTCTCACAATGGAGAGAAGTGAAATGTGGTGTGCCCCAGGGATCTGTCCCGGGACCGGTACTTTTCAATCTGTTCATAAGCAGTGAGGTGGCCAAGTCTGCAGATGACACAAAACTTTTCTGGGTGGTAAAAAAAAGCAGAGAAGATTGTGAAGAACTCCAGAAGGATCTCTCCAAACTGGGGGAATAGGCTGCAAAATGGCAAACGCATTTCAGTGTAGGAAAATGTAAAGTAATGCATATTGGGGCAAAAAATGAAAACTACCCAGTATGTGGCAGCAGTGAAGGCCAATTCCATGCTAGGGATCATCAAAAAGGGGATTGAAAATAAAACATTATAATGTCATTGTACAAAATGATAGTAAAGTCACACCTGGAGTATTGCGTATAGTTCTGGTCACTGCATCTCAAAAAAGACATAGTGGAACTGGAAAAGGTGCAGAAGAGAGTGACTAAAATGATTACTGGGTTGGGGGACCTCCCTTATGAGGAAAGGCTACAGCATCTGGGGCTCGTTAGTCTGGAAAAAAGTGCCTGAGGGGGGGATATGATTGTGACATAGAAAATAATAGAGGGCATGAGTCAAGTGGATAGAGGGACGCTCTAGGGGACATCCACTCAAATTGAGGGTTGGGAGAGTGGGAACAGGCAAAAGAAAATATTTTTTTCACCCAGCACGTTATTAGTCTGTGGAACTCTCTGCCACAGGATGTGGTGATGGCCTCTGGTCTGGATGCCTTCAAATGGGGATTGGGCAGATCCCTGGATGAAAAGTCCATCACAGGTTACAAGCCATGACGATGTGTAATCTCCAGGCTTAAAAAGAGGGAACTTCAAGAGCCAGATGCAAGGCAGTGGTACCAGACATATTTGGCGGTACCACTGTAAGATACAGGAAGCTGGACTAGACGGGCCTTTGGGCTGATCCAGCATGGCTGTTCTTATAATGTAATGACTCTTGTATCAGACATGAATCCCCACCTCTAATAGTTCTTTATGTGGTGACTAGAACTGCATGCAATACTCCAGGTGAGGCCTTACTATTGTTTTGTGCAATGGCATTATAATGTTGGATGTTTTATTTTCAACCCCCTTTTTGACGATCCCTAGCATGGAATTGGCCTTCTTCACCGCTGCCACACACTGGGTTGGCACTTTGCATCCATTTTGCACCCACTTTGCATCCATTTAAGCTCTTCACAATCTTCTCTAGTCTTCACCACCCAGAAAAGTTTCATGTCATCCGTAAATTTGGTCACCTCACTGCTTATCGCTGTCTCAAGGGATGTAACATTGCATCTTGGTCATATCTATGGTCCTAACCTACTTCCTCTGAAATACCTTTTTAGAACATGAATGCATATTTGTTTTAACTAGTGCCATGCATATTTGTTTTAACTTGGACATATTGGTTGAAAGTGAGAGATATCAAAATGGGTTTGTTCTTGATTCTTTTCAAAATCCACTATAACAGATTAGTATTTGTGCATGGAGTTTAAGCAATCTGTTGCCATAATTTTTTTCCTCACAAAGCCATTACGTGGATATGGAGTCTGAAGAAGCAATGGCAGAGACACAGGAGATACTGGGGCCAATTTCCTGTTACCTTTGCCTGAACAACCAAGGATCCCAAAAATGAATCTCATGTTCTCTGATCCCTGAAATTAGAGCTACAATAATAGCTGTATAGATAAGAGCTATAATCCTACAAAAAACAATAAAAATGTTTGTAAACTGCTTCAAGGAGTGACACCAGGCTGTACAACATACTGTTTGTGCCAATTATATACATGAAGACTAGATGCTAGGTTTCCTATATGCAGACATAGCACTAGTCACAAATAAATTTTATTAAGCATAATAGTATGCTTTCTTGTCATTCTAATTCTTGGTGCAGTGGGATATGAATGGAATGTCCGTTGGAATATTTGCAATTTCCATCTGTGACACATTCATAGAACAAAATATTATTTCAAAACCTTAGTCACAGGCACACAGTATGGTAGAAGATAGTGTCAACCCTGTTAATCTCTTCGATGACAAGTTGCCAACATGCAGACAAAGTGGATTAACACTTTCTATTCATGGTGATGCCAAAGGATTATATGTTATAAAAGATAATTGATAGCTTGCTTTTGCTAATGAATGAATATGGTGAGCCATGAAGCTGTTTTGGGTTTTCCTGAGTTTCCTTTTAAGAACAAAAGGTGTAGGCAGCCAAATACCTACAAGCTTCCTCCTGTGCAAATATTTTCCTCTGGTGCTTTATTCTGAAATTACAGGAAAAAATAGCAGAAAGAAAAGAGATCATATTTCAAAGTACAGAATGGTTCATTAGGAACTTCTGCTTCTATGCTATGAGTGAAATGTGTGGATTGATTATAACTACAGGTGCAACTTTAATTTGTGTGCTGGGTGACTACAAATAATGCAGGTTTGTTTTATACACAAGCCAGCTGAAACGTTTATCCTAAGGACTAATACGTTGTTTGCAGTCTGAGGTAACTCTGTGGATAACAATATACAAACTTATTTATTTCTGATATTTTTACATCACCTTTGCGCCTGAACATGGTAGTAGAAAACACACCCAAAGCCCAGCAAATTAAAAACAATACTTAAAACTAGTAAACATCTAGAAACACAGCAACTAATGCTTTTCTGTGTTTTATATTCAACTAGTGTTCTCTGTATCTGGCAAAACAGCTAGGAATCTCTCCGTGGAAGTCCATCAAAGAGCCCCAACATATCTTGAGCAATATATAGCCTTTCTGAGTCAAGGTAGCCGTTTTAGTCTTTGTACAAGTATCAGGCAAAAACAAAGTAAAAATAAAAATGGCAAAGAAAAAGAAATAAAACCCTCCCAGAGGTCACAGAAGGTCAAATAAATCTGACATTAGAACGGAACAGTTTTTAAGGAGCAGAAACGATTTTGTCTTTTAAACTCTTGTTTTGCCTTCTGTTTCGGAGTAAAGTCATGTATGGCCCCGGCCCCCGGCCCCGCCCGTCCTTCTGTACAAACTATCCTAAACGAGGCGAAGACAAAAATCGACAATCCTTGGGAGGCGGGACCCGCAAAGTGTTCAAGGAATGTCTGTGAAGATTCTCAGTCCTCCAGGTGAGTTTATCTGGAAGTTGAGTCATGGCAACTGGACTTCCTCTTTTTTTCTTGAGAGATTTTTGAGAGATCATCTCAAGAAAAAGAAGTCCAGTTGCCAGCCATGACTCGCCTTCCAGATGTTCAAGGAATCGTTCTCTCCAAAGGAGACAGAAAGGATTTTGCAAGTCAGCCAAAACGAGAGAGAGAGAGAGAGAGAGAGAGAGAGGGGAGAGAGAGAGAGAGAGAAGCCCCCAAAGGGCGCATGGGCCCTCTCTCCCTCCCCTGCCTTGGCGAGGGGGCGTGGCCCAGGCCCGGACCGGCGGGGGCGGGGCAAGGCGCGCGGGGCGGGGGTCGCTTCCTGGACGGGGAACAAAGCGGAAGCAATCGCGGCTCTGAGCGTGACCCTCCCTCCTCCCCTCTTGTCGCGCCGGTGCTCCCCCTCCTGCCGGAGGAGGGGCTGTCCTGCCGAGACGCCGCCCACGCGCCCACCCCATCCGGAGGTGTGTGTGCTTGGGGGGGGGGGCTGCGCGCTCTCTCTCTCCCCGCCCGGGGGGGGGGGGCAAGGGACCTTCTTGCGCCCGGGCCGCCGCCGCTGCCTCCGCCGCCGCCAACTTGTCGCGCCATCCGTTGGGCTCTCATGAGGCCTCCTCCTCCTCTTCCTCGGTGGGGTTGGCGGCGGCGGCGAGTGGCAGCGGGGGGGCCTGGGCTCAGCTGAGCCTCCTCCGGCCGAGGCGGGCTGGCCCGGGGCGGGAAGGAGCGGCTCCTGGCGGCTCGAGGAGGGCGAAGGTTGGAGCGGAGAGACCAGATGAAGAGGAGGAGGAAGAAGAAGAAGAGGAAGAGAGGAAGACGAAGACGACGGGCGCTGCCGCCTCCTCCACCGCCGGGCCCTTCTCCGTCCTGGCCTTGCCGGGCAGATGCATCCCAGGTGGGAGGACGGCGTGGTTGTCGCGCTTGAAACGTACGTCTCTCTGTCTCAATGCCTCTCTTTCCCTCATCTTATCCAAGACCAGAAAGTTTTCCGTCAGGTGCCCATGAAAACTTAGGCCAGGTAAAGCCTTGTTAAGTCTTTTCGGTGCCTCCAGACGACTCCTATTCACTGGAACTGAGTGACCTCGGGAATCCCGTCCGGGATGGAGGGCAGTACGTGGGCGCAAGTGTACATTTGTTTTGCCATTAAAATGTCGGGGAACTTTCACGTTAGCTAATAAGGGCTGTATTTGTGCTGCTGTTTTGCTCTAGTGTGGAATCTATCCGCGGTACTTGAATTAAATCCAGTATTCCTGCCATGGGGTCATGAAGAGTCGGTCACGACTGTAACGACACAACACACAAACACACACATGTGATGCTCAAACGCAGAGGAGTGTCTCTCACAGCATGTCACAGCATGGCATTAGTAGTGAATACAGTAACTATACTTACCTGGCAGGGGAGATACCATGATCAGTAGTGAATAACTCACCAGTGTGGGGTATGTGAGGGTGATTCCCAAGTTTACCAAAGCAGATCTGCGCCGGGTATGAAAGGGCGGGTATCATTTTATCGGCTGGTCACAGATGTGGTTTGTAAGTTTAAGTTTTGGGAAGATGAAAAACATTCCTCATTGAAAGGATAAGATATGCATTGGCATAAGTACACGTAGAACATGGGCATGATACTATCACTTACTGCCTCTGTGTCTGGTTCGTCAGTTGCACAGTGGCGTTCCAGAGAGTTATGAACACTGCCCAGAGGATAGTGGGCAGTGTTCTTCCTCCTTTGCAAGAATTATACAACTCCAGATGCTTAAGGAAGACATCTAGAATTTTGAGAGACCCTTCGCATCCTAGCCACCAATTATTTGAACTGTTGCCGTCTAGCAGGAGATACTGTATAGGACTCTCAGGTCAAGGCCAAATAGATTATAGAACAGTTTTTATCCCAGAGTGGTATCTAAGCTAAATGCGATGGTTTTAGCATCACCCTAAGCAGTTCTTAAGTAGTGTTTTAAATTTTGTAAGTGATTTTAAGAGTTTTTAATATCTTGCATGGTGTTTTATGTGTTTTGCATGGTTCCTTGTTTTGAGTGTGTAGGGGAACAGCACTCTAATTTCGTTGTGCATATCTTGCATATGCATAATGACAATAAAACTCTATTCTATTCTATTCTACTTAATCAGGTGAAAACTTTAATAGGGACCAAGGGGGAAGAGAGGTGTTACACATTCTTGAAGGGGCAGCAGTTCGTCTCCTAATAGTAAAATCAAGGAAGTCAGCCACTCTTTCCACCCTGTCAGTCATCCTAGCCGCTGCATATGGCAAACTTTATCCAGATCTCACCTCCCTTTCAATTCTAATAAAATTCAACAAATAAACCTTGAACAACTGTTTGAGTAAAGTGGGCAACACAAAAACATACATTCAAAAGTTTCCTAACCCCTTGTTCACATGAATAACAGAAAAGGGAGTTTCTTGAAGTCTGACATATAATGTAGGATTAGTAGGCATGATGTTACATCTAGTGAAAGAGAAGGCCTTAAATTTATGTGGACATTTGAGCAAAGAAAGGAAAACAGCTTCCATATTTTTTGGATATGGAAGAATGATTGCAAACAGTACTTATTTTGTATATACATAGGAGCCCCGTGGCACAGTGGATAGATGCCTGTATTGCAGGTAAAACTGCTCATGACCTGGGGCTCAATCCCAGGTAGGAGCTCATGGTTGACTCAGCCTTCCATTCTTCCAAGGTCAGTAAAATGAGTACCCAGCTTGCTGGGGGGAGGGGAATGTATAGCCTGCATACTGTAATTAAACTAAACCACCAAGTGACTACTTGAAGTGGTATGGGGCAGTATGTAAGCAGAACACTTTGTTTTTTGCTTTGCTTTTATTGGCAGCACTACAAAGGTCCTGGAATTCAGTAGCTAGGATTCTTTTAATTTGGAAAGCTCACTCTTGACTTCACATTCCAAGATAGTCACTATCTATACCAGTTGATTTCAGATTTTTTAAAAAAGGACCATCGACCCAAATGGTGGAATAGAGTCCAACAATAGTTTACAGTATATTGTAAACTGACCATGTTTGAATTATAATAACTCAACCAAAATTTAATAATCTCAACCAAGCCAGTCTGTAATGAGGATCCACAATTTCTTTGAAATTGTTTCCATGTTTTGGCAAGAAACAGTATTTTTTTATTTACAGTAGTGTAGTTTAATTGCATTTTATTTTGGTTCAAGGTTCACTCAGCCTTCCGAGGTCGGTAAAATGAATACCTACCTTGCTGTGGGGGACAATTTGTAAACCACACAGAGAGTGCTTTAAGCACTATGGGGCAGTATATAAGCAGACTATTTTTTTCAGCTATGCCGCACATCCATTTAGCAGGTGTTTCAAACCTGGCTAAGTGCTGGAAATAATGACTGCATCATCCACATGGAGTAGGATTGAGATGGAACACATTCTCAATTTAGCGGGGTAGCCATCCACATTTTCCAGAAAAGGAACAAGATCATTCATAAAAAGGTGAACAGTGTGGGAGCCAGGATTGAGACGTACAAAATAATGCAGGGCATGAGTAAAGTGGATAGAGGGAGACTCTTCTCCCTCTCACAAAATACCAGAACTAGGGGACATCCACTCAAATTGAGGGTTGGGAGAGTGAGAACAGACAAAAGAAAATATTTCTGTTCCCCAGTGTGTTGTTTGTCTGTGGAACACCCTGCGACAGGATGTGATGATGGCCTCTGGACTGGATGCCTTCAATAGGGGATTGGACAGATTCCTGGAGGAAAAGTCCATCACAGGTTACAAACCATGATGCAGATGTGTAATCTCCAGGTTTAAAACCAAGGTCTTCAAGGGCCAGATGCAGGGGAGTAGTTTCAGGAGACAGCTATCTAGTCTCTTGCGCTCCCAGACGTATTTGGTGGGACCACTATGAGATACAGGAAGTTGGACTAGATGGGCCTTTGGCCTGATCCAGCATGGCTGTTCTTATGTTGTTATGTTAAGTTGAAGGCAATAAGAAGAAAGGAAGGCAGAGATGCATAAACACATTAAAAGAAGCTGTGGTCTTTATTTTGCAGTATCTATATAAGGCTGCTGTCAGTAGGATGTTTTGATGGTCATTAATTCATAAAGTCAGTGGTAAATCAGAAGTGACTAGACACTATGTAACAACAGTTTTTCTTCCTTTGGATATTCAACATACTGTAGTGTACTGCATTTTTACAGGGTCAGAAATAGATCATAATGTGCCACTGTACAAGTTTCTTTATGCTAGCATCACAGTTAAATATGCATGCATCTTGTTTGACCATTGATCTCCCCAAGTTGAGTAAGACTGATATATGCAAGAGCCTTTAGGTAGGGATCGTTTTTGTTTACAATATTTGTTCTCTTTTGGCAACAGTTAACTTTTTTACTGATTTCCTGCAATATATGCATTCATGATCCTGTTTCATAATTTACCCAGCATGTTTTCTTTTTTAATAAATATGATTCTTGTGTGCCTGAATTAAGCATCCCACTCAGAAAGGTGGGGAAAAGAAAGATATTCAATGACTGAAATCTTGTTTCTTAGTGTAAATAAGTGGCTCAAGTGCAGGCCCATTGAAAAAGTGGAGGCGATTCTACTTGCTATATCCTCACTGATACAATGGACCTATTCTAGTTGGAACTTACTGTTCTGAGCAAATTGATTGCTGTCATTATATGCATGTCAAGTTAGGTAATAGAGCTCTATAATTTAATTGATAGTTTAGTCAACAAAAACAATTAATGATTGGGGGTAATTTTAATTCCTGTCTGTATGAATTAATGCCTACTTGGTTCTTAATTTTTTTTATTTTGATGCCTTACAACATTAGAATATGAGAAAGAGTGGAAGGAAGGGGGAAGGCCTTTCTTCCTAGCAGTCCCTGGATGGTTTTGTTAAAAATAATCTATGTCTTCGTATGAAACGACTGTATATAATTTAATTTCACATGTATTATATTTAATTGATACAATAAAAGACATGGTTTGGAAGGCTTTTTTTACAGTTAAAAATAAATCTCAACTCTCAGTCACTTGGATTTAAGGTCCCAAACCCCATATTTTGTATTTAGTAAAATTAAATAGAATAAGTAGCTGTTTAGCTGCCGGTTGCAGGTGAAGACTTTTATCTTCAGGCAGGCTTTCCCAGAGGGACTGGCAGCATGAGTGAGGCTTTTAAAATGGATTGTTAACACTTAACTGCTTTGGATGTGTTTTAGTGTTGCTTTTTTGAGGGAGATGTGGTATTTGTTTTAATATTTTTAGTACAGCAGTACCTCGTAAGACGAATGAATGCCCGTTAATACAAAAACCTCATAAGACGAATGAATTTTTTTGGGAATGAGAAAACCTTGTAAGATGAACTTTTCCTATGGGATGCCTCACAAGACAAATTCAATGCGTTCCTGTGAGAATTACATTAAACCGCGTTTGGTAGGATGAATTTTTCATAAAACGAATTGACCTGTAGAACAAATTACCGGTAAATTTGTCTTAGGAGGCACCGCTGTATTTGAATATTCACTGTTCGTTTTAATATTGTCTATTGTCTTCTAATGATGCAAGCGTCCTTGGGTGTGTTTGAAAAGAAAGAGGGGTTAAACTGTTTTAAATAAATAAAATAAAAATATAAAGGTAGTATCGCTGGCTCTTTTTGAAAAGTTATTAAGTGATAAGAGATATACTGTAATTATTCTTGGATCCACCTTTCTTTTGCTTAATTTTGCAGTGCCTAAAAGATAACATTTCGTACTAAATTTATGAATACCTACATGGATAGTTGGGCTTTTTCTTCTTTTTTAAAGTTTGGACCATTCAGATAATTCAGTTAAAATGTAAATAGTTACAAAATGGTTGGCAAATAAATCTGCCTTGTTAATCACATTGTTTATCAGAAATTGCAAGCTAAGTTTGTAACACTAACAGTGCAGCCTTGTGTATTGTTACTCAAATTGTGTTGAGTGGTGGTGATTGGTTATCCTTAGAATGAAAGTTTTAGGATTACAGTATTTTAAAAGTATGTAGTTCATGAATAAGATATGTTTTGGAATAATTGGGTTACATTCTTAATTCCATATTCAATAAACTAAATGTTTATACTTATCCAGTTAGAGCCTCAGAAATATTGTGAAGGTTTAAAGAAAGATATTTACAGATTGTAAAATCTGGGATCAGTTTCTGTTTAAAAGAACACATTATTTCTTGCTCTAATCCTGTAGGGCAGGAGTCCCCAACCCCCAAGCTGCAGACCAGTATCAGCCAATAACTTGTTACAGACCAGGCCACATAGCACCTCAGTGGCCAGAAATGTTTTCTCCTCCTCCTCTGTTTGGGGCTTTTCCTCCCCTGCACAACCATCACAATCATTTTTGTTATGGTTGCAATGGCACCAGAGCAGAGGGGGTGTTATATGTGTGTGTGCATGCACCCTCAAGCACGCAAGCCAATCCCTGGTACCAAAAGGGTTTGGTTTCTAGGATCCTTAAGATTGTGACATTTAAATGTACAAGTATCTAGTGTTCTGTATGAGGCAGGTCTTACTGTATGTGCCTCCTTTTTTACAGTGTATTTGCATTAGCACCAAAAGTGCTTCAGGTTATAAGCAATATTTCATTAAAATATATCATCCATGCCTTAAAATGTTTTCTTTTCTCTAGGATGAATGAATTAAGCCTGAGCCCCGTAGGGATGGAGCAGTTGACGGCTTCCTCTGTGAGCAATGCTCTGAGTGTTACGGGAAGCCACATAGGCCTGACTTCGTCACCAACACACAACGCCATACCCGCACCAGGTAACATAGCAAGTGGTGGGTGTCCGTGTGACCTTCTTTTATAACTCTTAAATTGGAACAAGGAGTATAAATAACTGAGCTCCACTTAAAGAAGCAATTGAAGGGCTTATATTCCTTGATGCAAATGAGACATTTCTTGCTGTGCTTCTTTCTTCCATGTTGGGGCAATGCCCAGAGCTGATCAGTTCTTTTATTTCTCACTGGAGGCAAAATTCCAGTTTGAGAATTGCAGGGTTTTTTTAGGCCGTGTACTATAAAAAGTACTTAAAGTGGAAGAAAAATTAACCTAAAAAACCTAAATATAGATAAATACAGAAAGATAAGCCTATAGGTACATAAGCTCATGCAGTCCCATAAAATTGAGGCCCTAGTCCAAGAACTATTGGACTTTATTACAAAACTTGTTTAAGAAGGTTCAAATAAATTTTCTCTTAATATAGAATTTGATTTTTTTTTAAAATTCCTGGTTTGTAATGAGATCTTTATAACACATTTTAGATTATGGGTATCATGTAAGCAGAATTGTATGTTTTTGCCAGTTTTCATTAGAAACTAGAATTTCTGATGAGCTGTCCTTTCCTTATTATCTGCTTGTTATATTATATTCCTCACACACATAACCCTTCATTAAAGTTAAAGGTAAAGATTCCCCCCGCATATGCGTGCTAGTCGTGTCTGACTCTAGAGGGCGGTGTTCATCTCCATATTCAAGCCAAACTGCCAGTTTTGCAAGTCCGTGGCCATGTGGCTGGCATGGCTGCAAGGAAACACTGTTTTACCTTCCTGCTTTTTACGTATTTTTCTACTTGCATTTACATGCTTTTGAACTGCTAGGTTGGCAGAAGTTGGGGTTAACAGCGGGAGCTCATTCAGCTGCGTGGCACCCGGGATTCGAACCACCAAACTTTATTAGCTTTGTACTAATCAGCATTTCACTGTGTTTTTGTTTTATTTTTGCTAGGATTACCAGTTGCAATTCCTAATCTGGGGCCCTCCTTACCCTCTGCTTTGTCTCTGATGCTTCCGATGGGCATTGGGGACCGAGGAGTGATGTGTGGTATACCAGAAAGAAATTATACCCTACCTCCACCGCCTTATCCTCACCTAGAGAGCAGCTATTTCAGACACATTCTACCTGGTAAGTAGTGTGGCATGACTCTTGATACTGCAAGTATGTATAACTGAATTCACTGTTCGGCCAAGTTTTTATGGCAGAACATATTTGAGTAGCAGATGCATGATGCTGTACAAGAAATTGTCCAAAGATGTGCTAATGATGAAAAAATGGAATGATAACAGTGCTGTCCTGTCTCAAAGCCCGTGTGTACTAATTAGCAGGGCATATGTTTTAATAAAATCTAAACCTAGATAAAATGGGACACTGGGGGCGCTTTTACACAACCCCTAAAATCCAAGGCAAAGGGCTCCCAGATGTAGAGTTTAATATTGTTTTTCCACAAGCTCCGGACTTTAAAAAAAATTAAGTACAACCACGCCCACCTAAGCGCGTCCCAGTGCATTTTCCAAGTACCTGGTCTCCAAAGGTGAAAAATTACTGATGTGGATTACAAAGCAGTGAGTGCCTAGCTCTCCTCTCCTCACCTTGTTTTTTTTTTTCTGCCCCCCGCCCCTTTAAGAGACTGGAATGCTTCCTGGGGCAGCTCCCTACGGCAGAGCGGAGATGAGCCTGCATTCTTTTCTCCCTTTTTTTCTCGCTCCCCTCACGCAGACAGGAGCAAGGGAGGGCGGAGGGGTGGGAACACAGCAAGAGGAGCAAACCCCCCAAGATCTCTGGTCTGAATGTAAGTTGCCAGTGGATCTTAGGGGTCGTGTAAAAGTGCCCTGGGTTTTCTGATACTGTTTTACTTGTTTAGCCATTACTTTAAAAAAAAAAAAAAGAAGCCCTCCTCCAGAAGCAAAAGCAAACAGCCATGTCTCTCGTTTTCACACTCTTTTTTCTCTTATTTTTCAGGTCTCTTATCTTATTTAGCTGATAGACCTCCACCTCAGTATGTCCATCACAACAATATGAACGTTGACAGTAATCCATCTTTGTCTGTCTCCAACAACCCTCCAGGCCTTGATCCCTACCAGCCCAATGGAACAGTGGGTCTTGAAGCAAGCATTGTTTCCATGGATTCCCGCTCAGTGAATGCACACAGCACCCAAAGCTTGCACCCCAGTGACAGCCACGAGGTAGCTCTAGATACAGCCATCACCATGGAAAACGTTTCAAGGGTCACCAGTCCCATCTCTACTGACAGGATGGCTGAGGAGCTTACAATGGCTGATGTGCCTGGGGATCATTCACAGATTGCAAATGGCAGCCGTAATCATGAACCTATGACCGTGGATACTGTGGGTAGCAGTTTAGCCACGGATCCTGTAGGGCATAGTGGTGTCCTCCCTCTTCACAGTAGTAGTTTGGAGCTTCCAGTTGTAATGGAGCCTGACCACATTGGTGGCCGTGGGTTATCTGACAGAACTCTTGGGGACTCGATTCACACAGTGGCCATGAGCAGTAGTTCTGTGAGTGTTGCACTTTCTACCTCACACAACCTTACATCCCTGGAATCTGTCTCATTACATGAAGTGGGGCTCAGTCTGGAGCCAGTCACTGTGTCCTCCATAAGCCAGGATGTAGCCATGGGACAAAATCACGTGGATGTCACTTCGGAGAGTCTTACATTTGTGCCATCCTCGCTGCAGCTGGAAGACTCCAATTCCAACAAGGAGAATATGGCCACCCTGTTCACCATATGTAAGTGTGTCCAAAGTGGGCTTGACTCAGCTTCTGGGGTGAAATTGTATTTCAGCTACTTTGAGGAAAGGCCTTCGCTTCTTGCAGCAACCTTTGCTTACTACCGATGCGGTGGTTAAATCTAAACGAACCATGAAATATTCTGGTGCTGGAATAATTCAGGTGCCAAAAATAGGGAAATTGGAATCTAATTGGTACATGCAGGATGTAGATGTATAGTAAGCAGTAGAGACATTTCATATGTAATCTTTGTTTTTTGAAACCAGTGCATGTCCTGTATTTACACTGTAAAATAAGTCTCTTTCTCTCTCTTTCTCTCTCTCTTCCCCCCCTCTCCTCCCCCTTTTTTCAGGCTGAATAAAGATCACAGTCTAGAAGTCATGGCTTACTAGTACTGTAGATAACTAATAGTTATCTGTAAAGAGTTTGTTTTGTGTCCCGTCCCCCCATAATAGGAGTTAGTTTTTTTAAAACTGCATAGCAAAAAAATTCTTCTTTAAAAAAAACCCTTCCAAGCTATGTTAGAAACATCCTGCAAATAGGGTCCTTCAGCAGTTTTTCACTCCCCAACATCTCGATACACAAGATACAAAGTGAAATCAAATCAGTTCTTCCTCTTTGCTTTCCTGAATATCAGTCAGTCTTATTTCTGCTTTTCAGTTAGCTGATTTGTATGCTAGACATTTCATGTTAGACTTACCATCACTTGCAGGAAATGTACACCTAATGCCAATTTTCTTTGTTGTACTTTCATTGCCCAGAGATGGGGGAAAGGTAGCTTGTTCTTCCATTGGGTCCTTTTCATTAGTCAACAAACCTTGAATCCATTTACCTGGAAACTGAAAGGAAGGGCATTATGATATTTAATCAAAGTTATGTGTTCATCTATCATTGCTTTTACTACATGCTATCCACAGAGGCATTGTTCAATACAGGGGCACATTTTGATAAACACAGATGAAATGATTAGGCACTTGCTTCATGTTTCTCTGTTTCCTTTGTGTTTTGATGCTAACTTCTCAAAAGGGTGTGTTGGATATTCTTCTGGGAAGGTATACTGCTATGGCCTATGCCTATTAAATGTACAATATTTAGGAGCAGCTTAGTTTTGAGTGGACAGTTAAGATCCATTACTTGTACAAAAAAGCCCCCACATTTTTCGTGGAGATGAAGACTTCCATTACTGTCTTGGTTTATTGCTGTTGTTTTTGTTATAAATAAGTTGATTGCCCACATTTTTCAACACTCCTTGAATGCATAACTATGGGAAGCATCATGATAAACGCTTGCAAATTTGTAAGTTTCAAAATCAGTCATGTTTACTAAAACTTTTTCTATCAGACTGTACTGAAGTTGTTTCCACACACACAATGAAAAAGAAGATACATGTAGGAAAACTTGCTTCCAGTACTACGTCTGCCCAAAATGAAGCACTTGTCATTCTGTTGTGCAAGTAAGCCTGGAGAAATGGCTAGCCTGTGAAAAACAATATTCTAGTCGTCTTGTAATGTAACAGCTGGAAACCAAATCATTAGAGATGAAACCCTGTTTTTGTTTTGTTTTTCTTCCCAGTAACCCTTTGGAGAGTTCCAGGTATCTGAAACCATCGTAGGTCTTAATAGAAACCAATTTGGTTACTCCAAAGTCAGATTATGGTGGTGTTTTTTTTTTTTTTGTAAAAACAACATTCCCAACACTGCTCTTACAGTTGTGTCTTTAAATTCAGCATATAGAAAGCACAGAGGCATAAGGTAGTTTCCTTTAAATTTTGTCTTTAAATCCACCACATATAAAGAGCAGCAAAGACATACAATATTTTTCCACAAGAAGACAACTATAGGCAGAAAGACAAGTTCATGAAATAATGTGAAAACAATCACTTCCTCTGTGCTTGACTTTCCAAAACATTCACCCCTTCTTGGTTAAAAACTGTTTCCTCAAAAGGGGAGTTTAGTGCTTGTTTGAAGGAAAGATTTTCCAGATACCAAGGAGAAGCTTTGCATAGAAGCATTCTACTTATGACATGCCAGATATGTACAGCTTTAATGTCCGGCACCGACAGCTCCACTTTTGCCATAGTGAAGGTCTTCCTCCAGTGGGAGATGAAGCATTTTCCTGCTTCCACAAAGTTTGCTGCTGCTCCCTTTGTGGTCTACGGTTGCTGCCTCTTCTTCATTTCACCTCCAAGGAAACTTTATCCTTATTAGGGTCCCTTTATCTGTATGATCCAACTTGCTAACCTGGAGCACATATCGTCTCACTGTAGCGTACCCGGAACCAGATGTCCCTGTAGCCAGAACTGGACCGCTTGAAGGCTGTTCCTCACTGCTGTGGCTTCAATCTAGTCTAGATACTCTCCTCTATCTCTCTTTTTTTGAAACTAACTGGCAGAAACTATTACAAGCAATAGTAACTCTTTCTTGTGAGCTGTAAAACACAATGGATTAGGAGAACATCTGAGAAGAAGATTTAGCCAACATAATTCTATCCGGTTTGCAAAAAATTATAGATATTTACACAGACTCAACCTTTGAAGATATAGAAATTTTCAATTATAAAGTCACAGAGGGAAAACAGATAATTCAAGATGGATTCGTGGATAGCACTGGGTCTCTCGAAAAAAATAACATTTGTTCTGAGAGCTGAACTTAATCTACAGACAAACACAACAATATTGATGCAGGATAACACAAAATATGATAAACACATCTACTGAAATCAGCTCGAATCAAGAGATTAAACCAGTACAAAGGGCAGCACCCCCCCCCCACAGGTTTCCCAGGTCTAGGCCCTGGGGGGTGTGTGCGGGCCGGTAGTCTGCTGGTGTGGTGGCTCCCGGGGTGGAGTGGTTCTCAGGGAGAAGTGCCCCAGTTAGGGCGGTGCTGCGTGGGGCTCCGTGGGTAGCGACCCGATGGGGGTGGCGGACGGCGTGGCGGATCGGTCATTGGGGAGGGGGCCCAAGGGAGGGCGACGCTTGGCGGTGCTCCTGGGGGGGCGGCCTGTTGGGGGTGGTGACCGGAGTAGCGCCCGGCTCCAGGAGGACTCCTCCGGGAGGACTCCCCGTGGCTACGGGATTGCTCTCCTACTGGCAGTCTTGCCACCGGCTCCGGCGGCCCCCGGCCCCGAGAGGGCTCCTTGTGGCTGTGGGACGGCTCTCTCAGGAGGTTTGCTCCGGCCCCAGGAGGGCTCCCCGCAGCCACAGGAACGTCCTTCCGGCCTGCATGCCGCCGGCTCTGGTGGCGCCCAGCCCTGGAAAGACTCCCTGCGGCCGCAACTTGCCACACCCGAAAAACGAAGAACCGGAAACGAAAAATGGAAATGGAACGAAGCGGACCCCAGGGCCCAAATACCGACCATTAAATGCCATGTTGGTGTTCCGTGCCCATCTCTAATAGGGATGAGATGATAAGGAAACTAAGTATGAAAGTATTCTCATTTACGCTGGGAAGGGAGATATGAATTATATTGGGCTCAAATGTTGGATAAAACTGATTGAAGTGATAAGACGACAGGAGATAAGCAATATATTTTAATGTAATTTAGTGTAGAAAATAAATAAAAAATTTAAAAAACTGATTTATACAGCTTCCACTTTTCCCCATCTTCACGCTTAAGATTGAAACAAAATGCAGTTTCCAGAGCTTAAATATCTCTCCCCCTTCCCTTTTTGTCTTGTTTAATAACTTGTCTGGTGAAGAGTTCTATGGATTCATTAACTTGCACAGTATTTTGTAACCTTTTAGTTGGTTGACTCAAAGAAATTACACTAATGGGGAATTTGCGTTTCGGTTCTCCTTCCTTGGGTCCAACACAATTTCTTTTGCTTTGCTTTGTGCGTTAATTCTGTATCTTAATTCCGTTTGCCTGGAGCCACATTTAGAAGGATTTGTTGTATGTCACTTAAAAGAATTTTACATGCCACAGAAAGCTGGGTAGATAGCGTTCTGTGGATATTACTGTTGTTCTGTCGTTCAGTCGTGTCTGACTCATCATGACCCCATGCACCAGATCACGACAGGCCCTTTTGTCTTCCACTGCCTTCCAGGGTTTGTCAAATCCATGTTGGTTGCATCAATGACACCGTCCAAACATCTCATTCTCTGCCGTCCCCTTTTCCTTTTGCCTTAGTCTTCCCCAACATCAGAGACTTTTCCAAGGACTCATTGCTCCTCATGAGGTGACCAAAGTACTGCAGCCTCAGCTTCAACATCTGTCCTTCCAGTGAATATTCAGGGTTGATTTCTTTCAGGATGGATAGATTTGATCTCCTTGCAGTCCAGGGGACTCTCAGGACTCTCCTCCAGCACTGCACTGCACTGGATATGCAGTGTTACAAATAAAGATTGGAAGTACTTTGTATTATCCATGTGCTGCTTTTTCTTTTTTTCTTTCTTTTTTGTGCTTGCAGCATCTTAATATTGCATCTCCTTGATGATGTTGTCCCCTTCTGCCATTTGCAGGGTGCACACTGTGTGACAAGGCCTACCCATCTGATTGCCCAGACCATGGACCTGTGACCTTTATTGCAGATACCCCAATAGAGAGTCGAGCCAAGCTCTCTCTCCCAAAACAGCTTGTTTTCCGCCAGTCTATCATGGGAGCTGAAGTTGGTACGGATCTGGTTAATTGTGAATTTTTACATAGAAAAGATTGGGTGGGGAAGGGCAGAAGTCACAAGCAAAATGATTCTGGTAGGTTGTGCAAAATAATAATAAAATTGTGATACTTGGAAAGAATTTTAATCTGGACAGAAGCTAGTCCATGCATGATAATCTGTTTTTCTGACCAGCAAACAGAGAATGAATGCTAATTATAAAATGATTAGTAGAAGGAGCAATAGAGTTGTGTAACCCATCTTTGCATATTCATATGTAGAACAAATAATATAGCCAGAAAAGCAATAATATTAAATATTTCCATAAAATTAAATAGACACACCATTCCTTCCATAAGGTTATTTTTCTATTTTAGATGTGATAATTGAAGGAAAAAAGATTCTAGCAACAGGTTTATTTGGCTCCTACTGCAGTATAATGAAGCAAGATTCAGTGTAACTTTTATTCTCTAGCATATTTGATGTCTGTAGAGAAACATCATTTTACACTAACCTTAGTTGTCTTTTTTGTTGTTTTTAATGATTTGTCTGAGGAAGAGTTCCAGGAACTCAGCAGCTTCCACAATATTTTGTAACCTTTCAATTGGCCTGATTAAATACACTGCACTAATGAGGATTTCTCTTCTTCAGAGAGGCAGTATGCTTAATTATCAGCCTGTCTTGGCTCTTCTTGTTTGAGTTTGGTTCTAGCTATGCTTCAGCTGTGAACAAAGATTTCCATAATTAGTGAAACTATATCTTAGCATTTATAGAAAAGTCTCTGTGTTTAGTTTTTATCAGTGTTTTAACATCATTAATCTAAATTTTGTGACATTGTCCTTATTTCCTTGTATTTTTCAAACAGCTTTTTTATTTATCTCAAACAGTGAGTTTTAATTGATCTTTATTCCTTTATGAAGGAACGGCTTTGTGAACTCAAGCGTAGATCATGGTAAAAGAAACCTTTAATATAGAAAAACTGAGTGTGAGGTTTCTGTTCACAAAGCCTTTAAAGTCAGTGGTCCTTAGGTGTGTTCTCTTTTGCTTCTGCAGTTTATGAAAAAAGAATTTTCTGTTTTTGCAGGAGGCATCATGCAATCTTTAATGAGCGTGGGAGGTCAGGACTAAATTTCACAACTCACCTGAAAGTAAATGATTTGATTATTGGAGCTAAAATAATGCTAAGCAGTGACTAGAGTTGAGCTTCTTCCCTCGAGTGTTATGTGATGGTAGTTTCTGCCACTAGTCCATTTTGTAGAAGCTTTCTTGGCCTGATGCTTAAGCCGTAGCCCTCAGAGCACTTTTCTACAAGTACTACATTTGTTGTTGCTGTTCTCGCAAGTCACTCGATGTCGTCAGTGGGACCTTTGTTTTGTTTTTGTTTCTAAACTGATGGTAGGTGTCTGGACTCGAGAAACCATTCCTGTCCGTACTTGTTTTGGACCCCTTCTTGGGCAGCAGAGCCACTCTATGGAAGTAGCTGATTGGACAGACAAAGCAGCCAATCACGTTTGGAAGGTCAGTTTGCTTTGTCGTGTTTTCTTTCTCACGATTAATCTCATGCCTAACCGTAGCTTGGCTTTGGCTTTCTCTCCTTTCAACAATTAAAAAATACACTCATTGTTGTGCTTAAAGCACTGTGGATGACAGTGCCCAGTCATCCTGTGATGCCTGGTAGAGGTTAGATGGTTATATGCTGATCTTTATCTTACTTTCAGGAAGAAAAAAGCTCTCTCCCGTTTCCAGTTTGCCATGTGTTTTCTTAAGTTCAAAAGTAGATTTCTCTCTGTGACCCTTCTTCCTGTCCCTTATCCTCAAGGTGCTCTCACCCCTTCTAAGGATTAGGATTGTGTCAACTTGGAAATGTTAGTAAAGGGAGGAATGTGCCTTGCTGGAGAGGAAGCAGCGGGAACAAAAATAACAACAGTGGCTTGTGGTGTAATGTCTTTCATGCTTTGTCGTGGCCATTGAGAGTGGTTCAGGCTCTAGCTGCTGCACTTGTGTGACTTGCCAGAGATAAGTAGTGGCTGTAATCAGAAGTTATCAATCCAGATCTTGCCTCGTGCTGCTCCAGAAATGTTCTTGCTGAAGGGGATGTTAAACATCTAACTGGTTCTTTTTTTCCCCTTACCTTTCTCCTGTCAGATGTATCACAACAACGTCCTGGAGTTCTACATCATCACAGCTGATGAAAATGAATGTAACTGGATGATGTTTGTGCGGAAAGCCAGGTGAGTAAAGGACATAACAGCAAGACAGGGCCTGTTATATCGCTCATATTACATATGTCATTCCTTATCTCTTAATAGAATTTTGTCATCATTTCATTTCCCTTGGAGAACAAATGTCCACAAGGTTTTCCTTTTCTTTATTTGCTGGATATCTTGGAACTTCTCACAAAGTTGTTCTTTCTGGCATCAACTCTTTTAATAAGAGTTCACATGACTAGCTTAGGGAATGTAAGAGCATTTCAGATGTTTGATACCAGTATGTTTTAAATTTAGACTTTTAACATAATTTTGTCTCTCTCCCTCCCTCCCCCCTCTCTAAGGGCCATTACTTCTGTTTTATAGAAATTTCTAGAGAGGTGTTGGTATTAAGTCTGCTGGAATGAAAATAAAGAGTCTTGTGCCACCTTAAACACCTGAATGTGACATTTGTTGATAACTTGCATATAAATAAGATGCTATATAAGCTGTTATATACTGTTAAATATTCCTTAATAATTATTATTAATACTTGCTGGTACTGTCAAAATGTGTGGGTGATTCAAGAAGGAACCATTTCTGTCTTATTTTAGCTTGATGATTCCAATGGAGATAATTTTTTCAGTTTCAATTGAATTATGAACTTTTCTAACTCATGCATAGTGCATCTTCAGTGGTAGAGGGTAGTGGACAGGATTTATTCAATTATTAATGTTTTGAACAATGTACTTTTGCTTCTGTAGTTGTGCATGTCAGAGGAAAGGCTATCAAGATTCAGAAGTCCTCCTGTCATCCTGACTTGTTAAAAATCTGCTTTTTTAATTGCCTTCTGCTAAGAATATAATGTTGTATGATGAGGTTGCAATATAACTATGATCATATACAGTTTTAATGGATTTCCCTCTGTGTGGGACAGGAATCGGGAAGAACAGAATTTGGTTGCCTACCCTCATGATGGAAAGATCTACTTCTGCACTTCACGTGATATTCCTCCAGACCATGAGCTGCTTTTTTACTTTAGTCGGGATTATGCCCAACAGATGGGTAAGTAATTGGACAAACTTCACATGAATACAACGTCTAGATGTACTTTCTTCTGTATTTCTTATTAAGTCTTTGACTGAACAGATTTAATTTATCCTGTTCCAAAGAATGCCTTATCGGCACCTTATTGCCTCATTGTGTTATATCATTACATTCGTGACCAACTCTTTATGCCCCCATGTCCATGGAGTTTTCTAGGCAGAAGTACTGGAGTGGCTTGCCAGTTCCTACTCCAGGTGCCTACAGCACCTGATATTCCCTGGTGGTCTCCCATCCAAGCCAACCCTGTTTAGCTTCAGAAATTGGGCGAGATCAGATGTGTTCAGGGCATCTAGGCAGCTTATTGCCTTATTAGTAAGCTTTAATCCATTCTGTATTATGAACCTGCTTCACAGATGTATGTTTGCTGAGTTTTCTATGCAATTTAAAATCAGAATTATTTGGATAGTACTGGTCACACCCATGTTATGATCTTAGTTCTTGTTTTCCATTGTGTCATAAAAGCGGAAAACAGGAAATTATATGGAAATTATACTATTGGAAGAATAATAATGGTCCCCTAACTCAGAGCTTCAAATTGTCTTAGACTGTCATACCTATGTGAATTCTGATTCTTGCCTGTGCTAGCTAGATCTACTGGGAGATATACATGCAGGAATATCTGGCACCTTAAGTTTAGGAAATACTGGTGCAAGACCCTTTACTCAGTCCTTTGGAATAAGGATGTCCCAGTGCAGCAGTTCTCAACCTGTGGGTTGTGACTCCTTTGGGGATCGAACAATCCTTTCACAGGGGTCCCTAAGACCATCGGAAAACATATATTTCCAATGGTCTTAGGAACTACACAGCAGCAGCAGGATCAGGCCCCCTAGGTGTGCCTGGAGGAGAAGCCCGCCACCACTACATGGAAGGAGGGCATGTCCAGGGTCAGAGGCAGCTGCCCAGGAGGAACCAGGGCAGGCAGCTAGGGCATCACTCCTCCGGACTGGCCAGGGCCCCCCGGCATGACGCCCCACACCTTCCTACTGCACGCCTCTGCTGCCTTTCTGTCTATTCCCCTCCTCCTCCTTTGGGGATCCGGTGCCTTTCTTCCTCCTCCTTGGAACTGCCTTTTTGGCTTGGCCCTGGTCCTCATCCTGGCATGTCAGCTGCCTGCATGCGGGTTTGTGCCACTTCTCTGCCCAGGTCATTTTCACACCTTCCTTGTGGGCACTGCCCCCCTGGGCTGGTCACTTTCACTTCGGAGAAAGCCTGGTGAAAAGGAACTTGGCTCCAGCAAATTGGTCCAGGGATTATTGCTTTCAGCGCCTTTCTATGGCGCATTGCCGGCCTGCCTCCACTCCTTTCGACCCTTGCCCTGCCTGGCTAATTAGAGCTGCCAGAGGGACCATGGCCGAATGGGCGTCTGCCATCGCCACCGCCTCGTTCAGCGAGGGGGTTTTTCCCTCTCGTCTGAAGGAGACGGTGGTAAAGCCCATCTTGAAAAAACCTGGCCTGGCGGTGGATGATCTGACAAACTATCGTCCTATCGCCAATGTCCCGTTTATGGGCAAGGTGATCGAGAGGGTGGCGGCGGTCCGGCTGCAGTCATACCTGGAGGATCGGCAGTGCCTCGATCCTTGCCAGTCCGGGTTCAGGCCCCGCCGGGGTACCGAAACAGCTTTGGTCGCCCTGCAAGATGACCTTCTCAGGGCGGCCGACAGGGGTTGCTCATCCCTGTTGGTCCTCCTGGATCTGTCAGCGGCCTTTGATACCGTCGACCACGGTATCCTGTTGGACCGGCTCTCTGAGGTCGGAATCGGAGGCACTGCTCGCAGTTGGCTCCGTTCCTTCCTGGAGGGCCGGCCACAGTACGTACAGCATGGGGGGGAGTTATCGGCTCCTTGGATCCTCCCTTGTGGGGTTCCACAGGGGTCGTCTCTGTCCCCCATGCTGTTTAACATCTACATAAAGCCGTTGGCGGGGGTCATCAGGAGTTTTGGAGTCTGCTGTCATCAGTACGCTGATGACACGCAGCTCTATCTCTCCTTTAACACCTCTGCTGTGGAAGCTGTGGAAGTTCTCGACGGGTGCCTGGAGGCCGTACTGGCCTGGACCGGGGCGAACAGGCTTAAGCTCAACCCCGAGAAGACGGAGGTTATGTTCTTCGGGAGCTCGCCGTCGGGGTACGGTGGCCCTCTTCCCTGTCTGGGGGGTGTCCCCCTCCAGCTTGCGGAGAGGGTGCGGAATCTGGGTGTGTTCCTGGACCCGGCGCTTGCCATGGAGTACCAGGTGGCGTCGGTGACCAGGTCCGCCTATTTCCATCTCCGTCGGATCGCCCAGATCCGCCCATACCTCGATGCGAACTCCTTGAGAACAGTGGTCCAAGCTCTGGTGATCTCGAGGCTGGACTACTGTAACGCGCTCTACATGGGGTTGCCCTTGAATCTTCTCCGGCGCCTGCAGCGGATACAGAATGCAGCGGCCAGGCTGGTGGTTGGTGTGCGTCGTTATGACCACATCACCCCAGTTCTGGCCCGCTTGCACTGGTTGCCCGTTGCAGCCCAGATTAGATTCAAGGTCTTGGTTTTAGTTTATAAAACCCTCCATGGCTTGGGACCGGACTACCTGGCAGAGCGTATCGCTCAGCGGTCAACTTCGGCCCGTCCCGTTCAGCAGGCGCGAGCGCACTTGCTTCGGGTCGCCACGCCTCGGGAAGCCCGGAGGACGAGTACTCGGACCCGGGCTTTCTCGGTGGCGGCCCCCAGCCTCTGGAATGCCATCCCCAGTGAAGTGCGCTCTGCAGAGTCCCTGCTGGCCTTCCGAAAGGCGCTGAAAACTTTCCTTTTTCGCGAGGCCTTTGGCGACAGTTAATTTTTTTTTCCCCCGCCATCGTAATTTGTGTTTTACTCGAGGTTTCACTTGATTTTAATAGGGTCTAGGGTGTTTTTAGGTATGTCTGTCTATTTATTGTATTTTGTTGGCTTTATAGCCTTTTTGTTAGCCGCTTAGAGTACCCAGTAGATAAGCGGGATATAAATATAATAAATAAATAAATAAAAAATTTCATTACGAATGCTATAGAATTAATGCTGGAATTTGCAAAACCTGCAATCTGGGTTGAGGACTGCAGTCCCTTAATTGATGGATCTTGGTCTCAGTATTGCAGTAGTCATTCCCAAGTCCTTTGGTAAACCTTCATACCTCTCTCTCTCTCTCTCTCTCTCTCTCTCTCTCACACACACACACACACACACACAGAGCGCCCGGCTCCTCGGGTGCAGACACACACACACACAATCCCCCCGTTACAGAAGCCTTGCCTTGGGTGCCAAGCCATGCCTGTCCCACTGTGAGTAGGGTGGAACCGTTGCATGGAGGGAAGTGCTGGGCTTCAGGAAGGGATTACTCGGGAGAAAAGGGGGATCTGCCGCTCCCCCAGCAGACTCAAATACATCTTTGTGGCTGTTTTATCCCTTGCCTCGATAGTTCCTGGTCTTTCCCCTGCTGGGCTTCAGGCAGCCTTGTTGGAATGGGGGCTACTCGGGAGTAAACAAGGGTGTGGCAGTTTCAAACTTCAGTTAAACTACAGTTATGAAGTAGCAACAAAAATAATTTTATATTTGGGGGTCACCACAACGTGAGGAACTATATTAAAGGTTTGCGCCATTAGGAAGGAAGGTTGAGAACCACTGTCCTAGTGCTTTCTTGCAATCTGAAGGCTATACATTTTGTAGTGTATTGTACTGAATTAAGTGAAAGATGATTGGTCCGCTTCCAGTGATACAGTACCTTTTTACAAGCAAGAAAGCATCTGCTTTTAGAATTAGAGTGGTCCCAACTCGAAGATCTGGTTTTGTGTTATAGGTGTTCCCGAGCATCCTGATGTGCACACTTGTCACTGTGGAAAAGAATGTGCTTCATACACGGAGTTCAAGGTGCATCTCAGTAGTCACCTCCATAACCACTTCCCCAGCCCGGGGCACAGCAGCAGCCATGGACCAGGGCACAGTAAGGAAAGAAAATGGAAGTGCTCCATGTGTCCTCAAGCTTTTATCTCGCCTTCCAAGCTCCATGTTCACTTCATGGGGCACATGGGGATGAAGCCACACAAGTGTGATTTCTGTAGCAAAGCCTTTAGTGACCCCAGCAATCTCCGTACACACCTCAAAATCCATACAGGTAAGTGTAAACAAGAGGGAAGTTTAAAATCACTGTTCCAAAGTTCCACTTGTGACCTAGTTAAAGGAGTTGATTGTTGCACAGAACTCTCGTCCCTTCATTTGTAAAATAGAGGCTTTGTCATGCAATGCAGATGATTTATGACAGACATGTCCAAACTTCCACCCTCCAGATGTTTTGGACCACAACTCCCACAGTCCTTTGTCATTGGCAATCTAAGCTTAGAATTCTGGGAGTTGTGGTCCAAAACATCAGGAGGCCCGAAGTTTGGACATGCCTGATTTATGACCTGCACTAAGTTAAATATTAAAGCTTTAAAACCCAATTGCATATGGATTTTAATTTGAATTACAGAGTTAATCTCAGCTACTGTGTTACCTCCCCTTTGCCACACTGCAAGTATTGAAGTATATATTTGCAATTTGGCTCCAGATATTAGCAGTAGTGGCGAACTTTCGACAATCCAGATGTTTTAGACCACAACTCCCAGAATTCCGAGCCGGTATTGTCAGTGACAAAGGTCTGTGTGAGTTATGGTCCAAAACATCTAGAATGATGAAAGTTCGCCACCACTGCATTAGGGTATCCTGCATGCTGTACGCCACTGTATTGTTTAAATAGCTTGCACAGAATGGAAGGAGCATAGAGCTGTGTCTTCTTCACGTAGTCTCCTTGAATCCTTAATAAAGAGCTTGCCTGTGGCACAGCTTTGTATCTGGATACAGCCAAGTCTACATAGCTTCCTAAACAGATTCTTAAGCTGTATATACTTTGTAGATTCTTTGATCTCCTTGTGCAGTTTCTATGCACTTTTACCTGGCTAAATAAATAGTTATACGACTTTGACCAGGTCTAAAGAAGCTCAAAATGCTATTTCAAAAATCAACCAGAAGTAAATAATAGCCAAAACTCTTGAGTCATTTGCATGGGAGGGGCTGTTCAGTAGCCAGTCTTTACCAAGGCAATTGCTTAGCCCTTCCAGACAAGTCCTTAATGCCAAGATAGAATGGAAAACAGAAGCCAACACCAACCGATACATGAATATTAAAGTGAAATGTGTTGGTAATCCAAGTACTGGAAGAAACACCAAAAATTGGGGAAGTGAGGAGACCAGTCTTGGGGATCCCACTACGTTAGGTATGACACTAATTGGAACTGGAACCCCTGGGTTGGTAATACTTCTCCCAGAAGATGGGTGGATGGAATATGCTATTAACAGCAAAATCATTTTCTCCAGAGGTATTTAGAAGGCAATCCTGAACCGCAGCATTTGGGAACATAATATGAAAGTAGTCTTCTAATCACATTGTATATTGTAATGTTCTATAGGCATGTGGAGTGACGTTGCTGCCGTGCAGATGATTAATTGGGGGATATTATCCTTAAAACTCGTGGTACAATCCTGTCCCCCTTTGCCAAGGTGTAGAATATACTCTACCCCACTGAGAGTTTTCTTAAGGCCTGATAGAGCAAGTGTTTGTACACTGTTCTTTCCCTTAAGTTTTGTTGGCAGAAACAAGCAAGAAAAGAAGGAAATCACAATCCCTGAATGTTGCCGTTTCATCCTTATCAGCATGCAAGGATATGCAGCCAACTTGGTCCACTTTTATTCTAAGATGAATTTCATTAAAACAACCAAGAAATACCTTGCAAGTTGTCAAACAATCAGTTTGGTTTAGGCATAAAAATGGGAGGGATATGCAGGGCTACCTTTATCATAAAACACCCAATTAGGGATCTGCTGTGGGCAAAAGTAATGGCCAGTAGAAAATCCCCCCTCAAGTGTAAGCAGTTTAAGGCAACAAATGGCTATGTGTGGTACTTCACAAAGAATGTTTAGATTTTCAAGTTGGAAATTAATGAACGAAAAGGAAATTAAATAATGTGACCCTGCTTAACATAGGAAAGAAAAGAGGCTATCTTCCATTGGCCTCTAAAATTGCTCATAGCATGCCTCCATGATACTAGACCAGTGTTGGCGAACCTATGGCACGGGTGCCAAAGGTGGCACTCGGAGTCCTTTCTGTGGGCACCCAACATTGCCCCTTCACAGTCACCTGTACTCAGGTTAAATGGATGCATTGGCACTTGGCAAAACATTAGTGGGTTTTGTATCACAGTTTGGGCACTCAGTCTCTAAAAGGTTCGCCATCACTGTACTAGTGCATCATCTTTTATGCAGCCGAGCTTGTAGGAAGGCAAGGATTTCTTCAAACACGATAAGATTAAGATATACTCTTTTGGCCACACACAATGAAGGGTTTTTGTGACATTTCACAGGTTCTACCTGTTTTTTCTTTCTTTCTGGGTGTAACATTTACAGAATCTTTTTGGGTAGCCCAGGAGATGAGAGGGACTGGATTACAAATAAAGGGTTCAATGAAGAATGAAATACTGGGTACCAATGAAAAAGATCCTCCCAGTTGAGCAGATGGTATGTTGAGTAGTTCAGCTGCTGCATCTTCAGATAGTTCTGATACTCAGCTGCAGTGTACAGTGTGAAAATAACGAAAATCAATGCTGAAATGACTTTACATCTGGCCTGCAAGGCAATTTTGGCAGAGAGAGTTTCTGGAACTAGCCATGTCTTTTGCTAAGAAGTAAGTGGGATGGGAAGTAAGAAGCTTGTAGCAAAAAGTAAAAAACGAATAAGGTTCATTAAAGCCAATTGAATGGCATCTCTTGAAGGAGATGATGTTTCTAACTACCTCAGGGGAAGCCATTAAATTGGACTAGCTAATGTACATGTCAGAGAGAATTGCCATCCATACATAAGGAATGCTCTCAGGTAGCCTCTGGAGAGCTGCAGAATTTAGCCTAGCTTCACTATCAGTGATAAGATGCGAGAACTCTTGGGAGTATATATTTCATATTACCAAGCACCTGCAATTTTAAATATATTAGGAAGGGATTACGCTGGGCAGCTATGTAATAGCCAACACGACAATCATTCAGGTTTTAGCCTATATGGATAATGCAGTGGAAGGAAGATGGTGCAGCATTATACAACTCATTTCTATTGGATTCTAGGTCAGAAGAATTATCGCTGTGCTCTCTGTGAAAAGTCCTTCACTCAGAAAGCCCACCTGGAGTCACACATGGTTATTCACACTGGAGAGAAAAACCTAAAGTGTGATTACTGTGACAAACTGTTCATGCGGCGGCAAGATCTAAAGCAGCATGTCCTCACTCATACACAGTGAGTAAAAATGATCATCCAGAAATTAATCAAGTGCAGTGGCCTACAAGCATATAGACTTATCTAGATCATGTAGAACAGGCCTGCACGGCACATCGACCGCAGGCAACCAGTCGCCCATGGCACTGTCAGAAGTCACCCTCCAGGTACCTGCCAGTCTCCCAACACGCTGCCTGTGGTGGTGTGTTGGGGATTCCCCCCCATTTGTGCACCAGTGAAGCGCATGGGAGCCCAGGCCGCTGCTGGGCTGCCTGGTGGGGCTTCAGGTGCTGGCACTGCCGGGCTGTGGTCTGGGCTCCACTGGGCTCTCCTGGGCTGGGCGCTTCCTCCCGGCCGCCCTCTGCATCCTCAACCTCTCCTGCAGTGGCCTCGAGGAGCTGCCCACCAAGCTGGGAGGGGCGGCCGGCAGTGAGGGCGACCAGCACCAGGTGGTGGAGGAGGGCCCAGCCTGGCTGGAGCTCGAGAACTCTTCCCCCCATTTGAAAGCAAAGTCATTACACTATAACTTTATTTAATGGACTCATTCTCTTTTATTCTGGTGCTGCCATCTGATTTTCAATATTCATTTTAATAGCATTTTACTGTAAGTGCTAAGAGGCCATTTTGGAGATCTGCAATATGGATAGTTTGTATCTTGTACATGTTGTTGATGAATTCTGCTGACTTGTGTTGCAAGGAGTAGGTGCTTCTCTCACTACTGCTGACTGGGGTTAAATCCTGTACATTCAAACTTTAAATTTCTGTATGTTAAATGAACGTAGGGAGCCAAGGTTATATACGTTCAGGTAGCAATTCCCAGGGTTCAAGACAGTCTGGCAGGGGTCCCATTTTATTTTAACCCCTATACTTTCTCCTTTCCTTTCGTTTAGAGAACGTCAGATCAAGTGTCCTCAATGTGAGAAGCTGTTCTTGAGGACAAATCACCTAAAGAAACATTTAAATTCTCATGAAGGAAAGCGGGACTATGTCTGTGAAAAATGCTCCAAAGCTTATTTAACAAAATACCACCTCACACGCCATCTAAAAATCTGCAAAGGACCGACCAGCAGCCTCTCAACCCAAGAAGAAGAGGATGAGGAGGATGAAGAGTCTTCAGAGGAAGAACTGATAAACCCTATCAGGACTGAAAACTGCAGACTGAATTCTAGTCTGTATGTGACAGATGGCACACGCTCTTGCCACAAATAAGAAATGGAGTTCCCAAAATGCTAAGTGACTCAGTTGATGAAAACCGTGTTTATCGAGCTGAGATTTGTACAGTAAACCTCTGCCCAGCGAATCAGGCCTTGGACCCTTCAGGAAAATGACGTACGTCCTTCTTTTCAGAGGGGTGCCCACAAAGCTTAAACCAATGTAAGGACCCACTTTCATCTGTTAACATTGTGCTGTTGGTGCTCTTGTTTGATGTGTCATGCATGACTTCCAGAACGAAACACAGAGACAGATCTTATTAGCCAACTGTTTGGAATGGGATCATTTATCCTCTCTTACAAATTAATGATAACTTCATTGACATAACAGTACAATGATCTGATTTTTCTGTGTAAGTTACTTTGGATCCAGTAGGAACTAGCTAAAGTGAGCATTCATTATACGCCAAAGGATTAATTGATCCCATATGCAGAAAACTATTTCCAGATGACATGACCGCAACAGCCCAGTGTAGGATCGAGACAGAAAAGCATGCTTGTGTTCACAACACAAGCTTCATTGAACGCGAGCCAGAGTTTTGCTACACAGTGGTTACAACCATGGTATTATCTGTACTATAACCTATAACCACTTTTTCTGGGAGGTGGGAATTTTGCTGCTACTGTATTTATGGAATGAATATGTCATTTAAAATCTGGTTCCTTATGGGAAACAATTAAAATATTGCTTTTTAATGTGTGCATTTATTACAGAACTCTTCCTGAAACTCCTTTTGGTCAAACAGGATGTTGTTCTTCTACACACAGTATCACTTCTGCCCAAAGCAGGAAAATATGTTGCTAGATAACTTTATAAGTGTACTGTATGTTTCAGTTTATAAAATTACTGAGATACCAAGGATGAAGTCCCTCAATTATTATAACTAGACAGATTAATTCCCCATTAAAGATGAGAAAAAGCCAGCCATAATGGGCCCCTTTGTTTATACAAAGTCTGATTTTTAAAAAAACGGTGCATGACTTTACCCAAGTAAGCAGACTTGGAGGTATTTCCTGCAACAGGATATGCCAAGTTCTGACTGCTCAGCTTGTCAGGAAAATAATTTATAAAACAAGCTTCAGCTTTCCATTAACCTGTCTTCAAAACTAGGCCAAAAAACCCCAAACCCCTGAGGTAGAGTACAAAGAAATCTGAAATTACCAGCCCTTTTCAAGGTAAAATACAACTCTTTATAGCATTTTTGGCATTAAATTATAGTTAAATGAATACAAAGAATTTTAAGCTACATTATGGTTCCATTACAGCTGGTGGATCACTGCTACTGCAGTTACCAGAATTCTTTGCTTCAGTTTCTGAGCTTGATTGGACAACTGCTAACCTCTGTCGTTTTCCAAAAACTTCATTCACTGTAACATAATAAGGATAATACCATTGTTAGGAGTACTTCAAGAACTATAACATCAAAAGCATTAAAGAAATCCTGATGGGTTTGAGCACCATTTTTTTTACTTTCACCCATGAACCTGGAGTAAGTTCTCTAGAAACTGGGGGTGACATTTCCTGCTTTTTTTTTTTTTTTGGCAAAAGTATCTCTTCTATGACCTCAATGCTTCAGGAATGGCTTTTATTGCAGTAGAAAGCATTGGCAGATTAGGAGGACAGTGAATCTTCTGTACTAACTTGACTCAACCAGGCATCTTCCAAGCTCTTTGGATTGTAATTAAGAAACGGGGGCTTCACACTTTGTATGGAGCACCACTGCTCATGTGTTCCTAATTCCTCTTCTCCCTCTCCTCTGCCACCCAGTCCACCTACCAGACTCCATCAGCAGATGGGATCTTTCTGCATTGGCAGTGCACCAATCATTGCTGGAGCCCAGCCAGCCTTTCCCCCAGGCAGCTGACCACTCCTGGGCTGCACAGGAAGACACCATCATGATAGAACGAAATAAACATGCAACTGGAGTCATCACAAATGAAAAATCATCACCTGCAGAAATGGTGCTGATGTCCCAGACACGAAGGCCTTGTCTTTCTCCCCCAAAGGCATAGACAAAAGGTAGATCTGGGCAACAGGCTGCACAGAAGAGGACACCCTGTAGGAAGAGAACCGAGATTCTACATGATCCTCTGCTGACCTGCAAATTCCCTCTTCAAATTTTTTTCTTAAGGTTTTTGATAAAGCTCCCCTTTTTGCACTCTGTCAAAATCTTGGCCACAAAAAGAGCTAAGGGATCCCACTAAACAGAAGAGATAACAGCATGAATTGTCTCCATCTGTCCTTAGCAACAGGAAACATTAACCCCATAATGGTGCCCTTGCAAGCCATAGTCTTGGCTAGTACTTATCCATACAAACATACTAATTTCATGTTCTTGGACTGGAAGAACAGAGCAAGTGTGTAGTGCTTAAACATACACTGGATTTGGATTTGGCGGGAGGAGGGACTTTTTGCCCAATATGCCCTGTAAAGGGACAATATTGGACACATATCACACACTTGATTATGAGTGGGCAAAGAGCTTCTCTCCAGATAGTAAACATCACTGTGTTATATAATTCTACATTTGCTCCTGATTCATTACCATAGAAAAGAAACATGCCTAAGAAAAACAAAATCTGTTGTTTAGGTTTTAAAAATGAGATTTAAATTACCATTTTCATATCTCGGGAATGGACCAAACTAGGTTTGTCTCCCAAGATGTCCCAAATTTTCACATACTTGTCTGATGAAGCTGTAACAAGACATCCTTTGATTTGGCTGCTTAATTGTAGCCCTGAAAAACAAAAGTTATAGGTCAAGGAGATAAGTCACAAAGGCATGCAATCCAAATATCAGCTGTACAGCTGAGTATGTGCCATGACCATGTGATTCACAAAGGGCTAGTGGTACAACAACACACATTCTCAATATGCACCAAAGGTTCACAGACTGTGGAAGAGTTTCTTCGCCTGGTATGCCCAACTCCTCCCCCTTCCCTTCCCTTCCCTGGCACAACAAGAGATCATAAAAACATTCTGCTTTCTTTTATTAGAATCTAAGTCAAGTGCAAATCTATCAGGGATGGCACAGGGGCATGCATAGGTCTTCAGGGGTGTGCATGCACGTTAACTGTTCTGTTCGTAGTGATGGTATCAGTTCATAATGAGACCCTTCACATTTGCTTCAAGTAGAAGGTGAGAGAAGAAATCATTTACCAGATACTTCCTCATTATGAGCTTTCATTGTGAAGACTGGTTTATGTGACCGGGCATCTAGACAGTACACAAATCCATCTTCTGTGCTGGCCTAGAACATAATATAGCACTATTAAAATGAGTTATCTATGGAGTTTCCAGGACAAAAGTCAATCAATCCTCTCACTGTTCTCAACTAGATCCCAAAGGGAGTGTGAAGGAAGGTCTATGACAATAACAGCAAATCATAGTCTGGGAGAATGAATCCTGCACATAAGAACATAGAAACATAAGAAGAGCCATGCTGGATCAGGCCAATGGCCCATCTAGCCCAGCTTCCTGTATCTCACAGTGGCCCCACCAGATGCGTCTGGGAGTGCACAAGACCAGATATCTGTCTCCTGATACCACTCCCCTGCATCTGGCCCTTGAAGTACCCTGGGTTTAAGCCTGGAGATTACACATCTCCATCATGGTTTGTAACCTGTGATGGACTTTTCCTCCAGGAATCTCCCCAATCCCCTTTTTGAAGGCATCCAGGCCAGATGCCATCACCACATCCTGTGGCAGGGAGTTCCACAGACTAAGTGTGCTGGGTGAAAAACTATTTTCTTTTGTCTGTTCTTACTCTCCCAGACCCTAGTTCTGGTATTTTGTGAGAGCGAGAAGAGCATCCCTCTATCCACTTTACTCGTGCCCTGCATTATTTTGTACGTCTCAATCATATCCCCACTCAGGCGCCTTTTTTTCCAGACTAAAGAGGCCCAAATGTTTTAGCCTTTCCTCATAAGGGAAGTGCCCCAGCCACTGTATGTATGTATGTATGTATGTATGTATGTATGTATGTATGTATGT
>JAHTLZ010003526.1:20134564-20229100 GCA_023846285.1 Phrynocephalus versicolor | reverse complement strand
TGTATGTATGTATGTATGTATGTATGTATGTATGTATGTATGTATGTATGTATGTATGTATGTATGTATGTATGTATGTATGTATGTAACTTCTATACTGCACCATCTAGCAAAATTGCTGCACTGGGTGATTCTTTCAAGAACATTTCTTCCTTACCAGGGTACTGAAGCATCAATAAATACCAGGCCTGAAGCTGTACTTAACTAACTTATCTGGTTCTACTCTACTGGTAGTATATTGGAAGACAAATATTTTAGGATGCTTGCTATTTATTTTAAATATTTTTACACCGCCTTTCTCCTTGGAGAAGACTCAAGGTGGCTTACAACAATGAAGGACAAAATACAAAGGAGACAGAGAGTATACAATAGTTATATAAAAAGTACGCCTTGGGTCCTTTTTCTAAGGAGAAAGGTGAGGTAAAAATACTCTAAAATAAATTAGTAAACATTAAATTAATAAATAAATTAACATTCAAATTAAAAACAATGACTGTGAAGAGGCATCTTACGTTATTAAAAAGGCAAAATGCAACTCTGAGATATGGGAAACTAAAAATAGAATAACACACAGCACTACAAATTCAGTCCAACCAGCAATGCATAACAATCCATCTAAAAATCAAATAACAGGTAGTCAGTCATTCAAGGAACATAAGAACATAAGAAGAGCCATGCTGGATCAGGCCAAAGGCTCATCTACTCCAGCTTCCTGTATCTCACAGTGGCCCCACCAGATACCCCTGGGAGCGCATGAGACCAGATATCTGTCTCCTGGAACCACTCACCTGCATCTGGCCCTTGACGTACCCTGGTTTTAAGTCTGGAGATTACACATCTCCATCATGGTTTGTAACCTGTGATGGACTTTTCCTCCAGGAATCTGTCCAATCCCCTTTTGAAGGCATCCAGGCCAGATGCCATCACCACATCCTGTGGCAGCGAGTGCCACAGATTAACAACGCGCTGGGTGAAAAAATATTTTATTTTGTCTGTTCTTACTCTCCTCAATTTGAGCGGATGTCCCCTAGTTCTGGTATTTTGTGAGAGGGAGAAGAGCGTCCCTCTATCCACTTGACTCATGCCCTGCATTATTTTGTACGTCTCAATCATATCCCGCCTCAGGCGCCTTTTTTCCAGACTAAAGAGCCCCAAATGTTTTAGCCTTTCTTCATAAGGGAGGTGCCCCAGCCCGGTAATCATTTTAGTCACTCTCTTCTGCACCTTTTCCAGTTCCACCATGTCTTTCTTGAGATGCGGTGACCAGAATTGTACACAATACTCCAGGTGGGGCCTTACTATTGTTTTGTATAATGGCATTATAATGTTGGCTGTTTTATTTTCAATCCCCTTTTTGATAATCCCTAGCATGGAATTGGCCTTCTTCACCTCTGCCACACATTGGGGAGACACCTTCATGGAGCTGTCCACCAACACACCAAGATCTCTTTCCTGATCCGTCACAGATAACTCAGAGCCCATGAGTTGATAGATAAAGTTTTGATTTTTTTGCCCCAATATGCATTACTTTACATTTGGCTACATTAAAACGCATTTGCCATTTTGTAGCCCATTCCCCCAGTTTGGAGAGATCCTTCTGGAGCTCTTCACAATCTTCTCTGGTTTTCACCACACGGAAAAGTTTTGTGTCATCTGCAAACTTGGCCACCTCACTGCTTATCTCTGTATCCAGGTCATTTATGAACAGATTGAAAAGCACCGGTCCCAGGACCGAGCTCTGGGGCACACCGCTTTTCACTTCTCTCCATTGTGAAAATTTCCCATTGACACCTACTCTTTGTTTCCTGGATCTCAACCAGTTCTCAATCCATAAGAGGCCCTGCCCTCTTATCCCCTGACTGTGCAATTTTCTCAGCAGCCTCTGGTGAGGGACTGTGTCAAAAGCCTTTTGAAAATCCAGATGGACTATATCCACCGGTTCACCCAAATCCACATGCCTGTTGACCTTTTCAGAAAATTCTAAAAGATTTGTCAGACAAGATTTACCCTTACAGAAGCCGTGCTGATTTTCTCTCAGCAAGGTTGGTTCTTTTATGTGTTTTAAGATTTTCTCTTGGATGAGGCTTTCCACCATCTTCCCTGGGAGAGATGTAAGGCTAACTGGCCTGTAGTTTCCCGGGTCCCCACTCCTTCCTTTTTTAAAAATTGGTGTGACATCCGCTATCCTCCAGTCCTCCGGCACTGTGGCCGTTTGAAGAGACACGTTGCATATTACCGTTAAGAGATCTGCAATTTCATTTCTCAGTTCCCTAATAACCCCTGGGTGGATGCCATCTGGGCCCGGTGACTTGTTAATCTTCAATTTATCAATTAGTCCGAAAACATCCTCTCTTTTAACCTGTATTTGATTTAATTCTTTAGTCAAGAGGGGCCGTTCAGGCAGCGGAATCTGCTCAAGGTCTTCTGTCGTGAAGACAGATGCAAAGAACTCATTTAATTTCTCTGCAATTTCCAAGTCCGCCTGAATCTCCACTTTTCCTCCCTCACCATCCAGAGGGCCAACTGGTTCTCTGGCAGGTTTTCTACTTCTAACATATTTAAAGAAGCTTTTATTATTACCCTTTATATTGGTAGCCATGCGTTCCTCAAAATCTTTCTTTGCCTCTCTTATCATCTTCTTACATTTCTTTTGCCAGAGTTTGTGTTCCTTTTTATTTTCCTCATTTGGGGAGGATTTCCATTTACAGAAAGACCTCTCCTTGCGCTTTAGAGCCTCTCTAACTCCACTCGTTAACCATGCCGGTGGCCTCTTGGACTTAAATGAGCTCTTCTTTCTTTGTGGTATACACTTGTGCTGGGCCTCTATTACCGTTGTTTTAAACAGACTCCATGCACTCTGAAGAGATTGGATTCTTCCAACCTTCCCCTTCAATTTCTTTCTAACTAGTTTCCTCATCTGAGGGAAGTTTGCCTTTCGAAAATCAAGGGTTTTTATGTCTGATTTGCTTGACACTCTTCCTCCAACATGCATGGCAAAGGAAATTGCAGCATGGTCACTGTTCCCGAGGCTCAGTAACATTCACATCCCTGACCAGGTCTTGAGTATCACACAGTATTAGATCCCGAGTTGCCTGTTCTCGGGTGGGCTCCATGACAAGTTGCTCTAAGGCACAGTCATTCAGCAAGTCGAGAAACCCAGTTTCTCTTTCTTGCCCGGAGCTCGCATTGTCCCAGTCAATGTGGGGATAATTGAAGTCCCCCATGATTACTATCCTATCTCTCTTAGAAACCTCCATGATTTCTCTCCTCATTTCAAGGTCCCCCCTCAAGTTTTTAATCTGGTGGACGATAGAATACCCCAACTATCACATCACTCCTTGGGCCTGGTAGTTTAAACCACAGTGATTCTATGGTGGAGTCAGACCCTCTGTCAATCTCCATTCTGCTGGATTTTACCCCTTATTTGACATAGGTGGCCACTCCTCCTCCAACCCGCCCCTCTCTATCCCTTCTATAGTTTATAGCCTGGGATTGCTGTATCCCACTGGTTCTCTACATTCCACCAGGTTTCTGTTATGGCTATTATATCTATGTTATCCCTAGCTGCCAAATGTTCAAGTTCTCCCATCTTTGCTCGGAGGCTTCGAGCATTGGCGTAGAAGCACCTGTACAGTGGGTCCTGCAACAACAGCTGCTCCTCTGTTATTTCCCCCCCCCACAGCTATTATTTTCAGTAGACAAACTATCACATTCCATTATTCTCCCAGTGCTAATACCTGCTATGTAATCTCTATGTGATTCTCTACCCTTTCCAACCTCATTCCCCGCGGATGAGGTGTTCCGAACCGGATGCCACTCAGCTCCTGTCGGCTTTCCCCTAGTTATCAGTTTAAAAGCTGCTCTGCAGCCTTTTTGAGGTTGAGTGCCAGCAATCTGGTCCCATTATGATTCAAGTGCAACCCATCCCTCCTGAACAGGTTTGGCTTGTCCCAAAATGTTCTCCAGTTCCTGACAAATCTAAAGCCCTCCTCTCGACACCATCACCTCATCCACGCATTGAGGCTTCTGAGCTCTGCCTGCCTGGCGGGTCCTGCACGAGGAACAGGTAGCACTTCTGAAAATGCTACCTTGGAAGTCCAGGACTTCAATCTTCTTCCTAACAACCTGAAGTTGACTTCCAAAACTGACCGCTTGGCCTTCCCGACATCATTGGTACCAACGTGTACCATGACCACTGGCTCCTTCCCGGTTCTCTGTAACAAGCTGTCTAGATTTCTCGTGATGCCTGCAACCTTTGCACCTGGCAGGCAAGTGACCATACGGTTATCATGCTCATCATAAATCCATCCCTCTGTATTTCTAATTATAGAATCCCCTAGCAGGAGCTTCTCTCTTGCAGCCTGTTCATCTACATGTACCTGATCCTGTATCTCATCAATTGTGATGAGGGAGAGATCCTCAAGTGGAACCAGTTGTTCCTCTGTGTGTACCTCATGTGGTGTGAAGAGGGAAAGAGCCTCAAATTGATTGTGCATTATGAGACTCTCTGAGCGATCCCTTGCCCTTCTACTCCTTTGAGTCACATTCCTCCACACATCTACTTCCTGAGTTGGGGAAATGAGTTCATCCTCAGAAGTGTGCCCTGACTCTTCTTGGACCTGGATAGTTTGTTCCGCTCTGTCCAAGAACCGCTCAGGCTCCAAGGAAAGGTTGTCTGAAGAGAAAGGTCTTTGCCTGCTTGTGGGAGGTCAGCAAAGATGATACCTCCTGGCCTCCTGTGGGAGAGCGTTCAAAAGTGTGGAGGGAGCAATGTAAAAGGCTCTCTTAGCACCCAACCTGACTGGGAGATATGGTCTTTGAGGTAATTTGGACCCAGGCCATCTAAAGACAGCATTTTGAATTGTGCCTGGAAACTGGTTGGCAGCCAGTGGAGCTGCTGTAACAAAGTGTTATGTGATCCCTATAATTAGCCCCAGTTAGGAGTCTGGGTACTAAACTTTCAACCCACTGAAATGTCCTGAGACTTTCCATCGGGAGCCCCACATACAGTGTTATAGTAATTTTGAAGTGACTGGGTGATAAATACCCAGTGGAAGGAACAGGATGCTAAAAAGGCATCAGTACTCTTTATACTTACTAAAAAATGATGAGGAGAAAAATGATTCCAAGTCACTCTTTCAACCTGTCCACTAAACCGCCAGATTCTATGGTTATCTTGTGGACTTCGGCAGTCATACAAAATGGCTGATCTGAAAAACAGCATCAAAATTTGACGAAAGTTCAGTGTCAAAGTTTTTTAAAAAGTGAACTAAAATTCAGTAATTCAATCAAATGTACAAAGGGCTTTAAAAAGCTAATTTAAAAAAAACTCTCATGTTCCAGGCAAGATACTATAAAAAAAACTTAACTGCAATTCCTGAGGCTATAAAGTAGAGCCTGACAAATTAGAATTCCCATGATAATTTTTGCAGCTCCAGAAAACCACCAACCTCCTTCTAGGCATCTCCCATCACCCCCAATAAAGATCAAAATCTACTTGTGAAAGAAATCACCTCACTTTGTGCTCTAAACCTCCCCTTTCATCTAAGCTTATCCACAAGGAAGAGTATAAAATCTCAGTCAAAATTAGGCGACTCAGTGTCACAGCTAAAAGCTGAACATGTTTAAGAATCAATCAATTCAAAATTAATTGAGGAACGTAAATACATGTTTTAAGTATCTGGCTGAAATCCTGTTGCATATCTTGCACTGCATATGGCTGATGGCATCTTTAACATGGCCATTTTTCTTGGGGGCTCTAGGATTGTGCTGTATATGTAGTCTTTAATTTCCAAAACTCATGACATTTGGGGTGACTTTACTGGCAGTGTCAATTTTCAGAAATTCAAGACTCCCCCTTGTCCTGGTTTCCATACTATTCCAACGATCATGCAGCTGTTATTTTATATATGAAACAGTGAAAGTAAAACATTTACTTTCTTACTTGTCGTAAGAACCAGAAATTAGAGTCTGTGATTCAAACGGATGAAACTGCAATGTCTGTACCTATAAAGATAAGAAACACATTTACACCAAAATTCAGTTTTACACTGTATGCATGGTCACTTTATAGGTGCTTGGTGCTGCAAAAGTAACCTAGTCAAACTCCATTTTCAATGGGCTTTCTGGTTTGCAAAGAGATGTGTGATTTTGTTGTTTTCGAAGTTATAAATATTCTAAAATAAAAATTCTTGGCTAGAATGCTAGATTGTTCGTTTTTAAAATCCTGTATCAGCAAAAAAAAATAGGTTTTACATGCTAATCTGTGTACAGAATTTTGTTTTGAGCTAGTAAATCACTAAATTGCTACAAACCTGTTTTGGTTTGTAGAAGGATTTCATATAGTTTTAATTCCATGCATACTTAATAAACACTACAACAGAGTCTCGTGGTACCTTGAAGATGTTACTGCATTCTATGGGCAAAATTACTGCACTCTATAGGCAAAATCCTGTTGCTGTTACCTTCACATTGGTATAACCCAGACTATACAGTATTCCCATTAACATGTGAAATTATACTGGATTAACAAGTAACTGTTGATGTAGCACAAAAAAGGAATACTCAGGAGTTTCTGGTGTATAACCAAGATTTTTTTATTTAAAACAGGCCTTTTTCAGCATTCATCTCACTGCAGTACAATCAGAAAAGACTATGTTCTACCAAACTACTAACTGACCTGGTACTTTGTTGGGATGGCATTATTTACTCTACCTCACAACATGAGAGGGCAAAGTTGAAGGCAAATGTCAGAGATAGTTTCCTCTATTTTTCATTTCTGTTGTAAAGCCAAGAAATTGTTCCAATACAGTGGTACCTTGCAAAATTAATTTGTTCTGCAGGTCACTTCATTTTACCAAAATTTTGTTTTGCAATGCGCGGTTTCCCATAGGAATGCATTGAAAACCCATTAATCTGTTCCGGAGGTCAGAAAAAAGGCAAAAAGGGGGAACAGATTACATTGGTTTTCAATGGATTGCTATGGGAAGGCTATCCCAATGCCAGAAAAGACGGGAACAGCCTTTCCCCCCCTTTGGTGCCGTTGGGTTTTTGAGAGCCTCTGATCGCAAGGAGTGACGGGAAGGGGGTGTCAAAACTCTCCACCCCCAAAGATGGGAAAGGGCTTTTGCGGTCTTTGGGAGGCAGTGAGTTTTTGAAAGCCTGTCCCAACCCAGCAAAGCAGGGGAAAAGCTCTCCTTTACTGGGTTGGGTGGGGGGAACCCCACAATCAACGGCAGTCAAAGGCTACTCTGCACAGCCCAAAAGACAGCTGGTTTTGACAGGACCTGTCAAAATCAGCTGTCTGTTGGGTTGTGTGGAGCAGCCTTTGGCTGCTGGTTGCTTGAGGAGTTTTCTCCCAAGTCCAGTAAAGGGGGAAGCTTTCCCATGCTTTACTGGGTCGGGGCAGCCAGCAAAAGCCCTTTCCCAAAGACAGGAAAGGGCTTTTGCTGTTTAGGGGGGTGCTTTCAAACTTGCCCGCTTGTTCCCTTGCTGCGCCGGGGCAGCCTGGATTGGAGGCCAGGCTTTTGAATCTTCCCCTTGTTGCACGATGCAAAGAGGGGGCAGTTGGCATGGGAAATTCGAAAGCCTGGTCTTCGATTACAAAAAGGCTTTTGGCTTCTTTGATGCCAGTGCCTCTTTGCGATCCAAGGTCCCCCTCCCTCAGGCTTCCTAGCGCTATAGCAAGACCCAAGTCCACCTTTCACAGGGTCCCCCTATATTGCTGGGAAGCCTGAGGGAGGGGGGGCTTGGATCGCATCAAAGGAGCAGAAAGCCTTTTTGCAATCAAAGTCTAGGCTTCTGAATTTCCTGCGCCAACAGGTCCCTCTTTGCATGGTGCAACAAGGGGGAAATTCGAAAGCCTGGTCCCCGATCCTGGCTGCCCCATTGCAGGAAGGGGGGTGAGAAGGTGAGTCACCCCTTGTCTGCTTACCCCCACCCCGGTCGGGGAAGCCAGCAAAACCCCTTTCCCAAAGACAGGGAAGGGCTTTTGCTGTCTTTTTGAAAACACTTTCAAAAACCCACCGCCCCTAAAGATGGGAAAGGGCTCCCAACTCAGCAAAGTTAGGAAATGCTCAGGGCTGTCCATGAGAAAAATAATTCTACATGCACAGCACATATAATAAACCAACAATAGGCCCAAATTCATGTTTATGCTCTACCTGCTAGCTCTTAAGGGAATTCAGTTTCCTCGGTTTTGTTGTTGTTGCTGTCAGCAACGACAAGGGACAAGGCCTGGCTGTTCCTCTTGAAGCATGAACATACCTTGTCTGTGTGAAGAGAAAGCGTTGCTGCTGGTGTGCCCTGGGACATGTCCCAAAGGATTACAGAATGGTCTGCTGATCCACTTGCCAACACAGATCTGAAACAAACACAAATTCTTATTTGCATGAAGAAAATACAAGGATGAAGGGCAGGCACACAAACATCTCACATCCATTTGTCTTATTCTTCAACCCTGCTCATGTCTTAAAAGATACAAAGCATTTGAAAAGGTATTAGAAGCAGGGCTGCCTAAAAGACAGATTATATGTTTCTTGTTTGATTAAATGCTGGCAGCTTGATTGACATATGCCTGAAATGACAACTGATTAACATCAATGAAAAACCAAGATTAGGAAACAACGGATGCAATTTTCTACCTGATCCGATCATTCTGGATGTACAAGATTATAAACATGAAAGAGATGTGAAGATTCAGAGCGCTGTCTAGTCATTTGCATTAGATGTTCCATGTTTTCATTATTGGATTTTAAATGACTTTAGAATTTCTAAGGCAAAATCAGGAATCTATTTTCAATATTATTCTTCAATAGCAGCCAGTAGCTTTATATTTTTTACCTGAGTTGCTTATTCCATGAAAGATCAAGAACTGCATCAGTATGGCCTCCTTGACTGTCTTCTTTTGACAAGCTCTTCACAGAAAAACATTAAGAAGTTTGAATTGCTTCCACACATAATAAACAACAGCAAACATGGTTAATTTAACCATCTGATGCTCCTTTAGACAGCCAACCAAAGACAAGGACACATTACAAGATAAACAGAGAAGGGAAAAGGTACTTTCTTCTGATTACATTTTGCAGAATCGCCATTCGTTAAACTGTGTCTAAATCCCATTCTCTAATAACAAGAATGATCAACTTTTCCTGTTTATTCATATTAATTCCCATGCAGAAAGTTCCTAATTTTTGAGGTTAATTCTACTTAGCTTTTATCTCTAACCCCACTGACAAAGATAAAAAGCTGTTGTGTAACAGAGGAGTGCAATCACTCTTGCCAGACATACTTAGGGTTTGCATGTGGTGCCTTTTGCATTTAACAGTTGTCTTCTGCTATTAAGCTGCAGCACATTCTAAAGGCAGAGCCACACTCTGCCACCATCCCACCTTGTGCAGAGCTTAGAAAAGGGGCTCTAAACCAGGGGTAGCTCAGGTGTTCTTGGCCTGCAGTTTCCAGAAGGCTTCACTTCCAAATGTGCAGGACAAGCTTTCTGAGAGTTGCAGTCCAAGAACATCTGAGTTACCTAACGTTGGGAGACAATGGCTTAGAAGACAAAAGTACACCATTCCCCTAAGTTCCCCGAGTATATTTTTCATTTTTCTCACACTTTGTTTTGAGGAGTCTCTTCATAAAATAGATTTCAAAAGCTACTGCTCCTGTTCTTTCTAATGCACTCAGCTCCTCAGCTGAACTCTCAGGCCGTCCCTCATCTCTTTTCTTTAGCAAATATAGCTACAAAAATGTTCTCCTGACAAACCTTTCAACATAAATGCCACTGAAAAGAAATCTGTGCTACCTCTTTCTAATGGAGAGCATTTTGCTCCAATTTCCAGGAGTATCTAGTTCTATAACACCCACTCAACCTCCAATGCATTTTGAAATGTGAAGAGTAATCAATAGCTTGGAGGTTTAATATTTAGGCAAAGGGAGCAGCTCCATTTGGTCCTTGACAATGTTTTCACTGACTGACTTACCTTCTTTCCTTTCTTCTTCTTCACCTTTGCTTTCTTGCTTCCAAGCGTAAAGACTGGTTCTAAAGAATCCACTATGTCAAGGTCCCATATTTCAATAACAGGATTCATTGTGCCGACAGCAACGTAATTTCCTGAAGAGAAAGCACACCCCATGTTGAGTTAACTCATACTTCTATACCTCACTTGGTCAAAATTGCATCAGTGTCAGTCAGGAAGCAGTTTATGGTTTTCTTAGACCTCAGGAGAAACTAGTTACAAGCAAATGTTAGAAATACAACAGCATCCAAACACCCCAACAACCAAATGTGTCATTGCAGTTCTACAACCCTTTCTAATTTATAAGAGTACAGTAATCCCCCACCGATCGTGGGGGTTAGGGACTCGAAGCAACCCCGCAATAATGGAAAATCCACGATATGCAGATGCTGGGTCAGGTTGGGACTGGGGGGCCTATCTGGGGCCTCCTACACTTACCTGAGGCCTGTCGCTTGCCCGAACAGGGTTCAACAGAAACCATTTCTGGGACCTCTGACAGGCCAGTTCAGGGAAGCACCAGTCCTGGGTAAGTGCAAGAGGCCTCAAACAGGCCCAAGCAGCTTACCCCAGGGGGCTTTGCCTTTCATATACTGTGCGATATACCTGGAATGCACTGTATGAACAGCAAAATGGAGGGGGACCATTGTACAGTACTATTTGAAAAAAAAAACTCAACCATATAGCTTTTAAAATGAAGCACAAATCATTGGTGGGGGCAAAAGAAAATAGTGGTGCTCATATATGTCTTGCTATCTAGAAAGTACCAATTTAGGCTTTATTAAAACATTTAAAAAACATGTTATTTAATTCACCTGTAGAATTGTCAGGATTAGGGTCAAAGTTCATCCATTCCACGCTTAACGGGTACGCAGATAAAATGAGATCATGATGGATGTAAAAGGAATCTTCTTCATGATTATAAACTGGAAAAAAAGTTTCCCACATGTGAATAAGATGAAAACTAGCTAGTCAACAAATAACATTCTTATTTCTAAAACACGTGCAGAAAATACATATTTTATTAGGGTGCAGAATAAGGCCAATGGTATCCGAAGTTGAATTAACAACAACATGGTAAACTTCTTATTGATTATGACTATCTCAACCCGATGGGAGACATGAAGCCTAGAAGATTCCTAGACTCCAACCATGAACAAGACATATAACTTTTTCCTCCAGTCAAATATTATTTTAGACCAATTTCCCTGACTTTCCCTAACCAGTTCCTCTTTAAAGTGGCAACCCTGTAAAGCATTTCTAGTCTCCCTTCATTTAGGAATAAAGCAGACTCAGGAAGCACAGGACATGCTGATTGATAAAATGCTAGCAACCTTCAAATTGTTAAAGCAGAAACTAGTGCAATTTGAGACAGCTTACACAACTTGTGAATTGCAAAATTTTGCATACAATAGAAACATAGAATCATGGAGTTGGGAAGGATCAATATGGCCAGAGTCCAACTGTCAATACTGGGACCCAAGTTAAGGTATATCTGACAGACAGTTTTCTAACTTTCTCTTGAATGCCTCCAGTGTTGGAGTGCTCACTACCTCTTGAGGTAACAGGTCCCACTGTTGTACTGCACTAACAGTTATGAAGATCTTCCTGATATTCAACTGAAATATGTATTCCAATAACTTGGGCCCATTATTACATGTCCTGAAGTTAAGAATGACTGGAAACAGGCCCTGCCCCTCCTCTGTATGAGTCTTTCAAGTATTGGATGAGTGGCATCACATCAAGCCCTCAGGCTTCTTTTCCCAACACTAAACATGCCCAGTTCTTTCAGTCTGTCCTCATAGAACTATGTAATATATAACAAACAGGTAGGAAGAATTCAAACATGGTAAATGGATCTCAGTTTATGAAAATAATAAGACTATTTTAATACTGCATTAAAAACAGAAGAATACTCACCGTGGACTTCTAAACTGCACTGGTCCTTGTCTACTCTGCCACATACAACCAGATTGTCACTGGGTTTTATCACAAAGTCCTCTTGCTCATATTGTTCCTAAAAAAAGACTAACACTGAGGCATTTCCAAACTAATCTTCCAAACATTCTCCACACAGAATGCTCTACAGTTTTATATTATTTCTATAGCCCCATAGTGGGCAATACAGTTATCCCCCTACCTTTCGTGGTTCATATACTGCGGTCCCGGTATATCGCGGGTCCGCAGTATATGAAAAAAAAAGCCCCCTGGGGTAAGGAGGAAAGGCCTTCCCAGGCCCATCAGAAGCCCCAAAAGTGCTTCCCCGCAAACTGGAAGTGACCTCCAGATCACTAGAAAGCCCTTTTGGGGCCTCTGCGGGACTGGAAAGCCCCTTGCAGGCCCGCTTTGGGCAGCGCCAGGCCTGGGGTAAGTATAAGACCCCCCAGAGAGCCCAGTCCCAACCTGACCCAGCATCCGCATATTGCGGATTTTCAATTATTGCGAGTCGGGTCGGGTCCCTAACCCCTGCAATAGGTGGGGGTTTACTGTATGCAGCTCCCAAGACCCCTCAAACATTCACTATTAATATTTTTCTCTGTTTCCTGTGTATCTATTTTCACCCAACTTTCTTGATTTCTGCAATGCAATTTCAGTTTGGGGTGCAAAGCGTTTTACCATCTTCACTGTTAAATCCTTGGGAATTTGAATACTTCATTGATGTGCTGCAGATCACCAACCCTATCTTCAGCTAGCCCTCAGACAAAAGCAAAGGAAAAGGGGGGGAAGCCTCAAAAACCAATTTGGGCATGAAGAGCTTCAGATAAGCATATAATTAAAGATCAAGGAAGACTGAAGGAGTTTGGAACAATCTGACAACTGAGGTCATCCCAACTGCCTTCAAAGTTGTCAAAATATAAAAGAACAAAAATCAGAAAGTTATGTCACATCTAGGTTTTCAAATTATAAAAGAACAAAATTTAAAAAGAGAGGCACCATCTAGTGTACATCCTGCCGAATGAATGCCACAAGTAGTCTAACATTAAAAAGGCATTTCCATTATTCAAATATCCTTTACAAATGTAAAGCTGCCCCCCCCCACAACATTTAACACTGGTCAAAGGCCTAATCAACATACTGAAAAACAGAACAAAAAGTAACTCCCCATACCCCAAAATTAAGCAAAGTAAATTCACAGACAGTGGCTTCAGCCTCAGTAAACATTTTGGCTGTATTTCCAATAGCCTGCAGACTTCCTAGCTCAAAAGAAAATACAATACAAGGAAATGCTTTAACACTCACTGTATTTTGAAGAGTGACATAAGGATCACTTTCATTACTTGCATATACTGTAAGGCCTGCCAGGGTCTCTCCAAGACTCTCGGTACCTGTAAAAATATTTCATGAAATACCCCCTTTTCTTTCGATCTTTCCCAATGAATTCTCAAGAATTCAAAAGGTTGCACACCATTTTGTGGCACTTGAAGTTAATACGTTGTATTAATAAAGTTAATTTTTATTTTGGACTTTTTTCTCCTATGTGCTGGCATGGTTCCTTTTGCTTTCTGTGTAACCATAGGGTCTTTATTCATCCTCTGGAAGTCCCAAGAGACAAAAGAGGAATATCTGTTGGGGATAACATTGTGGATGTGGGTTTAATCATGGATCAGTAAACATGATGATTCTAACTGTAAATCTCACTCATTACAAATGCTGCTTGATCAGACAAAGGATTTCTCTGAACATCAGATACTCTCCATGAAGCCCCCAAACAGAACATGTTGCATGAATAAATTCATTGCTGCTGGTGAAATCCAAATGCTGCTACTTGCTAGGAATGAGATTTTTTTTATTTATTCTTGAAGACTTTCACAGACAGGATCTGATAGTTGTTGTGAGTTTTTTGGGCTGTTTGGCCGTGTTCTGGAAGTTTTTCTTCCTGACATTTTGCCAGACTCTGTAGCTGGCATCTTCAGAGGGCCCTCTAAAGATGCCAGCCACAGAGTCTGGGAAAACATCAGGAACAAAAACTTCCAGAAGATGGCCAAACAGCCCGAAAAACTCACAAGAACTATCAGATCTTTTTAATTGTTTGGACTACAAACCCCATAATTCTCCATTTTGGGTGTTCTCCCTGAAGGATCCACATCCAAATACACAACATGTCTAATCTGAAGAAAAGGGTTGACTTAGACCCCCATGCCTTTTGTTGAGGAAAAACAGGATTACTTTAAACAAATAAAACATACTCCTCACTCAAGTTTCAGACTCCAAATTCAGTAAGTATTTGAAAGATCTTCTTAGGATAGAGTAATAAACTCTAAATGAACAGTGAAGATGGATGCTGCCTATAAGGCCATCATGTTCACACTCACCCCACCCCACCCGCTCCATGCAGGAATACAAATTAAAGCATATCTGTTAGGTCGTTGTCCAAATTCCGCTTGAATACCCCCAGTGCTGGAGCCCCAACACCTCTTGAGGCAACCAGTTCCATTGAGGTGATTGATTCCAAGGCACTCCTAGCCTATTTTCAAATATCCACTGATCATTGAAACACCTGTGAGCTATGCAGCATTTGAACTTAAGACTCCCTTAATATTAAATCTTACATCAAGTCATGGCAGCTATTTTAGACTTATATTCCAGACTGCAAAGCACATAGATCTGTATCTTTACAGGGCCACTTTCAAAAAACATGTGGACAGAAGGAAGCAGAGCAACAAGACTGATGTTACCTGCAGTCTCATCATCATAATTATCCAAATCATATTCTGCCAACTCATCATCATCCAACTTTTCTGTTTCATCTTGGTCTTCTTCTTGAGAGGCAGACCTCGGTGCCTCAGCATCAGCCACTTCCATGACATCAGCTGAGACATCTTCCTGTTCATCATCATCACTAGCATCTGTCCTTTACAAAAGAAGTTAAGTATGAATACATTCACAAATTGCACATTTGCATGTCACATGAATTTCACCATCCTGCCTTTAATGTCCTGCACAATTCTACATCCCTACTATGTGCATCATTATGCAAGCCTAGATAAATTAATAGGAAGCAAATCCCACTGAAAGTGAGATGTACAGTACAGTGGTACCTTGTATAAAGGAATTAATTTGTTCCAAATGAAATTATGTTAAGCAAATTTTCCTTTATACAAATTCCCATAGGAATGCATTGAAAACGGAGTGATCCCATTTTATGTTGTACGGATTCTCCCCATAAGCGATTACGTTAAGCAAATTTCCCCTATCTCTGGAATTGTTCATGTTGTACAAATTTTATGTTATACAAGCTGTTTGTTATACAAGGGTCCACTGTACTCCCAAGTAGAGATGGGATAGAATCATAGAATCATAGAGTTGGAAGAGACCTCAAGTGCCATCTAGTTCAACCCCCTGCCATGCAGGAACCCCCATCACAATATTTCTGACAGATGGCCATCCAGCCTCTGCTTAAAAACCTCCAAAGAAGGAGACTCAACCACCCTCCGTGGCAGCATATTCCACTGCCGAATAGCTCTAACTGTCATGAAGTTCTTCCTAATGTTCAAATGGAATATCTTTTCCTGTAGTTTGAAACCATTGCCCCGAGTCCTAGTCTCTGAAGCCATGGAAAACAAACCTGTTCCCTCTTCAATATGACATCCTTTCAAATATTTAAACATAGCTATCATATCCCCTCTCAGTCTTCTTTTAGAGAGGCTAAACATTCCCAGTTCCCTAAGCCGTTCCTCATAAGACATTTCCTCCAGACCCTCAACCATCCTGGTAGCCCTCCTCTGCACCCGCTCGAGGTTGTCAACATCCTTTTTAAATTGAGGTGCACAGAACTGGACACAGTACTCCAGGTGGGGTCTGACAAGAGCAGAATAGAGTGGTACTATCACTTCCCTTGATCTAGACACTATGGTTCTGTTGATACAACCAAGAATTGAATTGGCTTTCCTGGCTGCCGCATCACACTGCTGACTCATGTTCAATTTGTGGTCCACCAAGACTCCCAGATCCCTTTCACAGGTACTGTCCTCCAGCCAAGTATCCCCCATCTTATATTTGTGCAATTTATTTTTTTTACCTAAACGTAGTACCCTACATTTCCCTCTGTTGAAATCCATTTCGTTAGCTTTGGCCCAGCACTCTAGTCTGTCAAGGTTGAACCTTGGTTCAGAGGTTCATGCCACATGTTCCCTTCCCTCGACTCCCCAGTCAGTTACTCACTACCGAATTGGAGCACCCTCCTTTCTGGCGGCTCCACCAAGCCTTGGCTGAAACACTTGTCTGATTGGGTGATCAGCCCAGGAGGTGTGGCAGGGCAGTCTGTGTTCCTGTTGGAGAGTGGTCAAACAGAGGAGGACGACAGCAGCATGAGCTGGCTGGTGAGTGGGGGGTCCGGCTGGGGAGGCAGGGCAGCACCTGTACTGCCATGTAGGTGCACAAGCAAAAAAATCAACAAATGAAGATTTGTGCACATCTCTACTTCCAGGTGAAGGATTCAGCTGAAAGTCCCACACCAACTTCCAGGAGACTCACTCAAGCCACTAACAACCCATAAGTCAACAGCAAAGTCACACTTCTACTTTGCTAAGATGGAAGAATCTTGTTGACGTCTAAACAAAACATTTCTCATTGTATCAATCTCTCCCCATCTAAATCAGGGGATGGCAACTTGCAGTTATTCAAAAGCTGTTGGGTCCCAATTCTAGTCATCTCTCACCTGTGGGATGCTGGTTAGGGTGGAGGGAAGCTGTAGTCCTGGGGGGGGGGGTAATAATTGTTCTCCTCTCCCTACATTTCTACACACAGTGACAAAAATAAATTACATGTATATCCATTGGTTTCAGAGAGCTTGAATATATCTAGTCAGCTCATGTAGTCAAACCCTTTTCTGTTATTCAAAGCCTCAATATTGTTTTGAAAGTGCCTTCCTTCCTTTGTGGGTTAAACCTAAATTCACAATCCTGCTTTTCTTACAATTTTGGTTGAAGTTAAGAAATACCTACTGCAATCTTTCCTTGGCTTCAGAAATCAAGCGTGTCAACTCTTCCTTGTCAAGCTGGATCTACAAGGGACACATGATAGAAAATCAACAGAATTACAATTAAATAATATTAGCTTTGTTCGGAGCCCAAGGTTGGGAGTTCATTTTCTCAATGTGCCTTCTTGACAGGGGCTTGACTTCCAGCCCTGTAGTTCTAAGATTATCAGAGATTATTAGAATATTATGAAAATCAATAAAAATTAAACACAACATAAGGCGTTAAAATTCCTGCTGCAAAGCAGTCATAAAATAACTCCAGAACTCTGTTGGCAATAATAAGATGACCTGTGGGGGGAAGCTAAAACCCAAAGGAACTATTTGTTGTGTTTCATAAACAAATATTAACTGCTTTGTGGGGAAAAGCAGGGCACAAATTCTGAGGAATAAATGGCAGATATATTCCAACACAGAGACTCAGTGGCAGCATTTATATTTTCAACGGGAAAGGGAATACAAATTTTCTGGCCCCACTTTTTTTATAATCAAGCATTCTTTCTGGCACAAAGTAGCTTTAATTAAAGTAACGCAGGGCACATTTATAAGTTAGGTACAGCCCTGCTGAAGTCAGAAGATCACACTTAGGAGTAATGAAGCTGGAATCTGAGTTGGAAATTTGTGGAGATACGTCTGTTACAAACGGCGCAGTAGGTTCCATCATAGCACCCAGCTTGAACACGAGTTCAATATTTTGTTTAGAAAATTGTTTTCTGTTTTAAAGAGGGGGAATTATGGGTCTGTTGAGCTCGAAAACGTAATGCTAGAATGGCTAAGGGGTCTGCAAGGGGGAAAAAAACCCATTGCTTCCACTTAAAGCAGAACACTTTTAAAGGGGGCAAATGAGGGAAGCCAAAAGGAGGAAGGACAAGGGGCCACAACCCCGTGGTCTCACCTTATCAGGCGTTTCCTTGGCAACGCCTCGAGGAACCCAGCCAGCGCATGTCACAGGGCAGCTCATAGCTCCCGCTTGCCGAAAACGAGGCAACCCTTCACCAGGGCGCTTCCTCGGCTGCTCAGAAACGTGCGTGTCTCTTCCGGCTTCGAACCTCCCGGAAGTTCCGCCCTCGCCCTATCACCAGCAGACGCCCCCGCGATGCCCTATCAGATTTTGAGAGACGCCGGAAATCGTAGCACGATGTTGCGTGACGTCATCAAGGAGCGTCGGGCGGAGGTGCTTGATAAAGGAATGGCGACGGCATCTTCCGCTTTGTGACGTCAGCTGTTGCTAACCGAGGGAAGGCAGAAAGGCTCCGGGCTTCGGTCCGTTCCTCTCGTGTCCAGCGGGATTAACTAAAGCGACTCGGGTGGGAGGGAGGCGTTTAAACTTTTTTGCGCCACTTAAGTAAACCCCGTTGAACTCAATACGTGACTTACTTCCGAATCCAAGCATTTAGATTTGCATTCTCTTATGCGACTAGAATACTGTATGCGTATGTTCCCTTTCACACGTGAATTTGGGTGACCGTACGGCTCCACCGGACACGCGTCTAGGTTCAGAGAGAGTAATGGTCGCCGAATTTGCCCATCAGAAAAAAAATGTTCAAAAATCTACCGTTGGGCAATGACCATCCAAATATTACCAAAGGATGTGCATTCTTTTGAATTCTGCACGATAAGTGATTAAAAAAAACATATGAGAGGAATAAATAGAAAATGACAAAAAAAGTTGGACTGGACATTTTCTGCCCATATTTTTGTACTTCCTTGCTTGTTCACTTTTTACTGACTGCTTTTTTTGGTAGATGTTCCTAGATGAAGTCCCCCTGCCCCCAATATCCTATTATTTCTAATGAAGACATCCAGAGAATTCAGAAGGCTGTACTGCATTTTGTGACATTTTGGTCACTCCTTACAATATTATTGCCCAGCTACTGTATGTATTTTGGTGTTTAAGGTTGCTAACTTGTTTCCCTCCTTGAATATTGAGTATTGTCTACACCAGTGGTTCCCAACCTTGGATCCTCTGATGTTCTTTGACTAAAATTCCCAGCAACCTTCATTTGCTGTCCTAGTTGGGGTTCCTGGGAGTTGCTGTCCAATAACATCTGGGGACTCAATGTATTTTCTTACTGGAATCCAACTAATAATTCTGATATGTAATGCTGGATGTACATTTAGTGATGTATGTGTATAAATCTTTCCCTCTCCATCATTGTGCTTCCTGTAAGAAATTTTAAATAATAGTTTTAAAGTTTAAAAAAAAATTAAAATAATCATTTTGGCTCTACAAGGACCAACCTTCAGTTGGCCCATTAGCATAGTGGAATGCAGTTTCACAGCTGAAATCTGAGCCGTATTGCTAACAAATACAACCATGCAAGATTTCATGAGTTACATTTGTGGCCCTAATAAGAATGAACTGGTTATCTCTGCTGAAGTGTAAGCAGTTGATGAATGTAGAGTTTTGCCTGACCTGGCAATTGTTACAAGTTTATTATCCATAAAAACATATTTCAATGTCAACAATTAATTAAATATCATAATCCAATATTGCTCACCACAGTAATATATAATTTGACAAAACATGGCTGATCTGACAAGAATATTTTGCAGGCTAACAATATATATACTTAGATATATGTATATAGATATAGGTATCTTTCTTATTAAAGAATTTCATAATGCCAGAAGTCATGCAAAAAATTCAGAGCAGTAAACACAATGGGAACAATCATTTGTTGACATTACCAAAAACATTCAAATACAGAAACAGTAGGCTCTAGTTAAATATATACATACACTGTATTGTTTTTGTGGTCCCTTCTTTGTTATAATGAAGCATTGCTCTCACCCCACAGGGTCCTTATTAAAAGAAAAAAAATAGGATCGGGAGTATTTTCTACCAATGCAGGCCACCAGTATAAACTTGAAATTTCTACTATTGATCCTATAATTAGGCACTTAACCATTGGCTGGAGGGGGTGGGCAGGAGTCTGCAATACAGGTATCCCTCTTGAAAGCCAATATTTATTCCTTGGATTGTTTAAAATTGGCATGCCAGTTATATCCTCTTTTGGCCTGTTCTCATAAATGGTTCTTCTAACACCCTTTAAAGCAGTGGTTTTCAAAATCCATTCCTGCAGATCTCAGTGTTCATACAAGCTATAGTGGTGGCTAATTTTTTACATAAAATCTTATCTAACCTTTGCAGTTCTGAATAAGCAATCCCTGAATAGAACAGTTACAGGGGGCATAGTTATATGAAAACTTGCCTGACACTCTAGATTTCCTCCTAAAAAGCTATAGCTTCAGCATACCTCTGGTTGCATTCCACAGGTCTTACTACTTCAAGTAATCATCTCAGCACAAAAAAGTGTGTGCCCCAAAATGCATACTACACCATAATCCTCGACAACATACAGGGGCTTCATTCCAAATGTTCAGGAGGAACTCTTCAGCAGACACTGAAAGTTAGTGAGAAAAACCTTCACTAACAGTAGAAAATTTGCAAGTCGTGGCTTTAGGATCACAATTTCAAGGATTTAGACCCCCAGTAAATACACAGAACCATCACCAAACTACTCATATTCCGGTATGAACAGAGGCTGATTGAAAGGCATCCTTGCCAACCTTATTTATGAATGGCCTCCAACTTTGTTAACAGTTCCGCTTGGTTCCTGCAAACTAAAACTTTTTATTTTTATGCTATCTTCCTATTTATTGCCCTTTTCCTATTGCCCTTCCCTTTCCAGGACCTTGTCTTTCCCAGTGACCTTTATCTTTTTATGGCACAAACAAAAACACAATAGCCTCAGTTTAACTGTTGTAGCTTCTACTGAGAAGTTATGTGACATATATCTTTCTTGTGGTCCATGGTGTCCTGTCTGTTCAATCTGTTTGGAACATAACATACAAACAGCTGGATTAGATTCAGAGCAGAGTACTAGAAACTGGTGGAATAAACATCTGCAATTTAATCTATGCAGATGACTCCGTATTACTGACAGAAAACAGCAATGATCTGAAATGACTACTGTAAACATTTAGAAGGGGAAATGCCAAAAGCAGGATTACAACTGGCTTTCGGATGTGCATATTTATACTACACAAACAAATTTTATTTTAGAAAATCAAGACACATTGTTCCACTATTTTATTTACCCCAGTATACTCCAACTAATGTTTTGTTCCTTGCCTTATCTTATTGCAAAGTTGCTCAAGGCATGGATAAAACAGAGTATAGGAACTGACAGAGCTAGGATAGCTTGAGTCCAGCAAAAGGAAGCTATACATGTTTGAGCTGCAAGACAATTCAAGCAGAATACAAATACAGCCATCTACTGGCCTACCTACTGATGGGATCCTTATGAAGTAACAAAGCTCATCACTACAAGTGAAACTTTTCCTGCATGTCAGTTTGGACTGACTGGGCTACAGTCATCTCTAAAGCCACTTAGCTGACTTATAGATAGATATATGCTAACTGGGATAGACTAGCACAAACTATTTGTACAGTATAGGAAAAAAATGACTTCACTGATGCTGTAACAGCAGTCAGAAAATGGAAGAACACATAACTCCTGTAAGTTGATCTTCATGCTGTTTAGCTAATAGATCCAGACAAGGAGTTGATGAAATTAATCAAATAGCAGATAGACCAGAGAAACCGATCTACAATGCCTTCATAACATCCCAATACACTCTAATATAACAATCATGTAATGACTATTTTAATAACAATTTCTCTTAAATCATTGTTAGACATCTTAGTCTATAAAAATTATTACAGTAGATTTCAGTCAAAGACTACTGCTTGCAAACCTAACTGCTATCAAGTGCTATTAAGTCGGAACCAACTTATAGTAACACTACTAGGGCTTCAGGTGAGATATTTACACTTCCATGGCTGAACCAAGATTCAAACCCAGGCCTCCTGAATCTTAAGTCTGTTACTCTGACCACTACACCACTCTGGTAAATGGATAATGATTCCCTATCCCTGGTTGTATGTATTTATAACAGCTAACTTCAGATGATAAAGTGGTCTTTAGTCCCCAAACATACTGTAATTGGTTTTTAAGTCTTTGAGATGTCACCAGATTCTTTATGGCTTTTGCTTTTCTCCTTAAAACCTTTTCAAAACAGGCATATAACTTGGATTGTAAGACGCGTACAGAATCTTCTCCAGCTTTCTACTTTCATCATTGTTGCAATTATTTAATCCTTTATATCCTAATAGTCAGTGTTTCTAAGTTGGCATACTAAATGCACCAACCTAAATGTGTATCTTCAAGTCATTCAAGTCATATGTAGGTCTCATTGCACTAACAGACCTCTAAATAGATCAAAGAACTGAAAGATGCCAAGCAAAGGGCGAAAGATGAAGAATGGAGCCTTACATTATCTGCCCTTTCTGTAAAATTTCAAATCTCACAGCTAACATTGTTTATAAATTTGTAAATATAGGAATCAGCAAATGAATATTGGAATAAACACAAAGATCCTCTGCAAAACAGATCTCCTTATACCACATTTTAAAATCTTCCTCTGACCTAATAGCACCTGATGATTGTAAGAGATGTGCTTAAGTTACCATTTCCTTAAAGCCGTTGATAGGGTCCCGTTACAAAAGAGTATTTCTAAATTATCAGCTCACATCATTATGAAATTTGGCAGACTGTAGGAAGATATGCAGGCAGAATGATAGCCTAACAGATCCATAGGTCGAGTCAGTAGCAAATATATCTTGTTTGGCTGGATCTGCAGTACATTGGCATCTCAGATTCCAGTAAAGACCAGAATAAGGTTTTACTGAGCTTGGGCCACTATATTCATGTCCTCTGGTAAACTCATTTAGAAAAGAAAGGCTCCAAGTTGACACAAATATTTGAATGCAGACTTGATCCGTCTTTGGTTCTTTCTGAAACACTCTATAGCTTAGATAACAGGAGTGCCACTCCCTGAAAACAGCCTGACAAACAGTGATCATAGTCATAGTTGTGGCACTGCAGGGAAGTGAACTACATATCTGGCAGCCAAAGAAACTGCAGAAGGTTTAAATGAACAACAGCATGAGACAGGATCCATGCTTTATAACAGATCTAGAACTTAGAAAAGTTATTTTTTGCAATACTGGACCATGTATTCCCCAGCCAGCATGACAGTGGCTGCTATGCAGATCTGCCTCAAGGTTTTGATGATGAGAAATGTCCCCAGATAGCTACTGATATGCCTTTCGGTTAGCAGGTTATCCCAAATTTCTGTCCTAAGTTAGTGCTATTATTAGCCACAGGAAAAAAAGAATGAAGTGATGAGATGACCTGGGAGGCTATACAATGTCTTCTATGATTCTGTGAATAGCACAGGATGATGCCATGAGAAGAACCTTATTTGGAAGAGGTACTATCAGAATGCACACAAAGAGCATATAGAGACTTATTTGGATGCATGATGCTTCCTCAGATGGCATTATTCAGGTATTCTGCCTCTCTGCCCTTTGTAGGTTCCCCCCCTTTTTTTTCTGCTGGTAGCAAAGAAGAAGAAGACAAGAAAAGCTGACATGCCCTTCCCCAATTCAGAAATGAGTGAGGACAAATGGCACAATATCTAGAAGCATTTCAGCATTCAGAAATTGTCACTGGAGTTAAAATATACACGCAGACACCCAATACTATGAAGTACAGGTACGTTGCCAGCTCACTGGTCTGTTCTTTTAAAAATTAAACATGTTGAAGTGGAGAAAGGTGGAGTACGATGGAGTACAATCTAGGTACAGATAGCATTGCTTGTTATATAGTGATTGAGATATGTGGCCAATTATTCCTTAATGAGCACACACTGGGATAATCTGTTTATACTAGTACAATTCTACAGCTAAATTAGAAACAGGAATTGTATCAGACCAATTTGAGGGGTATACAGAACTTTTATTTTTGCCATTATTCTAGAAGTGGAAGTCAATAACAATTGATTAGCTCTTCCAATCATCCAGTGACCTAACAGCAGATCCCAATCTTTTGACTATTTGTGGTTTTTGATTTGATCCACTGGGACTCATGTTGGGATGGCTACATCAATAGCCTCACAATGTTCTTTTGTTTCTTTAATTTTGAGTGGGAAAGAAAGCCACCAACAAAAAACAAGAAGAAAGGAGAAATAAGGATAAACACAATGAAAGTAAAATAAAATACAGGCAGATTCTTAGTCTGAGAAAACCAGGTATTACTGGGCTAATCCAACATGAAACTGCTTGATAGTTAGCCAACAGAATGTGTAACATAACTGAAGTATCTTGGATCACTCATGTTTTCCTCACACAGTAAGTTAGAAGCTGTTTGGCTGCATAGATGTGGTGGAGTTTAAGACAAATAGGGAACCGTAGAATTTTTAGAATTTTAATTTTAGAATCTTACTTGATATTGTCATATTGTTGTAGTCTCATTTGTATTATGTATTATTGTTCTTTATTAGGCTTTTGCCGTTGCTGTGAGCCGCTTAGAGTTCTCCACAGAAGATAAGCGGGATAAAAATATAATAATAAAATAAATAAATAAATAAAATAAACCTTCACCCTTTTACACATTGGTGAACTACTACGAATTCCATATCTACAATGGGTGAAGTGGCTACAGTTGATGAAAACTGGAGTTAACAACATGGCCCCATGTTTTCTAGCACTGCTTTAACATGTTTTATCAAGGAGGCTGGAGGTTTTTCTCTCACACACAATCCATCCATATTTCTATTATGAAGGTCACTATATTCAAGGAATCTGGAAGTTGAGTCATGGCTACTGGACTTCTTTGAGATAGAAATGTTTTGCTGCTGTTTGGATGAGCAGCGAAACGTTTCTATCTCTCAAAAAGAAGTCCATAGACATGACTCAACTTCCAGATAAACTCACCTGGATGAGTGAGAATCTTCACAGATATATTCAAGGAAGACAAAAATAAGCACTTTTTAAACTCAGTCTATAGCTAACTATGGGTTTTGCTTTCATTAAATATGGGGTGGCTGAAAACATGGGAGACTTTAATTCCTAGGCAGTTTAGATTATCAATGACTACAATCCAGAATGATGTACAAAATGATAGTAAGGCCGCACCTGGAGTATTGCGTACAGTTATGGTCACTGCATCTCAAAAAAGACATAGTGGAAATGGAAAAGGTGAAAGGAGAGCAACTAAAATGATTATTGGGCTTATGAGGAAAGACTACAGCATTTGGGGTTCTTTAGTCTGGAGAAAAAAGGTGCCTGAGGTAGGATATGACTGAGACATACAAAATTATGCAGGGCATGAGTAAAGTGGATAGAACGACACTCTTCTCCCTCTCACAAAATACCAGAACTAGGGGACATCCACTCAAACAGAGGGTTGGGAGAGTGAGAACAAAGGAAGACACTTCTTTACCCAGCTTTCAATCTGTGGAACTCCCATTTAAAGCACAGGATGTGGTGATGGCATCTGGCCTGGATGCCTTCAAAGGGGGATTGGACAGATTCCTAGAGGAAAAGTGCATCACAGGTTACAGGCCAGGATTGGGATGTGTAATCTCCAGGTTTGAGAGAAAAAAGGATACTTCAAAGGCCAGATGCAGGGTAGTAGTATCAGGAGACAGATATCTAATCTTGTGCACTCCCAGAAGCATTTGGTGGGGCCATTGTGAGATACATGAAACTGGACTAGAAGGGCTCTTGGCCAGATTCAGCATGATTCTTCTTATGTTCTTATGATGCCTCCTAATCTCCAGGTGTTAGTGAATGTAAACAGAAGGGTGCACCCTGCTATGTATTTTCCTCAGGACTCTATGCAACCACCAGAAAGAAACCAGATTTTGGGCCCAGAGAGGCTTTAGGTTTGATCAAGTACAGTACAGCTCTTATATCCTTACAATTGATTGTGTACTGACTAGAGAATCAACAAACCAGAAAGCGTGAGTGCTGATTCCATGACAAAGATCAATATAATTCACTAATGTCTGCTCCTGGTTAGGTAATTTAAATTTTAGCAAACAATAGTTATCAAATATTTATCAGCTGAGTAGATTTAGATGATGCTTCAAGTGTTAGTCATGGTATTCTTACAATTATTCTGAATTCCAGTTTTAGCAAACAATAGTTATCAAATATTTATGAGCTGAGTAGATTTAGATGATGCTTCAAGTGTTAGTCATGGTATTCTTACAATTATTCTGAATTCCAGTCTATCCCCTGAGTCCTTATGCAAAACAGGTAGATGTCAGGTCAGGCTTGTTATTTCAATACAGCTGGTTGTATAAACTAACCTTTAGTCAATGAATCCTGGCAAAGAGGAGTGAGTTTTACAGCTCAGACGTTTGTGGAGTTCTGACCATTTGACATAGCATCATAAAGAAACAGATCATAATTCTGAGCTGATTTCAAAGGTACAAAACCTTTGATGCAATTATTAGCAATATCCCCCCCCCATCAGAAGAGTATTAGGAAGATTTGGATGATACAATCTTATACATGTAAATTCAGAAGTTAAATATCACAGGCTAAAGAAGATTTTTTTTTTTTACTCTCAAGAAACCATTATGGAATTGCAGTCTCAATGAGAAATATAGTTCAGTTCAGCCTGTTTCAATTTTGCTCTTCTGCTGTCAGCTTCTTGGCTTTGGATCGATCAATTCAAGTAGAGTTAGCACATTACCCCAGGAACACAGCAAATTATTTTACGCTTGAAGAGCAAATCAGATTAGGCCACTTTAGAGTAACACAATTAAAACAACTTGCTTGTCTCAAACACTGTGGCACATTTAATACAACATGCAAAACAGATTTGTGAAATTACATCTTTAAAACACTGGCTCCTAATCTTGTAGAGAAGGTTCTAGAGAATGAACCAGTGGAAGCAAGGTGCACCTCTAGAAAACAGCTTTCAAAACCATACTCTGCACCTAATTAGCTGGCTGAATATCTGTGATTCACTCCATGACACCCTAATATGCTTTTAAAAGCCTTTGCTTTTGACAGTCTAAAGAAGGCAGTTCGGTGCAAATGAATGCTACAATGGGAGCATTAGGAAATCAACATTCATATGTCAGCCTGGCATTCTGTGTGTACACTACACCCCTCCTTTCCTCCCTCCAAGGCATCAAAAGATTAAAAGTATTGACATCCCTACCTGTTAATTTCATTAGGGCATAACACTTTGAAATTTAAAGTACTCCCTTGCAAATAATCCAATTGTATTCCCTTTCCGTTCAGTGGACAGTGCTGTTGTGAACATACATAACTTGGAAACAAGCTTTGCTAGCTTCAATGGACCTCTACTCTCCAAGGTAGCCTTTAAAATCACATCCTAGTAAACCAGATTCTAAGGCCTGTTGTAGAAGCTCATCAGTGAGAAGGTTGGGCTTGTAACATCAATTTATTCCATTGAGTACTTGTTGCATTGCTATGATAATACTACACACGCGTGGCATTTTCAGATGTGTTGATAACAGTGTTCAGGTTTTAGAGAATGAAGCATTACCCAAACACTTTTATGTTCTAGATTTACCAAATACTGCATTAGATTCCTACATTACAATCATGTTCCTCGTTTTCTTCATCTCCCCTACCTCCAGTCTCGTACTTCATTCATTTCCAAGCAGCTGCACTGCAACAATATTGGGTGAGTCACTCTGTTTTTAAAATCTCCATCCTAATCTGACACCTGAGCAGTCGAACCCTGAATTAATGGCTAACAAAACTTTTGAACAGTAGGGGATATAAAAGATTGGCTTCCAGCTGATCTTGTTTTCTTTCATAGAGGGTGTCACTAAATGTTACTAATTTGGACCTATCAGTGTTGCGTTTCTAAAAGAAAAGAAAAAAAGAGATGATTTTAGCATAAAATTGCCTTATTTCACATTTGGAAAATTAGTTTGGTTTTATTTTCAAATCGGGGAGCAGAACTTTGTTTCATGCCTGTATTCTCTATATTTATTATCACTGTGTTGCCTGGAGGGATAAAGCTGTAAGAAAAGGATAAGAGTTTTTCCTTAATGTGTCATCTGACCCTTAGATGCACTGTTTTGTTATTTAAACCATGTGAAGAGAAATGGGAGAAGATGCAACAACTGACAAGTTGCCAGCTGTGTGCCTGGTCCCACACCTGCCACCTTGTCATTAGGCTCATTTCTGCAATTTTGCTTCTCATGTTAAAAAGCAACTCAGTCTTGGCCACTTTGTTTGAAAACAAGTAAGGCTCATCCATCATCAGTCTCTACTGACAACAAGTGTTTTGTGAAGCTGCCTTAGAATGAGTCAGCTTGTTGGTCTAACTGTTTGCCATTGACTTTTCTGATAGGAGATGGCCCTCCAGAGTCTTTGGCAGTACAATGCTTACTATTAACTTACCAGGAACTGAATTTGGGATTTAAAAACATTTGTGAGTCAGAACTTCTAAACTACAGCATCTCTGTGTATGTTAAGAGCAATTCTGGACAGTTATCCAAGCCAACAGGGTTCCTAGAATACAAATGTTTTCTTGTTCTAAATCACTCACCTGAACTTTTACTTCTGGTTTTAAGCAAGTGAAGACATCTGCTTGGGAATACCCTGAAGCCAATGGTGAGCCACTGTGTGAAACAGAATGCTGGACTGGATGGGCTGTGGCCTATTCCAGCAAGGCTATTCTTATGTATTGATCATTTACAAATATGAAGTACTGTATTAAGATAAATCACATGAGAATCACAGCTAATTAATGCATATCATCAGGACAAGCTACCTGCTACTGACAGACAATCTCACTAGGAAGTATCATTTCATGCTTTGTAACAGCCATCATATGTATTAGCCATGCAGAAGAGGAACCAGTGTTTACTAAGGCATGCCGTTTTGTCCTTTAAATCCTTTGTTCAGCTTTAGCATGATTTGCTTGATCTCTAACAATGATTAGTAATTAATGGGGCAATAAATACAGAATGTCATCTGGTGTGGGAGTAGTATATGAAACTTAATTTGTTCTAAGGTACAAAGAAAGGACACCTTGAAAGCTAGATGTTTTTGAGTTTGCAGCCTGGTTGGAACACATGAAAAGGAAAGCCAAGCTTTTAGAGTTGCTGCTACTTTGGGGCACACAGATTATTATGAATTAGGTGCTATCTGTTTCTGCACCTTTAACATACTTGCTATATCCAAGATGAGCTTGACAGCTCAGAACCAGTCGTTAGCATCTGTAGAATTTCTGTCCCATGTGGCTGATGCCACAATCCTTTGCAGTCTTTACAGAGGTCAAGTACACAGTGCATGAAGACATCTTGTGTATCAACTGCATACTCTGCTTACAATCTGCATTCTCTCTCTCACTCACACAAACACACACACACACACACACACAAAACCACACAGAGACACACTCATCTGATAGCAAAACAAACAAACCCTGGAGATTTAAGTTTTTAAGACCTAAAATACTACCAGCTCTCGTCTAAATTAATCTGAATGAAGGATTATCTCTTACTCAAATTATCTGCATGCAATTACACAGAAATATAAAAGACCACATGCTATTATGCTCAAGTTTTAAATCACGGATATGAATGGGTGGGTCTTTCCCGATATAGCTGGGATGAAATTCTTATCATCCTTTACTACTTGGTATGTTGAAGAGGGCTCATTGGAAAGGCAGTTTACAATCAGCCCTAGAAGCAGCATCTGGACGGCCAGATGTTCCCCACACTTATTTCAGAATACCATACTAAAGAATACTCCATACCTTTTCCAAAAAGCACTCTTGAGTTTCTAGTAGAGAACTACACCCAAAAAGCATTAATTACTTCACATAGTATTTCATAGACTCTTGAAACAGGACACAGCTGCAAAGGAATACTTAAGCTTGAATGGAATAGGAGAGATAAGATTTTAAGATGGGGATTGATGAAAGGATACTCATTCAAGGTTGAGGATGTACACATATCTTACAGAGAAAATAGGTAGTTCCAGAGAGGAGTCAGGGAAGCCATTCATGTGTGTATTGAAAATCCCTCTCTCAAGACTTAGGCACAATCTGTCTCCTATTATCATTCTATCCTTTCTTCTATCCCCAGACTAATCCAAAGCACTTCACACCTCAGAAAGGCGACTGCTAATGACCCATGCTTAATGGGTGTTGGGAAGCATTGCACAGATGTGAATTTCACCCACTCCAGGCCATTATCTACTTAACAAGCCTATTCAGACCAAGGTGGGGTGAAACCAAGGTGAACTATGGAAGCCTCCCACCAACTTTTCTCAGGCTGAGGAAGCTACCTGGATGAGTAGCAAAACATTTTAACCCCACAAGAAAAGAAGTCCAGTTGCTCAACCCTCAGATAATCTCACCTGACAATCTCCACGGAGTAGATATGTCACACCACCCCAAGCACCCTTGTCCCACAGAACTCTTAAATATGACATTCACACCTCCTTTGTGTTTTTCTCCCTTACATTAGAAGATGAAAATTGCATGTGGAATGCAGCCAGGATAAGGGGCTAATGCTTGGCACCATTACAAATAAATTAAAGGCAGGATATGAAAAAGATCTCTGTGGAATTTTGCTGAGCACAGTGTAACTACTTGAGCTGGGACCTGGCAACAAATTCAAATAGCTTAAATGTATTGCAGTCTAAATGGCTCTTTAGCGGTGTCAATCCTTTGGAAAGTATCACCTCCACAAATTTCTGTGCCATGATAACAATCTGGTGCAGCGAATGAGGGGGGGGGTAAAATGAGAGAAAAGATGGAATGCTATGTTGTTACCTAGCTGACTGGCTTCAGGTTTCCGATAAAACACACAGAATTTTCAGATTCTTTTTTATTTACATAATTATTTCACTATAAAGAAACATGGGATTCCTTAACTGTAACACTTAACACTCCTATTGAAAAAGGAAACAGCTGGAGTTCACAGGCTGTTTACTTTGAATTGGAAAAATTGTAAGTGGCTTGTCGCCTGCACCCAGGCAAAACACAAGAGACTGATTAACGGGGGAATCATTTGGCTACAAATGTAATACAAAAAACACTGGACTACAGCCAGTAGGATTTTAAAGGTTCAAGAGAATGTAAACAACAGGATTCATTTTCAAATGCTATTCATATTCCCCCAGAATAATAAATCCTTGAAGGTGAGCAGGCTGAATAAATATTGATATGACTGAACAGCCATTTCTCCCATTGCACAGAGGGAAAGATGGACTTGCCATTTAGTATGAATTCACCAGACAACTTCAGCCTGTCATGGTCAGTGAACTTGTATGATGACCAGTTTGCTGCATTAACCCTTCCAATTGTTATGTGTAAACTTAGAATCTATTAGGCATAACACCTAAAAATAATACCAAACCGAAATCCCTTTGCTTTGAGTAAGCCAAATAATAACTTTTGATCTGTTACTTCCTTGTAAACAAACTGCCCTGTGGGTCATTGTTCTATTCTCCATATTTGTTCACCTATTATTGTTAGGATTTTGATGGAGTCCATCTCCGTAGCTTCAATATTTTCCTATTATCACATCTACTGCAATGATATATTTCTTCAATGTGCTTTAACAGCTTTCACTTTGCTTTGGAGAGCTGCTGATTGTTCACCAAATGAATTATTCTTTAAAGGCATTTGTAATCCTTGTATCTTTCTGGAATAGTTCTGCAGTGTCTTTTAATTTATCCAAATCAGGTTATGCATCCCCTTGTTGATCTTTCAACATTCATAATCAAATTTCCTTTGACTTGTTGCATTCTATGAATGAGACCTCATTTTTTCCTTTTTTTTACTATTGTCTTCTCTTTCTTTCAATGATCACTCTAATTGTTCTTTTTGTACCTACCGACAAATTGCTGAAAAATTATATGTTCAATTCTGACCATATTTCTGTCGGATTTGTTCACCTGATGTTGCTAACAATTTTAAGAATTTCATCAGGTTTTTCTTTTGACTACAGAAATGGTCTATTTCCATTTTTCTCTGGTAATATCTCTGCTTTCAGTCTTCAGTCCTTCTGGTTCACACTCAGTTGAGTTCAGTAATGCAGATCTGATCCATAAATCCTTCAGAAATGTTGTTTATATTTGGAACTATGCCTTCTTTAATGTTTCTCAGCTTTACTCTAATTTTTTGATATTAACAAAAATTGCTCTCTACCACAGTCTGATCCTGATCTTAACTGTGCAGAAAATAATGGAGGTATTCCATCTTCTGCTTCCAGTTATGTGATATATTTGATTTCTCTATTGGCCACCTGTTAGGTTGACTGAAGCATGCATTTGCCAACTTGTCGGCTTCACAGAACCCTATGAGTCATTCTCCTGCTTTGTTTCTGACTCCCGGAACAAATTGTCCAACAACATTTGATTCTGCTTTGCATCCTACTTTACATTCCAGTAGCCTATGATTGTTAACACATCCTGTTTTGGTGTGTGATCAATTTTCTCCTGCATACTTGCATAATTTTGCAGCATCTCTTAGGTGGAGTATAGTCTTGAATGATTTATGTTGGCTATCCACCTATGAATTCTGATTGATGTTATCTTGGTGAGACTTTACAATATTGCTTCAACTGTTTTTGGTACCTCTTGCTTCATTATTAGAGCCAGACCATTTTATTTACATTTGTTATTTCCAGAACAGAGTTGTTTCTAAGTATCTGACTGGAAATATCCAGTTTCAGTCTACTTCAGTTTGATTAAACATTCTGTTTCTTCTGTCCTGGTTTTGAGCCTGCCTTGATAAATCCAATAGATACACAAAAAAATAAATTTCAGATCATATGGCTCTGATGGAGCAGTACTTGGAGAAACATTACAGAAGTAACTGCAGAGGCAGAGCCTTGCTGCATTTTAGTACAATAATATTCATATAATTAAATATCATTTTAATTAATTGTTTGATTAGTGAATTAAACGTGTACCTGTGCCTCAATATACTGGTTGCTTGAGGTTGATCTGAGCTTTCATTGATACTCCAAGAAGACAGAATAACCTTCCTTAACCTGTTTGCTAGATTTTGGACAGTAATTCCCAATGCTATTAGCACGATACTGAATGCTGATGATGGGAGTTGTTGGCAAATACAACTAGAGGATGCCTGGCATACAGGATTGTTTCCAGAACTTGGAGAGCAAACTCTTCCGTGGTACTTGAGTGAGAATATGGCAGGAAAAAATGGTACTGACCACAGTAAATGTGCTTCCAACTATGGAACCACAGCTGAATATTACCTCTACTGCTACCTAAAGCTTTTCTGGATTACTATTATCTCTTTTTCTGCCATATCTAATGCCAATTTACCATTCTGTGTCTATGCCTTCATCTACACTGTCTCTTCTCTTCAGATTTCATTTAATTAAAGTATCTCCACTCAAATTTTCTTTTCTATCTGTACAGTACCTGGAGGACCAGCCCTGACAACCATCTTTACAGCTAAGCTTTTCAAGCATCTGTTTAATAAATTTAAATATAGATTTGTTTAACACACTTTTAAGTACTGATGGCATGGGATGGAGGGGCATCCTGCTACAATACTCTTGAATGAAGAATGGCATAATAGAAGACTGGTTGTATTCCTCTTGGAAAACACCTGGAAACCAGCTGTTTGAAAAGGAAATGATTTTGGAACACTGAGCACAGTGGCATCATCCTCTCCTGTTTGAATAGCTCTTTGTTAGGCCCTCTAACAAACCTTAAGTTACCTCCAAGTGCATTTCAAAATCAAATGTGAAACAAGGGCTATTTTATTGAGATGCTGGCTATGGTGGTGTAAAAACATCTGAGAAAAGCACCTGAAGTGGGGAAGCAAGTGAAGAGAGTTAAAAAAAAACTAGCAAAATAATAGGCCTTTTAAAACATTATCTAGGAGACAATGTTGTACCAACTTAGCAAACAATCACAACTAAAATGAATTAATTACTTCTGAGTAGACACATATGAGATTCAACTATTAGAAAGCTGCTACACTCTTTATCATTCACTAGCTCAATAGCAGGCAGGACTTGAAAAAGTGCATTTTATCTTATCTATGATCCTCCATCATGCAAAAAAGGCAACTCTTGTTAAAGATTTCCATGCTATGTTGCTCTTTGTTGGAAAGAACATAGATGGTTTGCAACTTTATCTGAGGGATACTCTACAATTATGTAAAAAGTTGTAGCTTGGAACATATGAGAAGCTTATGATTCTGAGCAGAGAGGGACTTTCCCCATGATTCTGCCCTGAAGCACATATATACACTCCCTTCAGATTATGGGCCACCCCTAGAAAATGACTCATATTTTACCAAACTGTTAAACCATAGTAGCAATATAGGATCAAAATACCTGTAAAGGCAATGAATTAAAGCAAATTGTGAGACCACTTACATTTTCAATGGGGAAATCTGGTCTTGAGGAAAGAAGATAAGAGAAATTTTGGAAGGATTTTTCAGAAAAAAGAAGTTTGCATTTGTCCTTTAGCATCTACTCATGACATCTCTACTTGCAATTCAAGCATTATAAAGTGGATATAAAGAAACTGAAGGATAATGTTTTCTGACCTTCCTGCCCCCTTAGTCCAGTGACCTCATTATTACTGGACTGCCAGGAATCCAGTCATAGTATCCAGAACACACACAAAAATATCAAACAGTTGGCAGCAGGCCATAAGAAAAAAAGCAAAAGTATTCTGCTTCTATATTGCCCCATACCACTTCAAGTAGTTTCTGGGTGATTTACAGTTTAATTACAGCATGCAGGCTACACATTGCCCCCCTCCAGCAAGCTGGGTACTCATTTTACTGATCTTGGAAGGATGGAAGGCTGAGTCACCCATGAGCCTGCTTCCTGGGAAAGTCACCAAGTTCTATATATTATATCATTATGCTGGCAGTAAAGGAAGTAGCCACATATCATTTTAATCTAAATAATCTCCTTGGAGTGAGCATGATAATTCATCCCTCAAATACCATTTTGGGGTGTTATTCAGCTATGCTGAAGTAGTGGTATAGAGCAGACTAAGCCTCCTGATTTGGTCTCTCATCACATCTGGACACTCGCTGTCTCTGCAACTCAAAGGGAAGAACCTGGTTGACTGAAGTCACTGCTACTGTCACAGCAGGGGAATTTATTTCAACTAACACGTCAAGAAGTGGAACCTGTGCCCCCATTCCTTCAAGGGTTGGAGTGAGGGAAAGAAAGGGAGTGGGGTCAGGCAATCAAACCATGAAGGGAAAAGCCATACCACCCAACAAAAGGCTGAATGAAAATAGACCCAGTCCCCTCCAAAGCATAAGGCCGCTTGGACATACTGAGTCCTCAGAAGGCACCCCACTTGCTCTCAAACCTGGCAGTGGGTTTCTTCCTTTTATCTCAGGATCTAACGTTATGTATGATCATCTCTAAAGATTAAAGTGATTACTAAACACTCCTTATTAAAGGAACCTACTTAGACCAGTGGTGGGTGGTCTTCATGCCCAAGCACATAACTTTGTCTTTTTTCTGGGGTTTCAAGACCTGTCAACTGAAGCCTGATACAAAAAAAAAAGGATTTATTTTGTTGCGCTAACAAGATATCTTGACTAGTCAACTGCAAACCGCCCAGAGACCATTGGGTAGCAGGCAGCCCATAAGTTGTATAAATAAATAAATAAACCACCTAGAGGTCTATCAGTATATCCTGACTCACCATGTGCTCACTTATGTCCTAGAGCAGTGATGGGAAACCTTCTAAAGACTGAGGGCGCAAACTGTGATTCAAAACCCACTAATATTTTTGCAAAGTGCCAATACAGTCATTTAACCTGAATACAGGTGGCTGTTAAGGGGCGATGTTGGGTGCCCACAGAAAGGGCTCCGAGTGCCACCTTTGGCACCCGTGCCATAGGTTCACTAACATTGGCCCAGAGGATTTATCTTTCTCTCCCTTCCTTCATTCCCAAAGACTAGCTCCACTAAAAAGTATGCTTGCAATTGTTTTTTTACAAATTGTACTTTAGAATATTTTTGGCTTTTCAGATTTGAACAAACAATGACACAGAACAGGACATGTACTCCATTTTTAAAAGACCTGTTATCTACTCCATGTTAACAAAATTCACAAATGATACATTCTAGTGACTCCTGCAGTCACTTCTGAAACTACCCGTAAATCTTTTCTTGCTGTATTGTTCCCCATTACTTATTATTGGACAAACCTGGCAGTTTATGCATACAAGGCTTTCAAATGCCTCTGGTGGCTTACTGCAGTCACCCAGTATTTTTGTCCTTGCACTTTTTAATGCTTGAGGAAACACAGCAAATGTTAATGGAAGCACCCAAGGAATATGGATAATATTGGTCAGCTTCCCTGCCCCCTGACACTCCATCGTGCACAAAAAGGCAAGTTGCTGATTATAAGGGCTGACCCTCCTGGTGGGCAAAGTAGGGAGTGGCAGATACAGGAGGATGGTGACAGCACCATACCCTGTGAATTCCACATGACCCTTCTGGTCATTTGTCTTTCTTGCAGCATTATGTGCTGCATAACCAATCCTGCATCCTGTAAGCTAGGCTGTTCTCCTTGGCTGTGATGGAGGATGCGATTGTACTGCCAGGGTGTTTGAGGAAAATTCAACTGCCAGTGCAATCAGAGATGGAGCACAGCACTATTCTGTCCTCTGTCTCAGGCTGCTTTCACACGACCCCTAAAATCTGATGCAAAGTGCTCGCAGAAGCGGAGCATAAAATTGTTTTCCCACCAGCAGCGGACTTTTAAAAATATAAAGTACAATCACACCCACTTAAGTGCGCCCCAGTGCATTTTACAAGTACCTGGTCCCAAGGAGGTAAAATCCTTGCTGCTGTTCCTCGTTGCTGTTTTAAAGCATTGCATGCCTGGCCCTCCTCTGCTTTTTGTTTGTTTTTGTTGGGTCCCCCCCCCCCTTTAACAGACAGGAATCCTAATGGGTTTCCTGTCCTGGAACAATTAGCTGCTGCGGCCAGCAGGCGGAGGTGAGCCTGCATTTTATTCCTCCCTCCCCTCACTGCAGACAGTAGCAATAGAATCAGAGTGTGGGAGGGTGGGAACACAGGAAGCCAGGACAAAAACAACGTTTGGGGGGGAGAGGAATCTGCAGTTAAGTTGCTGGTGGGTTTTAGGAGTCGTGTGAAAGCAGCCTCAGACAGCAAAATGTCCTGGATTGGACCCAGGAATTAGACAGGGCGGAGTGTTACTTCATTTAGTCACTAAGCTACGTCCCTTTTCACACTGAAGGAACACCAGGCAATTTTGCAGTGTTGTACAAGTGATCTTAAAATGACTAAGAGGATTTGTTCAGAACCGCAGAACAGCCCCTTATTCTCTCGTTGTCTTATATAAAAACTGAATTCCTAAACAAATTTCTAAAATCTGTAAATATGAGTTAGCACCTTTGTAAAAAGACCCAGGATCTACCTTGCACCATTGCTAGGAACATTTCTAATGTTTATGAACCAGCCATGATTTTTCTGAGGACAGGCCAATTCACACAGTTATGCCAAAGAACAAATAGCCTGATAAAGATTCTGCTGGAATCACTCTTTACAGCAGTCCTTGCAAAACTGATCAAATGTAAATGGTCAAGAACTAGTGTGGCACTTAGCAGTTTGTTTAAAATATGTCACTAAATAACTTGAGACCTGTTACAGGCCCTTGTAAGCATATAACCATTGTCAATTCACAGCAAGAAATCACTCTATAGTACATATTTAATTTATAATTAAAATAAATCATCTTCATCATAACCTTTGCCCAGTAGCAAAATACTAACATTTCCTTTGAATAAAGACCCCAGATTGACCTCTCTCATATAATAAGAAATGACTGTCTTTAAAGCTTTTCTTTGTGGGAACTCTGTGCACCGAGAAAATAAAACCCTGAAATACAACTTCACAAATGGAGCTTGACAACAAACTAACATTGCATCATCTTTTTTTTTTCTTGGAAAAATTAAGCACAAACATAACAGTTCACAGGTACCATTACCATGCAAATGCATGTCGAATCGCATTGCTGTTTTAAACTCCAAACCACAATTAGCATGCAGAATTTTCCCCAACCAAAACGACTGAGTCCTTGATAACTGCACCTCTTTGGTGTAACCATAGCCATTCAGGCAGGATTATACCACTTCTAAGTAAAGTAGAATATGAGCAGAATCATTTTTAGACGAATGCTTACATTGTGTACATTTTACCATATTAAGAAAAACCCTAAAGCAAAAAGAAAACCCCAACTTAACATGTTGCTTACATTCTCCAATGTATTTGTGTTGAAAACAACATTTGAAACTTAAGGAGGAAAAATTAGACTACAAGGCCACCCAGTCTTTTTAAGCAAACAAAAAAGAGGAAGTCCCTACCACTAAAAAAATTGCCTATGCCTATGGATATGTGTGCATGTATGTGTATGTATGTGTGTACACAAACACACACACACATGTGCACATTCATTCACTTATAACAGTCTTACCACTTCTTTGACTCTTGCTAAAGAGCAATTACCAGGTCATAGGTTTCTTAAATACATATAACAATGGACTATGGGATAAGGATGAGAACAGGTCTCACACACACAAAAAGTATGTCACCATGTAACAAAAACAACCTGATGTATCGGTTTTGTCAAACAATAGTTCCAGGCCATCCTTGCTCTGTTTGGGGTTTCTGCTCTTTGCCCTGGTGCAAGGCCCACTCCCTTAGAATTTGCCGCAAGACCACATATATCTGTTCAGTACCTGAACAGCAGTTCACATGGCGGCAGTACATCCTTGCAATTCCAAAAATGCATAGGAGTCACATGTACCACAACCTCTTGCAAAAGAGAAGATTCAAGTAAGTGACAGCACCTTTGGCCCATAACTGCAATGTCATACTCCAATAGGAAAAAGAAAGTTGTGTCTTTGCAACAGCAACATTTCCCTTGAAGTGCCTTGTTTCCAAAACTTCACACCCTTCCTGAACTTTATACAATGGAGCCTTTTGAAGATGACAAATGAATGGACTGGATGCGTGTTGCCAACGTCCTCTGTAAATCTTGCAGTACATTTTGGCCAGATGAGTCTCCGTTCTTGTCATACAGCAGTTGTTTAAAAGCTTCATTTTCAATTAGAACCATCATATTTTTAAGAAAGTAACCCTCACAATAAGAAGCCAGTTCTGAGACTCCAAGAAACTGAGGAAGAGAAGTGTGGGTGGGAAAGAAATGAGACAAAGAAAAAACAATTTTAGTCAGGTCATAACACAGATAACAGACTGAAATTAAAAGTTTCATACCGCTAGTTCTGCAGCCCCAACAAAGCTAGGGGGCTGTGTTTCGTGCCCCCACCCGTAAGGCAACATGGAAAAGTGCTTTTAAAATCAAAGCTATTCTTAGATTTTTGCCTCACTATCTTTGGTAATTAATGGCCCAAATCCCATTGCATTGTATAATAAATCACACTACAGTAAACTCATTGAATTAATGGCAACTTGATGAGTCAACGCCTCCATAAATTCAATGGATCCAATGCGCCTACTCTTCTGCCATTTAGTATGCTAAGCGACAAAATGTCAGCCAGTGAGTAGCATGAAAGCAAAACATCCTTGGTGGCTGTAGAAGAGTGAAGCTGAGGGCTGGCTTATGCTATCGTATTTCCTTTTTATTTCCTGTCAGTGAAAGACCAAAGCAAAAGCAAAAAACAAACAAAAATACCACCATGCATCATCATACGGGGTAGTAAGGCTTTCTGCACAGGAATTGGCTGCCTCTCCTCTCCTCAGAGTGGGCTGGAAGAATGGCTTGCAGCAGAAAACCATTTTAAAAGGGGAAGGACTGAAGCAGAGGGTCAGTAGAAAGGCTGAACTGAAGAAAATCAGCCTTGATCTACTATGGAACAATGTGGGCCAATGACTGTATAAAACCACAATGAAAAAAGGAGGGAGAAATAATGGAACCACAGCTTGTCCTTGAGGTATAATAACTGAAAACCATGCTTTCACAAACAAATAGTTTAAGCAGATGTGATGAGCCATGTTAGGAATCCAGGAGTTACAAGCTTGGGATTTTTTTATTTCCACAGTGAAAGTGTGATGTTGTCCCAAGTGCCGATGACCTCTGCTTGCCATGCCTGCTATATTATAGAGTAGGGTACACTCTGGGGCCAAAACTGAGATACAATTGCCTGGTGTGAATTGACACTTAGTAAAAGTATATCCCGCATTAACTTCTAAAATACAATGGTTTTTAAAAATGTTACTGGCTTGTTTGTTATCATGTATGCCCTGCCTGTCTTCTGAGTCAAAGGAAGCATGGATTACTAGTTTAGGACCTTACTTCCCACTTTATCTTCACAACAACCCTGTCATGTTAGGCTGAAGGAGTATTAGTGGGTTTTATGGCTGAGTAGGGTTTTCAATCCAGATCATTTTAGTGCTGGTTCAACACTCTAGCCATGACATCACCCATGTGTTCCCTTTCCTTTTTTACCCTTTCGTGAGAAGGGCAGCGCTAGTTTTTTTTGCGTCCTAGGCGAGGAGCAGGGGGTGGGGTGGGGTGGGGGACGGCGACGGGCGGGGGGGCGGACGGCAATGGGCATGGGGGGGTGGGCGGCGATGGGCGTGGGGCGCAGCCGGCGGGCGGCGACGGACGGCCAGCAGTGGGGGGACAGCAGGGGGTCAGCAGGCTGGCCAGCGCCCTCTGCCCATTTTGGCACCCTAGGCAACTGCCTAGTTCGCCTTAATGGACGCGCCGGCCCTGTTCATGAGAGCAACTGAATGACTTGAGTCTGGAACAGAGGAACATACTCAGAGGCATAGGCTTTGCGAAGCCAAACTGAATAACAAATGTATCATAAAACTAAAATTTTTGCTTGCCACTTCATTTTAATCAATGCACACAAAGCGTTTATGGCTGGCTTCAGATTTGAAGGGACCTTTTGAACAGATCCTGTGATGGTCCATGCCAAGTTGGCCAAGACCACTTCTTCATACAACATTAGTGCTTGTGCTTCTCCTATAGGAACTGGGTGGCCAGGAGCACATTTGCACAATTAAGGCTAGTACACAAGTTATGCCCGTTTCTTGAGAAACTAGTTCTGGCCACGGTGATACATGCCCTAGTGACATCCCGGCTAGACTACTGTAATGCACTTTATGTGGGGCTACTGATGAAAAGCCTCAGTTTTAGTCAGGTCACTAAAGCAGCTCCACTGGCTGCCAATCAGCTATTGGTTACAATTCAAGGTGCTGAACTTGACCTACAAAGCACTATACGACCTGGGTCCTAGCTGCCTCAAAGATCAAATCTCACAGAATGAACCGACTCGGGTGTTAAGGTCATCTCTCCATCCCCCCACCCTCTCAGGTACATCTCATGGGAATCCATGAAAGGGCCTTCTCAGCTGCTGCACCCAGACTCTGAAATTCCCTCCCACTACAGGCCAGGACTGCCTCTTCTCTGTTGCCTTTCTGGAAACAGGCAAAGACCTTTCTCTTCAGGCGAGCTTTCCCTGAATGATAGTCTACCTATTATGCATCTTTTATACAAATCTACAGGATCGCATAGACTGTGTTTACAACTACTTATAACCTTACGTGCTTACATTGACACTATGTTTTCAATGTTAGTTCAATCACTCATAACTTTTACATGGAATTTTACTTTCTTTTTAAGTGCTTGTGTTCTCTTGTAGCTTGTAGCTTTAATGTAATGTTGTCTATTAATGCTGTAAGATGTCCCTCAATTCCTTGTTCTCAATACTTGAACAAGTCTTAATTGTACTGGACTGTATATTATCCCTCATTCTCTAAGCTGCCTTGGGTCCTTTTTCCAAGGAGAAAGGTGGGGTAAAAATACTCTAAATAAATAGCTCCACTGTAACTGCCCATAACATGCAATTGTAAGGCTACATAGTGTTCCTGATAGCCCAGGAAAAAGAGGCAAAGGGACAGCAGCAACAACAGGGCCTCAGCAGCTATCAAAGAATGCCACATGCTTGTATTCATACACCAATGAGGAAATAGCAATGATGTCATTACCTTGGCATGATTATAAATATCCACACAATTTTCTGTGTTGATACTTTTTGCACAAATGATCTCACAGTGTCGCTGCAGTGCTTCAAGCTGGAAAAATTTAGCTGCAGATAGAAGCTGAAAGGTGGGAGAAAGATCATTGTAATTTCTACAGTGGAAGGGGATATGGTTTTTTTAAACTGATGGTAGGATACGAACAGAAGTTTCTTCTCCCTACCCCCTCACCATGTCTTTTGACTTTCTGTTCTATTATTTTTCTTTTCATGCTGTCTCAATTCAGAGTTCAAAGAAATTAAAGTTTGTAATTTTAACTGTGCATTATATTATTCTCCTTACTACTTTATATCTAATTACTAAAGAAAGGAAATAGTGTGATAAGACTAAATTGAGTATGTGGCTATATGGGAAAATAAATTCAAAGCGTATTTCAATAATTAGAAAATATTAATACAAATCAGCCCATCTATTTTCCCTTTTAATACAGACTTCAACCCCTGCAACTTGGGGTGGGGTGGGTTTCATCTTATTTCTGAACATGATTGGAATAGTGTTTTGCCTCTGTGACAAAAGGACTAGGTAGGTGCAATACTGGGTGATTTTATGGTGTCATAGTAAGTTAGGAGATGGAACAACCACAACCACAGTATTTTTTCTTAGTTGTCACAAAGTTGTTGCTATTTAACCAACAATTGAAGGGCTAAATCATTAAAATCTAGAGTAAACACAATAAAGCAGATGGAGAGAAAAACAAAAACAAAAAAAGTTCATATGTTTACATTATAAATCAATAAAACATATCAAGATTTTATAAATGCATTATTTGTACTTTCAGTTCATCATACTTATTATTTCCCCCCCTAAAAACATGAACTACTACTATTGTACTGGTACTACTCAGCAGCAGCAGGATGCTGTCAAATCAATTTGAACTTATGGCAACCTTTCCAGGGTGTTCTAGGTAGAGAGTAGAGATGGACACAAAATGGAAATATAGTGTTTCCTTTTGTTTCGTTAAAAGAATTTTGGAAACGAAATGAAACAAAATGATTTGCAACACTATATGGCTCCCCTGGGTCTTAGAGGTACCAAATTTTGTGGGTACCTTCCTTCAGCTCTTCCTTTTAAGACCTCCAAACATGGAGAGGTTTGGAGTTCTGGGGGCTGAGTTATTCAAATCCAAAGAGGGCCCCCCAGCTAATTGCAAAATTGCTGCCAAGGTTTGTTTACCCTTGGTTACTAAACCTCAGCGGCACTTTTCCAATTACTGCTGGGGTGACCCTGTTTGCAGTTGAATAACTCAGCCCCCTGAATCCCAAACATCTCCAAATTTGGAGGGCTTACATTGAATAGCTTGTGGAAGCTTCCCTGTGATTTCCATGCTGCTAGATGAATGTGGGATTGCAGCGTGTGCTGCACAGCACTTTGCAATTAGCTGGGTGGACCCTCTTTGCAGTTGAATAACTCGGCCTCCTACACCCCAAATCTCTCCGCATTTTGGAGGCTTACAGGGAAGAGCTTGAGGAAGCTCCTTCGTTTCATTTCCTGAATCAATAATTTGTTATATAACAAAACAACAAAAAGCATTTTGTCTTTCATTTGGTGCCCATCTCTAGTAGAGAGTACACAGAAGTAGTTTACTGTCCCCTTCTTCCAGAGGTATCTTTGGACTGTGCAGTTTGCTCAACAGCACACAAGCTGGCTCTTCTTCCAGAAAGCCAGGAGTGGAGAATTGAACTCTCAGCCTCAGATACTTAAAACACTGAACTATCTATCCAGCTGTAAGGGATAATAAAGACTATTTCTATTATTTGAATATTTAATAAATAGATATAAAATACTATAATGCATGTTTTATATGTGTGTGTATCTTAATATGCCTATATGCAGAGTCACTTTTTTCTACCAGGATTAATGAACAAATTCCATTGAGATTGTAACAATTTGGAAGTAACTTCCATTGTAAAGGTATTTTCAGTCTGAAAATACATAAAGGTAAATAATCAGCTTATTATCTAGAAGAGGTTTGTTGTGTCTCCAAATATTTTAGTGAGTTTTTTTATCTGTTCAAAATTATATCCAGAAATTTTGTAAATACAGACAAGTCTACCACATGTGTAGAATGTCAATAATTCCACCTGACATCTCCAAAATCTGATATTGATGTTACTTGATATATGACACAGTTTAACTGGAGTACAATATTAACAACATATCTTAAAACAGGGCTTTTTTTTTTCAAATCTTAGCTAAAGCTGAGCACACTGAGGTCTTAGTCCATATCTGTTTTCATATAGAATCATCAATCATAAGACCAAAATTCTTTCCCAAACTTTGCTAAGGTCAAACAAATTATTATTATTATAGATCTGATAGATTTCAGATGTTTCATCCTTAGTTGGTCTGAAACCTTAACAAGTTTCTGAAAGAGTTTGTGCTGTTTCAACCAGCTTTGATTTATTTATTAACTCATTGCACACTATTATTCTGATGAACTGACTTTCAGCTTGGCTTAACTGAATTTTTATTACACCTTTGCTAGTGTAAGTTACCATAGTTAATAAATTAGGTGTTTCTATAAAGATGAATCAAAGACATCACACTTCTGAGGTCTTGTAACAGAGAGCAAAATAAAGTAAATTCTGGGGAGATCTACTAAATTTTATTGTAGTGCTTATGTGCTTGTTTGTTTTAAAAGTAGCAAAACAACAGTTGGTGAAAATACTTCTTACCTCCATTATTTCATTATTTTTAATGAGAAGTGACTCTGCGCCTCCATAGTAGAGATACTGCATAATAAGCTGAAACAACATGGAAGAAATTGATACATCACAACAAGGCATCTCTCTACCTTGTCTTAATTAGTAGAGAAAAATCTACCTGGGAGATTGGTGCACACAAACAGAATAGAAGAAACAGTCTACTGTATTAGAAAACTGGGTATTGGCACCTCATTTTTTCATGTCTTAAAATCCCTGTAAGTATTGTTTAGTTTTAAGTGGATTTGTAGTGTATTCACTTTATTTGTTTTTGCATTGTTATTGTTTAAAAATAAAAAAATATAAAAAAGAGTTTCTGTTATTAAAAGGAACAGGAGTCATTCAAGGGAGGGGGGAAGGTAACAATTACATGGTATAATATTTAGATAAAATCAAGAGCCTCTGAAGAGCAGGTTTACCTACTTACATATTTCATTTTACCTCTTTCTGTTGTTAGCATGAAACTTAAAAGAGGAGCTTCCTGAAAATGTAAATATGTCATACAAGGGAGTTCCTAACAGATATTGGACTCTAGATCTTCCTCATGCATAATAGTCTGAGTCCAGACCGAGAACTAATGTATTTATTTTTAGTTATACAAAACAGGGTCAACTTGGCATCATGTTGCATTTTTTGATGTAACATGCAGTTTGATCTTCAGTAAGCCTATAAAACGCACAGCTGGCAAGGATAAGCAAGAGATGAAAGGAATGACAAGCCCTGCTCTTGATGCACCTTCTATCAGGTGATCAAACAAAACTAAAACAAAACACTTCTGAAATTGGAACCAGATTCAGAATCTCAACCCGCCCCCCAAATATGAGGATTAACCTTAAAGGCAGGGAAAACAAGTTCAGACTTGTGTGAACCCATGTGATGTAATTATGGGAGCCATATGGGTCATAAAGGAGGGTGCACAGCAGCCAAAGAAAGCATCTATGTCAACTGCCTCCCTGTTTAGCTTGCTCTGCGTAAATTCATTCATCAAATAATTCAGTTTCTTAGTGGACTGCGGTACCACAGGGCTGGCTTCCAATTTCTTTAACTTGATATGGATCTTTTATAAACATTATTACATTGCAACATTGACTATGCACATGGACCATAAAATAGCTAAATGCCATTTAGCTCCAGTTGGCACTGTAATTCAAATGCTGTAGATGAAATTCACTTGAAGCTTTACTTGTTGATCCTTTATATTATTATTTTTCCCTTCCACTTATTGCTGAGTTAATTCATACAGAAAGACCTTGCAGCACTGACTGTTACCTGGAAAATGTGATACTTCACATAGCTGATTTCAATGAAAGTGCTGTCAGATGCAGGTTTGCTGGATAAAAGAGCTTTGAACCTGGGCAAAAAGATTCCAAGACAGATTTCTGCTCTTTATAAAGATATAATTAAAATAATACATTGTCAAATAAATGCTTAAGTCTGGAAATGCTGGTGTGTGAGCAAAGTAGTATATGCGCACATTACATGGATTTTACTCAATTATTGCAGCGCAAGCAATATAAATCAAGAGATCAATAAGTGCTCAGTATAGAACAATGAACCAATGCATAGGCTTCCAACTTCTCAACTGTAGCAGTACCTTTAATCAGGGTCTGATGAGTAACATAATGCATATCGGGGGGGGGGGATTACTAGATGCTACATCATGGCAGTCCTTTGTTCATGCATGCATATACACCCTCTCTTTCATCTCATCCACAGTGCAATCAGACAGGAATTAAGCTTGCTGTTTGAACCCCTGCAGAGTCAGGCTAGTGTGATCTTCAAGATGGAGATCAGACTACGTCTTGGCTAGAGTGAACCAGCCCACCAAGCACAGCAGTGACAGCAACAAGCACAGGCACAAGGGGGAATTTTTGTTTGATTTCTCAAGTGGCTCTTGAAGAGCAAACAAAGAAAAATTCTCCCTGTTTTGGGCTGGTGGTGACCAAAGAGAGTTACGCCTGCTCTGTATGCTACTTGAATGCAAAGATTCCACCTAACAGCATACTGGACCTCCTAGCGACTCTATTTAGTCTTTACCAGCCTGTTCCAAAATGGGTGTGCAGAAAAGTCTCATTAGTCTTTGTTCCTAAGATGACCTTTGTGCAATGCAGCACTGAAGAAAGTAAATCACCTTGTTCTTTTCTTCTTTTCCTCCAACCCTTGAGCTTCCTCAGAACTGACACATGGCAGGTCTGATCCCATACCCCCAAAGTCTCCTTTAGTGGCACTGGCCATAGTTACTGCCCAGTATTAAACAGAGACCTCAGTAAGAGTGAGCCCCCACTGCAAACAGTGAGTGCAAGTAATAAGAAGTGAGAGGGCGGCATTTGGGGTGACTAGAAGCCCCTAGAAGACCCATAGGCTCTTGCAATAAAGGAAGCCACTCTATGAAGGGCAGGAAAAGTATTCAGCGGCTTAGTAGCACTCCTTCTAAATATTCCACTTGTCCTCTATCTTATGCACATTCTTACAAACCCAAAGCTTATAAACCATCCTAGGCTGCAATCCACTGGGAAATTCTCTTAGGCATCATTGAGCAACCTATAAAAGTATCTGCCTTGCATTTCCCCAATTACTCTAATTAAGTTCCATAATTTAAAAATAAATACATATATTTACCTTGGGGATGCAGTATATAGCAATACTCTGTGTGCATAAAATGGTCTTCCTTCCACAAGAAATGTAATATCTGACATTTCCTTATTGTTAAGGAAATGGGGATCTGGATTCAAAAAACAAAAATAAGTAAAAAGACATTTGAGATGTTTGTGAAAACAAATCTAGTCTGTTTAATCCTGGTGTTTAAAAGATTAGTGGATCCCACCACCAAGTGGGACAAACACTAAGAAAAAGAAGAAGAGTTTGAAAGATCAGAGTTTAATAAGCATGTACATTTGAAATTATTGTATAAGCTGAAACATAATAGCATTGCATGCTTTTATTTAACTTTTTAATGGAACAGTTATCTAGTTCTCTTTATACAGCCACCCTTCACAATTTCGCGGTTCACATACTATGGTCCCGGTATATTGCAGGACTGCAGTATATGAAAAGCAAGACCCCCTTGGGGCAAACTGCTTGGGCCCGTTTGAGGCCTCTTGCACTTACCCGAGGCCTGGCATTGCCCTGAACGGGACTCTGACGGGCTTCCTGGGCCTGTCAGAGGCCCCAGAAGTCCTTTCCGGTGAATCAGAAGTCACTTCCGAATCACCAGAAACCACTTCTGGGGCCTCCGACAGGCCTAGGAAGCCAGTTGGAGGCCCGTTCAGGGCAGTGCCAGGCCTCAGGTAAGTGTAGGAGGCCCCAGATAGCACCCCCCCATCCCAACCCAACCCAGCATTCGCAAATTGCAGATTTTCCATTATCACAGGTCGGGTTGGGTCCCTAACCCCCATGATAGGCAGGGGATTGCTGTATATGTGAGTAATTAATTGTTTTTAGCTATCTTTTTAATGATGAAAGCTGCCTGGATCTGTTTAAAGAGAAGGATGGAAATGAATGAATGAATGAATAAAAGCACTACAATTTTAATTGTTTAAATGTAAGAGGTATCTATCATATACAGTATTCTCTGAACAAAGAAATAAATTTTAAAGAACTTTATTGTTCTGCTTGCATTTTTGCCTTTATTTAAATAATTGGTCCTATTACACTACTGTAAAGTAATGTTAAAAACTGTTTTCTGTAAAAGTTGTCCGTGGTATGAGCCCAATCTTTTAAGACCAAGTGCTGCACCCAGATAACTATGGGTCAACCTAGTTATCTGAATTTTTTACTCCATTCCTAAATATCAGATTCCCTTTAAAATCATTTTTGTTCCTAAAGGTTCATGATGCAGTGGTTTTACTGCAGTACTGCTGTGAAGATTGTGTCCACAATCTGAATTTGATCCCAGTCTCCAGACACTGTCTTGAATTTGTCTCAACCTGCCATTCTTTTGAGGTTGGTTATTACCCACTTGTGTGTCGGGGGGGATGCAATATGTAACCTACATAATTAAACTGTAAATTACATAGAGGAAGCTTTAAGTACTATGGGGAGGTATATGAGCAGTACACATTTTGCTTTGTCCCAGTTTTACAGCAGCAAATGTTAGATGTGCTAACAATGAAAGTACAAATATGACATCGGTTTCATAGTACAGTACATAAAAGTTAAGAACTGGTGCCTTAACACCACAACTTCTTAAAACAAGTTTCTTTCTTTTCCTCTAATCAGCCTCTTCACTCTTTGTAACCACTGGGTGTCATTGGCAAGAACAGCTTTTGACTTTCGTTTATTCCTTTTCCTTCCCCTTCTGCTATTCTTTTAAATCACAATAAATACATAGGAGCAACAAAGAAGCAAGCAACTGCCCTGACATCTTGAGTTCTGGGGATCATTTTCTCACAATAGGAATAGGAAAAAATAAGGATTTCTGCATTCTCCCCTTAGGTTTCCTATCCATTCAATCTCCTCAAGAGAAACAGGAATAAGGGCTAAATTGGACAAAATGGTTCATAACCTATGATTTTGGTGTGAAGGTTGAAGCCTGGATCAATGGATGACAAAAAAAAAAATTATCCTCCGGAAGAGGGTTGAAGATCAAACAGAGAAAAGGAAATCACAAAATGCATGATATACCCTTCTATGTGGCTCACAATTGGTGCATTTCACGTATTAAAACATGACTTGGAAACTACAAAGGACTGGAGAAAAGATGCATTCCCTAATGGATGTCAATGCATACAGATGGCACCGAAAATAGTGCATCGGTACAGCTCCTGGAGTGATTGCTATTTCCCCCCATCTCTGTTCTTATATAAAATCCACACAGCATCCACAATGAATTCTGAATGTGTTTGCACATCTACACATGTACACACCCCACAGTGCAGCTTTAGTTAGATACCTATTGATTTTTCTATAACTTTTATTTTTTACCCTTTAAAAATTACCCAAGAGAGAACAGTAATAATTTCACATCTGAGGTGAAGGTCAGCCTGCAGCCACAGTGCAAATCCAGATCAGTTTTCCTCTACACTTGACTTCTGGGAGAAGTATCATGTGTGTGTGTGTGCCAAATATTAAAAGTCTAACCTGCTGCTGGGACAGATGGAATATCAATGTATCACTTGCACGTATTCTACAATGTCCTGAAGTTGGCTACACATGAGTTGCACAAGAGCACAGCGACAGTATACTCACCTAAGCGAGATGTCTGTTTGCGTTTGATTTCAACAAGTTTGGGAATAGGGTAGGGTCCATAGCAATGAGTGAAAATGGCAGCCAGCTGTTGACTAATAACTTCATTCTAAAACAAAACAATAAAATAAACACTAAAAACAGGCATACTTGTAGACTGCATGAATCACTCACAGGAGCTGTCTAAATAGTAAGATAATGAGAATGCAAGCACAATCCTCTTTGAAGATATTTTAACTTACTCTGCTGTTGTCTTTTGGAATGTGTTCCAAGTAACTTCTGCAGGATGCTACTATATCAGGCTGAGGAACATTTGGCCTGGTCGATGTTTTGGACAACACTGACCCAACCCCTGTTTCTTTAGACTGGCCATACTGGCTGGAGCTTAGAGAAGCTGAAGTCCAGAAAAACTGGCAGGCCAAAAATGTACAGACCCTAACCATCGACGCCATGCCCCTGCTGCTATTGAAGATAATGGTACAAATATTTTGGGAGTGTCCTGGGTTTGAGAGCTTCTTCTATGGATGTTAGCAAGTCTTTGGGTCCAAGTCCTGAATCTGAATCTTTGGTACCAAGTCCATCATCACCAGCCTAAGTCTGAGTCCCTATTAAAATATGCTCTTTTCCAGAGAAAAAAGGGAGGGTGTGGGTAGGTTCCAAGGCACAAGTCGAGTCTGAGTCACTTTTTTAAAAAATCCCCTAAGTCCAAGTTGAGTCACTAGTGAGTCAGTAAGTCTAACTTGACAGCGAATCCTCTGACTCAACTCCACATCCTTGTTTCCTACTGTCCTTCTCACTAGACAGTATAGCATTGTTTGCACATGATGAGACCACAAAGAAATTGGGGCAGGGGTGTCCACTAATGTCTATACTTTCTGTTGAAATTTTGAGGGTCTGCGTACCCTATGATCCTTCTATTGAAAACTGGGCAGATACAGGAAAGAAAAATAAATAATAAATAAGGAAGTCTTAATCCATGAAGCCTTAAATAAATGTTTGGGGAATAGCTGTTCTGGCATTCTCTTTGAAGGAGTGCTCCATTACCCATTCCCCGTTACCTTTCCATTGCCTTCTGCATACAAAGGGGGATTTTCTGCTGAGTCTCTCTTATTCATAAGGGTTCCCCATACACACTGGTTTCTAGGGTTCCATATTCTGCAGATGAACCTCCATACCATAGAATCATAGAGTTGGAAGAGACCTCCAGGGCCATCTAGTCCAACCCCCTGCCATGCAGGAACCCTCATCACAGTGCTCCTGACGTATGGCCATCCAGTCTCTACTTAAAAACCTCCAAAGAAGGAGACCAAAATTCCTTCTACAAACATCACTGGCATGGGGCTGAACCTAATGCACTTCCATGTTCACTTAACAATGAAAAAGAACACCTAAGCCAAAGGGGCAGTATTCAGTAAAAGTAATATCCCATGTTTATTTATGGTGCAGAAATATAGGGCTTTGCGAATTTTAAGAAATTTGAAAGTATTCAAGCACATTTTTCCATGTGATCTATCCCATTTAATTAAAACTGGATGACAAAAAGATCTTGGGACTAATAGAGGAAAGAATGGTAAACTACTGGTGCAAAATAAATAATCTAACAGAAGAAAAGGTGCCTGAGATCTGCTTACAGGAGCAAAGATCATCTAGATAGGGAAACGTTTGATTGCAAAACCTGTCCAAGTTTGCATTCTCTGATTGACTACATCCACTGTTGGATTTACAACCTATATTTTCAAATGAAGGGTATTTTATCTAGGCGCACAAATTGCTAGAGCAGCTCTTAAATCTTCAGAAATAGCAAAATGGCTCACTTCCACAAAATGGCTGCGCCGGTATGAAAAATATTTAACAGTCTATAAGAAAATGCAATAGCAGATAGCACACACACTTTAAGATTTAAGCAAATGGATATTCTGATGATGTTGGGTAAATTTCAGGACAATCAGTAGAAGAGAGTCTGTATTTAGGTGTGTAGAGTCAAACCATGAGGATTTGATTTACTGTGGGCTTGAGTGACACTTACATAAAGACTTAAGAAAAAGATATTGACATCTGCTTTTAACGAAAGTGAAATATAGGCTATTTTATTACTAGCATCTTACCCATGTGGGACAGAAAGAGTTGTGGTATTTTCTGTCAAAGCAGCTCTATAAAAAGTAAATTATCTAAATAATATTGGTGTGAATTGTTATAAAGATTCAGAAACATAAATGTAAGCCTATTACTATACTTTTTAAGCTGATGGTCGCCAAATGCTCTATTACTGTTGCCTGGGTATTGCAGTTTAACTGGAGTAAAGAGCAGGTATGCACTGTAATGTTTTGCTATTTTATGTCTGTATTATTTTATTGCAATAAACTGTGGATACCTTCAGTGTGTAGGGTTATAAAATCTATAGGCATAATGTAAAGTGATAGGTTTGATGTTATAATGTTGCATACTGTATTTTGTTTTATTTTATTTTTTAATATTTTTTAATATTGAAGTACAGTGATTGAGTATTGATTTGTTGGTGGGTTTTAAACTGCAGAACAAAAAAAAACTTAGAGCTCACTGCCATGGAGTTGTAAAATAGCACAGAAGTCTGCACATACTAAAAACAAAAAGAAGAAAATCCAAATGTGAATTATTATCTTTCATGCAGGTTTGGGGAAGAGATTTTATATTTTTTGGATATATACAGACCTTTCTGACATTAATAGGAACTGATCATGAGAACCCAAAGGCAGACATATATTCAGTTTTTCTTCTAAATACAAGTACCAGAAATTCAATTTCCTTTGCATTTTCCTTCAGAGGAAATACGAGATGGGTGATACTTGCAGCTAGAACAGGTCATTTTATTTGCAGAAATCTTAGCAGATGTATGGTTCGAAACAGGAATGGGAGGGAGATCTTCAGTTCCATTTACAGAAAATCACTAGGTTGGGCTTCATATGCTACAAACACTTTGAAATAAAACTGTTGTTCCAAGGGAATGTTAGAGAACTCTCTGAGGGGGGGGGGGAAGGAAACTAGGGAAAGAAAACTTAGTTTTAGATTTGGAAGTAAAAAAGGCAAAGCAAAAGAGATCCAATGTCGTGCATTATAAGCATGGCAATGAAATCGCATCAAGCAGCCTGTTCCTAGAAATGGGTAATGAAAGAATCTGCTTTAAGAACAAATATTGAAGCCATTACTCTCAGAGCATCCTAGCCCATACGGCCACTGGCCATGCTGACTGGGGTTGTGGGTATCAATCACAGTTCAAAATAGCAACCTCTTTCCATGTCACTGCATGGAAATGATCATGATGTACTCTTGGAGAGGGAAGGGAGAGTGGGGAGAATCCACAAACACCAATACTAGACAAATAGCATCTTATGAATTAGACCTGGGAGTGGAACAGATCCTGTCTGCACAAAGGAGTACACCAACGCTTGTGCTTCTTGCCAACAGTTTTTCTGATGCAGAGAAGCATCACATAAGTGGTACATTTCCAGAAGGATTCTAGCATAACATTGTTCTGAAACTGCTGCTTTTACACGACCCCTAAAATCCGATGCAAAGGGCTCCCAGATGCGGAGCATAAAATTGTTTTCCCACCAGCTGCGGACTTTAAAAAAAATTAAGTATGACCACGCCCATCTAAGCGCTCCCCAGCGCATTTTACAAGTACCTGGTCTCCGGAAGTAAAAATTTTCCGATGCGGAGTGTAAAGCTGTGGATGCCGGGCTCTCCTCGCCTTCTGTTTGTTTTGTTGTCCCCGCTGCCCCTTTAACAGACAGGAATCCCTATGGGGCTACTCCGATGGCAGACAGAGGTGAGCCTGCATTTTTCCTCCCTTTTTTTCTCCCTCCCCTCACCACAGACAGGAGCAATGGAGTGTGGAAGGGTGGGAACACAGGAAGCAGAACAAAACCCCATGATCTCTGGTCCAAATTAAAGTTGCCAGCGGACTTTAGAGGTCGTGTAAAAGCGCCCACTAAGAAAATTATGTATGTGTGGGAAACAAGTAAGTTGATGCTAAGTAACCAGATCAGTTAGAACCCCAGCAAACAGAACCAATCAAAAGTTTTCACATTACTCTATATAAAATAAATGATAGGTATAATCACATGCACCACCCTGACTGGTGGTGCTCTGGAGTTGTGCAGCTGGCCCACATTTACACAGGTACAGGCTACAAAACCCCAACAGCCACATATGTCAAGAATGATGTCAATTGGTCCCTTTCTTGGAATGCACAGTGGAGATTTGAACTCCTTGGCCTGGCTTTGGTAAGCTCATGTTTCCCAATAAATAACCACTGATAACACTAAGAAATGAATGGAAAAGCTAGCAAAAGTACTGTATTTGGTAAACACAAGACCATTTCATTCATTTTTTAAAAAATGTATGTATTTATATACAGTACTGTCCTTCTCCCTCTATAAGGAACTCAATGTGGTTTACAACAGGCATTGAAAACAGGAATAGAAAACACAATAAATAACTCATTAAAAGTGATAGTTTAATCACAAGGATTAAAACCTATTTAAGTATTTTTAAAATATACATAAGCATAAAAATACTAAAGCTATCACCCATTTTCCCATGAAGCATCTGCATTTAGGTGCCAAGCTCCTGCTTAACAAGAAAAAAGTTTGGTGGCAAAAGGATAGCAAAGAAATGGCCAAATAAGCTTTCGCAGCTAGGGCATTCCATAGTCTGATAGCATCCATTGAAGATTCCCTCTCTCATTACCTCATTAGGATTAATCTATGAAGGTGGTGAGGACAAAGAGAAGCATCTCCCCAATTATCTTAGTGATCATGTGGGTTCAAATGGGGAGATATAGTCTTTCAGATAGCCAGGACCCTAGCGGCAAGGGATTTCATAGGAACAGCATCTTGAATTTCTACTAGAAATATTGGTAACTAGTATAGTTGTGATAACAGGAGACTTACATGTTTCCTGCATCCAGCTCCAGATAGATGCCAGCTTCCTACATTTTGTGACAATTTAAATGCCCCAGTCATCTTATTTCTCTGTTAACTTTATACACCACTTTTTTCCTAGTGAAAGGACTCAAAGTGGTGGTATACAACAGCTAAAAAAAATCTTCAAAGGCTGCCCCATATTAAAAGAAAATTCTCAGAGACTTCCTCATGTAGACTTTCTACCTTATGCCATACATAATTCATGTATGCAATGAACTAAAACTGCTCAAATGTGGCTTTGGACAACTGTACTTCCATGATTAAGAATCACACACATCTAATTGCTGTATCCTATATCCTGGGCTCCTCTGTAACAGCAATTGTTACAGAGGAGCCCAGGATATAGGATACAGCAATTAGAGACAATAAACCTGGAGATGACATAGGTCTTTGTGTTGGCTGGAGCTGGACTAAGACCCTACCACAGCAGTGCACAACTCTGATGACAACTGTACGTTAAGCTGCAGCAACATACACCTTTGAAAGATTTTCAAAATTCAGGTACTGAAAGCGCAGATCAAGAAGCAGAATGGATGATGGCATTTATATTTTTGGGACTTCAGCTCCCAGAATTCCTGAGCCATGCTTCCAGCAGATTTCTGCGAGTTACAGTCTGCTCCCCCACACACACAAACGCAGTGCCAAATGCACACTTCTACTATGATTTATGTTGTCACTCCAGAAGAGAAACTCTATTGGTCCTATCGTTGCATCCTGGGCTGCAGCCTGAGATGCCTCTGTAAATACTTCCTCTTAATGGGAAGGAATGAAACACTCCTGTAAGAGAAATGATAACTGAAGACTTCAGTACAAGATAATCCAATGAAATCCAACATTAGTTTAGGACTTTGAAAAATTATTTTATTCACTAAAATTCCCAGAAATCGCACAGTAACTGGTTGATTCTGGGAGAGATAGTCTCAAAAAGTAGCACTCCAAAGCTCTGGGTTAGTTTCCAGATAAAACCATGCTAAATTGCACACAATTTAATCTAACACTGGTTAACTGCACATTATATTCACACCATGCCATGCTGGTGTACCTGATGTTTGCTTCTCACATGGAGAATGCAAGATGTACATTTATGGAGGTTTTGAGTCCTAGTTATGGTGAACTGTTTAGATACAGAAGCACTGAAGGTGAGGATAAGTAATAGTATGCTACACAACAGTCCCCAGCATATAGACCAATTTACCTCCCCAAAAGAAATGAAAAAGGATGATATAAAAAGCCCAGTTAAGAAGCAGAGGTTATGCTATATGGTAGTTGAGCTGTAGCTTCCAAAACACTCCAGACTCTAGGATTTATTCTGAAAACAAGTACCAACTTTTCCAGACCGAGTATTCAGTGTCACTTCATTGGAAATGAGCTTGTATTTTTAAAAACCCAAAAGGTCCTTTTCTCTAGATAATGTATGCTTCAATACTATACTCCCTGGAAACAACCCTGCTGAACTATACACAGTCCTTTTTATTTTCATCTATTAAATAGTCTATTCTAAATTTCTTACCATAACTATATTGATCTATCAGTTTGAATATAATCATCATATAATTTTTTTTTCTGAGGAACCAAAGTAAAATGATCATATTTTTAATAAACTATTTAAGAAATTAATTTGGGAAGTCTTAGAGAAGCAGAACACTTTCTGATGCAATTCAAAGAATGCACAATATGTTCCAAATTGCACTATTAGTGATTATAGAATATACAAAAGTAAAGCAAACTACCAGCAAATATTATCCTACATGACATTTTTTTCATTATATGAGGAATGTAAAAGCATAAATGATAGAAAGGGATAGAAGTTCATATTGAGGCTTCATAAAACATCTGTAGCAGTTATTTGTTTTGTTTTGGGTTGGGTTGGGTTGGTTCTGTCTCAATTCGGCAGCATTTATGACATGAATGGAGTGTTTCCACTGTCTGAACATAAAAATGAGAAATATCAAACTTCACCGCATATACAGTAATTACTTATTCGCTGCATTGGAAGAAAGTGGGGATTTCTTCATACACCCACACTAATTACAGCCCTTTAAAAATGTGCACCATACTTTGATAGAAAGCTCAGCAGTGCTTCTTTAGTAAAGCTAATGCAACAGAAATTACTCTGCTAATGTCAAATCCTATATAAAAAGATGGCTGCTCCCAATTTACACCCCAAACAGAGGTGAGAAGTTAACTATTCTTTCCATTTCTTAATATTGGATGGATCAGTCTCCTCCAGGTGGTTTGGCATATACAAAGCCATGAAAGTCCAGAAAGCTTCTGGAGGGGGAAAAACCATGAAAGGTACAACTGAGCTCCAATTATACAGATGGATCAATACAAATAAACAAGCAGGTGATACCTTTTTTAGAACACATTAAAAATCAAGCAACAGCTAGCTTTCTAATTCATCTTCCTCAGGCTCTGCACCAAGATCTTGTGGCTAGCTGAGAAAAATTACATATCACAGTGCCTTTCCTTATCCTCCATTTCAATGAGTCAAAGAGTTTTCCACAACAAATTTAATGTCCTAATGATTAAATATACTTCAAGTGTAGACTGATGAAATTTAATCATTACTCTTTCATTATTGAGGTGGAAGATCTTCTATCTCTAATGGCAAAACCTACACACATCATCATCATAATGGTTTTGTAAACCAATGTGTCCCAGTTTTGCTGAAAGAAGAGATGCAAACGTTATAAGCCAACTCCTCCATTAAAGATTTTGTCAAAGAATTTCATATAAACTTTTCTCCTTTTATAAAACAACAATTTAAAAAATCCTAAAACAGATCATCATCTCAAAAATGTTACACACAAGGGACAACATTGGTAGAAGGTATTCCTGGGCTCTGAAAACTGTTGCAAAAATCTAAAGAGGACATTGTCCTTCCTAAGCTATTCTACACAGTGAGCCAGATAAGATGAAATTGTAGTCTTGGATAAGGTGAGAGGGTTATTTGCTTATCAACCTCTCATATATAGATTGAGTTCTAAAAAAAAAACCCTCTTGTTTATGGATGTGGTATATGGTGCTTCTGTCCACAATACTGGAGTGCTTCCTGGAGGCCGTGCTGGGGTGAATGATGGTAAAAAGAATGAGGGTGAGCCTGGGTAAGACAGAAATGCTGCAAGTAGGGGCTCATTGTGTCTGTGGTTTGTGCAACTGCCACTCTTTTGCTGCTGTGACTCTCCACATACAGTTGAAGTTCACAGCTTGGGCTTCCTCTTGGACCCAATACTATCTATGGAATCTCAGGTCTGTGGTCCGTTCTGCCCACTTTCATCTCTAGCAGATTGCCCAGCTGTATCCCTACATGGTCGCTGCCCCCCCCCCCCACTACCCAGATCCATGGACGGATAATCTTGAGATTATATTACTGTAATGGTCTGTGTGAGGGGCTGCCCTTGAGGATGATGTGGAGACTCCAGCTGGTCCAGAATATGGCAACCAGAGTGCTGACAGGGGTAATCAGCACCTCTGGCCTCCATACACTGCTTACCTATTTGCTTCTGCATCAACCTGAAGGTGCTGATGGTAACATACAAAGCCCTAAATAGTTTAGGACCTTGGTACCTGCCAGAGCACCTGCATCCAGTGAGAACTCCCCATGTTACCTGCTTTTCCCAGGCAGAGTGATGAAAGATTTTAATCCAAAGAGAGGCCCGTAACGGGGGAAAACAACAACAACAAGAACCAGGCATTTTTGGCACTAACCTCAGCAATACTCTACCACCTGAAATTTGCCTAGCCCCCTCATTAGGAACATTTAAGCAGTCTTTTAAAACTTGGCTGTTCACAGACCCCTGGAAAAAAATGGAGCATTTCAATCTCAGCTACCACTTTTGACCTTTAAACTGTCTGATTTATATTGTTGTGGTTATATATTGTTTTATTTTGATTTGGTTTGTTCACTGCTTATTGTCCTGATGCATGGTTCATTTACACTGTTGTGAACCACCCAGAGTGGCCTTGCTGCCAGATGAGGAGTATACAAGTCCAATGAATGAATGAATGAATGAAATAAGTAATTAAATGACAGGAAATGGCTCAATTTTTCTGCATATTATGCCTGCCTTGCCAAAATTTACCCAGCAAATGTTGACAATATCCACATCAGCAGTCAAGATGATCTATAGGATACATTCTTGTGTTCATTCTTATGGGCATTTTGATACCTAGAGAAATTGTTAAAAAACTGCTTGGACAATTGCTTTATGTTTGCGTGAAAAGTGGTTAACTGGTGAAAAAGGGACTCAGGTTCTAGGATTTCCCCGTTTGGTGTCTCTTTATGAAAGACAGTGAGCACAAGATAGTATCCTGTAAAGGGGGGGGGGATAAGCCACAGGAAAAAAGAAAGACCTAACAAGAGATGGCTTGACTCAAAGAAATTCAAGGTGTTCCTTTTTAAGACCTGAGCAGACCTTATAGGGAAAAGTATTGCTGGGCAGAAAGAAGTAAGAATAGGGAATAACCTGAAAAGCAGGTGGGGCCAACTATTCTCTTTTAAGATAAGCAAGGTTGGTCTTTCCAATTTATGTGATCTGTTTTACATTAGTGGACATTTGGGGAGACCTGTTTCTGAATGAGGGGAACAGCTTTACATATAGAAAATCAAAACTTGAAACCCCTTTGCCTAAACTTCCCATAATCTGGCAAAAAAAAAAAAAAAAAGAAAGCAAAGTGCGTTGCTTAAAGCACTCTCTGGGCGGTTTACAAGTAATGGTGCAAGATACACATTGCCCCCCACCCAGCAAATGGGGTGCTCATTTTACTGAGCTCAGAAGGATAGAAGGCTGAGAGAACCTTGAGCTGGCTACCTAGAATTGAACCCCAGGCCGTCAGCATAGTTTCGGCTGCAGTACAGCAGTTTAACCACGGCGCCACGGAGTCCAGCACAAGAGGAGACTAGCTGTTACTACTATGTTGCTGTTGATCTGAAGCCTAGTCTAAAAGTCATAATTTTTTAGTTCAGGCTGCTCTCTTATCAAATGTTGATGTGCTTTGCCAGCACAATAATTTTATTGTTTGTTTCAGAAGGAATTGGCTTCTGTCCTCAATCCAACTCATTGTCTATGCCAATATCAAGCTGTTCTTGCAACAGATGGAGATCATCCGTTCTTTTTCTAAAAACTGCATACATTTGCATTTAGTGTTGTTGGGAAATACAATACACATCATAGCCAGTACAATAGCTCACTGTATGATGCCAAGCATCATATGATGGAATGAGTAGTGTGGTCATTCAGCTACGGCTATGCCTATTTTGTACCTAGCTGTTTCCAAGACTCCAGCACACCATCACGGGCCATTCATTACTTTTGGACCAGCAAACAGTGGGCTTTAACCAGTGCTGAAAAAAACAGTTTTAAGATGGTTCATTTGGAAGCTATGTACATCTATAGGAAGTCACAAATGAATGAAATGCAAAATGAATTGGAAAACAGTTCAGACTATAAGAACCAAAAGTATGACCATCTAACTCTAACAAGGCATTGCATGCAAACCAATTCTTCTTTTGTATATTTCAAAGATCTAGGTATTATCTAAAAAAATTATTATTTACTTTCTTTGCTAGGTCTGAAAAAAAGCTTTTTGTTTCCTGTAATGTTCACTGATAAGTGTTCTTCCATTATAAAGGCTGCTTTATTCTCAAACCCTGTATTTTGTAATCATATGATTACACTTTCGTCATTCCACTGTTGCATTTTAATGTGCTTATACTTTGCCATGTGCACCAAGACAGAAACAGCGCTGGAGAACAATAACAAAAGCCATGATTTCACCTACCTTGCTTGCCTTCAAGATCTCAATCATCAAAGGTAATCCTTGTGTGACGAGTTCTTCCGTGTATTCTTCTTCCTGAATGGATTTGAACTCTTTCAGCAAGCACTGGATGAGAGGCCTTCTGTGCTGTTGAAAAGCAGTTCTCAAGGACTCTAGCCATGTGTGGAGAGTCCATGGGACACCTGTTTGAAACATGAAGTACCCTAAAGGTTTGAACGTATTTCCAAAAATTAGTTCTGCAACATAAAGCCCTCCTATCTTGTTCCAGATAAATTAGAGTCACCAGTGGGGCCAATGTCAACGCCTGACTGTGCTAGGCCACACTATAGCAAGGATGAAGGTGAGATGAAGGCAGTATGTAGCCAGGACCTAGTGCAGTGATGGCGAACCTATGGCACAGGTGCCAAAGGTGGCACTCGGAGCCCTTTCTGTGGGCACCCGACATTGCCCCTTCATAGCCACCTATATACAGGTTAAATTACTGTGTTGGCACTTTGAAAAAAATTAGTGGGTTTTGAATTGCAGTTTGGGCACTTGGTCTCTAAAAGGTTCGCCATCAATGACCTGGTGTCTCCTGGTCTTGCTCTTGCTCCTCACCACTGCCACCTCTCCATCTGTACTCTCCATAAAAGGAGAAAGGAATTGGAACAATACTGCTCTTATCTCTATCCTCTCTGTCAAATATAGTGCTAGAATGCATTGAGTCCCAGGCAACAGACTCGCTGGGAAATGGAAGAAGAGACTGGAATTCTAGGGAACTCAACAGGAAGATGCAGGGCAGCTACTGGAATCCCATTATAAGGATGTGTTGCCAGGGCACACTGATATCCCTTCAACCCCTTCCCAAGCCCCCCCCCCACCTCTTCACCATCATTCCACAACTCTTCAGAGAGTTGGGAATCACACTGGTGATCACATCGATCACCTAGCCAACAGACAACCCAAAGTCTTCGCAAAAGCAAGGGTTTGGGAGAAAGGAAGTTTCAGGCTACAAGGAAGCAGACTGGGCTGTAACCACTGAACCAGAAAGTAAGGATGTTGGTGACTTGGACATAAGCCCTCAGTCTTCTGTGAAATGTGCACCGGCCAAATGGGTCTGGGTGAGGAGGGGGAGGAAAATAAATGGGCAGTGGCAACTGTGAAACAAAAGTGGAGATGTGCGTGCACACCCAGTCAGAGGTCTCCTCTTTGCCAAGCGTCCTCCACAGTTATGTTCTCTGTATCTTCAAAAGTAATGCTAATAGTGATGGGCTTTGTTGCTGTGGAAACGCAACACAATTTAAGTTTCTAATCCCATGGGGGGGGACTCTATATATCTCCCCACTGTAAAAGATACAGAGAACATGGAAGCTGCAATGATGGAGTTAAAAGGAACCAATCAAATCTGGGGCAACAGCTAAATGCATTTCTGTATGACTATGAATCATCTTTTTGTGCAGCCAATGTGTGACAAAGGGTTACCTAATATATTTAATGATGGCATATTGTGGAAGATCCTTTCTTGTAAAAATAAAGAATTATTTGATATTACTAAAATTCGACATTGGCTGCTGGCCTCTGCTGGACTATTTTAATCTATTTACTAACCTGTAGTAGGAACAGTGATCATTTCTGAATGAAACTTTGTACAGTTAATATACTGAGCAGTATATATTTTAAACAAATTCAATATTTTGAAGAAGTACTGAAAGTTATCTCATAAAAAGCAGCACCATTAAAATAGGAATCAAGTAGTCTTTTTTTTTTAAATATAGCTACTTGTTTTCATTGGACATCCACCATAGCTGTTTCATAGCGCTTTTTGTTCAGGCCAAGCCATTTAGGACCAGACGTTTTCTCCATTAGAAGTTCCTTTTCTAGTCAAGTCCACTTCTAAAGGAGAAAACCCTTCCTGTTTAACATCAGTGTTGAGCTGCTGGCGGGGGGCGGGAATGGGGGTCATTGGGAGATTTGGACTAAGTCAGTGGTTCTCAACATGTGGGTCCCCAGATGTTCCTGAACTGCAACTCCCAGAAACCCCTTCCAGCACAGCAAGTGTTGGAAGCTTCTGGGAGTTGCAGCGTAGGAACATCTGGGGACCCATAGGTTGAGAACCACTGGACTAAGGTGTCATCAGCAACTCTTATCTCTCCATCACCACTTCTGCAGTGGATACCGCCAAGATGCTCAAGCAATGCCTGGCTTAAGTTCTGGAATGAACCAGGGCTAACAGGCTCAACTTGAACCCAAACAAGACAGAGATTTTGTTCCTGGGAAGCCTCACTGGTAGGTTGAGGGGGCTACCCCTGCTCAATGTTGCCCTCCCTTTTAGGGATCGGATTTGTAACGTAGGCATTCTGGACCTAGCTCTTTCCTGGAATTCTCAGTTTGTAGCCGCGTTCAGATCTGCTTTTAACCAGCTGAGGCTTATCGCCCAACTCTGCCTCTACCTTAATGAGGGTTTTCTCAGGATGTTGGTGCAAGCACCAGTCATCTCCCAGATTGGCTACTGTAATGCTCTCTGTGTGAGGTTTCCCTCAAGGCTGATGCAAGGCTACAGCAGGACCAGAACAAGGTGGCTGATATGAGCAAATTTGATCATGTCGCTCTAGTTCTGGCTAATCTCTACTCGTTACCCATTGTGTCCTGGATCAGGTTCAAGGTTTTGATGCTTACAGCATCTTTCATGGTTTGATACCACATTGCTTGCTGGGGCATCGCTCCCCAGTGTGATCTGCCTGGCACACCAGAATCATCCAGCCCACTCGGAAGGAAGCCCGAAAGTCATCCACATGTGGTCAGGCCTTCTTCATGATAGCACTAAGTTTGTGGAACCAGCTCATGGCATAGCTACACCTGGAGCTCCCCCTATTAATATTTAGAAGGCAAATTAAGATGCTGCTTTTCAGGGAGGTCTTCTACACTGACCCTGCTTCATTGTACACCTGCTGTCCTGCTGTCTCACTGAGAACCTGCCTTTGGTGCCCCTTATTTTATTCTAATGTTTTGAATTTCTTATTTTTTATTTGCAGCCTATTAGTATATATTTTACTTTTTGTTCTAACCTGCCCAGAATACTGCAACACACTAATAGGGTGGTATATAAATAAAATAAAAAAATAAATTCCTCTATAGTCTTTGAAGTGGAAAATTGCACAGACCAAATCAGTTGCTGTATATAAGCATCAGTTTGTCATGTTTGCAGTGAAAGATTCTAGCCTACAATATCAACTGGAGCCTCCATACACATATATTTGCAATCAAAGAGGATACCCATTGTAGTTCATGACCTTAATAGAATGCACACATGCAGCCACATCATGGACAGACAGAACATAGATCTCTAGATGCTCGGGGCTTCAGTTTCACATTGGCCCCTGCAACTGACCAATAGTCAAGCATTTTAAGAAATTAATTCCAGAAATTTTGGGGGATCTATTTTCTGACTGGCTCTGTCTTACACAAACCGCAAAGCTACACACTCCAGAGGCTATAGATGGGGTAAAAATATGTTTTCCTCTTGTACTCATGTCTTGGGACTGCTGGGATTTAAGCTGGGATTTAAGCTGGTACTGTGATGGAAAACAAGCTCCCTGCAGGCAATTGTTCGCTCCCTGCAGGCCATTAAATAGGGCCAGGCTCTCCCTTACCCAACCAACCACCCAATAGCCATCGGCTGCAGTTAGATGCCAGAGTGTATTTTCTTTCAGTGGTAATGTCCCAGGGCAATATAACTACACATAAACTCATGTAGAGATGGAAGGACCACCTTTTTAAAAAAAGAGGAATACCTCATCTGCTATCTTATAAAGGACGGTGACTGTTACGACACACAAGTACACTATCAAAATATGAAATAGTGCTTGTTTTCATGTTTATCCTTAAGTAAGATCTTTAGATTAATGCCGTGATGTGGTTAAGATTATTTGGTTATAAAGTGACAACTCTGCATACAAGTACTTCCTAGTGCTCACTGTGTGTGGTAGTGGTGAGGGCACCATGAAAACACAAAGTACATGTTTGTAGCTGGGGAAAGAATGCAGAGACAAAGAACAGAAGAAGACAAAAGAGACAATTGTGTGAACACAGCTAAAAAGACATTCTTAATGGTGACACTGAAGCTGCTCCTTTGACTTGGTCATTTTCCTCTTGCTTTATTATGCCTTTATTATTGCCAGTTCAGGCATGATAATGCTTATTCCTGTTCAAATATACATCCCAAATGACTCCAGAATCAACGAGAAATAAATTCTTTTTAAACATTCGGAATTCTCTGCATTCCCAGACGCTTCTGAAAGGTGCCCGTCACGACAAGTGACAGAGGCACCCCCCCCTTCAAGCCATATTTCTGACCGTCATCTCCCATGGGAAATAAACCACAGAGGAAACCAAAACTGACCTATGCTCCTGATGTCAATGGTTACATCCACATATCCGTGTTCAGCGCTGTGATACATAGCTTCCTTCAGAGCTTTAAGTCTGGCCTTGCTGTTGCGGCTGGCACATAACGGCGCTGGAGTACTGTCTGCCAACTCAGTTCCCTCAGCCAGTATCTCCTCCAGGGACAGAATATCACTTTTCTCCTTCTCTGGCTGAGCAAGCAGCTTACGAAATACATTTCTGTCAATCACAGGGCAAAAAGAGGGGTGGAGGGGGAAGACCACCAGTTTGGAACTGTTCACAGTGAAGCTAAAACTAACTTGCCATCTAAATGATACTATATATAGTTAGTAGTGCACCTAACTAGATGGTCTAGCAAACGGCCTTTCAATAAAGGCTGGTTTGTTTGTTTGCCCTATATAATTTATTCGGGCCTGAAGCAGCCAATCCAACATTCAAAACAGAGACTCCATCTTCTGCCCATCAACACCTGGGGAACACCATTCAAGTTCAATGGAGTAATTTCCAGCAGATGGACAGATGGCAGCTACCAATCAAACCAAATATACACCTTGTCCCTTATAAGTTTATATCTTGCTAGCTGCTCATGTTCAGTCCTGTGGGGGGTAGAATAAGCCATGCATTGAGAACAAAATAGGGGCTGAGAAATCATGTGTGCCTGTGTCTCTTTGTGTATGAATTTGTCTGTTTATTGGGGAAGAAGTGAATTTTCTCATGTTAGTTGGGAAGAAGATGGGTACTTTATGCAACTCAGTGTCATCAAGTTGGTTGTATTCAGTGATAACCCAGAGAATAACATGATCCAGAGCTCTCCGACAGAAAGAGATCACAGTCCCTATAAAGCTCCCACTTAAACAGATGTAACAATGGTCTCTTCAGTCATCTTGGGACCCTGGCTTCTTTGTGGAGTTGCAATTTGTATGAAAGATGGATATGTTTGCATGACAAATGCTTCAAACCGAATGCTGGGTTCACCAATGATTTTGTCCTTCCCTCCCAAAAACTTATACAGTGGTACCCCAGCTTACGGACGCCTCAGGTTATGTAATCTTCAGGTTATGAAAAGAAGTCCACCGAAAACAATGTCTCCATATACAACCCCCTCCCCAGGAAAAGATTGGAAAACCCTAATTTACTATTATTTCCAAAGGACTTCATTCTCCAGGATGCACTGTGCCCCTGTATGGTTCCGGTTAACATAATTTCCAGGTTACAAAGTGTCCTGTGGAACAGATCAACTGCGTTAACCAAGGTACCAGTGTGGTTTAAGAGGGATGTCTCTTATTTAAAAGTACAACATTAAAACATTATTATTTTGTATTTCCTTTTTTATGGAAACATTAAAAACAGTTACAGACGTTGATAAAATGGTGCCATTAGGGGTGCAAGTAATGCACAGCATTCACAAACATTGTTTTGTGAATTAGAACTTACAAAATCCACTTATTCAGAACTTGGCTCTGGAGACGGGAAGATAAGTTTGTAATAAGTACAGTGACAGCACTTACAATCTGGTGCTCATACCCATTAAAAGTTACATTTGTTTGCTCTTTTAGCCAAAATGAATTTACAATAACTTTTTACTCCAATGTAAGCTGTGGGTGTTTTTCCTGCTTTCCATGTAGAAATGAGTGGGTATTGAGCACGTAACTCGGTTTCCTGAGAATACCGCAATTTACTCTGTACTTAGCCACACCAAATGCTGGATATGGACCCAGACAGTGACCACACACTAAAATAATCCTACAGTCTCTCAAGAACACAGAGACACACATTTGAAATGGGAATTTTTGACAGCAAAATTTATTTTAGAGTGCTGCCAACCAGCTTCTGGAGTAATAAGGCTCAGGAAGGAGTGGAAGCAGAGCTCTATGGTTAGCAAATGGCAAAGAAGACTGTCCATGGATTTTAAGTGTGGCAACTCTTTTTTACTGCACTGTTGTGCACCCTCACTTTCTGCATGTTACAGGGACATACAGACACTTCCTCTTTGAGGGATATTTCACACCATGCTCTGACCCCTGTACAGTAAATCACACAAGAATAAGCCCATTGAACCAATGGGGACTTGGAGATTCCACTCCTCCTCATGTTTAATTGATTCAAATTGGTCTGTTCTAAATGCAACTTACTTTAGCAGAGTAAATCACTACTCATTAAGCTAAGCAACAGGATTTTAATCAATGCATATTTATCACTCCACAACCATAATATCAAGCAAATGATATCTTGATATGATATGTGAATGGGTGTGGTGAAATGCTAATTTAATTTATGAGGATGTATAAAAGAATGGCATTGAACCAATCAGGATAGCCAGTGGGCGAGACTAAGATGTATAAAAGCAAGTGAGTGATCTCACGACAGTTAGATAGGGGACCAGTTAGGTAGAAACTGTTAGAGAGATAGGGCGCTGATGGCTGTTAAGATAAATTCTTTTGTTTGGACATTTAAACACTGTGTCAGACTCCATTCATATTACATAAAGATTTAAGGTGGCAGCATTTCAATCCAGGTTCACCACAATGGGCCATCACAGCTCTATTATCACAGATAGAGGTGCCGTGTTACCCAAAGCCTCCTCAAAATATTACACTCTTCTGTGGGTTCACTTCTCACATTTAAAAGTACTAATCATCAAATGGTGAGCCGCCAAGCAATTTTACAAAAAAGTGTGAAACAGCCCCTTCCTCCTTTCTCCCCCACCTTAAACTTGGTTCACTTTCAACATGACTCTGTTCTTTTCTAGGTCTTCACGTTTCCTCTGTAACTGATCCCCACAACTTCTTAGAACAGTCTTCCAAGCCTCATGATTCCTGTTGTCAAGGCTGTTTCACCTGAATTTGACAGATTAGGATTTTTGTTTGTCTATTTGGTTTCTCACCAGTTATGAGTTCTTAAAAGATGCCAGTCCTCTCCAAGTCTTCCACCACTGCTATAAAAACTTTGCCAAGCCACTAATTTAATTTGTAAATTAAAGGAATGTTTGACAGCTTTCTTTTTTTTGCAATGCCCAGGGCTTCCTAACCATCTGTTTCTTTAGCTGCCAGACAATATGCACTGGAAGGAGTCCAGTTTTCCAAAAACATACAGTGCAGAATGCCACACCACAAGCTGCTGTCTGGGAAAAGCTAAGGAGAAAATCGCTCAGCGATATTGTTCCTGTATCCTTCATTACACCATGCTAAGAGTTGGACTAGAATATCAGAGGATATTGAGGTGTGCCGTGGGGTCCCTCAGGGTTCTGTCTTGGGCCCAGTGCTCTTCAACATCTCCATAAATCACCTTGATGAGGGGATTGAAAGAGAACTCATCAGGTTTTCGGATAACAAAGCTGGGATAGTTGCCAATACTTTGGAAGATAGACTCAAAATTCAGAAGGATCTTGACAAACTAGAACATTGGACCCTGTTCAAGAAGATGCAGTTCAATGGTGAGAAAAGTAAGGACATGGACTTAGGTAGGAGAAACTAGTAGCATAGGTACAGGATAGGTGGCACCTGGTTGAACAATAGTACCTGTGAGAGGGATTTAGGTGTCCTGGTGGGGCACTGCCTAAGGATGAGGCAGCAGTGTGCTGCAGCTGCCAAAAAAGCAAACATGGTCCTAGGCCGCAACAAGAGGGCGATAGCATCAAGATCACAGGAAATGATAGTACCACTCTAATACTGCCATAATTAGGCCATATTTGGAATACTGTGTCCAGTTCTGGTCACCACAATACAATCAAGACACAGAGGCCTTAGAAAAAGTGCAGAGAAGAGCAACTACGATGATAAGGGGACTGGAGGCTAAATCATATGAAGAACCAATAGGTGGAAAATCATCAGAGGGATGGCGAACCTGGAAATAAGGAGAAATTTCCTGACAGTGAAAGCCATTGAACAGTGGAACAGCTTGCCTCCTGATGTTGTGGGCATTCCATTGCTGGAGGTTTTCACGAAGAGATTGGACAGCCATCTGTCCGGGATAGTATGAGGTCTCCTGCCTTGGGCAGGGGGTTGCACTAGAAGACCTCCAAGGTCCCTTCCAAACCTACAATGATTCTATGAGAATTGTGGCAGTACGTCAGTTCCATTTTCAATGTCCATTGTGCTTTTCATGGCCATGTGGTAAGAACACAAGAAGAGCCTGCTAGGTTAGATCAAAGATCCAGTGCTCTTTTCTCCAACAGTGGCTAGACAGATATCCTTGGGACCGCATAAGCAGAAGGAGAATGTGTCAAGAGAGTTGCCAAGGCAAGAACTCATCACTGTCTTGTGCGGAGAGCCACCAAAACTACAAATTGGAGTATCTTCCCAGATTGTAAATGATCCTTAGGTAGTCTCTGCCTACTTAGAAGAACCACTGGTTCTTTCTTTAAAACAGCTAGCCAGCCATATGGGCTGGAAGAAAATGTACATGGGCAATTGTATTTTTTTCCTGGACTTTCTCTGACTTGAGCCCTAATTATGGTATCTGCTTAATTTACAACCCCCAAAATGATGGCTGCCTCGAACTTGGCAATGATAAAAAATAAACAATCTCCTCTATCCTTTGTTTTTAGTGAGGTCTACTGCCTTCCAACATGGGGGTACCATTTATTTATCAAGGCTGACAGTGATTTATCTTAAAACAAGACAAAGCAAGCAAAAACAAACAAATTTGAGAGCACACTTATGAATGTGAACATGAACAAACAAGCACAATTTGCATTGTTTTGCATTGTTTTGCATTATGCTGTATAAACAAAATACTTCAGCCCTTTTTAAGTAGGTCTCTTCCAACTCTACCTGTGTCCATGTGCGGCAGCCTGGCTGAAAGAATTCATATCACCTTGTGGAGTCATGGAAATTCCATTCCTATACATGGTTCCAATCATGGGATCAGCACCTCGCTCCAAAAGGAGACTAACCAATTCAAAATTCCCTGCAAGTCAATAAAAATGAGCAATTTTTTAACCTTTGGCTTTGTTTGTGTGTATGTTTGTGTTCATGACTGCTTTTCACCCCGATCAATCGCATTTCCTTAATGATGGAATTGAGAGCAATAAGAAACATCTTACCAGCAGCAGCTGCCAGTTGTAAGGGAGTTTCTGAATAGTTTTCCTCACCATGTTCCAAAGAACCTTCAACTTTGGCTCCTGCATCCAACAACAGCTACAAAGGAAAACTGCCATTTAGGACTATGTTATCAACAAGAACTTGGAGAATTGTCCTATATGCAATAGGCTCATTACTAAATGAATTCAGGACCAATGCTTTTTACAATGAATTATGCATTCATCACCTAGAATGTTTCTTGACAGGCCAGCTGTTGGCCTGGGTCACCAATATAATATATCGAACATACAAAAAGGAGGGCAGGGAAAACCATGTCACAATATCGTTTATGACAGTGAGAGAGTAGGTACAGGGTGAAATGTGATGTTACACAGTACTTGCTTGTCCATCAGAACTGTTTAGCACTTTGTCCCTCAGCACTAGTAAGCATATTTCAGTGCAATATTACAAGATGGCAGATTTGTAGGGCTCTGGTGCTGGAAAATGCTAGACTCCAGAAATGTTCGTCTGTCTACTGCAAAGCAGAGTTGAGTAGCCTGATTAAATAAATTGTAAGCTGTCCAGAGAATGCTTTAAGCATTATGGGGTTGCTTTTTTGCTTTTTGGGTACTCTGCCATGGGCATGAAAAGCAATCCAAGGCATTACCAATGTTATAACCAAGAAGTTGAACACTGATATCTGAAAGGCAAAAACTAAATAAATTCTTCATTAGAGTAGTTTTCTCAAATTCTTTATTTATTATATTTAACTTTACAGGTGTTATATAGTATATACCATCTCTAATATACTTTATAACAGTTTTCTTTCACTCTCACTGACATATTTTCCACTATTCTTTTATTCCATATCCCCCATTCTTCCTCTTTAATTTATTTATTAATATCTTCTTGCCATATATCTCTTAAGTTGTTTTTATATTCCTCCTGGATTAGTAATTTGTATATCTCACTTACTCTGTTGTTTATTCTCTATCTTATTTCTTCTATCTATAATTTCTTCAAACCTAGTCAATTTCCTACAATCTCCTACTTTAATTATCCATTCTTAAATCCATTTTCCATTTGTATAATATTCAACCAAGAAATATTTTCTCCTAATTTCTCCTTTATTCTTTGTCTATTCTGCATCCTGTAAATATATCACTTTTTTTTATCATGCAATACCTTATTTAACTTCCCTTTTAAATTTTCTGCGAAGCTCTTAATTTCCGTTACTCGGATCAAGGGGGAAACCAATGGAATTAGAATCTCCCTAAAATTCTTCCAACATTCCATCATGTTTTTCAAGAATGGATTATTCATACTTCTCAACTGAACTTTAATTCCTTCCTTAAAGAATATACTGTCCTTTTGCATAATTTCAAGGTCTCTCCAAACTAAGTTAACATTTTCTATTATTATATCTGAAATATGTCTTAACTGATTGGCTATGTAATATAACTTTATATTAGGTAAACCTAAACCACCCTCTTTATGTGGTACATACCATAAACTCTTATTAATCCTAGCTTTTTTTATTACCATTACATTTTTTTATTACCATTACATTAATGGTAATTACCATTACCAAACATATTTATTTCCCCCAGAATCCCTTTTAACTCCCTTTATCCCATTTTAAAGGTAGCATCCAAAATAGAAAATCCAATTTGGGGATAATGTTCACCACAATGCCTCACTGTCAGTCAGTTTGAACTAGCAATTAATTTGTGAATTTAAATTATAATAATTTCAGTGAACTAGGTGGTATAAGAAAAATTCCCACACCATTGTTTTAAAAGTAATTTGAGACTGGAAATATGTCATGATAGATGTCATGATAATGATCTCACTCAAAGAGGTTTCTTGGAGATAAAGAAAAAAATATGGGCAAAAAGGTGAGAGCAAAGGGTAGACACTTAAAGGCTCCAAAAGTCTCATATTTATTTATTTCTCTTTTTTTAATGGTAACATATGAAACATAATACACAACCTTAACATACCAGTGCTCCCCATCCCCATTTGGACCTTATTTTCCAGTATTAGCAATTGAGCTGCAAGTCATCAAATTAATTACCCTTTCTTTCTTTCTTTCTTTCTTTCTTTCTTTCTTTCTTTCTTTCTTTCTTTCTTTCTTTCTTTCTTTCTTTCCTTCCTTCCTTCCTTCCTTCCTTCCTTCCTTTTCTTCCTTCCATTACAATTTTCTACCATCAGTAACAACACTGCTTTTGGAACCATTTCATTATTTATTTCCAACAGTTCCCTAATTTCTTTAAATACTTTCCCTCCATACTTTTTGTATTACTTTGCAATTATATCACATATAAAAATACATTCCACCTTCTTTACTACATATCCAGCATTTCTTATAGTATTTGGGATCTACAGTACTGTGTTTAGTTTTATGGGTGTTAAATACCATCTCCATAAAATTTTATACCCATTTACTTTTATTCTATTTTAAAAGACCCTTCTATTACAATTCCACCCACATTCTCTTAATTTTTCTTCAAACTTAGTCAATTTAGTCTAATTTCAATTTTTCACTCTCAATTAACCATCTCTCCAATTGCCTCAAATTTAACCAATTTAGTTTTTCTTCTATAAGTTGGTTCTAATTTAGTCATTGGTTTTGATTCCTCCCCTTCCATTGTTCTCATTTGTAAATGGGAAGAATGGAAGGTGGGCCCTCACAGAAACTAACTCAGCAGCCATCAAGATCGCAACCTCTATCAAGCAAGGATTAATGCCAGAAGATTATCCTATTTTGTTAACTGGATAAGCGAAGCTTGTAACCATCAGGCCAAGTTATTTCATATAGTACACAATCTATCCAGGGTTGGTCACAGTGATGAGCCTCCCTCTAGTATCTCCTGTGAGTATATGCGGTACTTTAAAAAACAAAATTGGAGGCCATCCACCAGGACCTTGACTACCATTTATTGTCAGTTGATCGAGCTGAGATGTCCAGTGCAACATCCTGTCTGGCCAGCCTTACGGTCTTTCATCCAGTGATGCCAATAAAAGAGGACAGGGCACCTGTCTATTGTCAGGCCACTACCTCCTCCCTTGACCCTTGCCTGGCCTGGCTCATAAAAGCAGCCAGGCTGATCAAAACCATGTGCACCATTGTGACAATAAATGGGTGTCTCAAAGAGGCATTCATTAGGCCCATTTGGGGCAGAAAAGGTTTGGTGGTGGATCATATTGAGAACTATAGACCTGTCACCAATGCTCCATTCTTAAGCAAAGTATTGGAGAAGGTGGTGGCAGACCAGCTTTAGGTGCTCCTGGATGAAACTGACACTCTTGATCCATTATAATCTGGGTTCAGGCCACACCATGGTACGGAAAAAGCATTGGTCTCCCTGCATGACTTCTTGAGGAAGAATGACATGGGGAAAGTGTTGGTGCTCCTCAACCTCTCAGTGGCATTCAGTACCATCAACTACCTTATCCTTCTGGGGAGGGTCTCTGAATTGGGTGCCAGGGGCTTCACTTTGGAGTGGTTCTGATCCTTCTTGGAGGACCGCCCCCAGAAAGTTAAGCTGAGTGAGATGACTTCTATTTCTTGGATCCTCAACTGTGGTGACCTACAGAGGTTGATCATCTTGCCCATAGTTAGTTTTTTTTTCTTTTTCTCTTTTCCTTTTGTCCTATCTTCTGCCGCCATCTGTCCTCCGCTGCCTTGCTAGGAGGTTTTATTTTCTCTTTATGCTTTTAACGTGTTAGCCGCCCAGAGTTCCCGTAAGGGAAGATGGTGCGGGATATAAGTTTTTAAATAAATAAATAAATAAATAAATAATAAATATATGAGCCCATTGGGAGAGGTCATCAGTGGATGTGGGGCTGCATGCCATGAGTACATCTCCTTTCCTCCATCTGCAGCAGATGCTGTTCCATCCCTGGAGTGCTGCCTGGGTCTTGTACTGGACTGGATGAGAGGAATCAGGCTGAGGCTGAACCCAGACAAGATGGCAGTCCTCTGGGTGAGGGCTCCTAGTTGTGGGTTGGGAGGCTCCCTCTCCTTTAGTGGAGATAAATCTCCCCACCAGGGAAGAAGTATGCAGTTTGGGCATTCTTTTGGGCCCAGTTCTCAATGCAGAAACCCAAGTGGCATCTGTGGTCTACTTATGCATTTCCAACTGCAGCAGATCATCCAGCTACACACCTTCCTGAACACCGGGGCCCTCACCACACTGGTCCACAGAGGTGTAGCAAGGGTTTGGAGCACCTGGGGACAAAGTCAGGTTTTGCACCCCTCCCCCCCAACCGCACTGCACCCACTCAGCAAGGGGGGAGGGTCCAATCCTGCAGGCAAGGGCTGGGTGCATGCGTGCAGGTGTTCGTGTGTGTGCGTGCGTGTGCATGCACGGTAGTGCATATGTGCCTTACACCTCTCCCGTGGTGGGCCATGAGCAAGGCGAGGAAGAGGAGGAGGAGGGAGCCACAGACATCATGCTCCCCACACGCCTGCCTGCTTCGCTGCTCGCCTGGCACGTGGCGGTGGAGGAGGCAGTGATTGTAGGGGGGTCCCATTGGCAAGCCTTAGCAAGATGAAAGGAGGACTGCTGGTAGGATGATGCATGGCTTCCTCCTGCTGCTCCTCCTTTAGGCACCTGCAGATTGCTGCATGCCCAGGGCAAATGCACCCTTCTGACCCGTCCTAGATATGCCCTTGTTAGTCCATGCCCTTGTAATCTCAGGGTTAGATTTCTACAGTGCTCTCTACATAGTGCTGCCCTTGAGGCTAATACAGAAGCTCCAGCAAGTGGAGAATACAGCATCCAAATAATTAACTAGGGTGAAACGCTTCTGGCACATCATCCCCACACTGGCTTCTCTTCACTGGCTGCCAGTCCAGTGTTGCAGTAATTTAAGGTTTTAATGTTAACATACAAAGCACTAAACTGTTTAGGACCTCGACATCTGGTAGAGTGACTCCTCCCACAGAGAACTGCCAGTGTCACTTGCTCTTCCCAGGCAAATGTGCTGACCCTGAGAGAGGTTCAGAGAACTGCAACAAAGAACAGAGCTTTCTTAGTGGTTGCTGCTCTTTTTTGGAATCAGCTGTCTTCAGAAATTTGTCTAGCCCCTTCACTGGGAGTTTTTAGGTAAAGGTAAAGGTCCCCCCCCTCTCACACACACACACACACGTGTGTGCCAGTCATGTCCAATTCTAGGGACAGTGCTCATATCTGTTTTTAAGCCAAAGAGCCATTGTTGTGCAGGTCTGTGGCCACGTGGCTGGCATGGCTGAACGCATTTCTGTGCATGGAACACTGTTTACCTTTTTATTATTTATGATGGTACCTATTTATCTACTAGCATTTGCACACTTTCAATCTGTTAGGTTGGCAGAAGCTGAGGTTAACAGTGGGAGCTCACTCAACTGCGTGGCACCTGGGATTTGAACCACCAAGCTGCCGACTTTGCAGCTGACATTTTCAGTGCACTAGCCCGCTGAAGCATCTATTAAAAACTAGGCTCTTCAAACAAGTGGTCCCTGGTCTATGATCTCCCACCCTGACACCTTATTATATGCAATTATTCCTCCACTTCTGCTTCTGCCTTGACCCTTGCAATTTCTGTTATGCGGTCTGTTTGTTTATTTTAGCTTAAATGTAATTGATTACTGTTGGCATTATAATATCTATCTGGTTTATTTTGTGTTATTCAATTCTTTATTCGTATTTAGATAACATTATTTGTTTTATTTATACACCGCCCCAAGTAGCTACTCACTAGAGAGGTGGGATAAAGATTTAATATAAATAAATAAATAAATAAATAAATAAATAAATAAATAAATAAATAAATAAATAAATAAATAAATGTGAAGATTCTCAGTCATCCAGGTGAGTTTATCTGAAAGTTGCATCAGAACTTCTTTTTTTTCTTGATAGATAGAAACGTTTCACTGCTCATCCAAACAGACTGATGAAGCAGTTTGGATGAGCAGTGAAATGCTCCTACCTCTCAAGAAAAAGAAGTCCAGTTGCCAAGACTCAACTTCCAGAAATAAATACTTTTCTTTTTAAAATACTTATCAACTTCTTAATTCCATATTTTGGGGAAATCTCTACTTCTGTTACTGAGGCTAAGGGAGATATTCCAGGACTTAATATCTGTCTCCCTTTACTGTATTTCACATCTGCATTACATTATTTATAAAAGGATTCTGAATCTTTAAAAAAAAATAAGATGTTTTAAACCAACAGTTTTATTGCCTCTCTCCCATTTTATATAATTTATGTGGTTCAATATTTTTCCATATTATCTCCTTATTTTGTATTATAATATCTTAACTAGTTTGCTACATAGTATTTATTAATAACTGGCATCCCTAGTCCTCCTTTTTCTGATAAATACTACATCTTTTTATTTATCCTGGCTCCCTTCCCTCCATTACAAAATACATTTATTATTTGTTTTAACTCCTTTAATTCCTTCTCTCAGAATTTCATTAGAAATCATCCAAAACATAATGTTAATATTAGGTAATATCTTCATTTTACATAATGAGATTCTACCAGACTCAGTTTATTTCAAAACACATCATAAGTACTTTTGCTGACTTGGACCAATGGTCCAACTAGCTTGTTTCTTGTTTTATGGCAACATCTCTCCTCATTCTTGGGGCAATGGCTAAACCAAAATCTGTGCCACTAAAAAGATAGGAAGGACTGGACCTGGAACTTTATCTATACATACAATGATCAACATTTAACCATTCAGAAAACTGACACATTTTATGAATATGAAATTTCTTCTCATTAAACCCAAAGATTGTAAATGAGAATGCTGTAGCATACTGTTATTTGGGGAAAGGGAAAGGGCCAAAAAGACTGTGTCTTTCCTCAACAATACTGCAATGCCTCAGTTTAACAGCACTGCAAGAAAATTCAGTAGGGTTGCTACAAGTGCTATTGATTAAACGCCATTGCCCAGCTATTCCATCAGTTCTTCCTCAATGCTTTTGTTTGTTTGTTTGTTTGTTTGCTTGTTTGTTTGAGGGAAGGGTATACTAAAAAGAGAGAAGGAAAAGCAAAAGCAAAAAATTAAAACTCTCAGAATAGAGTTCTATGCCATGTCATCTGGAGACTTCTGGGAGGTAAAGTTCAATACAGTGGTACCTTGTATAAAGGAATTAATTCATTCCAAATGAAATTCTGTTAAGCAAATTTTCCTTTAAACAAATTTCCCATAGGAATGCATTGAAAACAGAGGAATCCCTAATCACAACCATTTTTATGTTGTACAGATTCGCCCCATAGGCTATTCTGTTAAGCAAATTTCCCCTATCTCCAGAATTGTTTATGCTGTACAGATTTTATGTTTTATGAGGGTCCACTGTATATATATATATAACAATGACATCACTATGTGTCTGAATTTATAGTCCCAAGGAAAATTAATTACTGAAACTGAGAGTGGCAACAGAGAGCACTGGAAGTCTATACAAATTATACTGGTCTAATAATTGGCATATGGTGCACCCTATGATGATCCTTGTTCAATTCCACAAACAGACAAGAGAGCAAAAGACGAGGAAATAAATATGTGAGCTATGGACACAGGATGTATTTTGTAAGTACCTCCATTCAACAGGAAAGAAATACAGTAATGCTGTGTGGACATGCCAAAACTTTGTGTACACACACGTGTGCGCTGTTAATCTGCTTTACCATTCTGGAAGCCATTTCAAATACTTTATTGCTTTGTAGCCGGTCATTAAAGTGTCTTTAAAGTATTATTTAGCAATAGTAGAAGCAATTCAAGCTTATGGGCCTAATCAAAACTGCTATTTCCACTAATTAATTGTGCATTGCCTGAAACAATTCTTCCTTTCTGCTCATCCCTAAACTTTGGTCAATCATATTCAACAGAGAGAGAAATGTTTTGAAAGCAAGGTGTGTCCTGATTCATTCTCATAACACACACAGCATTTTTAATGACTTAGAGCAGTGGCTTGGGTCTCTAGATGTTACTGGACTGAAACTGCAAGAACCCTTCACCACAAGTTATGATGGAGAGGATTTCTGGGAGCTGCAGTCCACAAACATCTGGGGAGCCAAGGTTGGGAAGAACTGACCTGGACTGATTTTGTGCCATTGGAATATAGGAAAGTATTGGATGGGAGGGAAGGAGTCTAACTTTACTTTCATTGAGACCAGAAAAATAAACAAGATAAAAAAGACACATAAAACATAATTAAAAGGAGTAAATAAGTACAACTTCATCTTAGGAACAACCCCCCCCCCAATTCATGCTTCATATTGGTTTATAGTGCAATCCTTTGCATTTTTACTCAGGAGAAAGTCTCACTGTACCCAGCGAGGATTACTCCACAGTAAATGAGTTTAGGATACCAGCCATAGTACTAATTATATATAATAGCACTATTATATATATATATTAATAGCAGCTATACAGCAAGCAAAGAAGAAGCAGGAAGAACCAATATGAAAATGGCTACCAAATAATGGGTTGAATGCCAATCAAAACCTAAAAATGAAAAATAAAACATGAGGTGGAGCAAAGGGAAATACAGCAATACCTGGACTACAGGAATATGTCCATGCAACACAGCAAATGTCAGAGCGGTCCAATGGCGGGTCTCAGGGTGGACAGATGGATATTTATGAGGAGTACTGACAACCTATAAACAGATAAAGTAGGGTGTTTTTTTATACAAATGGATTGAGAAAAACTACATCAAATCAAAACATATTTTTCAGAATGCCAGGAACACTTACGTAGACAGGAAAGACAGCAAGGCACTGTAGAAAATTATGGCCGGAGTCCTATTGGAGTTTACATAACATTTATGTAATCTGAAAAGCTAGCTGGATTAACTGACTGCATGTAGTGTCCCACCCGGGCCTTTTGCCTGGTCATGTGCTCAGCTGCACAATCAAGAACTGCTCTGGCACCTCATCAATTAGCTGCAGTTAGCTACAGCATATTATGCGGACCTTACAAGAACACCAATAGGATTCTGGCCTATATTTTTCTTTAATTCAGATTGTATTTCATAAGAAAATACACCACTTTAACATTTATCTGTGACTTTAACTGAGAGGCATATATCACTATAACTATTATTATTGATTAGTACTAGCCAGTTTGTTGCTAATTTGTGTTGAATACTGAGTATAGTATAACGTTTGAAACAATCCAATATGGAAAGTATTCTTTGAAGAAAGAATGAATAACTGTAACTATGAATAACTATTAGTTTACTCTTAATATTTCAATGCAGTGTTCTCCATTATACAGCCGTTTTTAGCACAATGCTTTTAACTGACTTCAGTGGCTCTGGATGAAGATGAAACACCAACTAGTCCCATCCATTATTCTCTGCTTTATAGAAGCAACAGGTTAATGAACAGAGCTGTCACCAGCACAATCAAGAAGTTGCTTCACATATAAACAAAGGGTGTCCATGAGTCTCAACATCAGTTCTGAGCACTCCCATGCTAAGGCTGCTTATAACCTATAGAGGCAAGTGAGAAAATCAAAAGGGCAGTCTAATACAGTGGTACCTTGAATTATGAAATTAATCCATTCCAAATGCATTTTCGTAAGATGAATTTTTCATAAATCCAACAGCGGTTTCCCATATGAATGCACTGAAAATCAATTAATCTGTTCCGAAGGTTGGGGGGAAAGCAAAAAAGGGAACAGATAAATTGGTTTTCAGTGCATTCCCATGAGAAGGCTGTCCCAACCCCTCTCAATCAATGGCAGCCAAAGGCTGCTCTCTGCAGCAGCACCAGATAGTTGATTTTGACGGGTCAGACCTGTTAAAATCAGCTTTCTGGCGCAACTGCAGAGAGCAGCCTTTCGAGGGTGATCGCCACCTCCTCCTCCTCCTCCTCCTCCTAGCTGCTCCAATTGCTGCAAAAGAGATTGAAGCACCTAGGAGGAGGAGGAGGAAGTAGCAATCTCTGCCTCTGTTGCCTCCCCCCTTCTTCCCAGCTGGGAGGCGGACGGCAGCCCGCAAACACACACACACACACACACACACAAACACACACACACACACTTTCCTCCTCCTCCTAACTCTGCAGTGTGTGTGCATGTGTGTGTGGAGGGGGGCTGTCGCCCATCTCCCAGCTGAGAAGAAGGAGGGGGAGGCGACAGAGGCAGAGATCAAATTTTTCAGTTGTTGAAGCATTTGTAAGTCGAGGTACCACTGTACTAGGAGGAAGTATTTTTGGTTTTGAATTTACTGTTTTCATACTGTTGTATTTACTATTTCACTGTGAAAGCAGCTGGAATACATATCATTTGGGCCCCAAAACAAAATAACTTCCAGGGCAAAAGCCCTTTATTTCACTTATACTTCATCAGTACCTCAATTCATTCCAGGCTGAGAAGTCGCAGCAATAAAACTGAGTCATTTAAACTGACAACTCCCATCTGTATGATCGCCAATCTAAGGGTCCCCCAACCCTAGGGACCCAAGCTGGAAAGCACATATGTCAGATAACCCAGGCAAAAAGTCTGTTCCACTGGCAAAAGGATTCCACTGCGAAACAGCCCTTCTTTAGATAACCCAGAGGGAACTTAATCTGTCCTCTTGCCCCCAAACAATATGGTTTAGAAAATCTGTTTTCCACTTGGCTCCTGGTAGTTTGAACACAATAAGCTGATTGTAGTGTATTAGGAGGGTCTACCATGAGGCATGGCAAAAGTTTCATCTGTTGTACTCAGGGCTCCAGCTATCAAAAGGATCATTCAAACAAACTCCAAAACAAGCTTCTTTAGTGATACTTGTGAAGTTCATTTTTCTTTGCATTTCCACAACCTTATTATCAGTCCTAAAGCCTACTACTGTATCTCAAAAAAGCACATTCTCTGTTTAAGTGGCTGTCTGTTTCCTTTTCTACACTGAGAACATACCCAGTGAAACACTCTAGACCAGAAAAAACTCTTACACCACACTTGTAAAAACACCATGAAAATTGAAATCAGTAATGGATTTCATATACTGTACTTTGGACAAAAAATACCCACGTAACACTTGTTTCCTAATCAAACAAATTCAACCAAGTGACTGACAAGCACAGCACTACAGCCTGTCTTAGAAACTTTGAGAAATTCATTATTTCCCATAATTGGGAAGTATTTAAATTATTTTATATTATTTTAAATAAACCATGTGACACTTTCTGCCATCGAAATGGAAAATACAGCTGAAAGTGGCAACTCTTGTAAGTAATTCAGGCAAATATCAAAGAAAAACAAAACCAAATAAAAGACAAATAATGTGGCACTTTAAAGACTAACTTTCATATTTTAATGAAAGATGGTCTTTAAGGTACCACATGTATTTTGTTTTTGTTTTGTTTTTCTTTGATTTTTGCCAGGAATTCTTGAACAGACTAACACGACTACCTTCTCCAAAACTTCTTGTAAGTAAGTGAAGCATGGCTAAACCAATCTCATCACTTTCCACCTTCTCACTATAATCTGACAATTTTTAACCTGTCCCAAATACACATAGCTTCTGGTGACTTTGGTGAAAATGACAGAGAACCTCCTGAAAAGTATTTGCCTATTCAGAAGATAGCTTCCCTGTTCAAACGTTAATGCTGTTCTTTTCATTAGTTGTTTCTCCCCTTTAAATGTGTACAGGGGCCTGTCTCCAACTGCTGTCCACCACACATGCTGGGCAACCCCTAATGTTTATAGCCAGCACAGCCATGGCTATTGGGCATGCTGGCAGAGATATTATAAAAGTTGTAGGCTGACATATTTGGAGAGTATGAGAATGAGGAAATCAGATATGGAGGATTGCTTTGATCTCACTTCTTTTGGACACTATGCTAAATTGATGTTAATCTTTGAGAATTGGGTTATTTCAATACACATCAGTACTTTTATGGTTAACACTTGGTCAAAGATACATAAATAAATGCAAGATACTGTAACTCTCACAACTTTAAATAGCATGAGTGGAACACATAGGAAGCCGTAAACAACTTAGTATACTTGTATTTTAATTACGGTTACGGATAGCTACAATATATGATTTTGGTATCTTACATAGTATGGACAAAACACAACCTTTTGAAGGACAAACTGTATATGTATATGGTACACAAAGAAAAACAAGAAGGTGGTATTTAACAAATAACATTATAGAAGTACTCTTAATTCAGTTATCGTTTCCAGTATGTTCAGTAGAACAAACAGAACAAGTCTGGCTTTCATATGCCTACTGTACAATGTCCATAATTATATACAAATATTGTATCTGTCCCAAATTTAAGTTCATTAAAGCAGTCACACTGAGGTCTCACTGTGCTGGACAAGGTATACTTACTCCAAGGAAAGAACATGCAATATTATAGCCATTCAGTGCAGTCCTACCAGAAATAAATCTCACTGTTTTCAAACTGAGTTATTAGGGCTACACACAACATACAGAGCTTCTCCAGCATATTTTATTTTCTATGAAGACCTATAACCAGTGTTTTAACCCAAGGCATTTTATTACCTGAGGAAAAAAAGTCTGATTCCCTAATTCATCTTCAGCTGTTGTTATGTGCCATCAAGCCCCTTTCAAATTATGGTGACCCTGAATGGCAGCTGAATCTTATTTCAACATGGGGGATGGAGTCTCTCCCAGCACCTGATGGCAGAAGGCTAGTTTAAAGTGTGCCCGGCAAGGTATATGTTTCATGCAGCCCAGTTCTCAGTCTAACCCTCTGATGCATTCTAAATCTGCCACCTGGTATACGTATCTATCCCACTTTGCCCAACAATAGGGCCATCTCTGCCCACATTTCATTTTCAAATTTTAGCATACTTCGTATTGGATCTCTGCAGTCAAGCTTAGAATGAGCGCACATAATAGGTAGAACAGCCTCACCTCAGCATTTAGATCTGCTCCAGCATCTAGCAGCATCTGGACCATGGCCTCATCCCCTCTCACACAAGCGTACATCAGTGGAGTCATGCCCTGTATGAATGTCAATGTTAAAACAATAGTGAATTTCCAGAGGGGTGATTTCATTTTAAGAACGGCGATTTACAGATATCCTCTTAGCAGAAACATTATGCTTACCAATAACTCTTTATAGCCAGAACTCTATCTCTTATGTATGTTGGCCTTAATCAATTGACATAACTGTTGTCACATTAGGAGCCTAAAATGTATTGTGTACCCAGTCATGTGACGGGTACATGGTTTTTAAAAAAGAGCACTGACTCCTTGACTAGCAGCAATTCAGTGCTGAAATTTAATGTTTCACTTGAAACCCGCATACACAAGTAACATGATTCCGTCCATTACATGTTATAAAACTATCTTCTAGTCTAATCCTGAGTAATTTATTGAGGAAGCAAGTCCTGTTACTTTCAATGGGGTGGAAAAGTAAGTAGGCTTATGATCAGAACTTGGATACTTATTCTGTTGACTCTCCCAGATAGCAGAGCCATTGGGAAAAGTAAAACTTCCACACTCTGATTATTGGGGGGCTGCCATCGTCTACAGGGATTCTCTTTATGTTTGCAGGGCCTCGACATTGGTTAGCCAGGGGTTAGAATGCCTCCACCTGTTAGTGGGACAGCGGGACAGATTTGGCATTGTACTGGGTTACCACGCTCCCCGCAACCCAGCCCAATCCCTCCCCGAGCTCTCGGAGTTCATCGCCGCTGCGCTATTGAGGTCCCCGCGCCTGTTGGTTGTGGGTGACTTCAATGTGCATGCTGGTGGTGGACTTACCGGTGCAGCTCTGGATTTCATGGAATCCATGACGTCCATGGGTCTGTCCCAGCATATTGTATGCCCCACTCACAGGTCAGGCCATACCCTTGACTTGGTTTTTTTCCTCCATGTCGGGGGATTCGAGTCTGGAGGTACGGGATATCGTCTCGTTACCTGTGTCATGGTCAGACCACCACCTGCTCTCGTTTTCCCTGTCAATCGCAGCCCCCCCCCCCCAGCGGGGACCTTCGGCCTCCTGTTCTGGCCCGCCCCCATAGGCTAATGGACCCGGCTCAGTTCCGGGAGGCCTTCGGGGGAGCTTCCTGATGGATTGGCTGGTGCTCCGGCTGAGGTTGTGGCCAACCATTGGTTTGATACAGCTGCCCGTACCATCGACCCAAGCGCCTTCTCCACTGCCGAGCTCGACCTTCGCCATGGTTCACGGCGGTGTTACAAGCAATGAAGCAGACGAGGAAAAGGCTAGAGCGCAGCTGGAGAAGAACCCGGATGGATGTTAATAAGGCTGCAGTTGTTTCCCAGAATAGTCGCTATTCTAGAGCGATCAGGGTGGTTCGAGACCTCACCAATCCTAGTCTGGTCAGGCCTCCTCCTACTGATTCCAGTAGTGAGAATTTTGCAGCCTTTTCTCAATCTAAAATTGAGGCCATCCGGGCCGGCTTCGACTCCGGTTGCAGTAGCCCTGCTCCACCATCCCCTGCTGCTGGGCCGCCTTGGTCGCCTCGGATGGATGTGTTTGGGCCTGTTTCTTCTGTCAAGGCCTCTAGGGCTTTGCCGGCCTGCGTCCACCCCTTTCGACCCTTGCCCTGCTTGGTTGATAAAAGCTGCCGGCGGGAGTATGGCCGAATGGGCTTCGGTCATCGCCACCGCCTCCTTCAGCGAGGGGTTTTTTCCCTCCCGTCTGAAGGAGACGGTGGTAAAGCCCATTCTTAAAAAACCTGGCCTTGCACCGGATGATCTGGCGAACTACCGTCCGATTGCAAACGTCCCGTTTATGGTCAAGGTCATCGAGAGGGTGGCTGCGGTCCGGCTGCAGTCATACCTGGAGGATCGGCAGTGCCTCGATCCATGCCAGTCCGGGTTCAGGCCTCGTCGGGGGACCGAAACAGCTCTGGTCGCGCTGCAAGATGACCTAGTCCGGGCGGCTGACAGGGGTTGCTCTACCCTGTTGGTTCTCCTGGATTTGTCAGCGGCCTTCAATCCCGTCGACCACGGTATCCTGCTGGATCGGCTTGCCGAGGTGGGAATTGGAGGCACTGCTTGCAGTTGGCTCCGATCCTTCCTGGAGGGCCGTCCCCAGTATGTCCAGCATGGGGGGGAGTTATCGGCCCCGTGGATTCTCCCTTGTGGGGTCCCACAGGGGTCGTCTCTGTCCCCCATGCTGTTCAACATCTATGTAAGGCCGCTGGCTGGGGTCATTAGGAGATTTGGAGTCTGCTGTCATCAGTACGCTGATGATACGCAGCTCTATCTCTCCTTTTCCACCTCTGCAGTGGAAGCTGTGAGGATCCTTGATGGGTGCCTGGACGCCGTACTGGCTTGGCCCGGGGCGAACAGGCTTAAGCTCAACCCCGAGAAGACGGAGGTTATGTTCTTTGGGAGCTCGCCATCTGGTTACGGAGGCCCTCTTCCGCGACTGGGGGGAGTTTCCCTCCAACTCGCGGAGAGGGTGCAGAATCTGGGCGTGGTCCTGGATCCGGCACTTACCATGGAGGCCCAGGTGGTGTCCGTGACCAGGGCCACTTATTACCACCTGCGTCAGATAGCCCAGATCCGCCCGTACCTGGATGCTGACTCTGAGAACAGTGGTCCAAGCACTGGTGATCTCGAGGCTGGACTACTGCAACGCCCTCTACATGGGGTTGCCCTTGACTCTTCTCTGGCACCTGCAGCGGGTACAGAATGCGGCGGCCAGGCTGGTGGCTGGCGTGCGTCGCTACGATCACATCTCCCCAGTCCTGGCTCGCCTGCACTGGTTGCCCGTTGCAGCCCGGATTAGATTCAAGGTCTTGGTTTTAGTTTACAAAACCCTCCATGTCCTGGGCCCAGACTACCTGTCGAAGCGTATCATCCAGTGATCCACCTCGGCCCAACCTGTTCGGCAGTCGCGAGTGCACTCACTTCGGGTTGCCACCCCCCGAGAAGCCCGTAAGACGCTTACACGGAATCGGGCTTTCTCTGTGGCAGCCCCTTCCTTGTGGAATTCCATCCCTAACGAAGTGCGCTCTGCAGAGTCCCTGCCAGCCTTCCGCAAAGCTTTAAAAACACTCCTCTTTCGCGAGGCCTACAGCGACCTTTAATTCCCCCCCCCCACCATCCAGAAACTTTTACTGTTTCTCGCTTTACACTACTGGCGACTCTGGGGCGCGAGTTCGCCATAACTGTTTTTAAACTGTTTTACCTATATTTAATTTATTGCTAGTTTGTATTTGCTCTAATTGCTTACTGTTTGTTTTGTATTGTCGCATATGCTCGACACACTGTGAGCCGCCTAGAGTTCAAATTTGAAGATAGGCGGGATATAAATACAACAATAAATAATAATAAATAAATAATATTGTTACGGTCATTCATATATGATAAAATAAACAATAGCTCAGAACACAAAAGGCTTCCATCTGAAACCACGAACAGCCACAGCCCAGTCTGTGGATAAGAGTATGACAGATGAACCAACATCTCTTTCAGTACTCTAAAGTAGCATCCCTTATTCCCACGAGAACATTCAAATCCAACACACTTCACTAACACATCACTCTTAAAATAAGTTAAACAGGTGTCACTGTCAGCCGTTCAGACACTGCAGTATCAATTGGCTGCACCACTACATGGTCTTGCACTTAAAAGATGTTTTGGCAGTGTCCCCTTTTTATACTTGTGGCTGTGGTGTGACTTTCTTATTTCATTCATCTATAAATACATCTGGACAGGGTCTTGGAATTTAAACTACAGACCACACCTGGGGTAGTTAATATTGCCTGTACTGCATCTTAAGCTGCTTGGATGAGTAGCGGGGGGGGGGGGAGAGAAGTCTAGTTGCCATGACTCAACTTCCAGATAAACTCCCCTGGACAAAAGAGAATCCTCACAGAAACTGCATCATAAGCTACTCATATAAGTGGCTTGTCATATGGGTCAGCTGGAGCAGGGTCGCGTTTCATATGGAAAAGTCATGTGGTTTCTTGGACATATGGACTGGAATTTAGAACTGGGCAACACATAATTGTCCCCCTCTTTATTTTTTTTCAGTTTTAGTTTAAAATGGGAGATTAAACTTCATTCTTCTATATTTTAGTATTAACACTGGTCTCGAAATTCCTATCTAGACCAAATATCCTATATCAAGACCAAAATCCACCTATGAAGATCATCAGGTCATCTTGAGCCACTTTACAACTTAGCCTACCACAAGAGTTGTTGCCAGAATAAATGGAACAAGGAATAATCACAGAAGTTAGCCTAAGCAATGCGGAAGAATGGCATGGAGGAAAACATAAAGTGTTGGCAAATGGGCATGCACGCCCACACACCTTATACACGCCTCACAGAAACTGGATCTTTAATTCAGACAAACATTTAGGCAGCTGAACTAACAACTCTGTAAATCTAGGAGTGGTTTAAGAATACTGTACTTACTGTATCTTACAAACATTCTTTTTAAAAAATAAACACTGCCCTGTCTTTATCAAGCTCCATTTAAATTCAACAAAGCCAGGTCTTTGGTCCACTATTCTCTTCTTGTACAACGATCAGAATGTTTGGCTTTTATTATGTGAAAATGTTACCGTACCAATTTAATAAGCCTCTTCTTTGACAGGTTAGACTGAGATACTTCTATACTCAATGCCAGCACTGTTAACGGTTGAGGAAGTAGCAATGCTTTGTATGCTCATCCATGGTACACAGTGACTTAATTTTAAATGAAATGCCAGACAGCAGTATTGAGAGTTGCTGGCTCTAGGGAAATGCTGTCCTGTTTGGAGGAAAACTAGATTAGCTGACCCTTCACTACAGAGATTCCTGGCTGATTTTTTTTTAAAAAAAAACTGAAATACCCACAGCAGCTGATCAACATATCCTTTGTGATTAGTGTTACTTTGACAATAGTACTCGATTAGACACAGACGCAATAAGGAAAAGAAGGCTAAACACAGCACAGCAGTCACAAGCAGAAAACAAGATGATTCCTTAAATTAAGGAGACGTGGGAGGCTGAAAGAGAACAGGCAGTAGGAAACGGTTAACATCTGATTCTTCTAAAGCCGGGTGTGTTCCAAATGTTCCGAGGGAAATTAAATCACCTCAACCATTCATGGTGTTGATGAGATTTGAAATTCTAAACACACAGAGATTACCACACAAGGAAATTGCAGTAACTTCTCAATGCTCATTCCAAATTAAATACTGGGGCGGGGGAGGGGGATTTATCATCAGGACATTCCATTACCACAATTAGTAGAGAGCACTCGCAAAATAAGAATTCCACCTACAGTAGGGAGATTATTTTCTTCAACAGTTTCAATCTGTTATTATTATATATAAAATAATTTTTCAGTTTCAAATATTTACATTTGATTTTAAAAAAATAGTTTATAATACCCTTCATTTGAATTTTGTACCTGTTCACTCATGCTGTTAATTCCATTAGGGCCCATCAACGAAATGGCCTGTTTGACCAAATCTGTTCGGCCACAGGTCAGCATTCGAAACCCCAGGTCCTGCTTGAACTTTGCTTCTGTGGCTACTGCATCCAGTTTCCGAGAGGCCCAGAAGCAGTCGTCAATTCTGTGAATTGAAGGAAATTGTTATATCAGAAGATTTTAGCAAATATTTGCATTGCTTGGGGGTGCTCCTGGACTCATTCTTGACCCTAGATGCCCAGGTCACAGCTGTGGCCAGGAGTGCATTTGCAAACTTAAAACTAGTATGCCAGTTACACCAGTTTTTTTGAGAAACCTATTCTGGCCACTGTGACGCATGCCCTAGTGACATCCCAGCTGAACTACTGTAATGTGCTCTATGTGGGCTACCAATGGATATTTTCAGGAAACGTCCACAGGTCCAGAATGCAGCGGCCAGACTGCTGTCTGGGGCTGGTTACAGAGATCACATTACACCCCTACTAAAGCAGCTCCACTGGCTTCCATTCAGCGATTGGGCACAATTCAAGGTGCTGCCCTTAACCTGCAAAGCACAAAGTGGCCTGGGTCCAAGCTACCTCAAAGATTGAATCTCATGGTATGAACCATCTCAAATGCTAAGGTCCTCAGGAGTGGCCTTTCTCTCCATCCTGCCACCTTCACCGGTGCATCTCAGAAGAACACATGAAAGGGCCTTCTCTGTTGCTCCCAGATTTTGGAACTCCCTCCCACTGGAGCCCAGGACTGCCCCATCTCTGCTGTCTTTCTGGAAACAGGCAAAGACCTTCCTCTTCAGGCAAGCTTTCCCTGAATGAGGGAATTAAAGGATTACCATACATGACTGCATTGACTGATTTCATAAGAACACCAGTGTTTCCATGTTTACTTTCCACCCCTCATAATGGATTCTTTTTTTCTTTTGGCATGCTCTTTGTAGCTTTAATGTTAACTTTTAATGTTCTAAGATGCCTTTCTAATTCCCTGTTCTTAACATGAATATGTTTTTAATGTTCTGGGCTGTATATTGTCCCTCATTATTGTAAGCTACTTTGGGTCCTTTTCCAAGGAGACAGGTGGGGTAAAAATATCTTAAATAAATAAATAAATAAATGAGACTTTCCTTATTCGCTTTGCCACTGCCACCACCATTTGCCTTTGAATGACATCCACCACCATTGCTATAAGCAACATGCTTAATAATCTGTCAAAGAGTATTTGGAGACATTGATTCCTACCTCACTCCAGTAACTAGTCACAACAGGCCTTTTAGTAATATTTGCCACTTCCTTCTTCCCCTGACTGAGGGACCCTGCTCTTTAAGCAGCAAGGAGGCAAGCAGCATCATGCAGATTTCTCCAGCATGGAGACACAGTCATGGCAAAATCCTTACCTGTTAGTTATCTGCTTGCTCACATTTTTTTTTAAAAAAATAAAGCAATTAAAACGAAAACCAATGAGAGGAAATTGCAGGTACACAGTAAGAGACAAGGCATGGTGTGTTCCTCTTCTCCTTAAACACTTATGCAGAGATCACCAAGCTATCAGATGCTGCTGTTGCATCCTGGATTGTGGATGGCTAGATGATCATCACGGTCCTTTCCTTGCACCATGTAGCCTGCATAATTAAAACAGTAAACTGACCAGTGACTGCTTTAAGCACTATGGGGGGGGGGTATATAAGCAGCACACGTTGCTTTTTGCTTTTCTTTCCAGTGCTACAATCTCGCCACTCTAGTCCTATGATTCAAGATGTGTTACATAAAATGTTTTCTTCATAATAGTCCCAAAGCTGAAGCTGGAACTACATGTCGCAGATAACCCACAATATGTTGTGCTGCTGTTTTTTTTTTAAACTGCAGATTATCTGCAAACCAGAGCCAAACCGCTCCTATCACACACATGTTCTAATACGGAGAAAATGGAAATGTTGGCTACCGTCCCTTGGGGAAAAACAATGCTAACCATTCCAGGACTAAAGTAGCTGGTAAGCCAGCCAGCACTGGCTGCCGTGCAATGCTGTTTTTGCCTAGTGATCGGCTCCAGTGATGCTGATTTGCTGCACAGAGAACAGGCATTCTTTTCTCTTCTGCAGGGCTTGCTCGTGTGGCAGGCAGCTGGATGGAGGTGGCTGCAAAGAACAAGCTGGCAGTGGCGGCGATGGCAGGATTATCCTTGGCCATCCGAGACACCCTTTGCTGGCTCCATGCCCCCCTGGACACTGCTGTCCAACTGTCTATAAGCCTTGCAGCAGGGGGAGGATCCATACAGTGAAAATGCAAGGGCTCTCATGCCCAGCTGAAGCCTAGCTGCACTTTAAATGTGCACTGTTTTAAAACACTATAAGGCTTTACATTAACACTGGTTCGAAGCAAGCATGTAGTTGCAGCTTTTGGAGCTATTGTAAAAAAAAAAAATCTACTAAAAACAGAAATAGCCCAAACAAGCAACATTGTGCATGCTGGTAGAAGTACAGTACTATAGAGCAGGCAGTCCTAAAAGTCGGCTTCATCTCTGTTGCTTTGTCATGGAGACGGCATTGGCTTGGGCTAGAATACTTAAGCGGAGGAGGTAGGTTTAAATCCATTCCTGACCAATCCATGATGCTCACTGTATGATTTTAAGCCAACCAGCATCTGCCAGACTAATCTATCCTGAGTTGCTTTGTTGAAGGTCACATAGGAAACCTGAGATGCACTGAACTGCCAGCTTGCAATCACCAGAACTTGCAACAACAAAACAAGGCTTTCATTAGCCAGCAGGCTAGAGCACTGAAAACTGTCGGCTGCAAAGCTGGCAGCTCAGCGGTTCGAATCCCGGGTGCCATGCAGAGAAGTACGCTCCCGCTATTACCCCCAGCTCCTGCCAACCTAGCAGATCGAAAGCATGTAAATGCAAGTCGATAAAGAGGTCCCGCCATAAAAAGCGGGAAGGTAAAACAGTGTTTCCTTGCAGCCACACCGGCCACGTGGCCATGGACTTGCACAACACTGGCTCTTCGGCTTGAATAGGGAGATGAGCGCCGCCCCTAGTGCTGGACATGACTAGCACACATGTGCAGGGGAAACCTTTACTTTTTTTCTTCTTCTCAGTTAAGCAGTTCTGAACTCCTCAATATTTTCTTGTACCATTCAGAGTTTGTGCCAGACTGTTTAAATTCTTACACCCACAAAAGCTCTAGTGTTTTGCTTTGTGTGAATAACAGAAACTGAAAGGCTTTCTAAAATATATAAATTTGTGTTTTAAAACATTTCAGGGCTTAATTCAATAGGCAGTGCTACCAAACCAGATCCATAGAATAATCAGGACTCACATATGTTTTCACTTAAGTCTTATTAATTCAGTTGCTTTGCTCTACTTGCAACTAACAACGAGACTTGGCCCTTAAGCTTTTGGAAAACTACTCAGAAATAGCTGCCTCAGACTATCTGTCCATCTAGCCAGGCCTGTCAATTCTGAAATGCAGCATTAAGGACAAAAGTTCTTACTCACAAGTTTCTATAAATGGTACTAACTGGATGTGTCTTATGTGCTTCGAGGGCTTCTTCTAGAAGTAGCCAGAGCTACTACTTTTCTTTTTCTCAGTGTCCCACTTAGTGGCGAGGTCTGACCCTCCTCGTGGTGCCACTGGAAACTCCCTGCCCCAAACAGGGTGAGCTGGACTTGGACCATAACAGTGACAGGCCCCTGCAACAGGTTGGATGAGTAAATCAAGGTTGCATCAAATTTGGGGGCTTCTACATGTAAAAATGTGCTCTGCCACTGAACTAAAGTGAACCCCATAGATAAAGAATCATATTGTCTCTGGATCTGATCTAACAATATATTGCCTGCCGTCAAGCCTGCTCTTCCTTATGGCAATCCTTTTTAGAGTTTTCTAGGTAGAGAAGATTCAGGAGTGGTTTAGCACTCCTTTCTTCTGGGAGAAATTCTGATATGAAGCAGCTTGCCCAGGGCTACACAGGCTGGCTCTTTCCCCTAGGGGGCACAGCAAGTAATGAAACTCCCAACTTCTGTTTCCACACCAGATGCTTAAACCACTGAGCATCCAGCCTCTGTTCTGATACATGTGTTGTTTATAGAACTTGGATGTTAATCAGTATTTAATATCTGATTTAGTACCTTTAGCGGGTGGAAAGACAGAAGAGGAAAGGATTTTTCCTTCCCAAAGGCCTGCATGGGGGTGTTTATTCACTAGCACTTCAGCTAACCCAGGACATATTTCTGCTTTCATCTTTAAAGGTACTATACACTTAATCCACTTACACAGCTAAAGAACAGCCAAATTGGCCTCCACTTCCAAAGGCCAACAGCTACTGGACATTTTAGTCTAGTCTAGTCAAAGATCATAAGAGAAACATACAGTACAACATAAAAAGTATAGTATCCAGTTAATAATTACCAATCATAACCCACTCAATTATTGAGTTAATGGAGAACTACAATCACCTCTAACAGATGCACAGTCTGACCATTTCATTTAAAGTATCTGAGGATTGTGATCAGAAAAAAATAAAGACAGATGTTCTCTCATCAACAATTAACTCATAATTACCCTGCACTATCCAGGGATCAGTCACCTTCTCAATAATCCTGCCCTGATGTCTCCTATCACACACCATAGTTTATGGCTTGGCTAGCACTGCAAAGCTTTATGCATGCCCTTGTACCTAGTCCCGTTTATAAGCTTCCCACTTTTCCAAAGGTAAGGGAATTCAGCTGCTCATGGAATCCCAGACCACAACATGTCCACTTTCCATACAATTCTGGTAGGCTTAGACCAGTATTGGTAAACTTGTGGCACAGGTGCCAAAGGTGGCACTCGGAGCCCTTTCTGTGGGCACCCGACATCGCCCCTTCACAGCCATCTGTATTCAGGTTAAATGGCTGTATTGGCACTTTGCGAAAAATTAGTGGGTTTTGAATTGCAGTTTGGGCACTCGGACTCTAAAAGGTTCACCATCACTGGCCTAGATCCCAGAGCAATGGTTCTCAACCTTCCTAAAGCTGCGACCCTTTAATACATTTCCTTATGTTGCGGTGACCCCTTGCCCTGCTTCGAAGAGGCCACAAGCCCCCTTTGGCAGGCCACTATGCCAGAGGTGCCATAGAGAACTTCCCTCTACAGGCATCCTCAGCCAATCGCAGCCTCCTGTGCCATTGACTGACATCCCCTCCAACCTATCAAGCTGTAACTCACTCTTTCTCCCCTTCCTCCCCCCCTCCAAACCCATGCCATTTGTGCCTTTTTCTTCACTGGCTCATGGCGACCCCTGGGAAATTGTCGTTCACCCCCCAGGTTGGTTGGGAACCACTGCCCTAGAGGATAAGGGAGGAAGAGAAGACAGACAATCTGCATTGTGTATGCTCAAGCATTAAGATATGAGGTGAACTAGAGGTGGGTGGGGTGGGAGCCAGCACTTCAATAATTCCTCCTTACTATCTAGATGCGATGTTAGGAAAACAGAATGAGATTCCCAACAGGAAACCTGTGCACAATCTGATAAGTATTTAAATCATCTTCACCCTCTAGGATCAACAGCGCCAAGGGGCTGCTGGGTTTTGTCAAAGAATTTATTTGCAGATACATGCTGGGCCGGTATTTTTGTGCCTAATTACTGCAGCTCTCATGCCTGGAATTAGAGGATTAGTCAAAATTTAGGATGAGTACAAGGACACTCAATGAGACAAGCACACAAAAGAGGAGCTGCATCTAATTAAACAGGAGAAGTATCTTGCGTTATTATTTGGCTCTGTAAATATCTCCTGTTTATCCATTTCTTTCAGTATATTTATAGCAAAAACAGTACTTTCCCCCCAAAGTAGAAGGTGTATTGTTGTTTCATTAACATCCTATTCTACCTCTGTTCCTCTGCCCAAGAGATGCTTTAGGAAGTGACTTGCAGGAAACCTGAGATTCGATTTTAAACATACAGGCTTTTATGTGTGAATCACACATATCAAATATATGCACCACATGTTTATATTAGTATAACACAAAGTATCACACATATGATACATATCCTCCTCCGCATGACATGTTTGTTATGTGTCCAATTTAGTTGCTTTACTGTCATCACCACCTAGAAGTTTTTGGCATTTATTTATTTATTTTATTTTATTTTATTTTATTTTATTTTATTTTATTTTATTT
>JAHTLZ010003526.1:20067301-20134554 GCA_023846285.1 Phrynocephalus versicolor | reverse complement strand
TTTATTTTATTTTATTTTATTTTATTTTATTTTATTTTATTTTATTTATTTATTTATTTATTTATTTATTTATTTATTTATTTATTATACTGGTTAAAATCACTTTACTAGAAAACACCATTATTTAGTCAGCTGGCCTAGAGCGCCAAGCACACAGCAGGCATTCCCTCTTTGGACAGCGATTGAGAACGGTTGCCTCAGGAACATAGGTGCTCGGTCGTCTTGAGAAGTAATGGCTATCCTGCGATCTATTTCCTGGACTAGGCTCAAGGCTGATTCTCCCCAGACTCCAGATGTTTCGGTGGCTACAGGAACAAAGTCAACTCCTGTTGCAATATCTTCATATTTATTTATTTATTTATTTATTTATTTATTTATTTATTTGGGGAAGGTGGAGGGTTTGTTTTGTAAACCACCCACAAGATGGGCAGTATATAAATGTAATGAAATGTGTATCTTTTGTAGTGTCTATATGCCTGATAGCATGTTATAGTTGCTTTGAGGGTACCTGCTTATTGTTTTTGCTGCTGCTGCTGCTGCTGTGCCCTCCTGCTGAGCATTTATAGTAGCTGAAAATGTTACATTTCTGGAAAGAGAAAGTATCTTGGAAGAATAGTTTGGCTCTTGGACCCACATGCTCAGATAGTCTTAAATATCAATAAATATGCATAAGAAATTGATGTATTTGTATTTATTAGAAATGACTATATATTTTTCAAAAAAAAATAAAAAATAAAGCAAGCATAACCAGTAACTATTCTGAATAGCACCCAGAAAAAAGTAGAATTTCTAAGCTTCCCTATGAATCTCGTTCCCCATTACAGTACAGCCCGCAGCAGTGAAACAAATGGTGGTTAGTTGGGGCAGGGGGATTTAAGAGGATTTTCCTGAGTAGGAGTGGAAGCAAAATATGGGAATGCTATGCTATATTAGCTCTTGCTTTGCAATGCAGAGATGAAAAGTCGAACATGTCAATAAAAAGGTTAAGCTAGGATATCTTTGAGTTATAACAAAATATTCAGGCTGTCTGTGAAGGAAAAGAGGATGCCACTTCTAGAGGATTCTTTTGGTATTCTTATGGATGACAGAAATAGCCACTCATAAAAATATCAACAGAAGCCCCCACATATGGCAATATACCCATTTCTTTATTTATATCCAGTGGCAATGTACACAACTGTATTACATAGTTCTTCTCTCCTTCTCTTACTCTTGCACAAGGGTACACTACTTTTTGGTCAAAGGACATCAAGTAAGCCAAAGTAGACCATAAACCAGCTCCTTAACATGGAACTATAGTGCCTTTTCACAAATCATTGGTGGTGACTATATAAATGAGATATATAGTTCGTATAAATTATTCCAAGTCTAAACTTATAGGCATTTCCACAGCTCAACCTATGCAGCAGAATGATGGTCCCATGGCTGAATGAAAATGAAAGACATGCGCCTGAAAACTTCCTGCAGGGGAAAAAGGTGCTCAGAAGCTTTGCCTGTAGCTATGGCTCAGTAATACAAGCCATAGAACTAAACCAAAGATAATCGTAAGAATGGTTAACAGTGTGATTATGTGCTGTCTACTTTGAAGTAAAGCCTACTGAATTTGAAGGCATTTACAAGATACTAACATCAATTAAAATTAATAGGGGAGAATGTTGGCCCTGCAGCAAGACTGGATCATAACACTCAGAGAACAGCCCTACTGGACCTGCTGGTTTGCGCTTTGGGGAGATTAAGCCCAAGTTATCTTGAGAGCAATAAGCTTGCTCCTCTGATGTTGTTTATTACCTGCAGATAATATTTCATTTTAGTGCCACTGTCAATATGGACTACTGTCTATTCCTATCTGTTGGAAGCAAATTGGTTAACAATTATTGACTGAAATTCTGTTGTTTAATGTAGTAAGTTACACTAGAACAGGCCCACTGAATCTGTGGGAGTTTGATGAGGCAACTCCTCCATAAGTTCCACCGATTCAACTCTAGTTGTAAATTACCATGGAAATGTAAGCTACGACACTGGTAAAGTAGACCCATTTAAATCAATGGAATACATGGGGCAGTTGACTCTCCAGATCCTCACTGAATCATTAGGTCCAATCAAGTGCAATTTACTGCACTAAGCAACAGGATTCCAGTTATTGATGCTTAGTGAAATAAAGCATGTGAGAAGCGCAGCAAGGGGGGTGCTGTTGGAAGCACAGCAAAGTTACATATACAGTGTAAGTAAAGGCACTCAGAAAAAAAAGAGGGGGTCTATTGTCTTCCTGGGAAATTTAACACTGCAAAAAGTCTGAGGGTGTGGATTTGTTCAAGAAATATAGCAGTTAGTCTTTAAGGTGCCACAACATTTTCATCTTCTTTACTTTTTATTTTGGTTTTGGTTTTGCCTGATATGCCAGCACAGACAAATGCAGCTACCTCTTCTATTGAAAAAAAAAAGTTGATGCCTTAATCTGAGACATCTCTTGAAATGCGAGACTTCTGGAGAATTAAACAGTGATGCCGTGCTCTTATAGTGGTTTGCACATGCTCTTGGAACAGCCTAAAAAGCACAGACCTGAGTTGTTGTAGGGCGTTTTTTTTTTTTTGGGTTTTTTTGCACTGCATTGCATTGCAGGAAGAAACACTGGAAGCTGCTAATGTGTGGGCTGCTGTATCGGAATACACACACAGATCTTTTTCAGACATAACAAGGGGATTTTTTGCAGCTGATTGTGAAGGAGCTGCGAAAATGTATATATGTTCACTCAGGTTAGTCTTCACTGATCTCCATGGAAGAGCCCAAAGGAAAACTGAGGGCTACATTATGTTCTGAAGCTACTAAGATTACTGGTTTCTGCCTTGACAGACTCATAATGCAGAAACATTAGTCATCCTATCCTGTAAAAATAGCAAAACCAAACAAAACAAAATCTACAACTAAGGATACATCGAAAACCACCAGCACTGAACATATGCAAGGACAACGGTAACACCATCATCAGAAAACTGCTCAATGTAATACTGCCTCATACTGTATTTATTTGATTAAAAACAGAAACAACAAACCCTTAAACAAATCTACCTCTTTCTTATTCACTTTAACATTTTAAAAGCATCCAGAATCTTATCACAGGACCTCAAGGTACGGTATGTATCTGTGCAAAATGTACACCACAGCTGTGACAAGGGACAGAGAGAAACCAGTTTTGCAGCCTTTTAAATTGTGCCTTAAATTTTTTGCAGAAGAGTGTGCGAAGATGGAGATAATCAGATGAGCCTTTCTGTCTGTCATTATAAAAACAGCATCTGATATCAAGGAGGAAAAAAAATACAAACATCAGTCAAAAGGCAGAACTGGAGCTTGATCCACTTACTAAACATGAAAATACGTCAGCCCCACAGAGACCAAAAACTGGCTCAAACAACCATGTGAACAAAATGCAATTGCTGATTTTTTTTAATCTGCTAAATGATACCTAAAGCATCACAAACAGAATAGAATTAAGCGACTTTCGGACCTGCATCACTGAGTATATAAACGAGGTCTTGCTCTGCTTTTAAAAGCACAGCAAGCATTTTTTTATCTTATTGCATTATTTCTTTGCACATACTTACTTCAGCTGCCGAGGCTCACAGTCAACTCCTGGTAGCAAAAGCCTGGCTGCTTGCCGTACATCATCACTATCCACAGAGAAGCTGCGACGATGCCCTGCATGAGCCAGAGCTACTCTTATCCATTCCATCAGAGGTGGCAGCACTATGAAAGGCCTGGGGAGAACAAAAACAAAATACGCTATTTTCTCCTATCACAAAATGCACACAAAAACACCTCTGCATGTGCTTATCTTAGAGGCTTTTCAAATCATTTCAAGGAATTTCAGGTAGGAATGAATTTTGGGGTTTTTCCTCTGATCATGGTAACTGGCTTCAACAAACCAGCAAATTCCGAGATTTTTTCCTCACGTGTCTATCACTTCCAACCCCTCCACATAATACCTCTCCTGGAAATTGTATGCTTTGGTGTCAACAATTAGTAAGACAATAATGAAGACAGATAATGGAGGTCTTCAAAATGACAAATGCACGTTATGCCCGAAGATCTTTTAAAAGATCAAAGTAAGGGATCCCTGTGAATGGGAAGGAAGCTTCAACAACACATGGTAAAATTTTAGTTTCAAAATCGGTATAATATCAAATGTTGACCAGAGTCCTGAACTTATATCTGTCTGATATTAAAAATGCAATACCCTTAAACTACCAAGATGAATGATCTCATCACAGCTATTCATTAATAATAGATAGCTCTCTTTTTGGGTTGTGACTGAAAGATAATATATTGGAATAATGTGATTTTCAGAACGACTCCCACTGGTTTTGGGTGGGGACATTTATGAGTGAGCTGCCTAGATGCCCTAATCACATCCAATCTCCTTTGATTTTGGAAGCTAAGCAGGGTCAGCCGAGACCACCAAGGAAATCAGGTGTTGTAGGCACCTGGAGTAGGAACTGGCAAACACTCCAGTATTCCTGCCAAGAAAAATCCATGGACATGGGGTCATGAAGAGTCGGTCATGACTGTAATGACATCACACACACACACACACACACACACACACACACACACACACACACACACACACACACACACACACACTCTTATGAGTGCATAGAGGTTTTCATTAATGCCAAAACTATAGTGCATCCTGGCACTAACTGGGAAGTCCTTCATTATGGAAACTGCATTAGAGGGCATGTAAGGACCAGGCAAAGGGAGAAGCTACCCAGAGCAGTGTGCCATCCTCTCCCCTTTGCAGAGATGAGGAACGTGACATGATACAGAAAAGGAGGAGTTAAAAATGAGCGTGGGAGATGTTAGATGTGGTCAGGAGATTATGGCTATAGGATGTACTGTAAAGGAGGGACCAGTAGTGGAAGGGCTTCTGCTGACAGAGGAAGGGGAAGATGATTGGCAGGAGAAGGTAATAGATAAAAGGGCATGAAAGGCAGAATGGAATTGGAGGCGTTGTTGTTGAAAGGATCAAATCTGCAGAAGTGGAAGATCTTTGTCTTCCTGAATCCAAAACGTCCTTGAAAGAAGGTGCTGCGGGGAGGACAGGAGACGAAGGAGCCACAGGAATTGGTGACGGAATGGCTTGCCACCCATGTTGTGGCACCTTTTGTACTTGGGAAGACACTACGGAAACCCTTGGAACGTGAGAGGTTGGGATTCTTCCTTCCCCCCCCCCCCCCAAAAAAAAAGACTAGGAGCTGGTACATTGCTTTGGCAGAACTCGGTATATTTAGAAGATCCCTATAGGCAGTTTGCTCCAACTAAAGTTGTTGTTCACAGTGTTGAAGATTGTTTCAATAAAGGTTCCAGTTTTAATTTGCCTTCTCCATTACTTGAGGGGTCTTACTGAGGAGGAATTGCCACAGGCCAAAGTTGAACCCAATCACATGGCAAAAGAGGAAATACAAATATAATTCAAAAAGAAAGGATTGGGGATTTATTCGGTTATTTTAAACATGAAGGCAAATGCATTTCCAAGATTCCTAAGAGCCATCTTACAAACTCTTAATTATCTAGATTGGTGATTTACCACATAAGGTTAAATGATATACTTTAAAGAGACCATTGTATGCCCTGCTGTGCAAATAGAACTGTGAAAACCTATGAGGCTGAAAATTGAACCTGGCAAGTTTCAAATATCCTGGCAAACGATCAGTTGAGCCAAAACCTCTTACAAATGTGTGCACACCTTCTGATTCCCATCACAGCCATTGTCCTTTCTTTTCTAACTTCTCCAATGGAAGAAGGGGCCAGAAAGTCTGTGTTGTCCTCACTCTTAAGTTAATGGTAAGGAGCCCATGGCACAGTGGTTAAATGACTGTATTGTAGGTAAAACTGTGCCCACGACCTGGGGTTCAATCCCAGGTCGCCGGCTGATCGTTGACTCAGCCTTCCGTCTTTCTGGGATCAGTAAAATGAATACCCAGCTTGCTTGTGGGGGGCAATGTGTATCCTGCATACTGTAATTAAACTGTTAAGTGTAAATCACTCAGAGACCACTTGAAGTGGTCTGGGGTGGTATATTAGCAGAACACTTTGCTTTTTGCTTTTGGTAGATTATGAGTGCTAAAGCCCCCTTGGAAATGCAGTTTTCCATAACAGTCCAAGAAAGAAAGCTATTTGGGAAGGCTGTAAAATAATTTCTTGATGGGAAAAAAAGCACAGGAATTTACCCCAAATCCTACCCCTGAATTTTTTTTAAAAGGGGTACATTTTATTTATTTTTATATTTGTTAACTGACCGACTTTCCCTCGGGAACTCTGGGCAGTGTACAACAGATTGCAAAAACAACTTGTCCAAAAAAGAAATGACCCCCCCCCAACAAAACACATCAAATATAAAAACATAAAAACAGTAACAACAATTATTACTGTTGGAATAATTACCATGTGGTAGAAAGAGATTTCTCAGAAGAATTTCCCAAATTTCAGAGTTCTATACCTGCTTAGTTGGAACTCTAAAAAATGAACATTTCATTCACACTGTAACCTTTTGTCGTGGAACTCACTCATCATGTTCTATTTCCAAACAAAAATACAGCAAGAAAATGAAAGTGGATTATGCTTCACTTTTAATTCTCAAGAGTTATATAATCAATAAAGCCAACTGAGATAAAAAGCTTTCAAGCAAATCCCATTTATTTAAATAACGGTTGCTCACGGGACATTTTCAGTTGATTCTGCCCATAACTTCCAGGCTCAAAAACTACAGAAGAACTCCTGTCTTGGGTTTGTCAAAGTTACTGAGAAAAAGTTAACACAACCATATCAGTTACTCTGTTTCTTTTTTTTTCTAATCCTAAATTTGGCTCCTCCTAAATATTGCTTTTAGAGAAAATTCACATGACAATTCATACAGTTTCCCCAGAATTGGGGTGTACGGCAGCTAACCACTTGAGATGGTATGATATGTAAAGGATGAACTCCTGTGCCACACTTTAATTTCAAAATAAAAATAAAAATTGCAAGACACCTCAGATAATCCAGAAGTGCCTTTATACTGTTGCAAATGCTATGTCCTAGAATTGCTTACTCTGATTTATAGTGTTGTTATAGTACAGTGATGGCACACCTTTTACAGACTGAGCGCCCAAACGACAATTACAAACCCACTAATTTTTCGCTTAGTGCCAATACAGCAATTTAACTTGACTACAGGGGGCTGTGTAGGGGCGATGTCGGGTGCCCACAGAAAGGGCTTCGAGTACCACCTTTGGCACCTGTGCCATAGATTCACCAACACTGTTATAGTATCTCAGACAGAAGTCTTCACTATTAGATGTTACCTAATTTTCTTTGAAATAGAAATGCCACAAACTGAAGCTAGGACCTTATGCATGTAATGCATATGCTTTTACCATTCCAATCCTAGAAAAGTAATTTTTGGACTAGATTCTAGAATTTTCCAGCCAATATACATAGTAATGATATCTGGGAATTCCAGGCATTGTGCTCCAACAAAAAAAAAATCCATGATATGCTACCATGATATGTGCCTGTTCCTACAATAAAGATACATGATTTAATCTACTGGAAGTATCAGAGTATGGCATTATCATTATCATCAGAAACAATTAACTAACCAGCTATGGTGACATACCAGCAGATCAGAACAGATGAAAGTATATTTGCTTGAGGCCAGAAAAACTTCTGTTTTGGCAACAGACGTCTCCCTCTAGAGAGTCTATTGAACAGTGGGGACCTATGAAACTGAACACAATCTGCTTAGAATTTTATAAATCTCTAAGGCAGCCTCGTGGCGCAGTGGTTAAATGCCTGTACTGCAGGTAAAACTGTGCTCACGACATGGGGTTCAATCCCAGGTAGCAGGCTCAAGGTTCACTCAGCCTTCCATCCTTCCGAGGTCAGTAAAATGAGTACCCGGGGGGGGGCAATGTGTAGCCTGCACACTGTAAGTCAAATTGTAAACCGCCCAGAGACTACTTAAAGTGGTATGGGGCGGTATATAAGCAGAACACTTTGCTTTTGCTTTTGCTTTAATGTTGATGCCAACCATAGAATTTGGGGGAGGCTGCCAAGCAGGTAGTAAGCCACCATGCACAGTTGCTGGACTGGGCTCTGACCCAACTACAGATCACCTAATCGTGTACCCTTACTATTGACCAGGTGCAAGTGTATAGAATCAACATGTATTCTCAATAGGTTCTTGGATGAACTTTGTGACACAATGCTTAAACTGCTGTACTGCAGCTATAACTGTTTTCACGAATTCGGATTCAATCCCAGGTAACCGGTTCATTGATATGGGCATGAAACGGCAAAACAGTGCTTTGTTTTGTTTTGTTTCATTACTCATTGCGTTGCATTTCATTTTGTTACTAACAACATTTTAATAGAATTTTCATAACGAAACAAAACAAAATGAGCAACAAAAAATTATTCGGAAGCTGCTGCCACCCAGCTGGGGTTTTTTGGGGGGGGCAGGTCAGGCTGTGGGGAGGGGGCCACCTTCCCTCCCCAAAGCCTGACCTGTCAAAAAAAAGAAAGAATTGTTTTGTTTCAACAGTAAAAAAGGGTTTGTCATTTTTCATTTTGTGCCCATCTCTACTGGCTCATGGTTGACTCAGCCTTCTATCCTTCTGAGGTAGGTGAAATAAGTACCCAGCTCACTGCGGGGGATGGGGGTCATGGACAATGTGTAGTCTGCATAAATAAATTGTAAACTGCCCAGAGAGTGCTTTAAGTGCTATAAGGCAGTATATAAGCAGAACACTGCTTTGCCTTGCTTTGCTTTATGTGCATGTATGGAGACATTTGAGATAGCAATCTTACAGATACTGAACAGTTCTAAACTTGGTCAGTACCTGACTAGGAGATGGCCAACAAACCAAGGTTGTTCACAACCTTGTGAACAAAACAGAATACAAGTTGGAAATAAATGAATCAAATAATCTTTTAAATAAAGGTATCACCAGGCATCTGGCCTGGATGCCTTCAAAAGTCCATCACAGGTTAAAAACTATGATGGAGATGTGTGTTATCTCCACGCTTAAAACCACGGTACTTCGAGGGCCAGATGCAGGGGAGTGGTATCAGGAGACGGATATGTAGTTGGGTCACTGTGAGATACAGGAATCTGGACTAGATGGGCCTTTGGCCTGATCCAGCATGGCTTTTTCTTATGTTCATAACTTCTCTTCCTTGTAAAAAAAGTAAAAACAACCCACTTCTATACACCCCAAAAATAAATTCTGTGATATGCTATTTATTCCACTCACTGTCTCCTGACATCATAAAGAGATTTGAAACCTCTTTCTTATTTTATAACTTTTCAAGCTAATAATGATTATTTACAGCTAGAGAATAAAATTGAAAAACCGAGTACTAATGAAAAATGTGACCCCAACAACTAATATGTAGCTTTTTTGCCAGAACTCATACTTTACTTCTATACTGCAAGATTTAAACTACAAGCAAAGGAACATGTTACTCCAAGAAATACTGGTAACCCAGAAACTTTTAAAGTTTGGTTAGAAGTGCGGGGGGGGGGGGCAGCAGAGTGGTGCGTGTAACAGCATCAGTAATCAGAATGGACAGTTCACACTATAATAGGAAGTGAGTATATCTGAAAGTTCAGACGTTCATAAATTACAGGCGTGAAAATCAAAATACCATTTTTGCGTATTTCAGGGAAGGCTGGATGAACACATGATTTGTATGCAGTTCAAGAAAGGACTTGGGAAAGTTTCCCCTCAGAGAAGAAGGGGAAACATGATTACAACAATGGCAGACTGCAGTATTCCACCAGCCCCATTCACAATGGCCAATAGCCAGATGTTTGCCTGAACGGCCCCAGATTATCTATGGATAATGGAACCATGTGCCAGGAGAAGGAGGTCTATCTACTTTAACCCAGAACTCAGAACTTATTTTTGGTGGGGCCACTGTGAGATACAGGAAGCTGGACTAGATGGGCTGTTGGCCTGATCCAGCATGGCTCTTCTTATGTTCTTATGTCTACAGCTCCCATGTTGGCCATTTCTAAAAGAAGTTACGCAAAGAATCTGGGTCTCATTCAGCAGAGGAACCATCACCAGAGCTTGGTAAAGCTATTCTTGGACTATTACTCCCAGAAACTCTCCTAGTGAGGATGGCTACTGGCTGTGCTAATAAACATCCACTGAGAATTTGGCTGTGTAAACACCTGATTTGTTGTTGTGTCGTTACAATTGTGACCAACTCTTCGTGACCCCATGTCAATGGAGTTTTCTTAGCAGGAATATTGGAGTGGTTTGCCAGTTCCTACTCCAGTCGCCTACAGCACCTGGTATTCGCTGGTGGTCGCCCATCCAAGTACTAACCAGGGCCGACCCTGCTTAGCTTCTGAAATCAGGCGAGATTGGATGTGCTTATGACAATATTGACAACACATTCCTCATATTGAAGCTGCTGTAAGAATATGGTTACACACAAGTCCACTGATGACTTGATTTCCCCACATCCCCATATTTAAATAAATAAATAAATAAATAAATAAATAAATAAATAAAAGTGTTTGTTTGTTTGTTAAAATGCCTTAGGCCACAACAGCACACCTATGTATCAAACAATTAAAATGCTGCAATTTTTCTCACAATAGTATGTTTATAGGTATCCATAGAGGCTATTTAACATTGGCAGAACTAAAGGAACTCTTCCGTACAAGAATTAATGGGGTCAAATGGAGAAAGCCATGCAGGAGCAGGCAGATAATGGAAAATAACCTAATTGGTTCCATATTTTTTAAAAAATCAGAAGATAGTATAAAAGCAAAGAATCAGAATCAGGAAAAAATACTTGAAACCTAGATAAAATCAAAGCAGAAAGCTCAGAAAAAAAATGTAACTAAGAATAGTTTTACTTTCCTTGCAAGAGGGAGGGAAGAAGGGGAGAGAGAGAGAGAGAGAGAGAGAGAGAGGTTCCATTCATACACTACAAAGACTGGCTTACAATACCACTGATGTCCCTGTGGTGGAAATGAAAATACAAAAGGAAAACTTTCCAAAGTACAACTAGAAGCCACTTTAACCAATTGCCTTTGTGAGGTGGCAAGAGGATTGGATCAAAAAAGGAAAGCAGATTACATAACTCAGTCCAATGGAAAGATCTGGGCCTCACAAATATCCTTTGCACTTGAGATTTCTGGCACTAAATGGGAAAGCACATCTGATTAAGCAGTAGAAGGAATCTTTGCTCCTTCCAAAGCCAACCACAAGTTCCTGGCAACCACACAGAAAGCTTACTCTGGCCTTTACCACATTACCACAGTTCCTAAAGTGGTTTTGTAAAGAGAAATTTTGACAAACAGGATCCAAAAAGGAGCAGACTTTCGTCTGGGTTTAATATAATCCCCATTCGAACTACTTCATAAGTACTAACCAGTAAACTGATAACCATGGCGTTGTAACTGAATCAGGGAATAAAGCAGCTGCTTACTTAGTTTAAAACTAACATTTTTTTTTTAAAAAAATCAGTTTTTACCATCTGGCAAAAAAATTGCTGTTAAAAGTCTCAAACTGTTGACTCAAATGATTATTGGAGTAAACAAATAAGAATATGGAAAGAGCCCTCTTTTAAAAAGCATGGAGAGAGAAACAATGTGAACAACATGGAGTATGCAAGCTGACCCTTGCTGTGTAACTTTCCAGAGAACATCCGTGACTACATCTCTCGCTAACGCGCCCTACAACCCTGACTGTATCATCGCATCTTCCATCTCAGTTCTTATTTTCTCCCTCTGAAGAACACTTTTTCACTGCCCACAGAAAACACGCACATCACAAAAATGGCATGTTAGGGAGAGAGTTACCCCACATCCACTTTGTACTGCAGCAAACTAAAATGTGTAGTAAATCTTGTTGCAGTCAGGTGAGTTTGTTGCTGTTCCTGCGTCCCCAAGGACACGCTTTATTGTTACATAACTTCTGTGACCCCACGGACGGGGTCCGCATCATAGTGCATTCTGTTTTGTTTTCCCACAGCACTATTTTTTTTAAATTAAAACCTGATAGGTAGGTATATAAGTATATTGATTTTCATTTGTCATTTGTCGAACTTTGAATACTTGGTTTTTGGCTTCTTTCTGTGCACCGTGGCTTTTCGCACTGTGAATTTACTGTCATGTGACTGCTCCAAGTAGTGCCACTAGGTGGCACTATGGTGACAGAACAGTTATGCTCCGGATTAAACGGTACCCCATGGCACATGTACCGGTTTAAAAACAGAACAGCGACAAGGATTCCACCACCCCGAGGCCAGGTACAAGGAAGATGCACTGAGATGCGCTTCAGGGGGCGTCGTCACACTTTATTTTGATTAAAGCACGGCAGATGTGGGGGAACAATATTAAGATCTAGAGCAACAAAGTGGACGTGGGGTAATGGTCAAAGTCAGCTTAGGCATTTCCTCTCAGACACTATTTCTTAGCTTGGGCATCATCCCGCCCACCATGATGAAAGTCAAGAACTTCAAGTAGAAAATGAGAGCTTCCAAAGGAGCCACTGAAGAACGAGGCAGGAGAGACCGCTGATATATCATGAACCATCTCCCTGGCACATTTAGCAATAGGTTCAACAACCCGAGATGCTAATCCTACTCCCTCCATCTCATCTTGTTTGTCCACTGTCGATTATAAAGCCTCTGGGTAGTGGTCATGTCATTTCTGTGTTCTGTGTGACAGTTAGCACATTGTGTTGGCAATATGCTAAAAGGCAAAACACCATGGATAAATAATTGACTGTGGATAAATAAATAGTAGGCAGCACAGACAGTATTTTTAAATTACAGATATTGTGACATTACTTTTTATTTTCTTGAGCATTACTTTGACAGGACACGGGTAGAAAACTGGTTTAATTGTAATTGCCTGAATGCCAGTGATGTTATTGTGCACCAGAGCAAATCAACATTCTAAAAGGCAATTTTTAAAAAATGGGGTCAACCCAAGCAAGAGATTATAAATTTGAAATGGAACTTTGGATCAGCACCAAATTAGAAACACGTATAGTAGACAGACAGCTCCTCCTCTGGGCCACAGTTGGGGACATTTGAGCAAAGGATTTTCAAGTTATGATCGCTTAAATGTAAAACTGATTTATTTCCCCTGCAGAAACAAACCTAAAACATAACCAGATTTTCAACAGATTAAATAAACTGAACAAGACAAATCTTGCTTCTCTTGAAAGAGAATAAATCGTTAGTGCCAGCCACTTAACTCCCGGCTTTCCTTTGTTTTTGTTTTTTTAAAATTGCAACAGGTGAGGAGAAATATTTTGAAAAACATTAACATAACATGCTTAAATAGCTTTGGATCTTACTGTATACAGCTTTCCTTCCTCAGGTTGGAAAACTCAAGGGAAAGGTTTGGAAATTGGAAGATAGCTTTCTAGTCTGCATTCTGTGGAGCAGGCATCATAATTAAAGTTTACCTGAGAGTTTAAAGAGTGTGCATGTGTATCTGCTGTATGTTTCCATTGACTCGCATGTTTGCTTCACTATTTCATTAAGTCAAAAACAGCCCTTCAAAATATTTTGGCATGGAGGGAACTAAAGCCACATCCCAACTTCCTTGCTTCTGACCTCTCCCAGGAACCATAGTACAGATCATGTGCTCATCTTTTGGGATCCACTAAGACAGTGGTTCTCAACCTGTGGGTCCCCAGATGTTCCTGGACTGCAACTCCCAGAAGCCTTCATCACTCGCTGAGCTGGCCAGGATTTCTGGAAGATGCAATCCAGGAACATCAGGGGACCCACAGGTTAAGAACCACTGCTCTAGCACTAGGTAAGTCTACACGAGGAAGGTTCCGATTGAAATGTGTATGTATTGTGTCTATACTTAAACTTCCATTTTTAAAAGCCTGGAAATTCAATTGTTGTTGCCATTGTTTACAAAAATAACTTTAACAATTGTGGGATACCACATTTCTGTATCATTCACACTTGTCAAAAGACCGCTCTGACAACTGCTTTATGTCTGGATGAGAAGTGGTTAACTGATGAAAAACAAAGTCAGTTTCTGGGATTTTGCAAATGTAGTAAGCACAAAAGAGTATCCTGTGTAGACCATCTTGATTGCTACTTCTGGTATTGTCAACATTCAGGCTGCCCTTTGCTATGTATGATGTGGCATTCTTTTTCCTATTGGTAATGTGGGGGCAATACTGGGCAACAATACCAAACTATTTCCAGGCATTTTGAAATATAGATGCAATATCCCACGTCCATAAACCAAAGGGTTTTTGAAGAACAGAATACGCAATCTAGGCTTGTACAATTTTTGGATTGCCATTCAAAAGGCAGTCCACCTCTGCCACCTTCTGCTTCCATATTTTCTCAGTCGCAATCAGAGTGCAAAATCAAGCAGTACATTTCATAGCTGTGAAATTTACAGTATAACGAAATATATTTTCTTGGTTGGGGGAGAAGCCTTAGCCAGCATCACTTTGCGGCTGCTGCGTTGAGAATACGCCACTGTGTTTGTGTTAGGCCAGCTTGCCTATCCATCCTTCTGGGGCTCAAATAGCTGAGCGGAAGCAGTGAATGGGGTGGGGAGCCATTATTTGCACCTTCCTGTATGTCCTCAAGATGATACATGTCACAGAGAATTTCAAAGGTGAGTTGGTTCCCAGGTAGCTGCCATATGCTGCAGCGCTATTGTTATTGACAGTTGTGGTGGCATCTGAGTTTGGGGATTCAACTTTGGCGAAGTGGGGATGATACAGTAACCCCCCGCCTATCGCAAGGGGTTAGGGACCCACCTGACCCGTGATGTTTGAAAATCCATGATATGCAGAAGCGAGTGGGGTGGGGCCTGGGGGGGCGGCGCGGGGTGATGCGATTGCCCCCCGCCACCCCCCGTGCGGCTCAGAGGCTTCTCAGAGGGGCCCAGGGGGTGGCGTGAGGCGATGCGATCGCTCCCCGCCGCCCCCTCCCCCGCCACCCCAAGGCGCAGGTACTGCGATCCCGCAATATAGTGGGACCGCAGTATCTCAACCGCGAAATGGCAGGGGGTGACTGTAGCTCCTAATGTTCACTTGCTATAGTCTAGAAAGTACAGTGGTACCCCGACTTAAGAGCAGCTCGACTTAAGAGCAATTTGACTTAAGAGTGGAAAACTGTTTGTCTTTTAACTGCCACCTTACAAATTTTAGATATGGTGTGCTCGACTTACATTTTTTTAAAAAAAATTAAATTTTTAACTAATTTTTTTTCAATTTTTTAGATAGGTACCCCGACTTAAGAATAGTTTGACTTAAGAGCATGCATTCGGAACGGATTAAATTCGTACGTTGAGGTACCACTGTAATGTTTCAAACCTTTGAATAGCAATAAATGTCAGAGTGGCTTCATGTCAAAATGGGTGAAATACATATCTGAAGCCAGTTTGGGGAATCACGCCATTTACTTTTGTGGACTAGATATTACGCCATACTGCTGTAACTTAATACAGTGCTTTGAAATATATTTAGGCAGGAGCCCTGCAGCGTCTTCTGTTGCAAACAGCCATTTTTGATCCTCGTCCTGTTCAGGGGTAGCTGAAAGGCAACGTAATCACAACCTTCATTTGACCAGTTCAGACTACTGTATATCCAAATATTGCTATAAAAGAATATTTAGTGTTTCACCAAACATTCTGTTGTAATTCAGCGGAACTTTTCAAGTTGCAGATCAGTATTGGGAGTTGTTTTCAGTCTCGTATGATGCCTTAGGTTTGGCAGGGAGGGCCTCTTCTGAGCTGAGGTGATTGCCAATCATTCCAAAAGCAACACATTGTTCCTTTCCTAACTCTAATTTTGAAGAAATCAAAATTTTGTATTTTGATGCCTCTTTGCTAAAATATATTTCCCCCTCCTTTTCCACTCAGTCATTAGCATGTTTATTGATAATGCAGTCAGTCATAATGACATCTGCAAGAAATAGGCAACATGAGGCTGCTAAGGTCTTCTGCTGTAACCAGTCATTTTTGATCTATTCAGTTTTTGTTTCTCTTACCAGTGCTTGACTGGATTATTGAGACTGTATGTGCCAGCTGATGAGACAATATGGGGTGGTCTACTCTGGCAAGAGCAAACCCAATAAATGAATGGGACTTATTAAATCAACAGACTCAATGGGTCTACTCTAGTTGGGACTAAGAACTGGATTTATTACATATGCATTTAATATATTTTTTACGCTGTCTTTCTCCTAAAAAAGGAGCCAAGGCAGCTTTAATTACAGTCTGAAATGTAAATAAGCAAAAATAACCCCCCCACCCAATGGCCTCAGTAGGAAACATGTTTTAGAGCTGTTTTCTGAGTGTCAGTAGCCATTACAAGCCATGTAATATACTCTGCAGCCTTTTTCTTCACACACAGTATTTGGTATATCCCAAAGCTTTATTGATAAATTCCATTAAATTTGTAGAAAAGGCAAAACCAAACCTGTTAATTTCAACAGAGCCTCTAATTTTCCTTTCCTAAACAGTGGCACAGCCAAGAGAAAGGGGGGGGGGAGGAACAAGGGCTGAGACAGGAGATTTCTCTGAAACAGACATCTGGAACCAATCTGCAGCATGTAGCCACTGGGTGTCATTTTTGATATATTCTAGGTCAGCCATGAAGCAGTTCATGGCAGACAAAATTCATTTCAACCAGGAAAAGCAAAAGTTACCAAAACAAAGCTGAGTGGAAAAATCTACAGGGCCTAGCTTCGTCTGGGAACTAATTAGAAGAGACCGGATCTGTCCACAATGCAGGCTTTACCTTTCTGTCTGGAGCGTGACTTTGGAAGGCTCCACGTTTGGGTTCTCCCATTCCATCTGGGGACAGTGCATAAAATAGCAGAGTGTATACAACGCCTCTGGCTCCCAGTAGAGTGACCCCAGCTTGTGATGCAGAGGAGTGCTGTTGCTATGTTGCTTCGCAGTGAGAGGCTGCAGGTGATGCATTGCTCGAGACACCAGGTCACCTGGAAAAAAGAGAAGCCCAATGACTGCCATGGCTGTTATTATTACACCAAACACCCTCTACTGTTTTTGGGCATCCATCAGTCATGACATGGTCATGCTATGATGGCAGAAAATGATAGTGAAATAGGACTAGGTAGCAATATTTATTCAGGAGGGCAAGTGTTACTCTGGCATCATTCACCCACATTTCTAACATCAAGGAATCAATACATTATTATTTTTGTTTTCCAAGAAGGATATGTATCATTTCTTTTATACCCTGTCTGTCTATCAAAAATGGTATTTGAGATGGCTGACAAGGGACTCTCGCTGTGGAGCTGAAGACGGGGAGTTCAATTCCCCACTGCGCTTCCTTAAGAGGGACTGAACTTGAACAAAGCATAAAAACAGTTTCAAAAGGCAAACACCCCCACACTAAAAACAATAAAAGGCAGCAATCCCTCTGTTGGATCCCATTCATTGGTATATTACCTTAAACGTCAAAGGCCTGCTTGTAAAACTTGAAATAGAAATTATATCGGTAACCACTGTCATGGTGGTTTCCTAACATGTGGTATCATTGTGGTTGGGTGTAAGAGAAGGGAGAGAGAGCCTGTTCAAGCATGCACTATACTATCAAGGAGGACTGGTAAAATCAGATTACCACCAGAACTGACTCCAGTGTAATAATGATGACAGTCCATCCAGAGAACACATAAACCCTTGGGGACCAGGTCTAACTCAACATCTCCAGTGTCAGTTCGGCAGGTTACAAGAAAAGACCTCTAACAAAAGCCTCAGAGAGCTGCTGTCAGTTGAGTAGATAAAGCTGACTTACATGGACCAATATATACATTTCATACTATGAGGACATGGTTCTTTCACTTTTTCAGTGAATATACTTCCTATACTCTGAATCTTCTAATCACACGGAAAGCACTTCTACCCAGAGCCAAACTATATGACGGAGGTAACTCCTCATTAGAACTGAAATCACATTAGTGAATCACTCCAAGTATCAGGTCCTGATTCATTTTTTAAATACCTGATTGAACTACAGCAACTGGTTACACAAATGAGGGTTTTTCTGCTTAGGATACCATCCATGTATAATGCTCTCATTAGCCTAGACTAGAGGAAGCCACCTGCAGCCACCCAGTGAATCCCGTCACTGACTGATTTTTCGACCAATTGTTGCAGAAGTGACAGTACTTCCAAGAGGCCTTTGGGGCTGACTAGCTGCCAGTTACTTATGCTGTTGTGCCGATTTTTACTAGCTCTTCTTGCTGCCTTAAAATGTTTTCATTAAACTCTGGTGTGAAATTTATTACAATATTTTTAAAATATTCATATTTTCATTTGATTTTTGGATTCCTGGCTTTGTTAGTGACATTGGTGTATATCTGTTATTGAGAGGAGACAATTAAAATCACATTACACAAACAACTGATAAATTTGCAGTCCTTCAGGAAAAGTGCACTCCAAAACCATATGCCTGTCTTAAATGCCTCCACTCCTCACCAACCGAAAAGACAGCTGTTCTTTTCTTACTAGGAAACAGTGGCATCCATCAACCATGAAGCATATGTTCTACCCAAGTCAAAAAGCTACAGTATCTGAATCACGTGACTTCCTTTGGCAAAAATAAAAGCCAGACACATTCCAATATGTTGCTCCTGGCACGAAATTCATTCCAGCACACAGTATTTGTTTTCCTTGCGACTGAAAGCATATGGTGAAATTCCACCTCTATTTCAAGAAGCAAGAAACTCTCTTTCTCCCTAATTGTCTCTTGGAGAGCTAGCATTGCATAAGTCAGGTTTCCAGATGTTGATGTAGTATGTAACAGGAACACGTAGGCTGCTGGAAAAGGCTGGAGAATAATTGTGATTTGAAGGAGTATGGGTGAAAGGAAGAACGACAGAAGCTTACCTGTATCAGGTATCAGGATTGTGGATTTGACTGTTATTTAGTCTCATGGGACAGCCAACCATATAATGGAACTTAGTAATGGGTATAAGCATCCAGAGTGGAAAAACTGACAGAGAGATTTGAGGGGAGATAGCAAATATGCACTCATCTGGATACAGATCTTGAAGAACAACTGAATTATTTACTACCAGACCTTATGCATGCTTAATCTGTTTAAATAATTGTCATTTAAATTGCTTGAAGGATTGCAGCCCTGAGGCCGAACAAAAGAAACAGAGGCTTTGCAATCAGAACCAGAGCTGATTTATAATTATAAATTATTTATTATAATTTATAATAAAAGAGGTATGGTTATCCCCTGAAATCTCTCCATTACAAGTTCTCTTACTTTCATTAGTTAGTTATTTCCATTAGGAGGAAATAACAGCTATGTTTCATTGCTCGTTATGCAAGCACAACTTGTATGGATATGTATCTCTGGAGGAATAATGTGCTATTGTGAAGTTGCTTGTCTTCCACATTTTGGATTTTAGTTTATTGCTTTAGTTTATTAGGATCAAAATATGCTAGTGTCGTTTCATCTTTGCTGGCTTCCAGTCTGTGCTCAGTTTAAAGTGTGCATTTTAATTTACAAAAGCCCTTCATGATTTGGCACCAGAACATTTGAACGAAACTTGCAGCCACACATCTTGCCGCATCCTTGGCTGATTTTCAGAAAACTAAGTTAAAACATAAACAAAAGAAAACCAGAAGTGTAGTGGCACATTTAAGACTAAAATACTGGTTTCTGTATGAGATTTCGTAGATTAAAACTCAATCCTTTAGACATTTGGACAGATGCCACAATATTTTGCTTCGGTTTAGTTTTCTTGTAGATGAAACATGGCTATTTCTCCATAAACTGTCCAAGTCATAATGCTTCCAAGAAGCCTTTGGGCCTACTTCAACATGTTCTTCCTTGGCCTGAGATGAACATCTGAGGTCCGAAAAAGAGGACCCATACATACAGAGTAATTAAGTGGTGTAACTGCAACGTTGCAGTGAATACTCTGTTCACAACCTCAGTTTGATCCTGGGCTGAGGTATCTGGTTCAGGATTGATTCAAGCCTTCATCCTTTTGAGGTATGTAAAGAGCATACCCAGCCTACTGGAAGGAGAGGGCAATGTTTAGCCTGAATAATTAAGTAGTAAGTAGCCTAGATCAGTGATGGTGAACCTATGGCACGGGTGCTGAAGGTGGCACTCAGAGCCCTTTCTGTGGACACCCAGCATTGCCCCTTTATCAGCCACCTGTATTCAGGTTAAATTGCTGTATTGGCACTTTGTGGGGGGGGGGAACAGTGGGTTTTGAATCACAGTTTGGGCGCTCAGTCTCTAAAAGGTTTGCCATCACTGGCCTAGAGAGATACTTAAACACTATGGGAAGTTATACATGCAGGAGGCTTTGTGTTGCTTTCAGTGGTTGATTATTGGTGACTGGGGCTTTTCTGTGGTGGCTCCCCAGTTGTGAAATTACTTCTCTAGAGAGATTTAACCAAGTAGCTTGTTCAATTTTTTTAAGTTCCAGGCAAAAATGTGTTTATACTTGAAAGCCTGTAATTAAACTTATGCTCTAAAATTGTCCTTCTCCATGCTGCCCTATTATTTATCTTCTGCTTGCTGCTTCCAATCCACATTTTTCACTTATGTTTCATGGCTTTATTATGCTGCTGTATTATTTTTATTATGATGATGTTTATTGCCATGAAAAATTCAGTATACAGTCACACAAAGGGGGGGAAATTGTCATTCGAATTTTTTGTTTCAGTGCAAGAATGTATTCAGGCACTCTTAGCCTCCTAAACAGTGAGAAGAGACTCAGATGAATGGACAGCGCAGGCTGGAGTTTAACAAGAAATAAAAAAGGAAATACAATAGTTTTTTGTTGCAAAACCTCTCCTTTTGTATATAAAGAATGGGGCCAGCACTTAATCCTTTCATTGTTTTCCCCCCTGTTCTCTCTGAAAACTAACTTAGAACAGCTCACCAAAAAGTATAACAATTAACGATAAAAATAACATCATAAATAGCCATTGGTTGGTAAAATAAAAATATGAATCAGACGCCAATCCAAGCAACCTACACCAAGTTTTACTTTTGTGTGTGTGTGTTGTGTCATTACAGTCGTGACCGACTCTTCATGGCCCCATGTCCATGGAGTTTTCTTGGCTGGAATACTGGAGTGGTTTGACAGTTCCTACTCGAGGCGTCTACAATACCTGGTATTCCCTGGTGGTCTCCCATCCAAGTACTAACCAGGGCCGACCCCACTTAGCTTCCGAAATCAGGAGAGATTGGATGTGCTTAGGGCATTTGTATGGCACTGTTATTTGGCCTAAGCAATGAAAACATCCAGCCCAAATGCTCATTGCAAGCTGGCATACTCCTTTTCACCATTGTTGGAAACCTTCCATCTCCTGGTAATTTGGGTCCCTCTCTTGTTTTCTGTCACATTCACTCATGTATCTAGACTATTATTTAAGCAAAGAGAAAGCTTTTCTGCTGATCTACAAAATGCAATTTGATCTACAAAAACAAATCTTTGCATACAACTGGAAAGCAGACTGCAGAGAGAGCTGTTGCTGAAATAATGGTGAAGAATATAAAAATGCAGAGGCCAGTGCTCCACAAAAATACAACCTTAAAGGCAATAAACAGAAAATGACCACTGGTATGACAGGTAGGAAGGGCATCCCCAAAACGGCAGAGATTATAAATTAAGAATATTGCAGTTTTGCTAACTTTACAATATACTTATGACTTAAACCTTTCATTTTTTTTTAAAAAAAATGTTGCTGTTAGAAAATAACTATGATCAGAATGAAATCTACATCCTCTGATGTTTGTAATTCCCAATAGATGGGAAAAGGAGGAGTAGATTTTTCTGCAGTCATCCTGCAGTATCAGATCAAAATGACTGCATTGGCCGGTACTGCATGGTAGTTCCCTGAAAACATACATTATTTTGTTCCTACATTGTATTATTTAACTTTCACATACAGAAAATAACTAAGAAAAAACAGGAGTTAACATATATGACAAATTTCAAGAAAAATGCCCCCTACATATTTGCTATGGGACGCAGGTGGTGCTGTGGGTTAAACTGCTGAGCCGCTGGGTTTATTGATTGAAAAGTTGGCAGTTGGAATCCATGTGACAGGCTGAGCCCCCATTGCTTGCCCCAGCTCTTGCCAACTTAGCAGTTTTAAAGCATGTAAATTGTGAGTAGCTAAATACCTTCCCACTTTGGTGGGAAGGTAACAGCAATCCGTGCACTTGTGCAGTTAGTTATGCCAGCCACATGATCACAGAAATATGTCCGCAGACAAATGCCAGCTCTTTGGCTTATAAAAGGAGATGAGTACTAGCCCCTAGAGTCGGAAACAACTGGACTTAACTGTCAGGGAGAAGCTTTACCTTAAGAACAATGTGAGGTTCAAATACTGACTGGTAATTTTTATTAATTAAATATTGGTGAGAATGCAGTGTTCATCTGGATAAAATGGCATAGTATAAGAATACAGTGTTGTCTATCTAACGATAGATAATAAAAAATTATGTCTCAATTGGGAGGAAGATGACTAAGGATTGGCATATGTATGTTTTATAGAGTTATGCTTAGTATTCATTGAATAACCCTGGCTTCACTGCATGATTAGTAATGGATATACAGCTCTCCTTCTGCTTGTATTGATTAAAACCTGCTTTTACAGCAGGGCTAGGAAACCTGTTGGCCTCCAGATACCTGAACTATACTCCCCATCATCCATGGTCATTAGTCATCATGGTTGAAGCAAAAAGTCACTGTAGTACAAAGAAATATGAAGGCCCATAGGGTGCCCATCCTTGAATTATATATTATATCCTTATACAGTGGTACCTTGTATAAAGGAATTAATTCGTTCCAAATGAAATTATGTTAAGCAAATTTTCCTTTATACAAATTCCCATAGGAATGGATTGAAAGCAGAGTAATCCCATTTTATGTTGTACGGATTTTCCCCATAGGCAATTATGTTAAGCAAATTTCCCCTATCTCTGGAATTTTTTATGTTGTACAAATTTTCTGTTATACAAGCTGTCTGTTATACAAGGTACCACTGTACTTGAGCTGCCATGTGGTAAAGATATACTCTTCTGTTGATTTTCCTGTCTGATCAGGTTCCAATGAGTAGTAAGTTTCTGCTGGAATTATTGGCAAGGATGCTAAATTGCCACATGGTCAACAGATGAATTCAGCCTTTACTTTCAAACAGTTGCATGCTTGTCCTTCTTCATGGTAACAATAAATTATCATAGTCAAAAGATACTATATTACTTCACCTTCTGCCCTAAAAACTTGGCCAGAGAGACTTTATTGGGAAATTGTGATCTTCTCAAAATAGCACAGCTACTAGGAATTTGAACTTTAGTTTTCTATATACTGACTCAAGAATATGTACAACCCAAAATGCTGAGCTATGAAGGAATTTATTATTTATTTATTTATTTATTCATTCATTCATTCATTCATTTCATTTCATTTATATACCACCCATTTTCTGGAACGGAACTCTGGGCGGTTTACAGCAAGTTAAAAGAAGCAACAATTTAAAAACAACAATATGAAAGACAAAATGGCAAAGACTCGGCAAGATGCATCGGGGCGGGGGGAGGAGAAAAGGAAAAAAATAAATTAAATTAAAGGTCGCCATATGCCTCCCTGAAGAGCAAGGTTTTCAAAGCCTTCTTGAAGGCGGGCAGGGACTGTGCAAGGCGCAGCTCAGCTGGTAGATGATTCCACAGTGAGGGGCCAACAACTGAGAAGGCGTGGTTGCATGTGACAGACTTCCGTGCCTCCCTAGGAGTGGCCATCCTGAGTGAGCACGCCTGTGACAATCGAGTGGGCCTGGCCTCAGTTGACCTCTGGGAGATACGTTCCGCCAGGTATTCAGGACCCAAGCCGTGGAGGGATTTGAAAACCAAAACCAGGACCTTGAACCTTATCCAGAGAGCCACAGGCAGCCAATGCAGGCGTGCCAGAACTGGGGTGATGTGGTCGTGTAATGCGAGCACCCACCACCAGCCTGGCCACTGCATTCTGTACCCGTTGGAGTCTCCGGACAAGGGTCAAGTTGCAGTAATTGATCCTCGAGATCACGAGGGCCTGCACAACTGTCCTCAGGGAGGACCCATCAAGGTACGGGCGGATCATGTTGATTTCATAGTGTCAAATGTGCTCAATCATTTTCCATGCTAGCTGTAACATGTAATTAGAATTTAATTTCTCCTATTTTATATAATGCACTCATCTGAAATTAAACATTTTGGAGAGATTAGTATACTTGTGCTTTAAACTAATCAATATCCTACAAGGGCTACATGATAAATAGTTTATAACTGCAAATGTGAAATATGTGTGTGCTTCCCTATGGGGTTCAACACAGAATTCTTAAAGCACACGATCTTGGGTTCTAGGAGTCTTGGTTGTTAAACCCAATCCATATTATGTGCCTCTGTTTCCCCTTGCATTTTTCCTCTTGTTTATTTAGAACCAAAGCAATGTGAACAAGGGACCATTTCCTATTATGGGGTTGCCTAGCAACAGCAGGTCCTCAACCAAGGATGGAGCATATACATAGAGAAGAATACTAAGGTAGGAAGAGGAAATTATTGCTGTATATCTTTCTTGATACACCTCTGTTCCTTTGATTACGGATTCCAATAAGAAAAGAAATATGTAAAACATGAACATACATTTGGCATACAAAGGGCAAAAGACAGGAACTATCTGCTAACTACAAAGCTAAGATGGTGTAACGATAGCTGAAATAAACGGCCCTAAACCAAAAGAATTCAGAAGCAAATATTTCTAAGATCTACCATAATAAGCTTAATGTTGACCTGAGAAAGCAAGTTGGAAGAACAATATGAATAAAATCATTAATCAGTTGAATTAATTCATTAATTTACTGAACGCCACATTCAAGGTACATACATCATTAAATAGTGGTGTTAAGAGTTTAATTATTCCTTTTTATTGTTCTGTACTGTCATAAACCAACATTCAAAAGAATTCTGGTTTATCTTTGCATCCAAAAATGCCTATTACTTGTCTTAAAAGGGTAAGCCAGGCTGCACATCTTGAAGTCTCACTTCTTACATTCTTTCTGGATTGTATCTCACCAAAATGGACCCCACATCCCAGATTATAACAAGATAAAAGAGGAGGAAATGGAATCATTCATCACCTCAACACGTACATTACAAAACTTTCATGTGTATTTTGGAAAAAAAAGTTATTCTTAAGGAACGCTAGAAAAGAACTATTTACTAAATATATTTGCTTTCCGTGCACACAAGGCTGTTTATGATAGTAAAACATTCAGGAATGTGATACTGTCTATCATCTGTAATTTGGCACGATACAGTCTGCAGTGGGCTCTGCATCTGATATTTCTGAATGCAAGTCAATTTTTGGTTCTTCCCAACGCAAGAACAAACATTTCCCCATAACATCTGTCATCTCAACATTTTGTTCTTTCATGTGTATTTCTTTAGATCTGATACCATTATTACCAAGAAACTATCATTTCAGCAGCAGCCATAAATGGACATGAGAAATATTTGTCAAGGGGGAGGCTGTATAGCGCCAATCATCTTGAGGCAGGGATTTCTGTTTCCAAACTCAGGTGTAACATCTTGTTTAGATGATTTGATGTAATCTGTGTCGGTGGTAAAGAAGCACTTTTCTCTACCTTCAGATAGAAACAAATCAAGCTTTCCAGAAAAGACAAGCTATTCTGCAGGTCAGCGACTGCAGCCAGTCAAAAACCACCTGCTCCAGTGACTACAAGCAAATCAATCTCATAAGTCCTTAAGGCCTAGCTACCTCAAAGATCGAATCTCACAGTATGAACTGACTCGGGTGTTAAGATCATCAGGAGAGGCACTTCTCTCCATCCCACCAGGATTATTACTGTGTAATAATAACGACTTCACAGGTACGTCTTGTGGGAACCCATGAAAAGGCCTTCTTGACTGCTGTCAACTCCCTCCCATTAGAAGCCAGGACTACCTCATTGCTGTTGTCCTCCCGGAAACAGGCAAAGACCCTTCCCTCCAGGCAAGCTTTCCCTAATGATGGACTACCATGTGCATTTTATATGAATCTATAGGTTCACATAGACTTTGTGTTTATAACTCCTTATAACATTTTAGCTTTAATGTAATGTTGTCTATTAATGCTCTAAGATGTCCCCCAATTCCTTGAACATGTCTTAATTGTAGTAGACTGTATATTATCTCTCATTACTGCAAGGTGCCTTGGGTCCTTTTCCAAGGAGAAAGGTGGAGTAAAATACTCTAAAATAAATAATAAATGAATAAGTGTTGTCATGTTTAGGAAACATCATAACATTGACAGATGCAGTATTTTATTGAAGGGCTTGTGTGTGTGGGAGGGGGGGTATTTAGAAACCCCTCATAACCAGAGTCCTTCAACTGTGGTTTACTTGTGCATAAATCCAGGCCTCACTGTGGAATAATCCACTGCTACAAAGGAGAAATGGAACACAGCTTGTGGAAGACCAATGGTCCTGGCAGTTTAGCAAGTATACCAAAAAGAAGAAGAAAAATGATACTCAATACTGGAGTCTCCCCGCACAAAGTGGCTCCAACAGATTCACAAGCCACCAATCCACTGTGGTTTCAGTCTTGGTGAGTTACAGGTCAGTCAACCTCTGATAGGCTGCCCCTTTCCCTTGGCTAGAAGTAGTTAAAAACAGTAGCTAACATACTGCACCAGAAAGCTGGAAACCTTTTCATTTCCAACTAGGTGATCCCACATTGAAGGTATTGTAGAAAATTAAAATGACGATCTCAGCTGCTCAAAGCAGGAGGCCATATTTATTTTTCAAGAGCTTCCAACCTAACCAAGATCAGTGGTGGGAACTACATATGCTCTTGGGGCTCAGCAGCTGCCCAAGGATACCAGGACCAGATGCTCCTCTACCCTTCATTCATTCACTTGGAAAGTTGCATCCTATCTTTGTTCAAAAACAAAATAACCAAAATCAAACCACTAATTGTCCTGAAATTCTACTGAAATTAAAAGTGACTTCTTGAGTTTCGGCAAACACAATTTTCTGCACCTGGCGCTTTAGGATATGGAAGACAAGAAGCTCCAATCCCAAAGAGCTTACAGTTTAAAATTAGACACAGATGAAACAACAGAAAAAGGAGAAGTGAGTGAAGTTGGGAGGACAGAGGGAAGCAGTATACAGTTGCTTCATTTTTGTGTGCTTTGTCTTGCCAAGTAGAAGTCCAATATGACACAGAAATTAGATGTTGTGCCAAATGCTTCATAGAAAATATGAGTTTTCAGATGTTCTAGAAAGTCCCAACAATATGGGAGAGGAAAGGAGGGGAAATGATTTGAAGGAACAGTAGATCCTTGGACAACTAATAAGGTGGAGTTCAAGATGCAGCATTGGCTGAGATGAGAGCTTGGGGAAAAAAATTGGAGTACCAACTTTCAGAATTTTGGGCCAGCATGGCTATCTGATTCTGAGGGCTATAGTCCAGAACAACTTTCTGAAACTCTAATAAGAAATTATTGGGATATAAGTAGAGAAACTGCAAGGTTAGTTTGTGTCAAGGCTAGTTCTGTTCCTGTGTTCTTTAACAAGCAGTCCAGCATGTAGAAAATGAACAGGTAAAGCATTTTCACAGTTTACAGCCATGCTATGAAAAGCAACACCTTTTTTAAAAAAAATCTCCTTTGGATAGGCCACTGTGAAACACATAGGAGTTTGAAATGGAACAATCCTAGTGAAGGATGCTTCAAGGCTGAAGCAGAAGTGCCCCATTAATGTATGCTGTTTTCTCGCCCAGGCCTCTGGTTCGGTTGGATTAACATGCCTGAAGGAATAAAAACTCTCCAAGGAAGCATAGCCTGTAAATACATTCTAAATATTTTGGACAGAATAGCACGGCTATTATCAGCATGTCAAGAGACAGCAACAGCTTCTGACAGAACATGCCGATTTATTTGCCTATTTTAAGAAGTGTAGAATCAGCACATCAGTGAATAGGCGGTTCAATGATGAAGGAAGTATTCAGAAGTTATTCAATGACAATTAGAAGGAGAAGCAACCTTGAATGAAAAACTACATGAATACTAGGCTGTGCCAAAAGTTTTTAAAAAAATATTTCTCTTTTTTGTGTGAACACAAGCTGAGCACAAATGTTCGTGCCCTCCCGCAACCATTCCTTGCATCTGGTTAACAGGGGAGGGACATTCTGGCTGAAATCTATCTTGAAGAAGCTAAATGAATGGAGAAGCTCACTGCCGCCGCCACAATGTTCTGCAGATGACTGCCATTCACCTTTCTTTATCCAAAGCCTCCTGAACAATGCTATATCATCACATAACATTATCTGGAAATGGCAGCCAACAAGAGATACTGCTGGAAGTGGTAAAGCATTTGGAAAAGCCTGAGATTTCTAGGAGCTGTCATCCAAAACAATAACTTTTGCAGGCTTTGGTTTCACCCCTTTCACTTCCCGATTCCCCAAATTTGTTATGGCTTTTCAATCCCTTTGTTTGCAGGCTGGACATAAGAAAATCAAAACAAATATTCTCATAGGAGAACTGTTGACTTAGTCTTTATTTTCTGTTTTGCATTACTCCCATGCTGTGTCCAGCAAACATGTCAGATAAGACTTTGGAACAGATTTTCTGTAGTAGACAGCAAGTCCACAAAAGGGGAGATCTTTACAGATGCCTTCATGTGGTCCAAACACTCCTTGATTTGAGTTAGGTTTGAAGCTACCTGTAACTTTTTAAGGAAAGAAGTAATTGGATATGATGCATTGGGATGGTTTTCCAAATTCCCCATAGCTACTGATTCTTTGTGTTGTCTTCCTATAATCCTAAAATGGGGACTCACTAACAGTTGACACAGAACTCCCTAGATGTTCTCTCCCCTATATTCCTTTTTTTACTCCACCTTTCTCTTTGGAAAAGGACCCAAGGTGGCTAGAACTAATGAGAGACAATATACAGTCCAGTACAATTAACAATTAAGACAATATATAGTCCAGTACAATGGAGAGTAGGGATAACAGCTAAGGCAAAAACAGAGGAAACCCATTGTGATAAAGCCTGACAGCTTTTCAATTCAAATTCATCATGTACAAACAAGTATGAAGGGAAGCTTAATGAACTAACTACAATTATTTTTAAACTGATGAGCAGCTTTGAGAGATTGGAATTTAGGTTAGGAGTGCATAACTTCCCCTGGATGCTATCTTGCTTCCTCTAAAAACACAAAGAGACAGCAGCAACATTTGTACTCATATGTGCACTTTTGCTATGTCTGACTAGCTCTCAATAAGGTAGTAAACCCAAGAGTAAAATTAAATCATTTGGCTTTCTCCCTGTTGTTGGTTTTTTTACATTGCCAAGTGGTAAACCATTACTCAAGCTTGTCTCACAGACCACTTTCGCTGCAGAGTATGAAGTTGCATGATGTCATCCTGTCACAGCAGGTTCCATGTACAACTCCTGATGTGTCATGTAGTGTACACTGGAGCACAATGGCTGGGAAATGTAAAAGAGTTATGAAGTATTTTGAGTACTTACTGAGTTCTGCAATGCTCCCCACACGTGTTGCAAGCAAAGACTGTTCTATGGTTCGCAACTCAGATTGGCTAAACATCTGGACTTCCCCTGGTTTATTGGACCTTTGTGGGTCTTTATGGAGATTCAGACTTTCTGACAGGCAAGGAACACCTGGAGTGAAAAAAAGAAGGCAGAGGGAAATGTTCAAATCAACTGAATAATATAGAACAATTACAGCTCTCAGTTTATTTTTTTAAAATGAAATTTCTAAGACAGTACTGGCCCTCCAGGTAATTTTAGCCCACAATTCCCATGAGTGTGGCCAGTGATTAGATATTCCAGGATCAACAATATGCTAAAACATCTGAAAGACCAAAGTATCTCCAATCCTGTTCTAAGGGAGCCTGAATGCACAGGGATACCTCAGGTATGGAGTCAAGGCATCAAGTCCACCTAGGTCAATACTGTCTTTTCTGATCGCTAGTGGCTCTCTAAGCTAAGATAACTTCCCACATGCCTTTCAAATGTGCTAAATGTCCACCATCTTCATCCAGCACAGCCTCTAGACAAAGTTGTTCCCCATCCCTACAACAAAGGTTCCTTTTGAGATTTGAAATCACAGGGAACAAAGATGAGACATTCTGTGTGATGTGTGTACTCTGCCATTAAGCCACTGCTTTCTCCCCAATCGCCTGTATTATAATTTCCATTGCATACATCTCTAAAGAACTTACATATATGCATAGGCTGCATGTGTCTGCCTGTTTGTATTAAAAAGTTCCACACCTGCTAATTGCTTTCTTCGGTGCCATATAAGCTTAGGTGCTGAGGGGTGTGGTGGAGGTTGAACCTCTACTGCCAAAACTGACCAGGAATTCTAGCCAGAATTGTGGGAGCTGCTGCAAAGAAGCAAAAAGCTTTCACAGGAGATTTCAGTACTTACAGATACGGAATGAAGCCTCCATCAGCCATTTTTCCCCCATCAGGAAGAAAAAAACAAATGGTTTGGAGTGACTAAATTATGTGGGAGGTACAAGGGATTAAAGGACTGGGAGTCTCTGAAAATTCACTGACAACTTTAATGGGGTTTTAAAAACAAAACAGTTTACAATACAAACGTGCACTGAATGGAAATATCTATTCTCAGCTGTATTATATAGTGCAGAATTACAGAATTAAATACAGGCAACACTGAAAACCACAAAAGCAATTTAAATGGGGATCCATTGCAGGATGCTAACAATTTCTTGGACTGACAGTCAACAATAAAGAAAGTTGTCTGCTTCTGTTGTTCTTTATAGATCTTGCATGATTTTCTTTAGATGTTCTTTATACATCTGGAGATAGGTAAGTTTGATAAACATGAAGACAGGGTATGCCCTCCCCATGTGCCTCTATCATTTTCTACATGGGGGGGCAGTAGGAGCTGGATGGCATTTTCTTAGCAAGACAAAAAGCACCACACAGATGAAGGAACCTCTGCACACAGCATTCCTGTGCTTTCCAGAAATTGATGGAAATGTATTGTGGGAAACGTTCACAGATTGTGCAGGAGATCAATAAAACCTGTTCCACATAGCTGTTGCATTAATTTAAGGAAGAGAGAGTTGGCGTACTTGACAGTGTACAGAAAGCTGGTTCAAAACATTAATGAGCAACACATGGCCAACTGGCTGCATGCAATCCTGACACCACATTCAATGACCTTCATGCTTTGAAGCAACTGCTGTTCTAGACCTTTAATATTAACATATTTATTCTGGCATATGTTTCTACAGACCAGTTTATGACTGGTTCCATATCTGCAAATCATCCTTCACCAGTTCAGAGTAACAAAAAAGTGTGATTATGCGACATCCATATATTGCAAATATATATGTATGTACATATATGTGTATATATGCATTTACAAAACATTAATTATACGTCAGCCTATACCACAAGAATGCTATCTAAATGTATCTCAAATGGGCATAAATATAAATATCATACATATGCAGTCAACAAGTATGTAAGTATGTGGTTTGAAATAGCTGTGGGAAATTTACTGATTGATAGTGAGTTCCCGAAGACATTGTGTTCCAGCTGAATGCTGATGACCACTCCAAGAATCATTTCAAATTCTTAATCATCTCCCACTTGAAGTATACAGTCACAGGAGTCAAGAACATATATATCAAGCAGAGCTGCTGAACATGTGCGGCTATCACGTCTTACCAAGGTGTCACTGACTCATTTTCTTACGAAGCATTATTGTTGTGAGCCATCGAATTGGAAAGCAACTCTAACAGGACTTTCGATGTATGTGAGATATTTAAGGAGTGGTTTTTTTATTAGTTCCATTCCTCCAATGAGTTTCCATGGCTGAAACTGAACCCAGGCCTCTTGAATTCTTCTCGTCTGTTGCTCTAGCCACAACACCACACCGGGTACCCACACCACAACGAATCATTAGAGCCTGCCAAAATTAATTTTTACATCGTAGTTCCCAGAATCTTCTAGCCAGAATGGTGTTAGTGTTGCCGTTGGGACAACCAGAAACCCACTTGCCAACTTCAAAGATTAGAACGGCAAACCTGCAAGGGACCGGCACAGCAGGGAATCCAACTCCTAACCTTTGGCGCTGCAACCAGATACCTAAATCACCAAACGATCCAGCACATTACTGCGAACAAATTAACAGTAGCAATCCCTGTACATAGGAGCAATGGGGCAAGAGGATAAACTTTCATTACTTCTTACAATTCTTGTATTCCATTGCACAAAAGAAAAGGGACCACACCTCTCTCAAGCTTCTTCCACTTTCCAGAGGATTTTGGAGAATGCAGAAAATATACTGTTAACTACTCACAATACTGGGCTAGTAAACTATGAATATTTTTGTGCCCCCTTAAAACGTAACCTGTTGGGGGACAAAACATAGCTGCCCAGACTGAGAAGATGAGTAATGTTTACTTAAATCAGTTCTTCAAGAGGCCCATGTGGGTTCCTCCCTATTACATGGCTAGTAGCTACTATTAGGCTAAAGAAGGCAGCTGCCTTGGGCAGCAGATTTTAGATGACAGAGCCCAAACACAGTAGGACCCCAGTATCCGCTGGGGATTGGTTCCAAGCCTTCCTGTGGATAATGTAAACCGTGGATAAGAGAATGCCAAAAGTGCCCAAAACTGCTGGTTTGTGATAGTAACTTGCTTTACAGCTGCTGTTTTGCAAAAGTAGCTTGCTTTACAGCTGCTGTTTGTGTCAGTAGCTTGCTAATTTGTTTATTTATTTTTTCCTCTGCCAACCGTGGATAACTGAATCAGTGAAAAATGAATCTGTGGATTCGGGGGTCCTACTGTAATAATTGCTATTATCTTTTTACTGCCAGCGATGGGAAGAGATGCTTCTGAGAATTTCTGCTATGTACTTTTATTTATTCTTCAGCAGTGCTACTTGCTGCTTTGCCTCAGCCAGCAAAATGTTTTGAGCTGGCCTGAACACAAGCACACGTGGAATAAAAGCACTTCTGATCACAAAAGTTCAGCATGTGAGCTTGAATCTGTCAGGACCTTGGTGATGCATTTCCTTAGAAAATGGCAACCCTAGAGAAGCCACATTTACTGCATATGCCTGCTCTCAGTTCAAGGTTATTTCAATTGAATCTCACTTCAGCAGAGTCATAATGAGTTGTATATTTGTTTCTGCTTCATTCACCCTGTTTAATCTGACATGTAAGCAAATGCTGTAGGCTTCCGTAAGTTTGAATATGCAAAAAAGGTATTTCAATTTTCTTCACGGTTGCAGTCATTTTTTTCTGGCCTGTCATTCTCCATCAAAGATCCCTGTAAAAACATTTATATAAACTACATGTGCAGAACTGATTATCATGTGTCACTGGGAAAATAATGCAAACTCTTTCATTTTGCTCTTCATTGCTAAGTAGTGCATGAACAAACACACTAAGACCACTATCTCATGTCCCAGAAGTGTCAGGGTTTTTTTTAAAAAAAAGGTGTTTTCCCCAGCTGCAATCACGTGGTTCAAACAGCACTTCCATTGTCCTCACACCATCCGCTTTTTTACGTAAAAATTCAAAGTTGGCCCCAGCCAGGGCGGTCGGGGAGAGACGGGAACCAACAAACCAGCTCCTGGGCAAGCGGCGCGCACAGTGGGTGGCTGGCAAGGGCCTTCCGTCGCTCCATTCCTCCCTCCCAGCCCCACCATGATGAACATACACAAGCATAAACACAAACGCACAAGGGCTTATTCCTCGCTCGAGCGCCGGTGAATGAGCACGGGCGGTGATATACAACCTGCCCGCATCCCTCTCGGTAATGGCTCCCCACCCGTCCGGATACCAATTTCCTGCTTTTGTATCACAGCTAATTGATTCCTGCATTCCACTCAGAGATCCTGCGCTTTGCAGGATTTTACTGGCGCATGGTGCTTTATCGATGTGCCGAAAGACAGCACTGGAAAACCCGGAAGTAAAGTGATTAGAAGCAGCTCCTCCAGTCCCCACGGTGTCAGAGTCATTTAAAAAGGCGGCTCCTAAGCGTAGCAAAAAAGTAGTACCCCCCAGTGGTGGTTCAAGGAAGATGCACTTCAGGAGGCGTGGTGGAGCGTTTTTTAAAGAAAAGGTGCCTGTCCGTTAGGACACGATTTTTAGAGGTGGCTTTTCTTTCAGCAAAAAGCATATTTTGGAGGTCATGGGATAGCACTCTAAGGCGGAGACTCATCCACAAGAGGAGTAATCAAGGATATGTGGTTCGATGCTGAGAGGAGTATGTAGAGCTCTACAATGGAGAAACCACACAGCCACTAAACAGGAGGATGCCACAGTGCAGGAGGGGCAACAGCTCTGGATCAAAATCAGTGGTGTACCTTTATTTGAAGGTCAAAGGACACTCATTCAAAGATGAGGATGTACACATAAGAGACACAGAAGATCGATGGTTCAAGAGAGGGGTCAAGGAAGCCATTCATGTGCGTATTTAAAATCCCTCTCTCAACAGGGATGAGGGAATCTACCACTTATTATTCTGCCCTTTCATCAATCCCCAAACAAATCAGAAGCACTTCACACCTCCACCAAGAAGGCCATAGATAACAACCCATACTTAACAGGTGTTGGGAAAGGTTGCATAGGTGGGACTTTCACACACCCCAAGTCATTATATATCGATGGAGCCTACCCAGACCAGTATTGCGTGAAACCATGGTAAACTATAAATTGGAAGCCTTGCACCAATTTTCCTCAGACTGACAAAACTACCTGGATGAGTAGTGAAACATTTTGATTCCACAAAAAAATAAGCCCAGTTGCCATTACTCAACTTCTGGATCCATACCATCTGTTTCCTTTCTGGATTTTCTATCTCTATCCATCCCCATCAGGAGTTGGTCTGCCTTCTCTATCTGTTTCATCTCTTTTCCCCACTCTTTTTCACTTATCTCCGCCTCTTGAAATCACAGTTTACAAATTTATTGCATAAATTTACAGATAATGAGAGAACCACTGCTTGTATACGTGCATTTGTAATGTGAAAATCATAGGGACAAAGCCTAAAAACAAGAAATTGGTTTGGATGGATGTGTTGCACTTTCAGTCTCAAGTAAATGTAATAAAAGACCTTATAAAAACTAGTTTTTCATACACAAATCTTAGAATCCCCTTGTTAGTGACCACAAAGGCTGAGGGAGTCAAAGACATGCAGTTCAAAAAGTAACTTTTCTAAACTCTGCTTAAGAGTCAGCAGAATAAAATATTCAGTGCAATCACATGCTTTTTGAGCTATTAAATACAAAATGTACATTGTCTTAGGAATGACTGTCTAGGATAATGATTCTTAGAAAGTACGTAACACTTTTGCTAAATCTGTTCTTGTATTTTCTCATTTAAACACTCGAATGTGGCGACAGAGAAGCTCTGGTGCCTGATACAGACAATTTCCTGTTTAGCAAACAGGGATTATGAGAATCAAAAGGCTGTGAGGTTATTAACACAAAAACACAGTAAACCAAAAAGTGACTAAGCACGACTTAGATCATTAACTGGATGGCATCCATGAACTGCTGACCTTTGAAAGTAATTTTGCTTTTCTTTTTCTTGTTTTTACACATAGCCACAGGCACACTGAGTGCATTAAGGAAATATGAAGATTCCTCACTAAATCAACATTTTAGTGAGGAAATCAAACTCTTCCCTGGACTTGCTTCTTACCACTCTTGGGCAACGTAGAAATATGTAGCATCACCACATTTTTGGCTAATATGTGAACTGGGTCATTCCTAGTTCAGAAAAATGAGGCACTGTATAGTCAAAGAGATACCTCCAGGGCCTAATGCTCATTGTGGAGCTCATTTACACCCAAATGGCCTCCATCTAAGGCCTTGAAGTCTACTGAAGGAAGGGGAGGCAGGCAGAGGGATGGGTCGCCTTTCTCCCTTCATAATAAGTGTAGGATGAGAGGACCTGCCCCAGGTAAGGGAGGAAGAATTTTTAGAAATTAAAACTAAAAGATATGAAAAGTTATGGAAGTAACTTCCGATAAGTCTAATAAACTGTGAGACTTGGGGTCTCAGTAGCACCAAGCCTGCTTTATTTTCATTCAGGAAGCAGAACTGGCTTCAGTAAGCAGGAAGACATCTCAAGGTGCTAACAAACAGCCAAATTATCCTGGGCTTGATTGATCTAGATAAGTGCTTCCCAAACTTGGGTCTCCAGATGCATTTGGACTGCAATCCCCAAAACCCTGGTTTGCACAGTTAGTAGTGAGGGCTTCTGGAGGTTTGAATCCAAGTACATCTGCACTGCAGACCAAAGGTTTGGAACCATTGGCCTGAATCAGTGGTTTACAACCTTAGCTAGCCCAGGTGTTCTTGGACTGTAGCTTCTAAAAGACTTCACCATGGCATAGTTGCCTCATACAACAGAGTATGAGAGAGCATTTGAATATGCAGGTAGCTCCTTTGTTAACAGGGAAAAAGAACTAATTACAATGTACTATTTTTGTAACTAGTTGCTTCAAAGTTCTCTATGAGTTTATAAAATCTCATTTCTAGCAAACTATGAAAGCAACATGCTTATAATATCAATGATGAAATTCAGCACCAAGTCTAAACTAGAATAGGCTCACGCTAGATGTAATTCACAACTAGATTTCAGCCAAAGTTACTGTAGTGGAAATATTGCAGTAGAAACTGTGCTCATGAAGGTCATCAAATGTAACTGGTTAAAGATGCAGATTTTGCTTTTTTAAAAAGAATGCATTCACTTTGTCCTGTGTGATCCATACAAGATTTCACTTTGTTGGCAGTGAAATACAATCACAGCTGGTCAGATGAGTGTCAAAACTGTGCACAAGCATTAGTTCTATTGTAAGAGAGGAAAATAGAATTTTCTTACAACAGAGTTAATGGTACGTGGCAATCACAAGCAAGCAAAGAAGCAGCGGTAAATTGAAGCTCTGTTTGAATTTACCCCTGTCTCCTTTCTTCTCCTATGCTCCCCCTCCTCCCAGGAGGTTTTATGGACAAGGAGGGCTGTGGGCAGTGGGGGCTGGCCCCACTTCCCACAGCACTCCCTGCCCAAAACACCCCCTGGGAGGAGAGGTAGCAGGGGAGAAAGGAGCAGTCAAGCAGGGAATTTACTTCTGCCCCTCTGCTCCTTTCCTCCTACCCGCCCACCTCCCAGCTGGGACTGAGCTGTCAAAATCAGCTGGGAGGCAGTGGCAAGGAGGCTTTTGAATCCCCCACATCACCAGCTAGAACACTGGTGCCATGGGGGATTCATTTCATTTAGTGTTGTTTCCTAAGTAACAAAAAAAAGTGAAAAATTTTGTTACTTACGATACAAAACAAAATGCAGGGGGAACGAAACGGAATGAAATTAACTGTAGCAGTCCACATGGACATTGATCCTCAGTTTGAAGCAATGGTGGAAGCTGGCATACATGATTTTTTCAGCATTCCTCCCAACCAAAAGCTGCACAACAATTTGCACAAGCAGCTGCTGAGAGCAAGCCAAGATACCTACAAACATACATTATCCTGCATTTCCAATTCTTAGGCTTTTATTTTGTGGCTGGAATGCAACAATGCACAAACACCCCTCACTGATCAGCATGGGAGAGGAAAAGTCAGGTTTTGTTAGAAGATATACCCTTAGTTACTTTCAGAAATGAATTAATCTATTGCAAGCTGTAGAATCTGCCTAGGCACATGTGTTACCCAGGCATTCCTTGCCAGCTAACTTAACTGTTCAGTGAAGCTCCAGGAATGTGTTTGACTGACAAACCTTTGAAGCCTTCCACACTATATAAAGGACTCTACAAAAGGAGACATATCTGTGATTAATAAAATACCAAGTGCATTAATCAAACTCTTCTTCTTTGGAAATCTGCCCAAAGACAGAAACATACTGACGTTCTAATGAAGCAATAATTAGTAGGAGATAAATCGCTCATTAGCATGAAAGAGATAAAAAGCTGTTCTTAGTTCTGTGAAAATACCAGAACTGTATTTTGTATCTGAGTTGTCTGATGCCATTAAGGTTTGTATTAGAAAGGGGAAACTCAGTTCCCACAATTACTTGTAAAGACCTTGATTGGGGTGGGGATGCGCATGTAAAATACACTGACAAGCTAAGCCTGAAATCCTCTTCACACAGCTCTTCCGTGTACATATGACGGCATTATCACCTATGGTGATTTTTCAGAAGTAAAACATTTCTGATCCCAAACCTGAAAGGTCCTGAGGATCCTGTGGAATCCCTTTCATTGTTGGGAGGCCGCTGGAGGTTGGAAAGAGTATTTGATTTCTGAAAATCACTGTCAATGAGCAGCAACTTTTCAAAATTAAAGATTTCCTCCCATTCTGTGGATCCAACAGCTTCCGTGGGTTGAATGATATTCCCATGTGAGTCTTCGGTTTCTTTTTTGAATATTTATTCCCCAAAATTCACCATGGATGACATCATCAACCATAAGTGGTATAGCTGTGTGAATAGTATTTCAGCCAATACCTCTGTCCAAGATCGAGAGCGTGGCAAAGAAAGTTAGTTTGCGTACTTAGGCCATAATTCTCCATTTCAGATTTTTCAAAGAAAAGGATGCCCAGTGAAAGCACTGTAATGTGATCGCTATTATATGAGATCACAATAAACAAAAGTATCTATAGTTATGATAATTTATCCATCTTATATTCAAATACTGCCATCTGATGATCAAATACCTTCACAGATGATGAAGTCTCTTCTGCCCAATACTGCAAGGCATACTGGTTTCTTGAATTTGGGAATGTATGCTTTGGTTATTTCAAAGATCTTTCTATTTCAGTTTTTCCTAATTTCTGTCTAATAGCTAGGGAGAAAAACCTTGGTTATTTTTATCCTTGACTACAAGGACCACTGGATGAATACATTGTCACTGAAGTTATTTTTAGAGGTACACAAAATGCACACTTGATGGCTCTGACACATTACAGTGTGCTATTTTTACCTGCCTTGTAGAACATTACTGCCTTCTTTTGCAGAATTTGAGAGGAAGCTAATGGAGAGGGTCTTGAACTTGCTTTCTAATTCAAAACACCCTTATGTCCATCAGTAAACCTTTAGCCTTGATAATGATATAATTTGGTGACCATGTGTTTCCCAGAACTCTTTTTTCCCCATTTCGAGATTCCATGAACTCTGCAAAGGAGTTTCATGCTACTTTACATAGGCTGGTGTAATTATTGGTATCCTTATTTTACTTATTTGTCAGCTTGCAGTCTTTGTGCCACCTCTTCCTGTGGAGAAATTGCACCTGGCCCATTTCCTGTTATTCATAAAATCCTTCCATTTTTACTCTTGAGAGGCCAACGTAGGTTTCAGACACTGCATCATCAGAAGGTATTCTATAAGTGCTGAAAACATCTGATTCTCGTAGAAGAAATGTTTTACACTTCCACTACTTAGCACGTAAGTTTCCTTTGGTGGTCATGAGAAGGTAAGCCCAGGCTTCATCTACAATCTTGACTACTCAGACACAAAGGTCTTCTGAATCATATCTCTGGAACATTAACAGATATCATCTTCTAATGACAGGTGACTCATACAGTGGACCCTTGTATAACACAGCTTGTATAACATAAAATTTGTACAACATAAAAAATTCCGGAGATAGGGAAAATTTGCTTAACATAATCATCTATGGGGCAAATCTGTACAACATAAAAATGGGATCACTCTGTTTTTAATGCATTCGTATGGGAATGTGTATAAAGGAAAATTTGCTTACCATAATTTCATTTGGAACGAATTAATTCCTTTATACAAGGTACCACTGTATATAGTTTGGCCCTTTGGTTTTTCTCCTCTTTATTATCTATGAAAAATACTAAACGAGGAGTGGAAAACAGACATGGAAAGAACCATTGGCAATTGTCATGTTCCTAAAGCCAATGGTCTGAGTTTGTTCTCAGTTCATCTTCATACCAATTCATTTCCAAAATTAAAGTGACTAAAACAAATGGAATTTATGTAGTTTGGGATGAGAGACCATGAAGTCATCGCTTCATGGTAAACCAAACCATGCAGTGAGAGCAGAGTTAAGTAGAAAAGAGAGCACCGGAAAGCCCTGCTTTCTCCATTCTCACCATTGCAGCGCTGAGAACTGTATTGCTCTGCCAGTACATAGAGAGCAACATAAATCCAAGCTGGAAAAATACATCAGAATTCCTTTATGCTATCCACAATAAGTTGACAGATGGGGTGAATCCCTGAGGCATCTCCATGGAAAATAATATGGAAAACAATATCCCATCCTTTACCCTTGAGTGGAGATCAGAAAGTAATTATAATTGCCCTACCCTGACAGTGAAGTGTATCCACCCCCTTCATTTGGATCATGAACACAACTTCTTCTGATAGAGCTTGGAAGCGACTATTTTTGGGCTAAGCTCCCACAATTCTCCAGCCAGGATTCCAGGAGCAGTGACAAAAACCAAATGCACAGTTAGAAGATGCCTCAGTAATACTACAAGTGAGAAAGATTTTGGAATTGTTTCCCCCTATTCAGCAATGGCTTCATCTAGAGTATTGTGCCAAGCTCTGGACACCACATTTTTAAGAAGGATGCCAACAGATAGGAGAAGGTTCAGAGGAGGGCAACAAGGATGATCAGGGGACTGGAACCCAAGCCCTATGCAGGCATGACCAAACTTCAGCCCTCCAGATGTTTTGGACCGCAAATCCCACAGTCCTTTGCCATTGGCAACCTAAGCTTAGAATTCTGGGAGTTGTGGTCCAAAACATCAGGAGGACCGGAGTTTGATGCATTTATTTTGAACGTTGAGGAAAAAACTGAGAGATCTGATACCATTTTTCCAATACTTTAAAGGCAGACATACAGAGGAGGTGCAGGATCTGTTCTCAATCATCCCAGGACATGGAATCATGGGCTCAAGTTACAAAAAGCCAGATGTAGGCTGATTATCAAGAAAAAAACAACTTCTGAACTGTTTGAACAATATGACAGTGGAACCAATTACCTCAAGAAGTGGCGAGTGCTCCAACACTGGAGGCATTCAAGAGAAAATTGGGCAACCATCTCTCAGATCTGCTTTGATTTGGATTCCTGCATTCAGCAGGGGTGTTGTTCCCGATAAACTTGTAGGCCCCTTCCAACTCTATGTTGGAGCTCTGTTTTCTAAATGTTATGTTTAAAATATGCTCCCAGTTTGGATCTGGAATGGCAGCAGGAATCAGTTCCCCTTAGAAGCTAAGAAGTTGAAGGAAACAGAAGGTAAATTAGACCTACAGGGACTACTTCCAAGTAAACTGCCACATCTTCTATGGGTAGTTTTAAAGGCCTTGCTTCATGGATCCCCTACAGATGCTGAATGAAAGGACTGAGTGACCTTCCCCCTAGGTAGAAATAGTGTTCTGAATATCCAAACAATTGAAATGAGTACAGGTTAGATAGGTGGATATAAGGAATATTAGGAGAACCTGCAAATACTGTAGCTCATATTAGGAGAATCTGCAAATACAGTGGACCCTCGTATAACACGTGGTTTGTTTAATAGAAAATCTGGTTAAAAGAACAAATTTCTGGAGAAAGGGGGAAATCACTTAACAGAATCGCCTATGGGGTGATAGGAAATTTGTACAAAGGAAAATGTGCTTAACAGAATTTCATTGGGAACGAATTAATTCCTTTATACAAGGTACCACTGTACTGTAGCCCATATTAGGAGAACCTGCAAATACTGTAGCTAGTGAACATGACTACTGGCTATCCTGAATGAGAAGACTCAGGAACGTATAATTTAAAACAGAATCTTCATTTTTCTAGCTTCTTCTGTCAGTAAAACTTGAAAATGGGCTGATGTCTCTGCTCTCTGGAACTCCCCCCCCCCAATAAAAATTGCTTCAGAGAACGTTCAGGGTGAGCAAAGAAGTTAAAGTCCCTTTGGTAGTATAGGTGCTAGCACAATGTTAGTTTACGTTCTCCTTTCTCGCAGGTGGCACCAATCATGACAATCAGCATTTAGTGACGGGTCGGTAAGTATCTAATCTTATATTGGAATAAATTAACTGTGGCCAAATAGCCATCCAAGTGCTGCTCTAGGACTGCAAGTGCCACCATACCTCACCATAGATAATACTAGCTAGGTCTGGTGCATATTTTTATCATAGCCTACTGGAAGATCATAGTTGGAATGGAAACATGATAAATGAGGTATATTGCAGAAACTGTTAGACATTTGTGGGAACCTTGTTCTCAATTATTCTTTCTATCTGATGTATTTGATACATGGAAACCATCTTTGTACAAAGGCAAAGCATATGGGACCTATATACTGATACTTCCTGCATCATTTGCAGCCTGGATACCACAAGACATACATATGCAATATTGCCACACATAATGATCTGCACTGGAATGAAATTCATTCTCAACCTAGAATCTATTTATTTCAATCTTAATACTCTGACTACAACCCACTACCTATTTTTGACTCTTCTATATCTTTCTAAATTACCAGGATCTTTTCCAGCAATTCCTCTCCCATCATATGCCTCATCAATAGAAACACATTAACTCAACACAAAGTAGTCACCATTGGGTACTGTATAGAATTGTTACTCTTTTCCGGAGCTGCCAAGATGAATCTATCTAACACTAAGATCTGCTCTGTCTAAAATAACAGCAAGAGATATTTTTGGTCTTTTGGCTTTAAAGACATGAAGTGGAGTGGGAACAGCTGCGTATGATGGTGTGAATGTTGCGGTTTGTTAGTTTGCTAATTTAAACTGGTGCGGTACTTCTGTTTGATAAGTATGCTGGTGCTCTGGTTTTACTGCAGGAGGATTAAATATCTCACTGGAAAATAAGATCCATAAAGTGAGATGTATGGCTACAATAAAGGAAATAACATTAACAATGCTTAACACACACAATACTAGACATCTTGAGAGCAATTAACAATAATTACTGAATAAATCTCTGCAGTACAGTAGTAAAGTAGGTAAATTGCATTCCTCTGTTCATTCCTCCAGTTCTCCCCATTTCCTTTTCTATATCTTGCAGAACACGAAAACTCAGCTCAAGAGTACGATTTTAGCCAGTTTGTACAATGCAAAAAATCTGCCTATTTCCTGTGCTACATATGCTGTATGTGAATGTTTGAAAGCAAAAGGGATCAAATAAAAACATAAGAAGGACTGCCTGTAATTAAATACTATCCCTAACATATGGGACCATTTATGAATCAAATGTACATTCTAACCCATCCTTTAACATTTAATGTTATACATTAGAGGAGGGATAATTAATATGAAAATGCCCTGAGCACAGTCAGGTATAAAATGTTCTAACTAGCATGACAAAAGCACCATCACTCTGTACTCTTTATTTTCTCTCAATAGAATCCCAATGAACTAACAGCAGCTTTCTTTCTGCTACACATAAGTTAGGGGTGCAATTTTTATGTAAAATCAAAGGAGGCATTTACCATCTTGTCTCTTTGGAAAATTCCAGGAATAGGGTACTGTATTTCCTTATATGAAAAATCAAGGCAATTTCTAAATACTTGATTAACATTGTACAGGAAGCAGAAATCTGAAAAACACACAAAATTAAAGCTAGGGTTAGCCTATTAATTGAACAGATGTGAAGTCCTACCGGTTTCAACAGATCTCTTCTAATAATGATAACATCTAGATCCCACACACAATTTGCTGTGGTAGTCAGCGGTATCTTTCCTTCCTTGCATGCAAATCCTCAGAATGATGCCAAGACGCCAAGTATTTCTAGATTTGCCTCTGCAAATACTGTATGCATTAAACAAATTTTAAAATGAGACAGAGTGGTAAAGAAAAATAATGCAAATCTAACTGAAGTCAAACCTATTCAAAGCTAGATGTCAAAAATAAATGAGAACATTTTGACTAGGCAAAGGAGAAAATATATCCACTTTCAGTCTTTGAGCACTATCCTCAGAAGTAATAAATTATCATGAGATTTGCAAAACCGGGTTAAAAAAATAAATAAATTGTTATATTTCTTTATACCCAATTCCAAGTAGCTCTCAGAAATCCCCATCATGGTTGGGCAAATAAAGAAATATATCTCATAAATTGAGTACTGGTTAGCTCAGTGGTTGCAGCATATGGCTATGTATTCAGAGGTTAAGAGTTCAATTCCTTCCTGCGTGTCCTTGACAGGTATTGGATTTTATGATCCATAGGGTCTCTTCCAGCTCTCTAGTTTGATTATATTGATGATGAAGAAGATTCATCATCAATATAATCACGAAGAAGAAATATAACATTCAGAATACAGTAACGTAAAGACAGCGCATTTTCTTGTAGCAAGATACAGATATGGAAAGAGAAATTAACATCCAGAATGCTTGGATAAAACTGCATTTTTAGATATTAACTTCCTGGGATGAAAGTTTTTCTGACTTCAGTAACCACAGGAAGTGATATAAGAGCCTCGCCTAAATGAAACAGGGAAAGGATGGCTTTGCTTTGGTATGTAGACATTGTAACAAGGGTGCATGCAAAAACTGGAGAGTCAGACTGTGACAACATTTGAGGCTTTGCTGAGATTTGATTCACAGCCAGTATTATGGCTTAAATCAGGCCTGCCCAACAGGTAGACCGTGGGCTACCAGTAGCCCGCGAAGGGTTCAAAATAGCCCGCCAGCCATCAATAAAAAAAGTGAGGGGATAAGTTCTCCACCCCTCCCTCCCCCATCCCAAGAACCACCACTGCCCTAAGAAAGTTCTGGGTCTCCCGGCCCATTGTCTCAGCTGAGTGGGGCAGTTCAAGGCCATGGCACAGTTCCCTGCTCCCCCCACCGGCCAGATGATCGGTGTGCCACTGTCTTGTGACCAGCTGAGTCACTGGTGCGGAGTGGAGGGAGGAGCGGGGAGGAGAGCGGTGAGGGGTGAGGTTGCAAGTGCGTCCATCTCCTTTGTGCAGTGACATCTCCCTTCTTCTTCCCCCCTGGAGAATTCCCTCCATAACAGATTAATTGCTTTTCAATGCATTCCTATGGCAAACTGCTGTTCTACTTACAATTTTCTTTACTTATGACCATGTGCTCAGAAGGAATGGATAAAATTCGTAAGTAGAGGTTTTAGTGTAGTAGCCCTCAGGCACTTTAGAACAGAAAAAGTAGACCTCAGCCTGTTCAAAGTTGGACAGCCCTGGCTTAAATCATAGCCAGGGATCACATATGGCTGTGGGTTGACTTGGTGTGTTCTGTTTCACATTTCAGCCAACAGCCCCCAATTCTTTTGTTCCTTTCTCTGGTCCCACCTCTGCTGATTCTTTTATGTTTCACTGTCAAACTGCTTGGCTTTGAAAGGGTTGTACAGTGTTCTGGAAAAGGTGGCAGGACTCCAAAATTTCTCTTTACAGATGCACAAATACCACATAGTTCCAGGAATATATTTTGTTTCACCTCAGTTGTTTGTTTTGTTTCTAATGTTTGTTTGTTTGTTTTTGTCCAGAGGTGATCTAGCACTAATCAATACTAATAATATGGAGATAAGGTAATCTAGCACTAATTTCATATCCATAAAAAAAATGGTAGATGATCCGGGGGGGGGGAGAGAGAGAACATGGGAGATCATTCCCACAGTCCTGAACATCATGTCCCAACTGCTTATGTTTCTGAAATAACACTCATAGACATATCTGTAAAATAATTATTTTTTCAGATCACTAATCGTTCTGGCTTCAAAAAAGTAGAAGCCCCCAGTGGCAGAGGGGGAAAAGTTGCTCTTGAATCTGCTACAGTCATTTGCTAACACCATTGCAGAACTCATAGTGTTTGATTGTGTATTGACAGTCACAGTGTACATCTCACAAGAAATGAAAGAAAAATGATTGGATTTGGGGGTGGGGAGTATTAAAAGCAATGAAAAACTGTTGGAGCAGTTTTCCAAACAATTAAGATAGGATTTGTAAAATGTCTTGTAATGACATGATGGATATTATTTAAAAGTTTGCTATGATACTAGTGGAATAGAAGCCTACATGATAAAATGTTAACACTAGTTGTGTGTGTTTGTCAAGAAAGGTTGCATCCCCAAGGAAAGAGTTGGTGTTTGGGAGAATGAGAAATTGATTTCCGAACAAGAGCAATGCTTACAGGAGTAATATCACCCCAAAATGGAAAGCAATTTTAACTATCAGCCCAGAAAAATAATTATGGCTATAAAATCACTAACAATCTTGACAACAAGAAAACAAAAGGAAGATAAAACATTTTTCAGTACAATTTATAAATCTGGTTAATTTATCTACCACTGCGCAGCAGGAGCTTAAACTACTTCAGTCAAGTGGTCTATTGGTTTTAAAAGATTGCTTTCCAAACATTCCCTGCTAGTGCACAACTACTGTGTTGCTCTTTAAGTAACAGTTAGTCCCTTAGTCAAGAGATTAATAGTAGTTGTTCTTTGTATTCTCTGCCAGAAAATGCTATCAAAGTCATCTGATTTTGTTTAAACATTGCTCTCTCCTTTATCACTTTGTGGAGGTTCCTCCACTGGGGCTGCATTGCCCCCCAGGCTAAATAGCACGAGACGCACTATTGCCCGGTCTCACGAGGCTTGCGAGGGAGCAGGATGAGAGCCTATTTAACAGGGCTCCACCCATCCCCGCAACCTTTTTCCATGCAGCAGTATCCCACCCACCCACCGCTTTGTTTGTGTGTTAGTGTGGTGTAATGTGGTTGCCTCTGGGAGGGGGATAGGAATTTTTGCCCTGTCCCCCCAGATTTGCCGAGTGGGACATTGGGATTTTTTTTCCTATCCCACACTGGCACGGGTGGTGGGGCAGTTAGTGTGAGATACAGAAGCATTCAATGAGCCCCAAAATGCTTAACAGTTATGCCCCTCCGACCCCAACGCTCTGCAGATCCCAAAATCACAGAGCTTGGGCAAGGAGGCTTTCAAAACCCAAGCAGGGCAGGAACTGGCCAGGTGATGGCGCCCCTGCTGTCGCAATGTGGAAGGGTATAGCTTTGGCTGGCCTGCAGGGTGCTGCCCTGGGAAAGCGCCCCCAAGGGGCCACAGGACTCACCTGCCTTGAGGTCTTCAGGAGACCTCAGGACCAATGGCCTCCTGCATCACAGCAGTCCCCTTTCAGCATGAAATACTGTATGGCAATGTACCAATAAAATGTGGCCTGAGTTGTCAACCCAAACCATCATCTCGCGTATTCATTTTGACCTGGGGGAGGCCAATGTCCATTAAAAAGGAAATCACATTTGTTCATTAAATGTTTATTAAATTAAAACAAAACAAAACAGAAAGAAGTGCTACCATTTAATAGTAAAATATTGATAATCAGAATAAAATGTTTCTTGAAATATTAAGGAAATAATTAATAATATCCATTGAAGGATTACAAATCCAAAATGTTATCTGCCTTAAAACTAAGATCATTCATTTGAAGTCAGTCTTACTTCTTCCTGTTTTTTCTTTCACTGTTAAAAGTCTTTTGTAGCTTTATTTGAAAATTTAATACACAAAAAGTAAGAATAGTCTCCCACACAGGTACAGCGTGCATTCAACTGCAAAGAGTCTTCTCAGACTCGTTGTGACCTGCTTTTTACCTAACTGGATGGAACCAGAGGAGATTTGAGGGTTTAAACATGCTATTTGGGGCAAAAGTAAATAAAGAGCATTAAAATAGAGAACTGTACCCCTTGGAGGCTTCTGACAGTGTACTTGTCCATTGAGGGCTTAAAGATTTTTCAGCAAAGGTGAACCCTAGAAACTCTAATACTTCAACCAGATCCATGAGGGGGGGGGTTGTTGCATAGGGCCTACACATTTCCCACCCTGATAAGATAGCCACTGGTTCAACTAAGTGTGACTTTTGCAATACAGCTCTAATACGCAAGTTTTTTTTTTAAATAGCTGGCAGAGAATCCCTCAATTTGGATTGAGTATAGAGCACAGATGACTTTAAACTCATCTGCACAGAGGGCTTACACTCCTCTGCAGGGGAACTATCATGTATAATTTGCATTATATATGCAAATTTGCATAAATTTATGAAAAATAATTCTCATTTTCTTCTTTCATTAAAAGTACTACAAAATATTTCTACCTCTTGCAAAGCAAGAATAATAATTTTGTGGTCCCTTGTCCTCACATAAAAAGAGAAACAAGGATTCATATTCCAAGAACTGATCAGCAGCTAGCAAAGACAGTTATCCCCCACCATTTTGCGTTTCATATACTGCAGTCCCAGTATATCGCAGGACTGCAGGACTGTATATAAAAAAAGGGCTCCTGGCGTAAGCTGCATGGGCCTGCACTTACCCAGAAGTGTAAAATCACCGTAAACCACTTATGGGGCCTCCGACAGGCCTGGGAAGCCATTTGGAGGCCCATTCGGGGGAGCGGCAATCCGCATATAAGTGTAGGAGGCCGCAGATAGCCCCCCCCCCGTTCCAACCTGACCCAGCATCCCCATATTGCAAATTTTCCATTATCGCGGGTCAGGCTGGGTCCCTAACCCTTATGATAGGTGGGGGATTACTGTACAACACCAAACCCATCTGCTTAATGGATACCAAACTTCTAGATTATGGCTAAAACTGAGGAAAAAAATTCTTCATATCTTTCAAGCTCTAAATATTAAGCCAGAAAAAGCTACTACATACAGTAAACTTGCATATCATGCTGAACACAAAGGAGTGTCATCCTTCAGGACAAGATTCTGGAGAACACTTAATACATTTTGAAACAAAGTATAAATATGAAGAATAATAAAAATAAAATGTGGCTATTTAGATATGGGACAAATTTTCTGTGAATGTGGATAAATTTAATCAATGTAGTATTTATGTGCATGCAATTTATGCCCCACCATGTATACAACAAAAGATCTAGTAAGCAGCAGAGATAATGCCATTAAAGTACAGTAGTCTCTTTCTGGTCATAAATACTTTTAATCATTTACATACAGCAGTACCTCAACTTAACTTCCAAAAAATTCAACTTCCAAAACTTCCAAAAAAATTCAATTTACAAAGGAAATAATTGGAAATGAAGTTCTGAAAAAACTCGAGTTACGAAAGGAAATCCATTTCCAATGATTACCTTTCAGTACAAAGCTCCACCACATGCATGCTATGCATAGTATTTCTGGAACCAGGCATCGGTTTCCATTGATTTCCTTTCAAATTGGAAACCGATGGTCCGTTTCAAGAAATGCTACATACAGCATGCAGGGGGTGGTGCTTCATGTTGAAAAGCTCTGTTTAACAGGTCCCACTGTGGGGTGTGAGGGCAGCCCCCACCCTTCACAGTGGGACCTGTCAAAAAAAAAAAAAACAAGAACAACTAAGAGGCGCAGCGGCGAGGCAAAAAAGAGCAAGCAACGGGAAAATTCAAAGAGGGCTGCTTGCTCGGTTCTGCCTAGCTCTGCGCCTCTCAGCTGTTTTTTTTCTTTACAGGTTGGGCACTCTTTTCCGCCTCCTTCTCCAGACTCTGCAGTGTGTGCATGTGGGCTGCCCACCGCAACAGAAGGTTCTTTGGGTTACCCCACCTTCAGTTGTGGTGGGCGCATGAAAGGGAAAAGGCAGCGGGGCTTGCTGTGGGCCTAAAAGCCCCACTGACTTTGCCCTTTTCTGCATCCACCGCAGCAGAAGGTGGGGTAACCCAAAGCGCCTTCTGCTGTGGTGGGCAGCCCCCCCCACACACACAGCAGAGTCAGGAGGAGGAGGAGGAGGAGAATGCATGTGTCTCTGTGTATGCATGGGCTGGCACAGCAGAAGGCTCTTTGGTTTACCCCACGTTCTGTTATGGCAGGTACACGGAAGGGGAAAAGCAGTGGCTGTATTTCCCCTTTCATGCACCTGCCACAACAGAAGGTGGGGTAACCTAAACACACACACAGACACAAGCCTGCCCCAACCCAGTAAAGGAGGGGGGAAACTCCACCAAGCCTGACAGCCATGTGATTTTGCTGGGTCTGGGCAGGCTTCCCATAGGAATGCATTAAAAACCAACTAACCTGTTCCCCTTTTTTTGCCTTTTTTCCAGCCTCTGGAATGGGTTAATTGATTTTCAATGCATTCCTATGGGAAACTTGGTTTCAACTTAAAAAATTGACTTCTGAAAATGCATTCGGAATGGATTAATTTTGTTAGTCAAAGTACCACTGTGGTTTAATTTGTTTGACTTTTATTTATATTTTATATATGTCTATACTTTTAAACTGTTCAATGTTCTGGACACTGACAAAAAAAAGAATCTATTTTGGGCTCCAACTTGCCCCCAAAACTGTGCAGAGAAGCAAGGGAATACTTTAAAGTGATTCACTATGAAAAACGGCTACCCGCTGGAATGAATGTTTAATACGGGCTTTACAAGAGTTAAAAGTATCTCTCTCACACCTCTTTTTGCTTTGTTCAGTCATCTCAAACACAAGAACTTCAAAGGACACAAACGACTTTGAAATATTTCCTTGCAGTTTACATACATTCAAAACTTTGAAAGTCACCATAACAAAGCTGTGGTGAAACAAATAAAGTTTATAAATTTGATCTAACTTCATAATGTAGAGGCATTTTTTTCCTATTCCTATTCCATCAACATTTAATTTCTGGAAGAAGGAATCTTGATAATTACAGTTATAATTTATAGATGTAATTTATACTGAAGAAAGAAAATATATGCAAGACTGACTTTAATTAGCCTTACCTTAAAAATGGAAAACATGTTCTCTCAGTGTATTATAAAGTTTTACAGGGACCCAAGAAAATGCAAATAAAGTCTGAGGATATTGTTTTGTTTTGTTTTAAACTTTACTTTTAACACGAATTTAGTATGAATCCTACCAGAACAGTTCACAACTACCTTGGTTGGATCTAGCTACCGTAGAAAAAAAGGGACCACGGTGAAACATGGAATGATTCACTTCAATATTTTGATATGCTAAAAACACCATAAAAACATTTGGTCTCTAACCCAGAGTGGACTGAAATGGCACATTCAAACATCCACAAGATCACATATCTCAATCATAAGGCATTCCTTCCAGATCCCACAAAGAAAAACTCCTTTAGTTTTGAGCAAAACATTATAGTCAAAGCTGTATTCAAAAATGTAAGAATAATCAGATCACTGGGCAACATCCCTTCCACATTCAAAACATGTCATATTGATGTATCCTTGTTATAGGCTATGTTCAGATACAATTTTTTTCCTCCTGGAAAATTTCCAATACAGTAATACCTTGGATAACAAATGTCCCTGATAACAAATAATTCAGATAATGAATGGAAATTTCCGGGAATAGGATTGCCAGGGGTAATGAATTTTACGTATGGGTTGCCTCGGATAATGAATTCTTCATAATGCTTTGTGGAGGGAAAGTGCACCCAGGATGTATTCTGACCCCCTGTAGTTTGTGGAGAGGTGGGAGGGGTTGGAAAGGTTTTTTTCATTGAGATTTGGAGCTATTCTGGACATTTTTTGCCGTTTGGGGACTTTTTGAACTTGGAAAGGTAGGGAGCTGAGGTTTCCATGCCTTTTTCTGTGTGTTTGGCATTGTGGGGGGGGGGTTTGAACTGAGAATCATCCTTGCTTTTTTTCTGGGCATTTGCATTGCTTTCTATTGCATTGCAGAGGGATGAGCTCACCACAATCGTCCTTGCTTTTTTCTTTGCGTTTGCATTACTTTCCACTTTTTGCTGAAGAATTTGGACCTTTAAGACTTGGAAAGGTAGGGAGCTGAGGTTTCCTTGCTATCTTTTGTGTTTTGCATTGGTTTTGATTGTACTTTTGGCGGGAATGTCTGGGCATTTCTTTTGGAGCTAGAATTTATTGATCTTTGAACTGCTTTGCATTGCTTTGCAGGCAGGAACAACCGGGCATTTGTTTTGGAGCCAGATTTTATTGATCTTTGAACTGCTTTGCATTGCACTTTGGGCAGGAACAGGCTAGGGGTAGTCTTGCTGCTTTCTTTTTCCATGCTTGCATTGCACTGCGGGGGAGTGTTCTGGGAGCACTGCAAGCCGTTGAAGTGCACTTTATAAAGAGATCTGAAACCACCACCACCCCAGCTTTTTTGCCTTTGTTTCAGACCTCTGGAATGGACTAATTGGTTTCCCATTCAATGGGAAACTGCATTTTGGATAACAAATTTTTCAGTTAGCGACCTGACTTGCAGAATGAATTACGGTAAATTTGTTATCTGAGGTACCACTGTATTTTAAAATGCAGGAGCACATGGATATTTTTGATTTATTTATTATGTACATCGCCTTGAGTTCCCTTCGGGAAGCAGGCAGTATATAAATATTAAAATAAATAAATAAATAAATATCAGTGTAGTCAGATACTCATGATAATCCTGCCAGCCCAAATGTCATACCTTGACCTACCATTATCTGAATAAGGAAAAAGGGGGCATTGGTACTCTGCTGGCTGATGGTACTGCAAACACACAACAGACAGCCTTGCCAGTAGCAACTTAACTGTGATATTCATCCTCCCTGATGATGATGATGATGATGATGATGAGGAGGAGGAGGAGGAGGAGGAGGAGGAGGGTGGTGGTGGTGATGATGATGATGATGATGATGATGATGATGATGATGTGCTGTCAAGTAAATCCAGACTTAGTTAACTTTTGCAGGGTTTTCCAGATAGAAAGTTCTTGGCAGTAGTTTACCATTGCCTATTTCTGGGGACATCCTGGGTCTGTGTAGCTTGCACACAGGCTGGCTGTTTTCTCAGGAGGAAGGATGGAGAAGTAAACTCCCAACTTCTGGGTCCCCAGCCAGATACCTAAACCACTGAGCTATCCTGTCACTTTCAGTGTCCCTGCACAGTAGAAAAGTACATGAAGAGAAAAAGCAGCAGGGTGAGATGTGAGCAGAAGAGAAATGAAGCAGAGGTTGTGCTCTGTTCACTACCAAGTTTTCTGCTCGCTACCCAGTTAATGCACAAGTCTCACTAGATATCCTCACCGAAGAATTCAAATATTCCTGACACAGAATCCACATAGAATTGTTGAGAAGGTTATTTGGAACAGCCAGACAATCTTATTGCAAACCTATGAGTTCATCAGACCTGCTGGAGTTACATCTTGTCCTTACTATGTTCTGTACCATAGCAACAAACATTCTAGCATCCATGCGATATGCATCTTTCTTAAACCTGCTATTCTCCTGCACTTTTGTTCACTGTGCAATTGTACTTCCTATGTCCTTGGAAAATCCTTCTTTGTACTTCACAATGCTACCTGCAGGGATCTGAGGTACCATATAAACATAACATAAAATGTCAGAACAAAAATGCAGTCAAATATGGAAATCCTGTAAAGGGTGAAAGTGCACCTGTAACTTTGAAAGACTGTTTTTCTGCAGACAAATAGGTCCTAGATATTTGTTTCAAATCACATTTTCTCTTCTTTTTATGAGCTTTGTGACATTATGGATGGTACCAATGACCTGATACTGTACCTTGCTTTACTTAATTTAAGATATTTGAGGCTACAAGAAAGGCTGGCAAGGATCTTTATTGTATTCTTGAAGGCTTTCACAGCCTGGATCTGATAGTTTTTGTGAGTTTTTTTGGGCTGTTTGGCCGTGTTCTGGAAGTTTTTCTTCCAGAACACGTCCAAACAGCCCGAAAAACTCACAACAATCTTTATTGTTCTTTTCCCCCACTTTTCATCTGCTTGATCAATTTCATCACCTCACCTAGCAGTAGAGTAGCTGGCAGCACTCTCTTAGTTCCACTTGATCTTCCACGATGACATTGTTACCATGACTACTGCAAAGACTGACATGAAATTCCTAGATTTTTGGGTCCCTATTTCTCCTGATGGAGGAAGCTACAGGCCTGCTTCTTTCTCACTTTTTGCTGCCTGGGTTCCCTTCTCCCTTGCTTTTTGCTTCTGGCACTCAAGAATGTAACAACCACAATAGACTATAAGCCTCCCTTAATTTCATATCCCATTGCTAACAATGTCCAGATAAATTGCTCTGAAAGATTCAAAACATAGCTGGTAATATGTCTACTAACATTTCTAGTTCTGCCAGACACTGAAAACCTCATCCATCTTTTCCTTCAGAACTCTATACAGTGGACCTTCGTATAACAAACAGTTTGTACAACATAAAATCTATACAACATAAAAAATTCCGGAGATAGGGGAAATTTACTTAACAGAATTGCCTATGGGGCAAATCCGTACAACATAAAAATGGTCGCGATTAGGGATTACTCTGTTTTCAATACATTCCTATGGAAAATTTGTATAAAGGAAAATTTGCTTAACAAAATTTCATTTGGAACTAATTAATTTCTTTATACAAGGTACCACTGTATTTGGTATTAAGGGTATATTAGTAAAGAAGGTTACTTGTTTACAACCTGAGCTTCCCAGCAAACTGTCCAATGGAGTTGTTCGTATGCTCCCTGTCAATGGAAACTGGGAAGGAGGAAGTCAGGCAGCAACCAATGAGAATATTTATCCCTTCTGAATTCATGACTGGAACCCATCAATTGACCATTCCACAAGTTTTGAAAAATACGCACTTTAAAGGATCTGAGGAGCCTCATAGCATGCTCATAACCCAGGGTTCAATCCTAGGTAGCTGACTCAGGGTTCACTCAGCCTTCCAGCCTTTTGAGGTAAGTAAAATGAGCACCCAGCTTGCTTTTTTGTTTGCTTGTTATTTTTGTTCGTTTCTGTGTGCACTAAATTAATAGCCCTTACTGTAAGGGGCACTGAATTTGGGTATGATAACTATGTACTGTACTGTATGTAGAAGGAATTTTTTTAAACTCTGTCTTGGATTTAAAGTAGCCATTAGTATAAATGACACTGAATCCATATGACAGTGATGGCAAACCTTTTAGAGACCGAGTGCCCAAACTGTGATTCAAAACCCACTAATTTTTCACAAAGTGCCAATACAGCAATTTAACATGAATATAGGTGGCTATGAAGGGGCAATATCGGGTGCTCCGAGTCCCACCTTTGGCACCTGTGCCGTAGGTCCGCCAAGATTGCCATATGATAAATTCCACTGGCTGCCACTTAAAAAAAAAAGCTCTCATGGCATTTTGCCAAGTGTCACTCTAGATTATCAAACATCATCATGATCTGCAACAAAATGTTGCAGTATAAGCCCAAGTATTGATAGGATCCGCCTTATTCAGGGACTTAGCCATGACCTTCTTTCTGATACGCCTTTCTGTTACAATATTCTAGTTTTCCTTTCCAAACATAATCAACATCCCATGGCATCTGAAAATGCTTCGTCCTCCATGTTATTTTTGTCTGAGTGAGCTGGAACTTCAACCCCCCCCCAAAAAAAAATAGGTCCCAAAAGAGAAAACTAGTATCTTTTTCTTATTTTAATTTTCTTGTTTTTTTTGTTGTTGTTTTTTTTTTTTGTTGGAGCAGCTTTTCTCACCATGTCTTCTCCATTTCTACTCATTTCCTTCCTCAGCATGCAGGAAGGAAAGACTAGCAAAAACATTTTCAATTCCCAGGATTCAACCTTTCTTTTGGAAAGGAAATACAAACAGACAAAAAAAAACTTTCAGTGAGCTGGTGTCTGACCAAGGCAACAGCTTTCTCTTTGTTAAGTAGGGCAGCTGAATAGCTGTTAAAATTGAAAAATATTCTGAAAATACAATCTCTTCCTCCACTTGGCTGGTATTTAAAATGTATTATTCTAATGAAAAGCCATCTCATTATATCACACGTTTTAAGGTCAATTTAAAGATTCACTGCTATAATAAGCAGTGCCAAGTTTTCAAGAAACCTACAAATATTAATGTCCAAAAGTCTGCACAGAGGTTTCCTTGAATTTTATGAGGACATTGACAGTGTGACATTTATAAAGGGTGCCATTAATTCTCAAACAGGAATGCTGTATCTTTTATTATTTTTCTTCTTCTCTCATACCTCCCCTTTAGTACAAATAATTTTGTTCTCAAAATAAGTTGTCCCAGCTCTTATCAACTGCTTGATATTTCTGGAATGTTATTTCAGTTTTCTTTTGCAGCCGAACAATATCTCTTAATATGAAGTTACAGAAGGAAAGAGAAAAGAAAATATATATATATATTGCCCATGAGGCCTATACCCTCAGAGCAGAACAGCAAAGCTCCACAAAGTTTGGAGCAAATAAAAACTGAAGTTAAATGCATCTTTGCACTTGAAGTAGTATCAGTTTTCAAGGACTGAGTAAGGTGGGAATGCCATCTGCAACTAGCAGGCGCTGAACAAGCATGGACAGAAAATTTAACCTTGCTGTGGTGCTGTGCTGAAGGATCTCTTTCTTCTGAAGCTCATATTTACCTTGGAAAGAAATGTCCTATTGGTGCCAGGGAAGCAGTCCTGGGACAACCAGGAGGCCCATGCAAAATAACCAATATGGAACTGTTCACTGATGTTTATTTTAACTTCTGGAAAGGAGCTATAGGCCCACTGATTTAGTTCAAGAGGACTTCCTAGCTCTTGCCTCTTTTCTGTGAGATTAAGAACCATTTAAATCTGTCTGAACCATAGTATATGTCATTAAAGGTAATTTGTCTTTAGATTTCAGACTGTAAACCCTGAGCATGCCTGGACTCCCTTCAGAATCCTGCCATACAAGCTGCCAGGAACTGAAGGCACTAAACAATTAGCAATGATCATTTAGAGGCAATTGCTTCTGGGGAACTGATTTAGTATATAGAGTGGAGAAAGAATACAAACTAACCAATACAGGAAGTAAAATGCACTTGCGGTAAGCACACAGAGATAAACAACGAAGGAGGGGAGCATTATTTTGTTCTCTGTAGTATCACTTCTTTTCCACCATTGTCATATTTCAGTGGCTAACTTGTTCTAAAACAGGGAAAGGAACAGCAAGTTTCCACCAATCAATCAGGAACAATATCATTCATACACTCTTCTTAAAAGTCCTATTGTGCTCAATGGCAACATTTCCCATTTGTTTAGTCTAACATTATTTCTTCCTCAATACTGGACTTGTTCTGCTTTAGAAAATATAAAGCATCTGGATTCCAGATGGTCTTCAGTGCACCTAAATTTCATACACCATTATAACTTCTTCGTTTTTTGGTTATGCCTTGGTCTTCATCATGTATGTTATGCATTGCAGCTTTTACTGGATTGTTCGTTTGTACCATTTTCTCAGAGTAGTATTGATTTGTTCCTTAATATTTGTGCTGTATACTTATTGTCTTTAGCTTTAATACTGTCTTTTAATTATAGAAGCTGACCTTTTATACTCATTGTTTTTAGTTTTAATTGTCTTTCAATGCTGTAAGATGCCTTGGATTCTTTTTAAAAAAGAAAGGTGGGGCAAAAATATTTTAAATAAATTAAATAATAATAAATACTCAAATATTACAACACTGTTTTCATCCTATTTTTGAAAAAGCAGGCAGATAACAGTGCAGTACCAGGGATAGAGGTATACAATCTGAAACATACTTGTCAATTTCATTAATCATCTGTGATAACAAAATTGCAACATTGTAATTATGCTCCCATCATGTGAAAGTTCAGCTCAAAACACAGTTCTCCTTTATCTACTCTGGCTACATGGAATATCACCTGAAAGCTGAACCCAACTGTTCAACTACAATCACAGAGAGGAAAAGAGATCAGGAGAACTTTTACTCAACATGCCACAATCAAAAAAGATATAGTGCCTCTACATAAAAATAAAGTGAGGGGTTGGCTTTGATCAAATACTGAGTCCAATGTTTTCACACCTCTGGGCAAATCTGGGAAGGGGAGAGTGAAGCTACAGTGGTACCTTCTATAAAGGAATTAATTTGTTCCAAATGAAATTATGTTAAGCAAATTTTCCTTTATACAGATTTCCCATAGGATTACATTGAAAACAGAGTAATACCTAATTGTGACCATTTTTATTTTGTACGGATTCGCCCCATACAGGATTCTGTTAAGCAAATTTCCATTATCTCCGGAATTTTTTTATGTTGTACAGATTTTATGTTATACAAACCGTTTGTTATACGAGGTCCACTGTACTTGCCTGTTTCTCTTTCACTGCCCACCTTTGTAGACTGGGCAAGTGTGGGAGTTGTCTTTTCCCACAGAAAACTTAAAATGATGCTAATTGTCTTTTCCCACAGAAAATTTAAAATGATGCTAATTGTACACAGAACAGAATTCTAGAAAAAAGGGTGTCCATAAAGTTCACTTCCACAAGTTCAACACACTCTTGAAATTAACCTTAAAATGTGACCAAATGCCCTCATTTTACTATGTTTGCTAATGTTTCAAATAACTCGAACTTTCTTGGGCGATTTGCCACCTTTCACCTTTCTGAATTATTCATTAACAATAATTTCAGGAGCTTCTTCCCCTGCCCCAAAATGTCAGTGCATTTCTAATCCCAGTGTCATGTTCTGGTTTCAGCCATTAAAATTTGAAACAGTTTGGCCCCAAAGTTGTCTTTCCGCCATAACAGGGTAGTGTTTTCATCAGTCCAGCTTTTAGCAAGACAACCCTCCATTTCAGCATGTATCCTTCCACTGGTCTGAAGGCACGTCTAACTAGACTACACATAGATTGGACAGAGAAGTTAAGAAGATGCTTGAGAGAGAAAAAAAGAAAATGATGCACCACAGTGGCACTCAGCCAAGTGGCTCTGTAGCCCCAGGTGATGAATTGGCCATGTGAGGGGTAGTTGCCAATAGTGGCAGTGATTAGCAGCAAGCATAATTTGTTGGCATGTAGTCAGTATTCAGGGAAGGAATGCCTGACTGTCCCGTCCTTGCCCACTGGGCTCAGCCACAGGGAGATCCCACAGACTGTTACTTTCATGACTGCACCACAGCTAATACTGTAGAAGCAGCCTGTCAACCCCTTCTCCTCAACACAGGAGATCAGGGTTTAATGGTGGGACAGCAAACAGGAAATGTCTCAGTACAGCTACAGAACACCAGATGTTGTCAGTTTTGTTTATTTTATGACATTTCTATCTCACCCATCCTCCCAGGAGATAAAAGCGGTATGTATGGCCTATACTGAAAAGGCTATCAATGTTTCCTAGTCATTATTGGTTTATATCGCCAGAGGTAATATTTCTCTGAACACCTGGGAGTTGAGTCATGGCAACTGGACTTTTCTTGTGGGAATGAAATGTTTCGCTACTCATCCAAGTAGCTTCCTCAGACAGTCCTGAGGTTATCAGTCCCCAGATAACCTCACCTGGATGACAGAGAATCTCCACAAACATTTCTCTGAACAGTTTTGTGAAAATATGGGTGGGAGGGTCCCATTTCACTCATGTCATGCTTGTGGCCTTTCAACTGACATTTCCTTGGTACAAAAAGTTACACTAGCAGCCTATCTAATGACCTTATCATCATAACAGTCTTCTTAGGTTGGTTCTGCTCAGAGAGAGTGAATGGCCCAAAAGCCATTCAGTAAACCTTGTGGGTCATTATTATACTACATTCCTTGTTTCCCACTGGATACATTCCATTTCATAGAAAAACCAGCCCTAAAAGTTCCATACTCTGGACACAGCCTGGACACTTGTTGACATATACTGCAGATCTAGAAATATAGATTAGTGTTTAAGGGAGCAACAGATAACAAAATCTTTATTATACTTCATTTTAAGTCTACATTCAAACATACTGTTCAGCTTCCAAGATTGATTTGTAGCAATTTTCTTGTCAGTGTCAAAACTGCAATCCTGTGTGTAGTTAGACCTATTAAACCCCACGGAGATGAATGTTTTGCCAATGGCTGTCTGTGTAGGATTAGAGTAAAAAAAAAAAATAGAAAAAGAAAAAAAGAACAAGCTCAGTTTTTCACTAAAATAGAGATGAATGCAGTATTGTACATTTCCATATACATCTCACATATTTTAACACTGAAACATTCAGAGACTTCATCAGTTCCAGCTTTTACACTTTCTTTGATATCCTGAAAAGCTACATATTCAGTACTGTACAAATCCCGTCTGTACCATGTAAAATCCAGCTAGAACACAGAAATATTTGAAATCCCATCTGAAGACAAAAACCAAAGCCATGATAATTAGTCTATACTTCTAGATGCTTCCTGTTTTCCTGGGGATAAAGACAGAAAGAGAGAAAGTTGATAGTCTGCAAGATGGGAGTAAAAACCGTGCATCTGCAGGTTCTCTTAACAGGAATTATGTTCCAGCGCTGAATGTCTGTCTTCCCCTCAGCCCCCCCCAACTCTTTCGCAGTGTGACAATAATGACAGTAGAGAGAACTATCTCTTGAGAAGATGTGTCTGCAGAAGCGTGAGTAGAAGCAAAGGTAAAAGGTAAAGGTAAAGCCCCCGCACAGGTGTACTAGTCGTTTCCGACTCTAGGGGCAGAGCTCATCTCCGTTTTCAAGCCAAAGAGCCAGTGTTGTGCAAGTCTGTGGCCAGGTGGCTGGCATGGCTGCACGGAACTCTGTTTACCTTATCGCTTTTTACAGCGGCACCTATTATCTACTTGCATCTACATGCTTTTGAACGGCTAGGTTAGCAGGAGCTGGGGTTAACAGTGGGAGCTCACTCCGCTGTGTGGCACCTGGGATTCGAATCGCCGAGCTGCCGACTTTGCAGCCAACCATTTTAGCGCCTAGTCCGCTAAGCAAAACAAGTATCTAAATCATCTCGGACATTCTACTCGACATATCCCACTGCAGTGTAAGAGTTATACTAGAGTGCAGCTATGGTTGTACCTAGTTCAATTCCCCAAAGCCTTAAAAATAACCTACCCCAGAACATAGTTTTGGTATGGTGAGGCGCTTCCTCTGAAGACCCCAGGCCACTGATGCCTCTTCAGTATATTTATTTATTTATTTATTTTATTTTATTTTATTTTACTTAATTTTTATACTGCCCGTCTTCCCAGGGAACTCTGGGCGGTTAACAATAAAGGTTAAAAGAACCAGTAAAACACATTGTGACATTACTATTATAACTGCAATGGGATGGAGCTGGGAAACTGCTGATTCATTTGCAATGGTATTATAGATCTTAGAACAATATTAGCCTTAAAACTTTATTTCCTTTGATTTAATATTTCTCTATAATAATTTAAAAGTTGTGTGTGTTTGTGTATTTGTGTGTTTGTGTGTGCATCTGTGCATGTGTATGTAGCTTTATCTTCTCCTAATTATTTGCCACCTGCTGGCATACTATAATTTTTTATATTCCCCAATGCACTTACAGTATATATTGTTACTCATACATATCCAATAATTTTCCCCTGTTAAATTGCTCTGTGTGAATGTGATTTAGTCAACTCTATCAATATTAAGATTCTCTTATGCCAAGGGTCCCTCACAGGTCTGTGTACTTAGTACATTCATGAGTCCATAAAAGTGCTCTGATAACACACTGGGTAAGAGAAAGCCTGGCTGGGGATCTTTGCTGTGAAATTTTAAGTTTATTACAAAATTAAGACATTCTTGCAAGAGAGGAATCTCATGTTAGCTCTATGGGTTTCTGAAAATAAAATTGGTTTGAAATATACATGCATCTTTAGGAACCAGAGGAGAAAAGGTAACAGAACAGAACATGCAGCTGTCAACATCCTCAGCCCAGTATTCTTGCGATAAACTTTTCTTTCTCTCTGACAAAGATCTCATCACTTTCTAAAGCACAGACCATCCCTCTTGGGATTTGGAGACACTGCCTATTTGAGGCATTGGACCTTTCCCACCTAAATGGGAACTCTTCTTAAATGACCCTGATCCTTGGTCCTTCATTGCCTGCAATGCAAACTGGTTGGTCCCCCAAGGCTGAGGCTTGCTTCGGTTTCATTGCAATAAATTGGGAACATGTGCATTCGGTTTGAGTGGCTGAGCTCTAGTGCTGTAGCACTGGATTATTCCAAGGTCTGAAATGGTGAAGAAAAAGGATATTCATCCAGGAGGCCCTCAGGCACTTGATTTTGTACAGTGCATCCTCAAAGAGCATAGTAGATAAGTGACCATTTTAAAGCATGAAATTAGGAGAGGGAAAAAACATTGATGTGATAGAACAGAATCAAGTGACCATTATTTTGTTCCTAATGGAGTTAGGAAACACGGAAAGTGGTATTTTGAATGGGTCTCCCGCATTTCCCATAAGAACAAAATGAAGCTGGCAGTGTGATTTCTTCCTAATAGTAGTTTTAGAAGAAGTAGCAGTGCTAGTCTGTGCTAGTATATCAGGCAAAAGCAAACCAGAAATAAAAAATAAAGAAGACAAGAATGTGGCAGCACCTTCAAGACTAACTTCTATACTGCATTTTAATGTGAGCTTTCATGGACAAGTCCACTTCCTCAGACAAAACTGTCGGGCTAGATGGCAAATATTTATCAATAGCCCTAAACCAGAGGCTGCATTTGGGGTCAAGTTGTTGACCTGGTAAAGAGTAAGTATTATATAACTCTTACATCTGAAAAAGATGTCTTACCCACAAAAGCTCTTATTGAAATATTTCAGTCTTTAATGTGCCAAAATATTTTTGTCCTTTTAATTAAAAAAACATTTTGTTTTGTTTTGGCCTGTTAGACTTCCTAAGAGACAGCAATAGGGAAGGTATACATCATAAAACTATGCGAAGGGACAAAAATCTTGATCTAGTCCAACACTGGCAAAAGGTAAGCCCATTTGTATATCAGCCCCCCACATCCCATATTCTACTATCAACGCCCAAGCACTTGGGGAAGCAAAGGAAGACTGTATTTTACTGGCATATGAAGACCCAAGGGAATCTGGTTTAGGCTCTAATTCCATACAAATACATACATAATACTGTATGCCATATCTGGGCTGAGAAGGCAGAGAGAAGTGTAAGGAAGTAAACCAAGGGCAAATAAAAAGATGGAAAAGCCACCTAGCTATCTTGGTTGACTGAATATATTGTGTATTTTCAACACATTGACCCTGGGGCGATTTCATTATTTTGCATCAAAAATGTAAGAAAAATTCATCTTTAAATTGAATAGGCTGAATTATAAATATCTGAAACCACAATAGTCTTTTAGAATACCACAGATCCAAATTACATAGGAAACTAGCTTATTATAACTTAATCAAACAATTATAGGATATTCTGCAGGTTTTGTAGGATTTATTTCTGGGTAGTTAAATGAAATACCGTATAGCAATAGAGGATTATAGACATTGTAGAAAAGTCTCATAATCGGCCAAAGAATAATTTCAGAATTAAATAAAATGGTATTTCAGAATTAAAATAAGTATTTTTAAATGATCAGTGAGACTATATGTGGGACAGGACTGTGCTTTCTACAGATAAGGGTGATATTACAAATTTATACTGCTATGTGCAATCACAATGTAAGTCACAGAGAGAGCAAATATGCTTAAGAACATAAGAACATAAGAAGAGCCATGTTGGATCAGGCCAAAGGCCCATTTCCGGTTTCAGATCTCTTAATGATGTCAGGAGACAGTGAGTGGAATAAATAGTATATCACAGACTTTATTTTTGGGGTGTATAGAAGTGGGTTGTTTTTGCTCTTTTTACAAGGAAGAGATGTTAAGAACATAAGTAAAGCCATGCTGGATCAGGCTAAAGGCCCCTCTACTCCAGCTTCCTCTACCTCACAGTGGCCCCACCAAATGCGTCTGGGAGCGCACGAGACTAGATATCTGTCTCCCCTGCATCTGGCCCTTGAAGTACCCTGGTTTTAAGCCTAGAGAATACACATTTCCATCATGGTTTGTAACTCAGGCCCTGCATTATTTTATAAGTCTCAATCATATCCCCCCCACCCCCGGCACCTTTATTCCAGACTAAAGAGCCCCAAATGTTTTAACCTTTCCTCGTAAGGGAGGTTCCCCAGCCCGGTAATCACTTTAGTCGCTCTCTTCTGCACCTTTTCCAGTTCCACTGTGTCTTTTTTTTTTTTTTTTTTTGAGATACAGTAACTGGAACTGTACACAATACTCCAGGTGTGGCCTTACTATCATTTTGTGCAATGTTATTATAATGTTGGCTGTTTTATTTTCAATCCCCTTTTTGATAATCCCTAGCATGGAATTGGCCTTCTTCACCGCTGCCTCACACTTGGTTAGCACTTTCATTGAGCTGACCACCAACACACCAAGATCTCTTTACTGATCCGTCACAGATAGCTCAGAGCCCATGAGTTGATAGATGAAGTTTTGATTTGGTTTTTTTTGCCCCAATATGCATTACTTTACATTTTCCTACATTGAAACACATTTGCCATTTTGCAGCCCATTACTCCAGTTTAGAGAGATCCTTCTGGAGCTCTTCACAATCTTCTCTGGTTTTTACCACATGGAAAAGTTCTGTGTCGTCCGCAAACTTGGCCACCTCACTGATTATCCCTGTCTCCAGGTCATTTATGAACAGATTGAAAAGCACCGGTCCCAGGACAGAGCCCTGGGGCACACCACTTTTCACCTTTCTCCATTGTTAAAAGTTGCCCATTGACACCTACTGTTTGTTTTCTGGATCTCAACCAGTTCGCAATCCATAAGAGGACCTGCCCTCTTATCCCCTGACTGTGCAATTTTCTCAGCAGCCTTTGGTGAGGGACTGTGTGAAAAGCCTTCTGAAAATCAAGATAGATAATATCCACCGGTTCACCCAAATCTACATGCCTGTTGACCTTTTCAAAGAATTCTAAAAAGTTTGTCAGGCAAGACTTACCATTATAGAAAACATGCTGATTTTCTCTCAGCAAGGTTTGTTCTATGTGTTTTAAGATTTTCTCTGGGATGATGAGGCTTTCCACCATCTTCCCTGGAACAGACGTAAGGCTAACCGGCCTGTAGTTTCCCGGGTCCTCCCTCCTTCCTTTTTTAAAAATTGGTGTGACATCCGCTATCCTCCAGCACAGTGGCCGTTTTAAGAGACAAGTTGCATATTACCATTAAGAGATCTGCAATTTAATTTCTCAGTTCCTTAATAACCCTTGGGTGGATGTCTTCTGGGCCCGGTGACTTATTGATCTTCAATTTATCAATTAAACCTAAAACATCCCCTTTTAAACCTGTATTTGATTTAATTCTTTAGTCAAGAGGGGCCATTCAGGCAGTGGAATCTGCCCAAGGTCTTCTGTCGTGAAGACAGATGCAAAGAACTCATTTAATTTCTCTGCAATTTCCAAGTCCTCCTTTATCTCCCCTTTTCCTCACTCACCATCCAGAGGGCCAACCGGTTCTCTGGCAGGTTTTCTACTTCTAACATATTTAAAGAAGCTTTTATTATTTCCCTTTATATTGCTAGCCATGTGTTCCTCAAAGTCTTTCTTTGCCTCTCTTATCATCTTCTTACATTTCTTTTGCAATAGATTGTGTTCCTTTTTATTCTCCTTATTTGGGGAGGATTTCCATTTACGGAAAGACCTCTCCTTGTGCATTAGAGCCTCTCTAACTCCACTCGTTAACCATGCTGGTGCTCTCTTGGACTTCAATGAGCTCTTCTTTCTTTGCGGTATGAACTTGTGCTGGACCTCTACTACCATTGTTTTAAACAGGCTCCATGGACTCCAAAGAGATTGGATTCTTTTTATCTTCCCTTTCAATGTCTTTCTCACTAGTTTCCTCATCTGAGGGAAATCTGCCCTTAGGAAATCAAGGGTTTTTGTGTTTGATTTGCTTGACACTCTTCTCCCAAGATGCATGGCAAAGGAGATTGCAGCATGGTCACTGTACCCCAGAAGCTCAGTGACATTTACATCCCTGACCAGTTCCCGAGTATCACAGAGTAATAGATCCAGAGTTGCCTGTTCTTGGGTGGGCTCCATGACAAGTTGCTCTAAGGCACAGTCATTCAGCATGTCGAGAAACCTGGTTTCTCTTTCTTGCCCCGAGCTCACATTGGCCTAGTAAATGTGGGGATAATTGAAGTCCCCCATGATTACTAACCTGCCTCTCTTAGAAACCTCCATGATTTGTCTCCTCATTTCAAGGTCCCCTTCAAGTTTTTGATCTGGTGGACGATAGCAGACCTCCACTATCATATCACTCCTTGGACCTGGTAGTTTAACCCACAGTGATTCTATGGTGGAGTCAGACCCACCATCAATCTCCATTCTGGTGGATTTTACCCCTTCTTTGACATAGATGGCCACTCCCCCTCCAACCCACCCAACCCACCCCTCTCTATCCCTTCTCTAGAGTTTATAGCCTGGGATTGCTGTATCCCACTGGTTCTCTGCATTCCACCAGGTTTCTGTTATGGCTATTATATCAATGTTATCCCTAGCTGCCAAATGTTCAAGTTCTCCCATCTTTTCTCAGAGGCTTCGAGCATTTGCACAGAAGCACCTGTACAGTGGGTCGGCTGCTTCTTCATTCTTTTGCCCCGGCTGCTTTTTATTCCAGTAGACAAACTGCTACATCCCATTATTTTCCCAGTACTAATACCTACTCTGTCATCACTTTGAGGTTCTCTACCCTCTCCAACCTCATTCCATGGGGACGAGGTTTTCCGAACCGGATGCCACTCAGCTCCTGTCGGTTTTTCCCCAGTTATCAGTTTAAAAGCTGCTCTGCAGGCTTTTTGATGTTGAGTGCCAGCAATCTGGTCCCATCATGGTTCAAGTGCAACCTGTCCCTCCTGAATAGGTTTGGCTTGTCCCAAAATGTTCTGCAGTTCCTGACAAATCTGAAGCCCTCCTCTCGACACCATCACCTCATCCAAGTTTTTGAGGTTTTGCTCATGGGCTGCATGGTTATATGTTTCAGGGCAGGATCTACCATAAAAAGAGGATGATTTCTCATTACTGAACAGGACTGCATTATCCTGAGAACTCCGTTACTTGTTTTTGTATAACCTTGTCTGAGCCATGTTGCCACCTGCATTTAGTTATTTGTGGTGTTTCTGTTCCCTACCAGTAGAAGAGCTGAGCTCTTTGGTTATAAAGGCAATGGATAGCTCTATCGGGTGGCTAACAGCTGTTTAATCTAAAATGGAGATACAGAAATTTATCTATGGCCTCTGTGGGGAACGCACAGCATTCTTCAGCTTGATTTTTCAACTTCACCATCTCTAGAGAGGAATTTCAGTCTATCTCTTGAACCAGTGACTTATATATTCAAAAAAGAAGAAAAATCTTCCTCTCTCTTCCAGCACATAAAAACAACAGGTCATGAAATTGATTTTGAAAGAACCAAACTCATCTCCAAAACTGAACACTTCAACAGTCG
>JAHTLZ010003526.1:20000066-20067261 GCA_023846285.1 Phrynocephalus versicolor | reverse complement strand
GAAGACTGAATCAGTAAAGGAAACCTGCAAGATCTCCTCAGGGTTATTTAAGCCACCACATTAATGACATCCAAAGGGTCCTGTCATCTATAACCCTGAGGAGATCTTGCAGGTTTCCTTTACTGATTCAGTCTTCCTCTTTTTATACTATCTCCAAATTTTCATAATGTTATCATCTTTTCCAGTAGCCCTTGCTGTCTCATGATATATCTCAAGTACAATTGCCTCTGTTTAGTCGTTTTACCTTCTAGTGATACCACAGACTTGATTTGATTGAGAAGAACCCACTGATTTGTCTTGTTGACAATTAATAGTATTCATAAAACATTACTTCCACACCACTTTTCAAATGTAAGTTTCCTTCATCTACCAAGGATGATTTGGGGACTCCTCTACTTTTCTTCACAGTTCAAGCTATCTAATGCCATGGCTGATGATGACAAGTCCTAGAGTATTTTTAAATGATTTTTTAAAAAATAAAAGTATTAGCAATCCAAATTTTGGATTTTGCTCATGGATAACACAGCTGTGTTTCCTTCTGTTTTGAAAGCTATTTTTATAGGTGAACCAAAAGGCAGTTTCTAGACCCACTAATACAGTGGTAACTGTACTTACAAGCAGCTCGACTTAAGAGCAATTTGACTTAAGAGCGAAAAACCACTGGGGTTTTAACTTCTGTCTCACATATTTTACACGCGGTCTGCTCTAATTACATTTTTTATTTTTTATTTTTTACATAGGGCTGCTCTACTTAAGAGTTGTTCGACTTAAGAGCATGCATTCGGAACGGAATAAACTCTTAAGTAGAGGTACCACTGTATATTCTATCCTTCTTTGTTTCTTTAAGGAAAGATGGGTTACTTCAGATTTTCATGGGCTGCGGGCTTGTTGTTTCCTGTCCACATGTGAAATAAACCCAAAGATAGATGAATACCAAACATTAGAGCATTTATTTAGTGTGTGCATACCAATGTCCATGTGCACATACGTTTTATAACCTCGCTCTGTTACACAGGGGCCTTGTAAAGAAGAGGAAATGACAAGGAACATATTGGAGTCATTTGTATTCATAAATAAATTATACCAAGAGGCCAACAGGACTGCTAACTCTTGTGTTCCTCCATCTGCATGAGACAGATAAACTTCCAGTGAAGCAAATACTGCTTTCCTCAGTGCCTGTCTTACAATATATTTTAGCAACAGGCCATCTAATACAAAAACTGTTGCAATTTTTTCCCAGAATTGATTCAGACAAATTTAAAGATGGTGGGGATATATTCTGTTGATCCATACTGGTGCTTTTGAAATTGGACATATTGGATTCTGTCCACAGCAGCCAAAAAGACCTTTTTTCTTCCTTTTTGACTGCTTTGTAAACACTAACTAAATACAGTACTGTGTTTAGTTTCCAGAGCAAGAAACGTGACTTTTCTTTGAGCATCAGGCTGTGACTGTATACAGTTGAGATGGACCTTGATTATTTTCCCCAACAAAGCTGCAACAATAGGATGCTTTTTCTGAAAAGGTTCAGATGGGATCTAGCCTTTGGGGGTAGCAGGGAAATAGAAGAGATTACTAAATGCAGTGTTGTTCAGTAGTTTCTAAAGAAAACTTATCCAATACCAGTTCTGTAGCTGGGGATGGAGGGGAAAAAACAATGCAATGCACGAACTGTATATAGGTCAAGTTGGCTGAAATGTTAATACAGTATGTACAAGCATACAATGCCGATATTCAGCTTAGCACACCATTAGCTCCTTATACCAATTAATATCTCACAGTAAGCTGACATCTGTGGGATCACTCTTGAGTCTTTTAATTTAGCATGGCTTCTAATTAAAGAAAGATTAAAAGTACTTTAAATAATTGCTCCTCCTTCTTCTAGCACAATCCACAGGGCTTTCTGTCTATAGTATTTGGGAGGGAACACAATGCATCAATAAGCCTGTATTACAGGCCTTTTTGAGGATTGCTTCTTGGGACCCTAGTGGTCTATAGTTATGTTATCTCTATGAATGCTACATTTAACTCAGAATGAACTATGTTGATCTCATTTTCAAATGCCTATTTTAGATGTCAGGTCATATATAAACATTTAGGAAAAGAATTACTGTGGGGCACTCACTTCTTGAGACCTCATCCTAATTTCACTCCATACCTCATATCAATTATATACAAAACGAAAAGCAAGGAATTATACATATGAAGAAATAAGTTCATATGTTGACATTTTAGACTTTAAGAAAGTGTCTCCTTTTAAAAACTCCAACTCCAAACATCCTAGAGCAATTATGAATGGTAGTTATGCTGGTGTTGGGCAATCTGTAAGTTGTAGTCCCCCCACCATTGGAACTTTTCAAAGTTCTGTATTTAATAGGTCCAGCCCGATGGAAGACTATTGCTCTGTTCTTGAAAAAGCTGTGTCGCTTGCCTCTTCATTTGAATCTACTTCAAGGTGCTGGTTAACAATACTTAAAGAGCATTGTTCTGTTCCTTTACTTTATGATCATTCTTTAGCTGCTCCCATGAATGGATTGCACTGTACAACAATTTAGAGCTCTTAGCAATGGAGTCCTGTGTCACCCCTTCTCCACAGAGCAGGTGTTGAGAACCTGTGGCTTCCAGATGTTGTTCAGTTATAGTTCTCATCATCCCTCACCATTGGCCATGCTGCCTGGAAGTACAGTAATAGGATATGGAGTACAAGTGCCATAGGATCCCTGCTCCTGGTACAAGGAATGACAGATGCCATAGTGGGGGGTCAGCACTCACTTTAGTTAAACTCCAATATGACACTGCTTTTGTTTGTTTGATTATTTATTTATAATATTATAGTCCTCACATACAAAGAGTAAGAAAGGATTGTGAAGAAAGGAATTGAAAAGACTGGAAAGCCTCTTAATTAAAAAAAAAGCAATAACTGTGAACCTAATTAATTTCAAACAGATGCTGTCTTTGACCAGGTGGCCAAAATAACAACATGCATCAATGTAACTAAAGCAGCTGGAGAGACTGGTGCATAGTAAATGGGTTATTATAGCAAGCTTATTCATACAAAATGCAAAAAGCAGCTTGACTAGCACTTGAAATTAAAGGCTTGTTTGTAGTTCTGATCATAGCCTTTGGGAATGCTTTCTCCCAGGAGAGAGAGAATACTCATAGAATTCACAGTGCCCTCTAAAAGCACCAAGAGGCATGAAACTACATGACAGCATGAGGAGCAATTCTGCTTGATACTTACCTCAGTAGTACAGTACTGCATTCCACAAATATGTGCCACTTTTTCAGAATGGATGATACAGACATTTTTCAAAAATACTGTAGATGTTTTAAAAATTACTTAATAACTTTGTATGCAGCACGTTTTTCTGGCAGTATCACGCTTCACTTGTCCAATGAGAATCATATGATGTCTTCATCAGGACACATAGTATTAGTATTAACTCTCGGGTGCAGATGTAACTTTTAATTTCTAAACATGGTTCAGAGTCAGACACCGGGTATGTTTGGAGCCACAGCTTAGTTGGAATAGTTCATGAATGAACAAAGTTATTGGTTCAGTCTCCAGTATCACCAGGCAGAGCTGGGAAAGAACTATTCATAGCAGCTACAAGTCAGCGTCAATGGCACTAGTCTAGATGAACCAACAGTCTAATTCAGAGTAAGGAAACTTCATACAATATTACAGTAAGCCTCCATTTATCACGGGGGTTAGAGACCCAACCTGACCTGCAATAAAGGGAAATCTGAGTTATGTGGGTGCTGGGTGTGGTCCAGCCTGGGGGGCCTTGTTTGGGGCCTTCTACCCTGACCTTAGGCCTGGCGCTACCCCGAAAAGGCCTCCAACAAGCTTCCTGGGCTTGTTGGAGGACCCCAGAAGTGGTTTCTGGTGAATCAGAAATCACTTCCGTTTTATGGAAATGACTTCCTGTTTGCTGGAAACCACTTCTGGGGCCTCCAACAGGCCCAGGAAGCCCATTGGAGGCCTGTTCAGGGCAGCGCCAGGCCTGGGGTAAGTGCAGGAGACCCCAAACAGCCCCCCCCAGTCCAGACCAGACCCAGCACCCACATCTCAGATTTCCCTTTATTGCAGGTTGCGTTGGGTCTCTATCCCCCGTGATAAATGGAGGATTACTGTAATATTGTATGAAGTTTCCTTACTTTGAATTAGACCATTGGTTCATCATGTAGCTTGCCCCAGGAGCCCTTGCCTTCATATACTACGGTCCCACAATACACCAGGACCACAGACTATGAGCCGCAACTTAGCGGGGGAATGACTGTATCCAAGTTTTCTCTTTATTCCAGTTCTAACACTGCCCATATTGTAGCTGAGATGGGACTACAAATCAGCTCCTAATCCCACGTGTGAACTCTATAGACTTCACTCTGAAACAGAAAGGGAAAGGAGTACAAGCACTCCCTTTTAAGACTTTTAAATGGAGCAAAACTATTGAAGACACAGTACAGTATCTGCACTGGGTTGGCACATTCTCTTGGCAGAAGACATTTTAGTTAACCAAGTATGAGGTTTAAAAAAGAAGAAACAACAGCAGGGAAATATGAGAGAAAAGTCCAAGTCTTACTACTACACCTCCTTTCATAGCTACTAGCTTGATCTAATAAGAGATCACATCTAGAAGCATTTTAAGTAAGAAAAAAGTATCATGACTTGCAGTTAGTCTTTGAAGTCACAGCAAGGGGGGAGGGTAATGGAGTCTCTACCATGTGGAAGAGACATCCTCCATGTCTGCTGCATGGTTGAAGGTCGGAAGGAGAAAGGGAGAACTAAACACAGAAGTGAAGCAACGAAACAGGAAGAGGAAGTGGGAGACTGTTTCAAATGTCAGAGGCAGGAAAAGAATTTCCAGTGGCAAAGGGAAATCACTATAAGCTGTAAAAGCATCTTCCTACTGATACCTAGTGTGAGCGCATGCGAGGTTGCTTTGTTCCTAACACATTTCACTATGGACTGAAATTTCATTTATGTTGAGAATAAAACAGATAAAAGTTTCTTCCAGGCTCCCTGGCTGCTATCCAATAAAAGTCCCATCACAAGATAAATATTTGGACCATTCTCTTACTTTAGAGTAAGTTCTTTTATAAACAACCCCCGGCCTATAGATTAATGTAATTTTAGCAAAGAAAGGATCAATTCACATAAGTGTTTAGTGCATCCCAGAATACAACCCAGGCCTTCCAAATCACTGCTCAAAGCAGCGCTGCTTAAACTGTCTAATGCAGTTCACCAATAATTGAGGGAGGGGGCAGCAGTAGTATGCCCAGGACCAGTAAAAACTGATGGGATAATGAGATTACTTTTATTTATTTTAGTAAAATTATAAAGTAATTATTATTTTTCTTTAATCTAGAATAATAATAAAAATTTCTAAGAAGAATAATGAAGATATAGCTTCCATGTTGGATGTAAAGCAAAATTAAAACTGAACTCCATTAAGAAGTCATTGCATGCAGCAAATAAATGTGATTTCCAAAGAAGTTGCCACATTAGTCTGTCTCAGCCTGATGATTGTGACTTATGAAAATGCACATTAAAAGTAATGTCTTAGTCTTTAAACTACCACAATATTCTGTATTTTTTCACATCCACTTCTGCTCCCCCCGCCCGCGTGTGTGTGTGTGTGTGTGCGTGCGTGTGCGTGCACGCACGCACGCAGGCACACACACATGCACACATTTTTGTAAAAATCACATATAACAGGCTCAACTGATGGAAGCATTTATGTGTGTACCTACTGAAATTTTGCTTTTGAGGTCTGTTGCATACACATGTACTTGCACTTATGGCCATGCACTGCCTCAACAACAAGGTATGTCTTTGTGTATGAGACTTTTCTACCACCATACTGTCAAGATGTCATGGAGTGTTAAGATGCATATTTTGTAAGTATGCAGTGTTAAAACAACTACTGTAAGTGTGTGGGTAGAAAAAGTGCCCCTGAAAATGAAAGTGCTTTTAAAATTGAGGCTTGAACAATAGTTTACTATAATCAATGCAAAACACTTAGCCAAGCAATGTTGCTATACCATAATATCCTGACAGTGTGATGTGTTTATGTACTTTGTGATTGTTGATTTGACCTATTAAGGTACTACTCTGGTATGAACATTGGACTTTTTGTTTTGATCAACATGCCTGCCTTTTTCTATGGCTGCATTCATAGATCACTTCAGCACTATGCGACCAATGCATATTGTTAAATATAGTGCTTTCTGGTTGAAGAAATCTTGAGGTCATATAGTTTTGCACAGACATTTTTAGTTATCAGTGCCATCCAAAAATGAATACAGAGCTATACTACCTGCAGTTTCCTGCCATCTGTTCATTCAGTTAAGGTTTCACTATGCCAACAACATAGAAAATGAGCCACCACACCTGTTTTAAAGCATCTGCTTCAGGGCATATTGTATTTTCAGCTACCAATTCAGTATACAAGATCTTTTTCAATTAAATGTTGTGAACTACAAAACCACCTTAGCAACAAAACCAGATGTTAGCTTCCATGACCTGGAACATAGCTGCAACAATTTCTTTTTCAGCTGCAAATCCTATGGGTATGTTTTAAAATAGAGCAAAATGAGGACAACTATTCCAAAAGCACCAAAAAAGTACAGTAGACTTTCATAGTGAAGAATTTCAACAGACCCTTCAAAAGTCGTTGAAGACTCAACTGAATGCTAAGAGAAAGGGAAAAGGTAAAGGTTCCCACCCCCTGCAAATGTGTGCTAGTCGTGTCTGACTCTAGGGGTGGTGCTCATCTCCATATTCAAGCCGAAGTGCCAGTGTTGTGCAAGTCCATGGCCACGTGGCTGGCATGGTAGCAAGGAAGCACTGTTTTACCTTCCCGCTTTTTACAGGAAGTAAAAAGTACCTATTTATCTACTTGCATTTACATGTTTTCGAACTGCTAGGTTGACAGGAGCTGGGGTTATCAGTGGGAGCTCGCTCCACTGCAGAGCACCCGGGATTCGAACTGCCAAGCTGCCAAATTTGAAGCTGACAATTTTTGGAAGCCTAAGTCCACTGAGCCTTAAAAATAAAGTAGGAAAGTGCTGTTTATCAGGCAGAGCAATGTGATGATGAAGGTTTACAACAGAGCTTAAAAGAGCTACATCTTCGATTATAACAACCTGGAATCCTCAATCAAGCGGCAACTGTGAATTCTTAGAGTTCTAGTCCACAGAAGGCTTGATACGTAAGCTTCACAGGCTGACAGTCAGCTATCCGACAAAATTCAAGGTGCTGACCTTGACCTACATAGCATTGCATGACCTTGGTCCTAGCTACCTCAAAGATCGAATCTGACAGTATGAACCGACTCAGGTGTTAAGGTCATCAGGAGAAGCCCTACTCTCCATCTTACCACCCTCACAGATATGTCTCGTGGGAACCCATGAAAGGACCTTCTTGGCTGTGGCGCCCAGACTCTGGAACTCCCTTCCACTAGAGGCCAGGACTGCCCCATCTCTTATGTCTTTATGGAAACAGGCAATTTTTTACTTCAACATTTTAAGTGGTCATATGCATTTCCTTTACCCAATCAATTAACAATAACAACATCAACAACAATAATTATAAATATGCCTCAAATCATAACTCACACAATCTCTGGCTCTGCAGATAGATATATAAACCACTGAGCTATCCAACCTGCTGTTATAATGGGTATTATTTTAATTCTTCCACCTAGGAATTGCTTCTTATAAGATACAGTAGTAACTCGGTTTATGAGTATAATTCATTCTGGAATCATGCTTGTAAACCAAAATACTTATATCAAAGCAAATTTCCCCACAAGAAATAATGGAAACTCAGATGATATCTTCTGGGGTCCCACAGACCACATTCTGTGCACACAAAATGCCAAAACTCACAAAAGAATGTGGCTAGAAGCTCACATCCACACCATGGCTTAGGTATCTGATTGTGTTATCTGCTTTCCTTGGGACTAATAACTGGATTTTACTCTGTTTTTAATGTGACAATAATAAAGCACAATTTGAAGCCACATACACACTTGACTAGCCACCCCATGAGTAGAAATGATGTGAAAAAATGCAAATATTGAAAACGAATTAAAGAAAAATATAAAGAAAAATAAAACCCTAACCTACACTCCCCTTTGAAAATGTTCCTGGCTGATGCAAGGGAGATCTATATTCCTCTCTCATTCCTTTTGAGCGTTGCCTAAAAAGGAACATTCCAATCACACAAAATCTAGCAAGGGGAGAGAGGGAGAGAGGGGAGAGAGAGAGAGAGAGAGAGAGAGAGAGAGAGAGAGAGAGAGAGAGAGACCATTGGCTCACTTATGATCATGTGATCTGCCCCAGTGCTTGTATATCAAGATATTGCTTGTTGGTCAAGGCAAAATTTAGAAGAAATGTTTGCTTCTCTTGCAACACACTATTAAACCAAGTTACTCTTAAACCAAGGTTTAACTTTATTACTTGCCACCTGTTCTCTGCAGTACTTGCATTTAAAAAATCATGAGTACATTTAAAATCTGATTCTCAATTAACTGGCAGGGCCATGTTTCATTTGAACAAAAGGTTTGTAAGTGGCTGATTCAACCATTTAATCAACTTAGTATGGTAGGCCAGCTACTTGAACACCCAAAGCAAATGGTGATGGGCACTGGGCATTGAGTTCAGAGTAATGTATTCACCAACAGCTATGTTCTTCCAATTTCTTGACCTTTTGCTATAGAATTACTGAAATTTCCATTTTGCAATGTGTCTAACTCGTGCAGCATCAAATGCAATTATAATGAGCACAAAATGACATTGCTCACCAGTGACACTCACTATATGAAATGAAGCAAAGGTTCATTTTTGTGAGCTGAGACTGATCTCCTGAACCCAGTCTCTGTATAACTTAAATCAAGCAAAGGGTCTTTGAGACAAGTCTTTTCCATATCTGGGTAAAAACTCTACTGCACATCTGGAAAAATATTAGACTAAGGCATTTCTGTTAAAAAAACGCACACAAATCAGAGGAGAGTGAATTAAACATGTTGATAGTACAGCCAAAACCTGCTCCATTTTTGGGGGGGGTGATTATACATTTCTTTATGGATTATTCATTGAAGCTTTATGGATTTGGCAACCATGTTAAATATGAGTCTTGTCTCTGATTCATGGACTGTGTGGGCAGAAACCCATGTGGACTATATCCATACTCCTCTTTCAATACCTCTGTGTTGGAAAACCAAAATGGGAAGCAGGATAAAGAGGGCACACTTAAGGAAGCAGATGATTTTTTTAATTGTTCGTTCTTGCACATGCGAAGCGTGATGGTCACAATGCAAAATGCTTAGCAATCAACATTCACTGTTGTGTGGACAGTGGTGACAGATAGGGAATCAGTCTTGCATGAGGGCACAAATGTACTGCAGGACCTGGCTATGCAATGAATTCAATTACATCTCCTTCAAGGCTGTTGGGCAGAAATCACCTTGTGCTTGCTTTTTAATTATTGAAAACCTATATCCAAAACCTGGTTAGCTCATTCTTGGACAATCAACAGTAGAAATTTAAAGAGAGAGAGAGAGAGAGAGAGAGTGAGAGTGAGAGAGAGTTAAAAGTTCATTCAACTAGAAATAAGGGGACAATGCATCTAGGAAACTGCAGCAAACAACATTATGAGCTCATTTGCCTGAGAAGGGATAATCCTAATCTTCTGAGTATTGACACTTTACTGTTCTCATTCCTACACTTCTTCCAACTCTACCTGTGTAGAGATATTATTATGCTTCCCGTGACCACCATCTCTTCTTTTCAGAACACTCCTTAGAAGCATGCTAAAAGTCTAAAATTGGCACGGGACAGTTTTGCTAAATTCCAACTCATTCCAGTCTCGGATTAATCTGCTTACTGTGCAAATCAATTTTAGAAAACGGAATGAGTAAGACTCAAAAATTATGCTCTGTCATACACTTTCTTAGTTTCTAACTGGCTTGATTCCCTTACATTCAGGACAATCTCTGCTTCTTCCATTGCTTATTGCTGTTTTTGGATCACTGCTCTGCCTCCACTACCAGCTGGCTGTTCACAGTTGATCATCATTGGCATCTACAGACCTTGACTGCAGCTCCCTAACTACTGAAACAGATGGGAGTCAGTCTTCCGCAACATCTGGAGAGCTACAGGTTCCCCCATCCCTGCTATGCACCAGTAATACATTCTGTCTTAGAGTGCTGATGCTTATGCAACCAAAAAGGTATCATCCACACACCAGAGAGAGGTATGAGCAGGCAGAAGGCAATTGTAAAATTGGCAGAAGTACAACCATTTTTAGAGGAGAAACCTTTAGGGACAAAAACTTTTTTAATTCCATGGAAAATATGCTGATCAGCCTCAGTTACAATATACTGATGGGAGAGCTAGCTCAGTGGAAGTAGAAATGGTCTGGAATGCAGTACCCTGGAGAAGGATATGGCATGCTGGCTCAAACCACTCATGCAAACACTTTAACATTTTACTGCAAGCCCCGGTTTCTTTTTTACAATATTTTTCCACTGTCCCCACCAAAAGCCCACCCTCCAAAGTGTCTTACAAATGCAGCTTCTGCCTGAAGCCATGCTTTGTAAAAGTAGGCACTTAAAACTTCAAAAGCAGCAATAGATGAAAGGCACATTCCCTTACCAAGCATCACTTTAAACCACATGCATTTGCTATTTTGAGGCTGCAGGGATGGGAGAAAAGAAAGAAAGAGAACTTGATACAGTAGGAAGGTGAAGTGGCTCTGAGCCACAGGGGGGCTGCTGACACCAAAAGAGGCAATATCGCAGATGTAGAACTTGGAGGCAGTATGGGTCAAAGTTCAGGAGAGAAAGGGATCAAGACGGCAGACTTCATTGAAAGACACCAAGGGTCAATCAAGCATCCCCAGAAGGACGGACTAGGCATGAAAGCAAAAGTGTAATTGCTGGTACTACTGTAAATATATCACAGGGCAGAGGAAAACAATATCAGGATGTAGGTTAGCAGTCCTAAGGAATAAGAAATGCTATGTTCTTTAAATTATTGTCCCAAATTTGAGTGAAAATAATAAATATTTATTTTTTGGGAAAAGAAGCCAAACCATTATGAACATTCAAGTTAGTGTAATACAGCACCTCAAGCATTACTTGTGAAGCTCCCAGATTACATCACATTTTTGCTATTAAGTTAGTGAATTCGGGCCGACTGATTCAAGTAGTCTTATGCCAAAGTATATCCTACAGGTGTGTTGAGTAAGAATTCTTACCATCCTCAGCCAATATGCAGGCTGGATGGAGATGGGAATTCTAATTCAATACTGGAGTATGAACTGGCAAACCACTCCAGTATTTCTGCCAAGAAAACTCCATGGACATGGGGTCACGAAGAGTCGGTCACGACTGTAACGACACAACACACAAACACACACATGGAGGGCATCTAATTGAACATGATTCAGTTAAGAGTGCTGAAATAATACTGAAGAGGAAGAGTCCAAATTACCACTCACAGCCTGGCCCCGACACTATTTCTCAGTCTAATATGGATTGTTGTTTTGAGGTTAATGAGGAGATGGGTTTGACACATGTATAGAAAAATGGTAAGACAAAAATGAAATTAGAGACAGGTTCCAAAATTGAGACTGGCAAGTCTCGGGGGAGGCTAGTGATTCTCCATTTCATATGAGCTATCATCCACTCTGGGTTCCAGCATATACTGGAGTTATCTAAAGTTCTGAGTCTGTTTGGGAGAGGATTGAACACCTTTGACAGTTCCTATAAAGTGCAGACTAAAACCCAGAATGGATTCACAGCACCAGTTCCCTCTAAATTGAAATGGTTCTAATAGATCACAAATTTGGATCCTCAGACGTTGGTCCGCAGATGTTACATTACATGCACCAAATGGCCATTCTAGGGATGAGGAAAATCATTGTTTAACATATTCTTGAATACCACTGGATTATTCTTTCTCCAGGACTGAAAAGTTTCAGCAGTTTCACAGCTGCCCCCTTAAACTAACAGTGAGCTGCTCTACAATGCTGTCATAAATATTGGAAATATGATAGCAGAAAATGTATTTGGAATTATTTATATATTCCTTCCAGTCCACCAGAATGCCCAAAGTAATAAACAATGCAGTCATAAATATAATTCCAAAACACAAAAGTATCATTTAGAAACAAGCTAAAACTATGTAGAAAGGAAAATATTTGACAACCCCCCCCCCAAGGTTTTGTCAGCTTATGAGAAGCTCAGGGTGTATAAAGCCAACTTGATTCACCTTCAGAGACAGTTATACAGCCAAATAACAGGAGCAGCATGAAATCCATACGCAACTTTGCTGCTGTGAAAAACATAGTACAAATGTTCTAACCTACTCAACAAGGGCTCATATACTGTAGTGCAAAAATTGGTCACGACAAGCTTTCTTTTCATTGTATTTCGTGACTTCAAGTTAGTTTAAATGTTACCTACAAGAATGTACAGAGTCAGAAAACAGATTCTATCCAGCCATCCAAATAAAAGTATCTTCTCCCCTCTCTAAAGTTGAAACCTGGATATCCAAATCCTTGTAGCTTAAATAATTTTATTTTGGTTAGTGTAAACCGTAAACCCAGTTCAGGTTTGAAGTGCCAACACTTGCAGGTCTGGACACATTGATCTAATAGTGAAACACGTATATGTTACAAGCACATTATCAGGTATTGATTAGGAATCTGTTCCATTAAATATAGCATAAGAAACTTCCACAGAGACCAATTTCAATAGCAGGGTCTACTTCTGGGCTCTGATAGCTCATATAACAACGTTGATGTTCTAACACTCTAAATATGTGGTCCAAGATTGCTCTTAAGTCTGTTATCCAAAAAACACTGTTTTAATTAACCAGAATATACTGCTCTCTCAACTTCCATTCTCTCCTCTTCTGTCTACCCCTTTATGGAATTGGAGACTAGATTTTGATTTTTTAAAAAATATGTACATTTCACTTCATTGGCTTGCCACCAAAGCACTAGATTCCAAAGGGAAAAAAGAGATCACCCTCTATCTCCTCTTCTGTCTTCCTGAATCTCTTCAGTATCTCTCTCAGTTGGGACAGAAACAGCTGGATATAAAAAATAATAATAAGTGATATATCATGGCATCAGCTTGCCACTAAAGTGAAATAGAGCTGGGGGAGGGGGAAATATCACCCTCTGCATCCTCTCCTATCACCTCCTCTGCAGGGAATGGGGGGGGGGGGAAACCTGCACCCCCTTTATTTGTAAGTGACATATCACTTCATTGGCTTCCTCCCAACATTGTTGAGGGGAAACCACTACCAGTGACCACTTGGATTCAATACTGGCAGTCACACATGCCAGCAACTAAGCTTAAACAGAGTGACCCTACCCTACCCATACCAAAAGAAAAAGTAGTTCCTTACAGTGACTCAAAAAGGTAGGCATCGATAAGGGACAGTCATGATTGCTTGTACAGCATGTGGCAACTGAGAAAAGGAGTGAATTAGCACATCCCCATATTGGGCCAAATTGTGGGACAAATCCCCATCTGACTGCTATCTCTTCCCCCCCCCCCCCCGCCGCCCGCGATGCAAATTTTTACACATTTTTCATTCACATGTTTCTCCTTTTACTTATTTTTATATTTCCCTCATTTTTTTTGCATTCATATTTGCCATTGATTAAAGCATGCCTATGCATATTTTGCAACTGTATGCAATTTAACTGTTTGTGTTTTTAAAACACGTTCATGGTTTTGTGCATATTTTATATCAGTGACCGCCATTGCAAGTCAGCAGATGTAAGCATTTCCAATGCAGAATACTCTTTGTTTCTCAGGTCTCACAAGATCCAAACAGATAACTGAAAACTTTGACTCCCAACAAAATGTTATTCTCTCTTCTGCAATAACATATTAATAGAAAAATAGGGATATTTATTTAAACAATCCTCCCAGATTTTAAAGAACTGATGGTTGGTAGTTAATGTGAAGGAAATCAAGGGAGTAGAGAAAATACATCAACCTCTTTATGAAGCAGGACATGCTGGTCTACACCTTATCTTTTTGTAAGCAGCACAAAAGCTCTCTTGTGACAGCAATACAAAATCTGGAGTATCAATGAGAATCTGAAGTCAATCTGGGGGTCAAGAGCAGTCTTTCCACCGAAAATACACTTGACTTAATGTATTAGTGTACGTGTTGAATGGCCCAGTTACAAACCATGCCCGAGGCATTCTAAACACATAAATATTTCCATTCCTACTTGACTAGCTGTAGTAGTGAGAGGAAAAATCCTCACTCATGCTCCCATCTAAACATAATGCCCTGTTACTCCTGCTGAGCTGTCATTTCCTACAATTCAAGTCAACACACACAATTTGATTTATTTATCTAATCTTAAAACACACTGTTGGAAGTGTGAAGTAGGAGATTAAAGGAAACTGCTAATGGCAGAACTAATAATGGAAATATGTATCTTCCATTTAATTGCATCCAAAGCTCCATGTGTTAGCTAAGAGAGGAGCATTCAAAGCTTCATATGTTAGCTACCAGAAGAAACCAGTTTATCCACAGAACTGAACTTGCACTAATGGAGATAAAGATAAATTGTTTTTTAAAAGGTTAGCATGTCTTATAACAGCTAATAGCCATGCTCACTAGAGATTCTGGCAGCTTCCAAAACAAAACAAAACAAAACTTTTAAATACAGTATCTGGTATCTTGGTGTATTTTCCAGCTGACCTGGGAAATGTCTCTCCTGGTACAAAATCCCCACACTTGGGTGTGGCTTGGCACCAAGACCTTACTCCAATTCCCAACCAGAGCAAACTCACTAAATCATTGGGAACTGGATTAGAGAACACTTATATAAATACCTTCCATTCATTCAAGGAACATACTCTACTTGAGAATAACAATATGCTAGAGTGGTTGGCCCAGGCGGGAAGATGGTGGCATAAAAGCCTGCCCTGTAGATGGCACATATAAGACTCCCCATGTATGGGATGACCCCCCCCCACTTTTCCAACCCAAAATTAGAGCTTCACAACCATACAGTTCTTTCCTAGGCTTACTCCTGGGTATAAGGTGGCCCTCAATTTTTAGTCTAACATTTTTAAACCAAAATATAGCCGTATACCCAGAAAAAAGACTGTATCAACGGGTCCAAAATACAGCAGCAAGACTGCTGACTGGGGCGGGGTACAAAGATTACATCACACTCCTATTAAAACAGCTCCACTGGCTGCCATTCAGCTATCGGGCACAATTCAAGGTGCTGACCTTGACCTACAAAGCACTATACAACCTGGGTCCAAGCTACCTCAAAGATCAAATCTCGCAGTATGAACTGACCCAGCTGTTAAGGTCATCAGGAGAGGTCCTTCTGTCCACCCCACCACCCTTACAGGTATGTCTCGTGGGAACCCATGAAAGGGCCTTCTCGACTGCTGCACCCAGATTCTAGAACTCCCTCCCACTAGAGGCCAGGACTGCCTCATCTCTGTTGTCCTTCCGGAAACAGGCAAAGATCTTTCTCTTCAGACAAGTGTAATGGACTACCATGTGTATTTTATATGAATCTATAGGTTCACATAGACTTTGTTTATAACTACTTATAACCTTGTAGCTTTAATGTAATGTTGTCTATTAATGCTGTAAGATGTACCTAGATTCCTTGTTCTCAGATACTTGAACATGTCTGAATTGTACTGGACTGTATATTATCCCTCGTTACTGTAAGCCACCTTGGGTCCTTTTCCAAGGATAAAGGTGGAGTAAAAATACTCTAAAATAAATAAATAAATAAATAAATAAATAAATAAAATATGTAGGGAGAAAGAACCATTTTCTAAGCCTTGTAGGATTTCCATTAGCCAGGACAAAAGGAGAGGGGGAACCCCCCTCTTCTCAGGGTCCCTACCCATTGTGCAATTTTTCCATTCTCCATCCCATCCAGCAGCTGGCCACTCAGACAAGGAGGCAGGACAGAGATTCGTGCAATGCTGCCTTTGAGTGACCAGCTGCTGGAGGGGAAACAGAAGGGAAGTCTGGGCTCCTGCCTGGACTAGAGATTCATACAATGGGGAGGAACTGAGCAATATGTGCCAACTAATTAGTAGAGGTACCAGAAAGAGGTGGTGGAGGAAAGAGCATGCAGCAGCTCTGCTGTCAGACAGATGAAGTGTTTTATACCCATCTTTAATCATCATCATTAAAATTAATACATCTTATATGCAATTACCCATATTACTAACATTCAGTCCACTTGAGTGATACACATTTTACTATTCATTCCAAGCCCCTTGCCTCTTTCAAAACAGCCATGTTTCCTGTGCTTGGCGCCTGACTGTTCCTTTTCACAAAAACAAAGTCTATATCTTCTCAAATATGTCAAATTTATATTCATTTTTCACAAACTCCTTTTTATTTTGATCTTGCAAGTCATCATCGATAGCTAGCCCAATACTTCTCTATACTATTCATTTACTTGAAAATTCTATTTAACTTTCCTATTTTTGCCATAATTAGTTTTGCTGAGACAACTAAGTTTGTAATTAACTCTTTTCTTGTCCATCTCAATTGATCATCCTCCAAGATACGGTACTATAGGCAAAAACACATTTTGGGGCGTGCTTCTACATTAATACCTAGTTCCTTACATAACTTCCATTAATTCCCTTAAGAACCATCTTCCAAAATTTCAAAATGAAATCACATTTCCACCACATATGAAAATAAGTACCAATATTTTGGCCACATCACCAACAAAATATTTGGAATCCATACAATACAATTAACTGGTGTTAAATGCCATCAACAAATTATTTTGTAACAATTTTCCTTCATCCTGACAGGCATGCTCTTTAAAATTCTTTTATTCCATATATTCTTCTATATCTCAGTAGTAATTTCCTTACAAAAATCAGTTTGCCATATTGTTTTAAGACCACACTGTTGGTCTTCTACTATCAATATTTTATAAATTCTACCAATCTGCCCACCTATTCATACTCATAAAAATGGCTTGAACAGTGAAACTTTCTACTTAGAAGTCATATTACATGCTCCAGGTGAATAGCTCAATGCAAGCATGGTTTTCTGCACACTTAGAGGAGAATAATTGAAGTATCACCTCAAGAAATAAAATCTCTAGATCAGCAGTAGACAGATTTTAAGTGTGTTCAAGTATAACTTCAGTATCTATCAGCCTGTGAATAAAAGGCAGTTACTTCATGTCCATTTTGTCTCTGTCAGTGTTGTGCTTAGGAACGGTACTAAAAATATTACTTCACATCCATTGTGCAGCTACTGAAATTTGTCTTGACCATGCCGCCGGGACAGGTGCTAAGCGTGACAATATTGTACCTGGTGCTGGGGTAGGGTTTTCCCTTGTCACTCTTTGTTCCTGCTTTCTGTTCCGAGACAAGACACTGTGTAGTAATAATGACTGTCACACAACAAAACATTCGTTTCTCTCAGAAAACTGTGTGCGGGTTTTGTTTTGTTTACTTTTCAGAAGCAAAATATCGAATTTTTAAGCCCCCCAAAGGCAAAAGGAAGCTAGACAAATTCAGTGTTTGTCACGGAACAAGACTGTGAGGTAACACCTGTCACGAGACAAGTTATCACGACCATGGGAACACTGAAACAGGGACAAAAACCACGCGATCGCGATCAACGCTGTCACAGTACAAAATGGTTGCGGAACAAAGAAGGATGTGAAGTAACCACCAAAGTGAAAAGCATCCATTGAATGTATTCTACATCTAGAAATTTAAGAGCCAGAAGTGAACTGAGATCTGTTTGGATTTGGATTCCAGCACTGAACGAGGGGTTGGACTCAATGGCCTTATAGGTCCATTCCAACTCAATTATTCTATGATTCTAGAGGCTACAAAAATCTATTCCTGATTACACAAGTAGTTTCACTTCTGTCTTATGGTTTGGGTGGAAAACAAAACTGCCCCTTACCTGCCCTTCTGCAGATCACCAAAACGTATCAATATATCCCAATCTACTCAGCCTTCTCCTTTGCCATGACTCACGTGCAAATATTTGTTACTAGCAAAAAAATACCAGTGGCATTACATGAGGCAAAAGCTGTATTGCCCTTGCCTTTATATTTGATGAGCAAATTCCTTTGAAAAATTGCAGCTATTGAAAACATGCTAGATACAGCTAAAATGTAGATTTCTTTGCTCTGGTCTCAGTATCATCCCTATCATCATCATCATTATATTAATGACATGAAATATCAGGTCAAAAAAGTGAAATGAGCTGCTAATCAGGCAGCTGGCCTCTACGCTGATCCCTGCAGGGCTTGCCTCACAGAATACGTCTGTCCTCTTCTTCCTTCAGTTCTAGCATGTCAGTCCATCCTCCCCTTAAGAGGGAGGCTGTCAAGAACATTGCATCGTAAACAGTAAGATGAAGTGACTTTGTGCTGTTGACCAATGAGGAGTAGCTAAAAGCCAGTAAATGCACATTATTCTGTCCCCATCTTCAATTCCTAAGATGGAAAAATACATTTTCTGCCTGACTAATGCAACACTGTTTGGTTTTGTTTTTTTTAACATATAGGAAAACCTCAACTTAGCAGGGATAATATAAAACAGGACTGTGAGGGCTTCCCTGAATCACAGTTTGGCCATCCAATGGTATCCTCCCTTTTCCCATTCTTTGTTTAAAACATTTTGATCCAGCAATTTTTCAAGGAGTTAGGCTGACAGCTGGGCTGTTTAAAGTCCTCCCTGTCCTCCCAGTGAGTATGTGAATCACTGATGGCATCATGTGGATTGGGGGGCGGGGGGGGGGGGGGAGAGAGAGAGAGAGAGAGAGAGACTTTGTTCACAAGTATTTCTACTTAGAATGATCCATCCTTCCCCTTTAAGAGCTTTTGTGCAACTTTCTACCCAGTTACAAGGCATGCATTCTTTTTGACACACTTGTTGTTTAGCCTGGAAAGAGAAAGAATGGGGAGAGAGAGAGGTGGGGAGAGAGAGAAAAGGAAACAGAATGGCACCAACAGAGGGAAAGAGGGAAAATATAAACAAACAAACAAACAAACAGGGGGCAAGCAATGTGCCACTTTGGTGTGATCCACCCCACACCAAAAACAGCCAATCTAGACAAAATTTGGGAGAAGCTGGTGAATGTAAGAGGCTTTGATACTCTTTTTTATGAAATAGGATATGAAACAATGTTTTAAAATGTGAAATATTGTACAACAAATTAAGGTCTAAAAACCAGAATCTAGAAAGGTAACTTTCCTAAGTCATCTACCCTTTTGCAATTTCTACAATATTTACCTGTTTCTTGTTAAATGCTTACATATACTTGGTCTACTAATGAGAAATAGATGCAGTCTGGTTCTTGATGTTTAGAAGGCAATTTTTATCACTTTGTTTGTTAGGCATGTTAATTCCTCACTGTTCAATTCAGCTATTCGGAGTGGCTTCCAATATGAAATGTATGTTGCATTGTTAACAGTTGTGACCGACTATTCATGACCCCATGTCCATGGAGTTTTCTTGGCAGGAATACTGGAGGGGTTTGCCAGTTCCTACTCCAGGCTCCTACAGCACCTGGTTTTCCCTGGTGGTCTCCCATCCAAGTACTAACCAGGGCCGACTCTGCTTAGCTTCTGAAATCAGGTGAGATCGGATGTGCTTAGGACATCTATGTCATGGTAAAATTTTCTTGTCCCAAATTTGGTGTCCTCCTTTACTTTACAATAATAATAAATGTACTTATTTTGGTACATGGAAAAATTGTCTGTACACATTACACACATTATAAGATCTATATATGTGTTTGATAATTGTTTTTTAGTGGTCAAAATAAATGTATCATTTACCCTACTTGTGGATTGCATAAAAGGACCATGACGGTATCTCTGCTGGTTTGTGGGTTTGTTTGCTGAACTCTTGAGGATACCTAGAAAAAGCTGTCCAGGCAACACCAAGGGGACTGACTACAAGGGAGAATAACAGCTACTTGCAAAACTCATCAAACATAATAATTTGGAGTTAATATGCAATGATTGGCTTTTTGCTATCTAGTAAGTTAACCAAAATTTATCTCAGCTTTAGAATAAGGAGGGTGGAGTGTCTCTATGGCCTTTGTCACCACCCACCCCTGCCAATCAGGAAATCTGGTTTTAAAACTGGCAATACAAATGGGGGTGGGTGGAAAAAGAGTTCATTTAGGGCAGGCATGTACAAACGTTGGCCCTCCATATGTTTTGGACCACAACTCCCACAGTCCTTTGCCATTAGCAATCTAAGATTATAATTCTGGGAGTTGTGGTCCAAAACATTAGGAGGGGAGAAGTTTGAATATGCCTGATTCAGGGGTTCCCTCATCTCCCCGAGGCTGAGTGGAAAATTCCAACTAATTAGCATCAGGGGTGAGGCATTTAAAGACACCCTCCCCAAAGAAGTTGGAGCCAGTTCTCAACTTATCTTAAGCAATGGGCCTGGTCGTTCATCTCGGTCATGGCTATCTTGGCATTTCCACTCATAACTTCTCTATTCTAAGCCTGAGGATATGGTTTGTATTTGTGAAAACTTGTACTTAATGTTTGATTTTGAGTGGTCTTCTACTTTTGATTTGGGTTAAGAACCACACTGCTATCCCTGCTTTTGTTTTGTTTTGTAGATCTCCGTAATGGATCATTCATAAAAGAAACGGAACGCAGCTCTTAAAGGAGACCCACCTGTTAGTGTGTTTTTTCCACAAGTAAAGGATCAACACACTTCCTAGTGCTTTTGTAACAATTTAGTTCCAAAGAGCTTGGTTACAACATACAATTTTGTACTCAAAGGCTGCTATGAAATATGGCACCTTTGCAAGTACAGAGGAATCAAACTATTCTTGTGTAAAAGGTGACCACTTTATTGGATCACTAACTTTATTTTAAAAACAGCCAGCTTTCAATCTAAACTAGTCTTTATAAGACTGTGTATCAGTACTTTGTGGATAGTGCAAAAATAAATAAAAAGAATAGTCTTGACAGATGTCTCTGCTAGGTCTGTTTGTAAAGGTGAGTTCCAAAAATGCAGGACACAAACACAAGCCAGGAATGTAGGGTTGAAACTACTACTGGAGGCTGTTGGTTGAATCCAACCTTAAACAATTACCATATATGCAATTCCCTTCTCAGACAATGATATGCAATTCCCTTCCCCATTGCCTTCTTTGAAATTCAAAGCTCTTATTTGGCGAGGCGAGGGTGAACATGGAAAGGTTACACAGAAATGTGGCAAATTCCCATCAGAGAATTGGGAATTAAATCTAATTTGCCTACTAAGTGAAGATAACTGATGGCAAATTAATAGTATATTCAGGGTATCCAACAAACAAACAAAAGCCATCTTCACAAAATACAAAAAAAGAGCAGGTGATACCTTTATTGGATTTCTAAAATTGAAAGAGAGAGAGAGAGAGAGAGAGAGAGAGAGAGAGAGAGAGAGAGAGCTTTCAACCTAAACTAGTCCTCATCAGGTTATGCATCTAGCATAGTGTGATATCTCATAGCAACGAAAATAAGCTTAGCATTAGGGCAGGTGGGATTTTGGCAGCTTCTTTATTTATTTGGAAAATTGTCATTTTGATTTTTTTCACTGACAGTGAGTTTTATAGAAACAATGCTTTTTGGATTAGAATAGCTAAGTATGTGATATTACTGTGTTGATAGGTTTCTCTTCTGTTTACATTGTTAGATCACTCCACTTAACCTTTTAATCAGATTTGTAGTGGGGTTATGTTTGTTAGCTTGAGAAATCATTTGCTTTGATTTTTGTGTCTTTGTACATGGTTTCTTCTTCTGTCTGGAGTGATTTCTCATCAGGGAGTACATAGCGTAATATTTATCAGTGGTTATTTGTGGTGAGATGCACTATTCACTAGTTCATTTCAACTTTAAGCATTCATCTACAATGTGCAATTGAGTAGGCAGGTGGAGAGCAAGAGTTTTGCACCTGCAATCACCTGCCTGTTTGGAACGCAGCAGAAGGTGAACCTATGAATAAAAATTAAATTGGTTAATACAAAGTTGTAAGCCTGTTCTGCATCATGAATTCTTGACAACCCTTCTGAAGATTCTGTGTAGAGGTATGAAAAAAATGTTCTGCTTAAACAGTCATAATTCACATTTAAGGCTTTGCTATTGAACTTCCACGTATGAAATTGGTGGAGTACAGAGTGACTATGTTGTTCCCTCTCTTTGCCACCAAATACAATATTGCTATTTTGCGATCGGCATTCTTAAACATAAGAAATAGGGTTGGGACAGAGAAAGCTCTTTCATTTTCATTCTGCACATAGTCTTCTCCTTTGGACCCCTCTGTTACTTCTCCTTGTACTGGTATTTATTAAGCCTTGTATTAAGCTACCTCCCAGTTCATCAGCAAGCATCACATGAAGCCATACTATCTGAGTCAAGACCCCCCCTAAGTAATTTTTCTCAACAACATCCAATTATTCTCATCCACACTGCTTCACTGCTATTTCTTTTCAATCTCTTTTGCCATTCTTATGTCTATGTCATCCTTGCTGTAACATGAAACACATGCCTTATATGAACAAACTGTATGAGTTCTATGCTCCAAACTAAGCAGTGGCAACAGTAAATTCTGGACATGAGTAGCCACCCTCTATATACTATTTACAGTTTCTCTCACATAGCACAAACCTTAAAAGTTATCAAGTTTTGGATGGTGTCAAGAAGAGTGAGTTACTGGGTGGGTGCTGGTTGTGGTGCTGTGCCTCACATGTGAAGACCAGAAAGCTTAGTGCAGCACTTCCACTGATCAGATAATTTTAGGAAACAAACAGGGCTTGGTTAAACTAGCAGAGTACATCCTTCCAGGCAAAAGCTGTCAAACATCCTCAACTTCACTGTCCAGCCATTCCAGAGTTTGAGAACCAGCCCATCTCAAACATTATCTGGCCTCCCTGGTTCATTTCTTCTGTCTGTTCCAGAACCTGATGGTGAGCAGCCCTTCTTATTTTTATTTTTGATATCTGTTTTTATTATCTATCTATTTCATTGTATATCCTTGGCATCCCTAGTGGGTAATAGAATGCTAACTGCATAGGACAAATAGACGGATTTACTGTACATCTGAACCCGGTGAGTCCAGACAGTAGCTTTCCGACCCTGATTTTCAAAGCCTTTGAGTCCTGAAATCTGCCATACTGCCTATTTTGAGAATTAGAATAACTCAACCCTGTATTTGGACCTCTAAGATGTTAACTCACCTCTTACTCAGACATGAAATCAGTAGGTGGTCTCAGATAAGACACTGTCTTCTAGCTTCACTTTAATTCTGCACTTCAGAATAAGGATGATCAAATCATTTTCATTGCTACCTAGTGAATTAAGCAGATTGCCTTCAGAGAGAGCAACATATGGACATCTGTCAGGATAACAAGCCTGAGCAGCAGCAGGTTAGGCTCAGGCTTAGATATGGAGGCGCCAAACAGATCTATTGGATCAACAGACTCAGAGGAAACATACTGAAAATGGACGTGTGTCAGAGCCTCTTGAATTGGGTGGGTGGGGGGACATCTTCATGGTGGCACATTATGGCTGGGAAAGATCCTGGAGGGAAAACAATGATGAAGATGATTGCTGGGTTCCTAGCTAAAGGCTTGCCCTTCTATGGCTTTCCTTGGGACATCTTGGGATGAAACGTGAAAGGGATGATCTGAACCATGAGTCCCCAAAACATTACGTTTATTGGAGAAGACAGCCTGCTCACCTGGAAATATTCCATAGTGTTTCCTTGCCACATTGTGTCCTTCAGGCTTCTATTCAAGGTCTGGACAGAACAGGAATACCTATCCAAATCTGCCTCCCATTTGATTGCCTTGCTGCTGCCCGTGACACCATGGCTAAAGAAAGCACAATATATACACTACTAGCACATCTAGTAACGTAAACAGTGAAAACAGGAAGATGAAGATGGTGGTAGCAATTGAGAGAAAGAAAGAGACAGAGAGAAACAAGTGCAAAGAAATAAAGAGATGCAGCTTTCTACCAGAAAAATGCTAGAGACATCTTTAGGGCTTTTCTCAACTCTATCAGATGTTGTGAAATCATAAATCAAATGTGCGTTTTTGGGATTACTTTCTATCTACCAGGCCCCCAACTTTCAAAATACAAATAGTTTCAGGAATGCTTAACGACTGCTCCTACTCATGTTACCCAGAGTACTTGGGGTCCTATCCCCATCATGAGATGGCAGAAGACAATGCCAGTGACAGGGAAGAGGGGTGCTATAGTTACCACCCACTCAAGTAAACTCCTGTGAGGAGGGTGAAAGTGTCTGCCTACATGAATCAGTGCATGAAGGGGTAATTGACAAATCGGCTCAATCTGCTCTAACAGTAGGCATCACAAATGCCACTGATTTCAGAATATGCAGCAAGAGTTCAAGGCCAGAGCTTAAAGAGGATGTGACACTTCGGTGCAGCCACAGCATTGTTTGTTTATTTGTTTGTTCAAAATATTTGTATCCTGCAAATATTTTGTATCTCCTCAAAAGGACCTAAGTACTATACATTGATGTGCTTCTTTAACAATCCTAGATGACATTCCTCCCCAAAGAAAGAAACAAAAACAAAAAAACAAAAAACACCCACGATCTGGAAAAGATACAAAATAATCAAAATGAGAAGTGCTAAGACATCCACCTCTGGGTTTGACTCTGGGTAGACTAGGTTGAGCTTGGCCATGTTTAATCCTTTTTATAGAAACAGAAATGGTCATTCCTGGAAGCCACAGTCCCCCCTGCCAAACTGATCAGAGCCCATCAAGGACTGGGAGGACCACAGGAACAGTCTTGGAGTGCGCTTTGCCCACACCCTTGTACATGGATAAGAACAAAGACTGCATAACGCGAGAGCGGAAGTATTCACAGAAAACAAATGTGCACCTGACTAAGCTGACTAAGCACTGCCATACTGCAGGCTACCCTTGCTAAAGAAAAGGAGGTATTCTATCACTGCCCGTGTCTCTAGGATCCAAACTCGCTCCCTCAAATGTGGTACTGCAATAATGTGTCATCAGGTTTTTCAGCAAAGGATGACTCACCAGAATCTATCCAGACTCACATCCCCAATTGCTAGGATTCTCAGTACTATCTGTCCACAGTCACTAGGATATTGTACTTGGAAAGCAATACAAGGGGAGATAAATGCATCCTTATTATTTCTTCAAAAATGCCTTGTCTTTCAGTGCATACATTTCTTTCATTAAGCTACACTTGCAATATAGCATGAGCTGTTCTTAGGTATTTATTACAAGTGTTAACACTACAGTGAAATGTCAGATAACCAAGTATGTCTTTCGCACTGAAACAGAGGGAGGCGTTCCTTTCTTGTTGCAACTTACAGATGCCAATATCCAGCCAACTAGGTGCAGGGAAGGTTGTGCATGCCACTTTTAAAATATTGCTTAACATTTTTTTTGCATTTTTCCATCTAGGTAAGTGAGGTTTGGGGACATAGCAGTCCATTATGAGTTGATGATCTCTGCATGTTTGATACAAATAGGTCTAGGAATTTTTGTGCCATGCCCTTTAATATTTGTTTTACTGAACATAAAGTTTGCCAAAACATTTCCTGCTTTTCTTTACTGTAATTATGCCTGTGACAATATTGTATAACTTGCACACTGGAAATGGCTTTTTAAGAAGACAAGCACAATGAAAAACACAGCATGAAATAAAAAGCAGACATAACTAAAAGGAGGAGTAAAATGGGTGTGTGTATATGCATTGTGGTAAGTGAAATGTAGAAACCAACACATACATACTTAAATAACCACATATATAATGAGTAAGGAAAGATAGTACTGGATGGAGAAAGAATTTAGGAAAAACTCAAAAGTTATGCCAACAAGACTCATGACCTGCATAAACTGGAAATTAGCAGGGTGGGGTAGACTGAAAGAATATATGTCACTACTTAACACATTAGGATTCACATACAACAACCAGTTACTACTGATATAAACAACCTAACAAGAAGATCAAAAAGAAAATTGTGCTAAACTACTCACATGAACAAGGTAAAAGGCCTGGAAGTATATCTATAGAGTAAGACCCAAACTAATCAAGACAAACAAGAAACTCACTGATATTCATGCAATAATTTGGTGCCAACAGCCAAGAAAAAAGAATAAAAGAAAGGAGAGCTACATGAGTAAACTTACTGTGATTGTCTTAGTGCTGTTACTTTGTTTATTGTATTGTATTGTATTTCTTGTACAAATTGTATTGTAAATTTTATATATTATTATGTTTAATGGATGTATCTGTTTGTTTAACCCTGTAATCCACCCAGAGTGGCCTTTGTTGCCAGATAGCAACAAGCATAATAAATAAATAAATAAACTGAATATGTAACTTCAGAAATATCACCCACTCTTCCTGCAGGCATTGTGATTACAAAGTGCTGGTGAGGTTCTTGCATGCTAGAACTTGTCAGTAATTAAAGTCCACCTCCCTCTCTTCCCATTCTCATTTTATCACCAGGGTATTTTGAAGATATGCTTTTCAACTCTCATCATGTGAAACACTAAATCAACCCAGAGGATCTCAGACCAATCCAGATCCAATCTAGATCAAATTTGGACCAATTCAGTCTTCTCCCAACTTTGATCCAAACTGGCCCAAATCAGGACAACTGAGTCCACAGTTCAGCAAACCAGTTACACAGGTGTGCCAAAAACCTTAGAGGATAAAATTATAAATCGTCTTGCCCCAAGACACATTTCTTCTAAGTAATCCAATGCTAAGTACTGTATTTTTTTTGGGTTGTTCTTTTTACCTAACCCAGTTCTAAAGAAGCATTGTGACACTCCATATGTTCATTTCACATATATCAGTTGGCTTTTGCTGGCAATTCCCTTGGGAGTTTCATTATTCCAGCTACTAGCAAGTGATTCCCCCCCCCTTCCCTCTGGGTAATTTAAAACATACACAACCTTGACTGGCTTGTTCCTCTGACCTAAGGCAGCCCCATTTTGTTTGCCCACAGCCTCCCTGAGGTCATTTATTTTAAGGGGAGCACAAAAGAGTGAGGAGTTTATATGTTAATGTATCGCACATTAGAATCTGACAGCTAATTGGCCAAGAGAAATTACTGCAGGCACTTTCTGCTCCCTCTCAGACTCAGGGGTGGGCAGCAACAGTAAATACACAATTTTAGGCACTGAGTTCTCTTGCTATTAACTGGAAGAGGGTCACAGAAACGACTCAACCTCAACCTATTAATGGCTCATAGGATTTAACTTTTTAAATGTTAGATAAATAGGTCAAGGGCTTGCTCCACAATTCAGGCAGCAGCTGCAGCAAGCAGTTACTTTTAGGGAGAAGGAACGGAAAATAAACTACCCCTCATTAGTCCATCTGCTCCTCCTTTAACACCCCCCTACTGCTACATGTAACAACACAGAGACAGCAACAGATGACACACTCATGTGTAGCACTGCAGAATTTAATAGGTTAGGTTAAATCTTCCAGGTAGCTCCACAGATGCCCCAGTCAGTCAAGAATGGATTTCAGTAACACACAGCTATGTATGTATATTGCTAACAATCATTCAAATATGCAACCATCTCCTTCCTTCCTATACATGAGGGAAAGCTCTTAAGGTACCTGCAACAATATTTATTCATTTTATTTATTTTTCAGTATTTTTACCCTGCCTTTCTCCTTGGGAAAGAACTCAAGGTTACTTACAGAAAGGAGAGACAATGTACAGTCCTTTACACTTAAGACATATTCAGTTTGAGAAGCAGTGAATTGAGGGGTATCTTACAGCATTAGAAGGCAACATTAAAACTAATAATTAATAACATAGAGTGTCAATACAATCACACAAGGAGAGATATAAACACAAAGTTATAAGTGGTGATAAACACTAAGTCTGTGTAGCCATGTATGCTACATTCGTATAAAGACACATAATAGGTAGTCCATCAATCAGGGAAAGTTTGCCTGAAGAGAAAGGTCTTTGCCTGTTTCCAGAAAGACAGAAAAGATGGGGTAGTCCTCGCCTCTAGTGGGAGGGAGCAGGGAAGAAGGCCCTTTCATGTGTTTCCATGAGACGTATCTGTGAGGGTGGTAGATGGAGAGAAAGGCCTCTCCTGATGACCTTAGATTTAAAATAACATTTTCCCCCTATGAAATATAATTTAATATCCATCTAAAACATACACCATTGCAGGCATGCCTCCCCATCCTGCCCATTCTCTCAAAGGTATCCTCCCTGATTTATTGTGAGACAAAGTGAAAAACAGGAGAGAGAAGCTGGACAGTATGAGCCACATATGTGCTTTTAAAAGGAGATGTACAGGACCACTCCAAACTACCCAGTGTGAGAACCAGCGCTAACCTGAATCAGCAAAGATGAGGAAGACTATAATTCTCAGAATCTTATTGGCTGTCTAAAAGGTTTAAAATGGAGAATATGGAGAATCTGTGCTAGTGAGAAATAATGTTGCAAGCAGATCACAAAAAGTTTGCTGCAATCTTTCTTTGAATGTAACAGGACAGTTCACTTGAAATAAGCTATTCCCAAGCAACAGATAATGGTCACTCCCACATATGGATCTACTGATGAACTAATAAGATGTGTTGTGCTTCAAGTATCATCAAAGCAGGATTATTCTTCCTCTGACTGTTTTGCAAGTAATATCTCAGCAACCAAGCCATTTCCTTTACAGATAAATGTTCAACGTGTCTCTGTTTGTTCATAAATCACACACTGCACTTTTCTTTCAATCACACACTGCACTTTTCTTTCCTTACACCTGGGCCACCATCCATCCCCTGCTATATGACTCAGGAGTATCACCCAAGCAAGAAGCATGCATGAAAACAGTTTTATTTTATACAGTGACCTAGAACAGTGGTTCCCAACCTTTTTGTTTTGGATTACAACTCCCAGAAACTCACCAGCACAGTTGGTGAGGAAAGCTTCTTGGAACTGCAGTCCAACAACATCTGGGTCATCCAAAGTTGGGAACCAGCGACCTAGAAATATCATTCATTATAGCGTTTAGTACCAATTAAAACTTTGCTAAAGGTCACAAGCTGAATGCTGTCCTAAAAATGATTTTTCTCGCTTAAATGTGTCTTCCACATCTACAGGAAGCTGCCCATTCATTAAAGCAATACTGCATAGTCTTGACTTGGAGCAGGCAACAGTATTAAGTTCTACAACAGTGCTAGTGTGCAAAGCTCTTTATGAGCCTCCACAACCCAACCCACCTTGCTCTGCTTCTTAGCATCCAAGGGTAGATCAGTTCTGATACCCATGCTATAATCATGTGCATGTGCCATTCTGAAACACATCCCAAAGTCAGGCCAACCGGGTGGCTATGCTGAGTTTGACTGAATGGGCACTCTCATACAACATAAACAATCTCTCAAAACCATTATTCTTTCCTATGGAATGCTAAATCTGAGACAAGGATGAGGGCAGCATAATAACTGCCAACTCATTATTTTGAAGCTTCTTCATTGTCAAGCTGCTAAAGTAGAGAGCACAACTGCAGAAGGGGGTGCTTCTCATTTCAGTGCTTCTTTGGGCAGAGGAGGAGGTAAAGGTGCACCTCAGAACTACCCCAAGACTCCCGGCAACAGCAAATTCCTGAGGGAAACACCAGGACAAAACTGTCAGGAGTGGATTCCTTCATGAAGCACTAGACAAGCTGATGTGTGAAGAGCAAGGCACCACAGTGAGTTGCAGCAGCTCTTGCTTGCCTCCTTTTCTTACCAGCTGGGGCCTCCTCCATCCTTCCCAGCTCTATGGGTGGGAGAACTCCATCAGAACCGAATGAGCCATGATAGAGGTAGCATCTGGCAGCGGTGCAGTGTTGTCACACGCTTGAATCCCAGCCGCTGCTCAGAGGCATGGTGGCTCCTGCAGGGAGTCCAGCAAAATGTTCACTAAACTTTGCCCTCGTGCTAAGGAGAACTGGTCATAAGGTAGGTCATTAAGTGAGGAATGCTTGTAAAAGTCTTCTTTGCACGCCACCCAGAAACCTACGCTTATGAAAATCCCTGTGGTCAAAACCTCTCCCACTGCCCCAACCCTGGGCAGGGATGATGGCACGCACAGCCAGTTTTACCTCCTTATGTCTGCACATGTTCAACACTGGGATACAGACACATTTGTTCATTGTATACTCAAGATTCCAAAAATCGTACCTTGTACATCTAAATCAACAAGTGTTCGCAACATGCCAGTCTAAGGCTTGTCATGTTGCAGTGTGAATTCTGGACTCAAACACAAGCAACCTAAGCTGATGCCCCAGTGATAAATGGCCAGGAGGCAGGCTGGTAGGGATCCAAGAACATACTTGCCCACTCCCTGATTAACAGACTAGAAGAGGAGAGGAGAATAAGGTAAAACAGGGAAGCCTGCTATCCCTTCCGAGTTGTTACAAGACTTAGGTTGAGGGAGACATTAATCACATGGAAGGATGTGCTTTTCATGACAATAAATTCCTGCAAGGTCCAGAGAAAGTCTGTATGTTTGGACATTCTGCCCAAGAAGCTATGCCAAGAAGGCGGTCTAAGACCTTTGACAAGCGTCGCTTGCAGCCATTTTTTCATTTGATTTTTATCATTCCTTTGGGTCTCTCCGCACAAAATCTTCCCTTAGACTGTATTTTGCTAGAGGGAAAAACGGATAAGGTTTCTTCGCCCCCAAACATGCCTTTACCACCACAACACACATGCATATAGTTTTACAAACCAGTCTAAGCTGCATCAGGATCTCCCAAGAGAGGAAATTAGGTTTTTATTTCCTCCAGATATCCTTTTGGGTGATTTTGTCAAAGTTGCTCACTGTTAACCTGCCAGCATCAGCCTTTATATCTCTTAGGCAGGCAGCAAGAAAGCTAGAGATGCAGATCTTTTTTTGGCTTTAATATGCAAGGAAAAAGAACAGAAGATTTTGGAACCATTTCTTTTTGACTTTCAAGAATGAACATAAGAGAAAAATATCAGAAGATTAATACAGAAGTATGGCTGTCCTCCTTTTGCTACATCCTGATGTATTACTCTCCTTGAACAGTTAGTTCTAAAGACAGTAGGCTACACAGAAGTTGTAAAGTTGGCAACTATCAACATTTGAAAAGAGGATCAGGGTCTTAGAAATGAGGTGCAACTTGCAATGCTAATTCAGCTGTATCACCTCTTCATCAGGGCACTTTATTTTCATAGATTTTTCCCCTGCATAATGGCTAAAGAAAGTAACTGGTTCAACTTGGGTTGGACCTTAGGGGGACTGTTCGGGGCTTATCTTCAATGATGATGTCAACAAAATATTAGGCTTGGCCATGTCTTTGAGATAGAATATATATTGCTGGAATCTCCTATGGCTACTTCTGGTCATACCACCATTGTTTTCTTCTTATCCTCCTATGATCAGGAAGTATCTGACTGGGCAGGTCGGTATATGATTACAGATTTACATAGTTCCAGATGTTCATTCTATTAATGCTAGTTTTTAAATATTTTATTATTTTTCACAACAACAAAAATTGTGCTTATTTCCAATTAGGCAGCAGAAACAAATTCCCCTTCATTTCTATAGTCATGATGGTGCTGTGATTTCATAGAGCTTAATATGAAAAATTGCATATGTTCAAATTATTTCTTCCTTGGCTGTTGTGGGTTTTTGGGGCTGTTTGGCCATGTTCTGGAAGTTTTTCTTCCTTTTGCTGGACTCTGTGGCTGGCATCTTCAGAGGGCAAGGAACTCAGGGAACTAGGAGTTCTCTCTGCTCTGGGGTACAGAATGAGTGAGATTGTGGGGTTTTTAAAGTTGTGGGAAAGAGAGGAACCTGTCCTATTCAGGCTATTCCAATAATGGAATTAAAAAACCCATCAAACTGAAAAAAACCACCAAACTGAAAAAGAAAAACAACTCCCTACTAACAAAGTATTTCTGCCATACATAAAAGGAGTCATGGACCGCATGGATAAAATGGTGAAAATAACACAACCTAAAATTACTTCACTGAAGATTGGCCATGAGGAGCATGGGCCTGTGATGCTGAGCTGTTGGCTACTTTCTGCATATTGGCAGAGAACCCACATTCTCTGCTCATTTTCTCTGTTTTGTCTATGTAAAAAAAAAAACCAACCTGTAAAACTTGACAAGCAGTTATTTCAAAATAAAACCTTTTACTGAAATTCTGGACACATCCCTCTTAGCTGTAGCCTGGTAATATACTTGGATTTCAGGGCTTCACCTCCAGTAGCTCACCTAGGATATCAGTATTAATTATCAATTCCATGTTTTCTGCTCAGCACACAAAAAAGGGAGAGCCATGCAGATACAATGAGATACGCTCCAAATTCTCAGCCTCACTCTCTCTCTCTTCCCACATCTGTAACATTTGCAATTTGTTACAAGAAAAAACCACACCCAGTAATGTTGCTCCATTGGTTGTGCATGGAAGAACCAACAACAGAAAAGCTGTCCCACAAAACTGAAACAAAGCAAAAATGAAATGAAAATTTCTATTGACTGCATCCTCTGGAAGCCACAGTCAGAACAACCTCAAAGAGTCTAAGAAATATCAATCATTTTATATAACCAGATAGTCTACTATGCAAATAGAAATTATGATGGAAGAGTAAGTTGAGAAGATTTAACACCATCATGGTGTGAAAAGCTGATGAGCTTAAATATTCGCAGAAATATTAGCTTTACATTGATAGAAGCCTGTGTATTTCCCTTCACATCCTGGTTCCTCCTGCTATCACCCCTATGCTGTTTCTTCCTAGTGCATCTTCTCTCCTGTTCTCCTTCCCTCCCACTCCACTTTTTTTCCTGATTGGCTTTTTGTTTGCTCAAGTGCTCCTTCAACACTTATCTGTTCATGCTCAACTCTAGCGTACCCAGCAGGTGATCTGCTTTTTAAAGGGGATGTGGCAGCACTCACAGTTAGCGTGTTATATTCCACATCATGCCTCTCTGGTTCTGGAGAATTATGCTGCAGGTGACTCCAGGTTCCTGTCTCCTAGTTACAGATGTCTGCCACCTAATGACTACAAGCAACACTACAAATTGCAGCAAATTCTACAAATTGCCCTACAAATTGCAGCAAATACACATGTGTGCGCGCGCACACACACACACACACACACACACCAAAAAGGTGCACAACATCTTTTACAAGTGCCAAGTCCTCTTTGTTATACATGCCAAGTTTTGTTGGCAAAGAGCAATTCTTAAGTACAGTGGTACCTCAACATATGATTGCTTTGACAATCGAATAATTCAACTTACAAATGGAAATCCATGGTTACAGTGGTCCCCCACCCTTTCGCGGTTCATATACTGTGGTTCCACTATATTGTAGGGCAGTAGTGTATGAAAAAAGCCTCCTGGGATAAGGGGCAAAGGCTGTTTCTGGGCTCCCATACTTACCCCAGGACTGGCACTGCCCCGAAGGGGCCTGTGAGGGCCTTCCCAGGAGCCTCCAGAAGGCCTGGGAAGGCCCTCGCAGGCCCATTCGGGGCAGCATCAGGCTGGGGGTAAGTACAAGAGCCCCCAATTACCCCCTGCCCCCCAGGCCTGACCTGACCTGCATCCACATATCGCGGATTTTCAAGGGTGCATGTGACTGGGAGGTTTTAAAACACCTGTGCCATGCTTCCAGTCCTCTGTAGGTTGCATGAGGCGTGGAGTGAGGCGGTGTGGAGTGGCGTGAGAGGGGGAGAGAGAGTTGGAGAGATTTGGAGTGGTTTTAGAGAGCTTTTTCCTGCAAATTCTCTACTACTGGAAAAGTAGGTTGATTACTGTATTTTTCGTATCTCTCTGTCTCTCTCTGTCTCTCTCTCTCTCTCTCTCTCTCTCTCTCTCTCTCTCTCTCTTTCTCACTCTCTCTCTGCATACATGGGGGCTGTGGGGGCATGTTCTTTCCATAGCCATGTTTAAGTTTTCTTTTTGATTCATGCTCTTGGGAATTTTTGCAGTTTAGATGTCTTTTTAAATTGCATGCATTTTGGAATTCAGGTTCCATGCATGTTTAATTTTGTTTTTTAAAAAAAATATCTGCTCTTTGGATTGCATGGTGGCAATGAGGTTTTGGAATTTGGTAGTGAATGCTTGTTTAATTTTTTAAAAAATTCTCCTATTTGGATTGCAGGGTTGCCATGAAGTTCTGTTTAGGGTTTCCTTTCCAATTTCTGCTCTTTGGTTTTCAGGCTGTGATGTGTGATGCTTTAGAATGTTGCGTCGGGGTGAGACATGGTGCCATAACATGACAATTACTAAGAAGAAAAAACAACAACATGAGGTTCCTGCAATCCAAGGAGCAGAAATTGGAAAAAGACATTTAAACCTGCTCAGAAACCCATAACCCAACCTCGTGGCCACCCTGAAAACCAAAGAGGAGAAATTTTTAAAAGGGTGAGGCATGTTCAGTGTGCCTGGCTTCCTTTAAAGTGCACTGAACTCTTCTGTATCATGTTCCAAAAAAAATGTGTTTGATTTTTTTTATACTGGAAAAGCAATGTTGCTGTGCAGTGTGCATGTCTTTAAAGGGCACTTTATAAAGAGCTTTGCACAAAAAAAAAACCCTAGCTTCCGGAATTAATTAATCCGTTCCAAATGCATTCCTATGGGAAACCGCTATTCTTATGAATAATTTGACTTATGAATGTGCATTTGGAACAGATTAAAAACGCAAGTTGAGGTACCACTGTAGTGTGAACCTTGAGCCAGCTACCTAGAATTGAACTCCACGTCACGAGCACAGTTACAGCTGCAATGTAGCAGTTTAAACACTACACCAGGAAGCTCTTCCATAAACCTAAAAAGATTGCAACAACCACCACTCCGCAATATTACTCTTACATATAAGTTTTTATATATGTTTAATGTTTTTAAAATATTGTATTACTGTATTTATTATTTTGGCTTTTAACTTTGTTTCTTTTAATGCAGAAAATTACTTTGGATCCTTAGGAGAAAGGTGGCATATAAATATTTTTGGTAAATAAAATAGAAAATGTGCATTTCTGCCCACAGTTTCAAAGACTTGTAGCTTTGTGCAAACACATACAAACACACATTCATTTATTAGTATGGATACATGCATTTGATATACAGGATAAAGAATCATAAGGAAAATAAACACCATGAAGCAACAGCAAACTAATCTTTAATGGAAAACCCAGAGAAACAGTTGTGAGTCCTATTATTATTATCCTCTATTATTATCCCCTATGTTATCCCCTTATTATCCCCTATCCAATGTTTCTTCTATGAAATCACTTAGAGTTAATAAGAACAGGATGCAAAACAAGGTTATATTATAGATGATGCTCTTCCAGTCAAAGGAGTTTGGAACTGCCAGCACTGTCACTGTAGCTGCAACATCCACAATTACCCAGACAGTCTGTCTGAACTATCAGTGATCAATGGAAACACAATGAACATTTTATTTATTTTGTTTATTTATACAACTTATATGCCACCCACTACCTGAAGGTCTCTGGGTGGCTTACGATTCAATACAGTAATACCTCATAAGATGAATGCCCCTTAAGACAAAAAAAATTAAGATGAGTGAAATATCCAGGAATAGGAAAACCTTGTAAGATGAATTTTCCTATGGGATGTTTTGCAAGATGAATTCAATGTATTCCTATGGGAATCTGCATTAAACCATGCTTCATAGGATGAATTTTTCGTAGGACAAATTGACCCGTAGAACAAATTAAATTGTAGGCTGTTGGGGCTCTGAATCACACCACCAATCACCTGCAAAGCTCCTGTATCTGAAAGCAACCCAGATGTGCCATTATATTTGAACTGAACAGGTGCTGGAGTTAGAACGGAAAGGAGTAGATTTCAGAACATCTGTTTCTAAAAACTGGAAATTGCAGATTTGCTGTAATAGAATAAAAAGATGCCGTTTAAGATCTTTTTAGAGAAAAGCCATGCATGAGAAGTAATCAGCCTTGATAACTTAAATGACTCAATTTTTACATATCTTGCAAAATGTAAAATTTCATCATCAGGGTTAAATCTATACTGCAGACATCCGCTCAGAATAAAAGCATACAATTTTTGTTTGGAAGCACAAATTTTACGCTATTGTCACTTAATCTTTCAATTCCCTCCCTTCTCCTTGTGAATGCAACATGATCATGCCAGTTGTTTGAGAATAAATCAGCAATTCTCAAATCTAAACACTGCCATTATTACATGTCAGTTATATAAAAATGTTTCTTTTAAACTTGAGCTATATTTAATTCTCCATCTTATAACCATTTACTCTGAAGGTGACATCACTGATATAAATAGTATAGCTCCAGAGCACGTACTTTCATTATTTCAGACACAGTGTCAAGAGTATTGAAGCTGAACAGGCCAGTTAGATTCTTTAAATCAGGGTTTGGGAACCTTTAGCCTTCCAGATGTTTTGGACTACAACCTCCAGAATTCCGAGCCTGTATTGCCAATAATAAAGGACTGTGGGAGTTGTGGTCCAAAGCATCTGGAGGACTGATGGTTCCTCACTCCTGCTTTAAGAACATGCCAGGAGTGATTCATCTAGATTTGCAGTCAACCTCTTCTGTGGCAATGAAGAAAGATCACCAGCACATTTCCTGTCCTCAAGCAGCAGGGCATTTTTCATTCTATAGACATATCCATATTGATTTATTCTCCATTTTAAACCTTTATTTAGAAATTTGTAAATCAAATCTTTTGAAAGTGATAGGATGGGCGAGGAACGACTGATAAGGAGAAACAAAAGGTTTCTGCTTGGATTGCTGGTTTGTAGTCTGGAGTTCAGTGCTAACAATATGCTGGTGACACCAAGCTCTGTCCTTCCTTTCCATCTGATTCCAATAAATCTGTTTGGGTCTTGGTAAATGTCTGATGCTGGGTAATGAAGGAATGAAGCCCAGCAGGAATATGATTCGCCTCCCCTATTAAAACAAATTCACGAGCTGTTTTCTGGCCCATTCCAAAGTGCTGATCAGAAACTAAAAGCCCCTATGTCCTCAGATGCAGGCAAGATGAAGGACTGTATCAACCCAGCAGGCAGATCATCTAGGCACTGTGGTATGACTATTATATTTCTATTTATATTATCACAAATGCTTCTATATTGCATTTCTACATTTAAAACAGCTTATGCAAATGTTACATATGTCAATGTTTTCATTCTTAATGAACTGTTTCCTCGTTTTTTGGAAATCCTTTAAGAGGGTGTCACATGTATTTTATGGGCCCATTTGAACCAAACTGGTACAGGCTAAATGCAGTTGTTTAAGGTTGGGTCCAATTTCAGTAAGTCCACCAGAACAAAGTGGGCCACGCTACCCTGGTCCAGTTCCCATCACAGGTCATCTCTAAAAGTGACGAAAACTATCTTCAGGCTTAAATCCAGTTTGAAATGGATCTAGATCAGTGGTTCTCAACCTGTGGGGCCCCAGATGTTCCTGGACTGCAACTCCCAGAAGTCTTCATCACTAGCTGAGCTGGGCAGGATTTCTGGAAGTTGCAGTCCAGGAACATTTGGGGACCCACAGGTTGAGAACCACTGATCTAGATAATCTGCTTTCCTCAAAGAACCTGGAGCTAAGAAGCAAGGATTCAATATCTTGCTCAAAAATTTAATATTGGAAAATGACTTGTAACTAATTACCCAGTATAATGGGAATCAATGAGGACTTTTAAAAGAATGTTTTCTTACCCACTTGATTAGTTTTCTATTGGCTGCATATACTGGCTAGGGAAGAAAAGGGTCCAGTACATGTCACCCTCAAGAATCGTGTCCACATACACAGAAACACAACCATTCTCATAGGACAAACAGGGGCCCATGTTACATCCATGGGACTTATGCCAACTACTCTTGTCTAGATCTGAGTAGATCCAAGAGACTTTATCTCCCAAGTACTATACAAAATCTTCACAGCTGGTTGTGATCCTTTATCTCTTAATTCAAAATACATGCCCTTTTGAACAGAGGATGCCCTTTAATAGCCGACTCTCCCCAGGTAACTTAAAATATAGAACTGTCCTGTGTAAATTTGAGCACAGGAGCTCTAATGATACACTGCATGTTCCTGAGCATAAGGAGATATGTTCATATTATTGTTATTATTCCACTAAAAGGCTGCTGAAGTAGGGCAGTTGTTGGCATTAGGGATGGGCTGTTCATTTCTGAAGCAGTAGCTTCCAAAACAACCCATGCAAGCCCAGGTACTGTTTGGAAGCCTCCGAAATGCAAGTAGCCAATCACTTACCTTTCTACATGGTTGCATTGGGCTAAACTCCTTCCAGGAAGAAGTCTCCTGATGTCATCTGTCCTTCTCCCCGGCACTAGCCAATCAGACAGGGAGGCGGGATTATGCATTTCCCTGCACAGCTCCTAATTGGCCAGAGAGTGCTCAACACACACCCCTGCAGTGTTCCCGTATTTATACTGAGATCTGCAGAGAAGTGAGTGCCCCTCTTGACCGATTGGGAACATTCTGATATAAAAAATCTAATATCAACCCGCATAAACATGGCGGAAGCCCTAGGTCTAACAGTCTAGGCACCAATCTATGTGGAAGAATAGTACTGACTGCAGAACGAAAGTCCACAAAAAGTAATCTTGCATAGTTCCCTTGTTTTTCCAGATGGGACAGGACAGCATGTAGGGCTATAATCACAGCATCCTCCATGAATCTCTTCTTCTTACATGCAAATTGACAAGAGTCAAGTCCAGCTGGCAAACAAGCCAAGATAAGATTCCGCACCAGTTTTTCAAAACATTTCATTATAACGAGCGTGAGCGCCATGGGGTGGAAGTAGTTTTAGTTGATCTGGAACACAATATGGATGCTGCAGTTGCACTTGTGCCTTCCTGCCAGGCTCTCCATTGGGGACTAGCGTCACTGTGTGAACAGAATGTGAACTAGCCCTGTGGTCTGACCCATTAGAGTGCTTATGTCTTAAATCTCTCATAGGCAACTCAGTCTAGTAGTTAAATACTACTTGCAAATGTCTTGGTTCATGCAATAGGGTGAGCAACTAAATAATTCATGCTGATGATATTTAGAATAGGGGAGACTCATTCAGCTGGACCACCATACACACCGCAAGATACTCATATTTAGAGAGATACCTGACAATGCAAGAGTCCCATGTACCTAAATATCTGCTAAGACAGAATTGCAAAGTTAAGGGGATTTAAGATTTGTCAAATTTTACAGCACTTGCACATGATGTCTTAGAATGTTTAATTTTCCTCATTAGTAAGCTTGCTGAGGATATTCCACTTGACTATGGCAACTCAGCTTATTTTTGCTTGTCTTCATTGACAGCATCGCCATTTAGCAAACTTCAGTGAAGAAATAATCACTGTGAATCACTGTCAATAAAATTGAGCAGAACTGCAAACTGAGGTATTACGCAGATTCGTAGAGGATACAGAAAAAGCAGGAGCAACAAGCAATCAATCCTAGCATTAGCACTCCATTCCCTTGTATGTGCCTCTGTCAATGGACGTCCTGTACTACTGAACGATGTACGTAAAAGCTAATGCAAAATTTTGTTCCTTTACCAATGTGGTAATTTTCTTAATGCTTTCAGGTTCTCTCCTGCAACATCTTAAATCGTCTGCTGTTCATCTCCAAAGATAGTAAATTTCTGTTCTCTGTAATTTCTCACCCATGTCATTACAGATCATTATGCCTCGCTCAGTATCCTCTGTCGACAATCCTTTTGAAACCCCATTCTTAAACCATTAGTTGTACATGCTATAGTCCCAAAGCATTACTTTTCTGTAATTGGCATTGATCACTTCCTGCTAAACTTCCCTAATATGCTTGCCTATTGAAATACAGATGCCTCAAAGGAATCACAGCATTTTGGCACTTTAGTATGGATTATAACTATGCAGCCTTAGGGGGGAAAATCCATTGTTACCAGCTAGATCCAAGTCTGTAAGAAATCTTGTCTTTCAAAATTAGGGCTGAAAAACTAGGCTTATATTCGAGTATATACAGTAATTCGTTCCAAATGAAATTCTGTTAAGCAAATTTTCCTTTACACAAATTTCCCATAGGAATGCATTGAAAACGGAGTAATCCCAAATTGCAAACATTTTTATGTTGTACAAATTCACCCCACAGGTGAATCCCCTATGTCTGGAATTTTTTATGTTGTGCATATTTTATGTTATACAAACTGTTTGTTATATGAGGGTCCATTGTATATGGAAATCAGCTCCACAGGTTATCCCACCTCTGACTCCCTGAATAACCTTCTGGCTAAAAATTAAGTGAGAAAAGGATTTACATCTTTCTGTTGCTGAAAACTATTGGAAGACATGTTAGGGAAAACCTGCTACTCCTTGTAGCTCTCCAGAGTACCTAGCACTGCATCATAAACTGGCCGGTTTTTATCTCTCCATCAATACATTCTGAGCACTTCAATTTGAATAACTTGGACACTGTATCTTAAAAGACAATGGCACGTTTTTCATTGTGACAATTTATATAGCTTTGGATTGCTTTTCTGAAAAGCTATTGCTGGTCCACAGTAATTAAATTCTCTTAGTAATGCTTACCATTAAAGTCCCACAACTGTACAGCTCCCCAAATAAAATGCTTCCATTGTGGACCAGAATTCTGCAGCCAGATTTTTTACAAGACTGAGCCGACTGTCTAACCAGCGAGGCCAGCCCTGAGCTCCTGGCCTTTCTTCTCCTCCGGCGGCGGCTTCGGCGAGGCTGAGGACCAGCTCCAGGTGCTCGGAGCTGGCCTCACCAAAGCCACCGCTGCCGGAGGAGAGGAAGGAGGAGCAGTTTGGAGGCGGCAGCCGCAATGCTGGGTCGTGGCTGCCGCCCGATTCCGGGGCCTTGCGCCGGGGCTCCGAGCTGTAAGTCAAAGCCTGTGGCGCAAGTCAAACAGGCCCCTTCTTGCTGCAAGTCAAATATGCTACAAGTCAAGCAGCACATAAGTCAAGGTTCCACTGTAATTAAAACATCAAATTGCATCAAAATTACAACAATAAAACATTTAAATACAATAAATACAATATATTAAAATACAACACTAAAATCATCATCAAGACCCACAATAATCAGTTTAAAAACTTCTGGAACAGCAATGTTTTTACCTGGCGCCAGAATGTCATCAATGTTGGCGCCATGCGGGTCTCGCTTGGGAGGGCATTCCACAATCTGGGGGCAGCTGCCGAAAAGGCCCTGTTCCTACAAGCTATCCCTTTCACCTCCTTGAGGGATGGCTCTTTCAGGAGGGTCCTCTGGCCGGATCTTAATTGCCGGGTAGGTTCATATGGAAGGAGACGGTCCTTCAGGTATCTAGGTCCTAAGCCGTTTAGGGCTTTACATGTCAAAACAAGCACTTTGAATTGGGCTCGGGCAGCAACTGGTAACCAATGAAGGTTATACAGAATCGGCATGATGTGTTCCTTGGCGGCCATGCCACTCACCAGCCACACAGTACGATTCTGAACCAGTTACAATTGGCAGACTGTCTTCAAGGGCAGCCCCATGTAAAGCGCATTGCAGTAATCAATACGGGATGTTACCAGTGCATGTGTAACTGTCATGAGGCTCTGTTCATCCAGGTAGGGGCGCAGCTGATATATTTTCCACAGCTGGAGAAAGGCGCCCCTGGCCACCAAATCCACGTGGGCTTTCAGAGTTAGACCGGGGTCCAGGAGCACTCCCAAGCTACAGACCCTGTCCCTTAGGGGGAGTGCAACCCCATCCAGGACAGGGAAGTGGCCCTCTAACCTGTCCGGCGAAGCAGCCACTTCCGTCTTGTCTGGATTGAGTTTCAATTTCTTAACCCTCATCCAGTCCATTATCTGGTCCAGACACGAGTTCAGAACAGAAACCGCCTCACCTGGATTGGTGGAAAATGAGAGGTAGAGCTGAGTATCATCAGCATATTGCTGACTCCTCAGCCCAAACCTCCTGATGACCTCTCCCAGAGGTTCCATGTAAATGTTAAACAGCATGGGAGACAGTATTGAGCCCTGTGGAACCCCATGATGTAAACACCATGGGGCAGAGCTACTATCCCCCAGCACCACCTTCTGAACATGGTCAGCCAGGAAGGAGCGGAACCACTGCAAGACAGTGCCTCCAACTCCCAACCTGGCCAGCCTATCCAGAAGGACACCATGGTCGAAGGTATTGAAAGCCGCCGAGAGGTCCAGGAGTATCAACAGGGTCGCACTCCCCTTCTCTCTCCCGGCAAAGGTCATCGTACAGGGCGACCAAGGCAGTCTCTGTTCCAAAACCCGGGCTGAAACCAGATTGAAATGGATCCAGAAAATCCGTTTCATCCAGCAGCGCCTGGAGCTGTCCGGCCGCCACCCGCTCCAACACCTTGCCCAAATAAGGGAGGTTCGCTACTGGTGGGTAGTTAACCACAAGCTCTGGGTCCAGGTTAGGTTTTTTAAGGAGTGGTCTAATTACTGCCTCTTTCAGGGCAGCAGGGACCACTCCCTCTCTTAAAGAGGCATTTACAGCTTCCTGGACCCAGGTGTGAACCCCCTTGGCTGATCTTTTAATTAGCCAGGAAGGGCAAGGGTTGAGCAGCATGGTGGTAGAGCGGACATATCCAAGCACCCTGTCCACATCCTCATGTCTCAACAATTGAAACTCATCCAATAACACTGGACCTAAGTTAGTCAGAACATGCCCCCATGTCCTCCTGACCATCTCAGAGTCCCTGCAAGGTTGATGAGGTGGGTATGAACTGGCCTGCTTCCTCAGACAGTGTGAACCATTTTTAAAGCAATTACCCATGTCCCCCCCTTTATTTTATGTTGAGACAGCCCCATGGTTGTCATCATGGCCATGAAGTCCTGAGTCACCCCAGTCAAGGAAGCCTCAGCATGGATGTTGGTTTCAGATCCTAATTAAGTCTGGAAATTGAGTCATGGCAACTGGACTTCTTTGGTTGAGAGGTTGAAACATTTCACTACTCATCCAAGCAGCTTTGTAAGTCTGAGGATAGTGGTGAGTCCTCCATTTTATAGTTCCTCTTCATTTCACATTACCCTGGTCTGAACAGGCACATAAGTTGGGCAATGCCCTGAATAACAAGCCTATTCAGGCCATTGTCCATGAGCCCATTCAGACCAGGGTGACATGAAATGAAGGTGAACTATAAAATAGAGGACTGACCACTTTTCAATCTCTCAACAAAATATGTCCAGTTGCCATTACTCAACTTCCAGATAAACTCACTTGGATGACTGAGAATCTTCACAGATATCCTAGTTAAGTTGAAATTATAGTAAAAAGTTTGGGTGAAGATAGATTTCGCTCCCAAGAGAGGAGGCAGCAAGAGCAAATAATATTTTGGGATAAGGAAACTGAAATGTCATATCTGGCTCTCAAATTCTTTTTTTTATTTTATTTTTTGATATATTATAAAAATTAAAAGACAAACAAACAAATAACAATACTAGTGCATCCCCACCCCCACCCCCGGGACCATCCAGTTCTTCCATGAGTTCTTCTTTATTACTCCAACGTCTGTTGTTCTAATATTCTTCTTATATTCATCTGGCTGTCAAATTCTTAAGGCAACAACTAAGGTCGAGCAATGGTAGTAACAGCATATGTCCCTTATGTTTCTTTCCGCCTGGTCACCTACTTACAGTTCTTTCATATTCACTCTACTTGGTCATCCTTCGACACAATGGCCACATACCTCCATTTACTGCTACCACCTCAAAAGCACACAGGATAGATCTGGTGTGAACAATTTTCACTCCAAAACAGGTAACAAAAAGAAGCACCCAAGGTAATAACAATGATTGCTAGCCATATTACAGATCAGGGTGAGAAGAAAATGGCTTAAACTGATGTTATTACTGTAGCATATGTCTTTTAATTAGTCTAACAAACAAAGTGCATATAAAAGGCAATCCTTGATGTTCTGATTCAACATCTGAGCAGTAAGGTCTAAGAAAAGCAAGAGACAGTAAAGCAAAGCTCCACAATAATATCATGCTTCAGATGCAGAAACAAGCTAGCCTGCCTCTAGCAAGTATCTGAGCAAAATCCTTATACCATGTGTCTTGTATTATGGCTAAGATGTTCTGAAAGTGACCTATTTGTCCCTGAAAGAAAGGCAACAAAATATAGCTGCACAACCACTACTACTCATTTCAACAAGCAAGGCTTGCAGCAAAGTTCTTACACATTTGCCTTTGGAAATAATTGCATTGTAAAGCAACAGCACTTGACAGACAAAAAATAACTTGCCATTTAATTATTCACATACATCTGTTCCAAATTCCAGAGCTGGGTCATAATTCTGAAACCAGACTTAGGAGGGTAAATCCTAATTAACTGCACTATATCTTAAGAATTTGTATTCACCACTGCTGATGTCGTCTGATGCAGAATAGAGATAACATTTCAGCAGTATATTATTGCTGCCTATGTAGTTTTTTCAACAAAATAATACTCGATCAATATTTAAAACGGAGTGTAATATATATATATGGAGATCTTGACTTAGATGTGATTCTGCTAATCTACAAGCTAACAGGGTTGTTTCCAGATTCCTTTATTTTCACTCACCCTGGGACTGAACATACGCTGCTGCTAAACACAGACTGATTTTGTGACATGTGAATTCAGCCAATAGGTTGTGAAGTAGATCTGACAATTCTGACAAAGTCAATGAAATGGCAATAAGAAAAGCCATCCTGGGCTTGGCAAAAGCAAGTCAAACAGAACAGAAGGAATCTGAAGTATGTACTGTATATCACAGAGAAACTGCACTGGAAAGCCCAAGGCCAGGGGCAATTCAATGGTCATCAGTGTAAAATAATGGAATACAACCTTCCAGACAACCAGGCAGATTGAAATGAATTGATAAAGCCTGCCTTCTGGCTGAAATCCTACAGTGAAAAGATGAAAAATAATGCGTACTGTCAGAACTAGGTGCTTATTTATCATCCCAGATCTCGTAGATTTCAATATTTCATCTGTTTTTCAGATGGAGTTACATTAATTCACCGCCTAATATCAAAGATTCTGATTTTTTTCTGTTTGCTGCTATAGTAGTCTTAGCAAACTGCATCAAATGTGTCAGGACGTGGCTATGTACAACTGAACAAATTCTGTATTCCTTTGGAAAAGTTGATTAAGATCCTGAGCTAAAAATTCCTGAAGAAGGACCAATGTAGGTATGGGAAACCATGCAAAAAATAACATTGGCCAAGGACTGAATAAAACAACACAAAATGAAATACTATATTGAGATGCACCTTTTATTCAAAAGGAGATTTTTCAATAACTCACATGTTCCCATAGTAACATTTTATGAGTATAGACTCAGAGTATCCATTTAGATTTCAGCTGGGTCTCTGTCTGCAAATTCCTAGTTAAGTTATTACTCATTAACATGACCTTGGTTAAACCTATACTACTGGGCTTCAACTTAGCCTGCTTAAAAGTGCTATACAGTATTCTATGGCTGGGTGGGGAGGGGGGAAGAAAGCAGTCTAAGTTGGTCACTGAATTCACTGGATCATTTTCACTTCATATTCCACTTTTGTTCTTAGGACAGTTGACTGCGACAAAAGAAAAGAACAGACATGAGATAGTTTGCACATTAAATCATAAAACAATATGATGGTGTTAAGGATGACAGCTGGTGATACCAAGGACAAAAGCACTATTCGTGTGTTACTTGTTTACTTTGCATACATGACATTGTGAAACTGCTGCACCATGGCAAATGTTTCATCTTTTAGTATTAGTACTCAATCAAGGACTCAACCAGAAGAAACTGATCCTTTAACATACAGTGGAAAGACTGGAGAGAGGAAAATTTGTTCCAGAAACATGCTTGTAAACCAAAACACTCTTATGTCAAAGCAAATTTCCTCGTAAGAAATAATGGAAACTCAGATGATTCATTCTGGAGCCCCATAGACCACATACTGCAGACACAAAATGCCAAAATTCTCAAAAGAAATTGGCTAGAAGTTCACGCCCACAATATGGTTTAGGCATCTGTTCTCTTTAAAACTAACAACTGGATTTTACTCTATATTTTTGATGTAACAATAATAAAGTGCAATTCGTAGCCATATACACACTTGACTACCTACCTCATGACTAGGAATGGTTTCAAAAAATACAAATGTTGAAAACAAATTAAATCAAAATATAAGAAAAATAAAAAAAATAAAACCCTAAACTTCACTCCCCTTTGAAAACATTCCTGGCTGTTGCAAGGGAGACCTCCCTTCCTCTCTCCTCCCTCTGCTTTTGAGGCTGCCTGGGACAGAATGTTCCAGACAATCATGCATAAGCCAGCAGGGGGAGGGGGAGAGAGAGCCACCATTGGCTCACTTGTGACCATGTGACCTGCTCCAGTGCTTGTATATCAAAACATTGCTTGTTGATTAAGGCAAAATTTAGAAGAAATATTTGCTTGTCTTGCAAAACGCTCTTAAACCAAGTTATTCTTAAACCAAGGTATCACTGTACTTTGTTTTCAAACACAGAGCAATAAATACCATTAAGAATCCTAGAAACACAAACTAAAATTAAAATTTACATAGCAAAATATTGGGAAATCTATTATTTTATTGCATTTTAGTTATCTACTTAGGGGGAGGTCAAGTGAGTTACTGGAAAACTGACCCAACATAAGCTGTGAAATTCTTAAGTAAGCTTTAAGAATTCCTAGGACATTATTTACTTGCAATTTGGAAGTTGACAATAGATTACAGAATAAATGACATGCCATGAGAGAGTAAAATTCATCCCTCACTCAGCATCTTCATGCTAGGCTAATTGTTACTGCAGGCACTGATGGAAAGTATACAATCTATATTTAATTGGACAAGTCAGAGATGAAAGAAGAGGTTAGAGATTGATACATTTGATGAAGTTTAAGAATCAATAGAAAACCTTTATCGAAAACATTGTAAATGCATGGTAGCTGTAGCATGTTCAACCTATGCCAACCCATACACAGCAAATGGTGCAACAAAAAGCAACACAAAGTGTCCTGATTATATAACACCCCATAGCACTTAAAGCATTTGCTGTGGGGGGGGGGGTTACAAGTAATTATGCAGGCTATACATTTCTCCGCGCCCTGCAAACTGGGTACTCATTTTACCAACCTCAGAAGGGTGGGAGGTGGAGTGAAACTTGAGCCTGCAACCTGGACTTGAAGCCCAGGTTGAGAGCATTGTTACGGCTGCAGTACAACAGTTTAACCACTGTGCCGTGAAACTCAGTCAAAATTAATGCAGGAATAAACTGCTAAAGTGATGGGCACAAAAATCTGGAAGAAATATTTATCAAAAATACATTTGAATTTTAGTTCAAGACGTGTTACTGCATTTGCAGCTTTACTGTTGATCCTTGCATATTTGCATGACTGAGTCATTTACACACACACACACACACAAAACATGACACTGCTTCTTCGGGTCACCTTGACTTTAAAATAAACTCATAAATGCACAAACTGAAATCAAGAAGACTGGGGAGATGAAAGACTATCATAGGAAGAATCAGTCCCTTCTCATTGCTGCTGTCCAGAAATTGCACTGTGTTACCACCTATTCTGATTACTCATGAAAACCTGCAAGTTGAACTTCACAACAGAAAGAAGCCCACAGATTTTTTTTTAACTTTGCAAACTAAGTTCATGGTTACACTCTCCTGTCTTTTTTTAGAAGGGAACACATGCCTTGTTCCCAGATGATTTCCAATCCAGGCATTTACCAAGCTCCAGACTTTATTAGTTTCATCAAGGTTGGTAATTATTCCATGTTAAAGAAGCTTTCCCACCTAGTCACTTATTGGCATTCTTCCTTACTGTTGAGATATATTGATGGATTGTTGGGAGATTGGTGTATTATTTGAGTATTATGTGCTGAAGTCTGATTAAAGGAGGAGTCGTAGACACAACAGGTGTATGAAAAATATACTTTATCTATATATTCTAAGGGGAAAAGGTAAACGGGTTGACCTATGAAAATAATAAAACACCCATTAAATATCTGTACAGAAAAATATACAAAACAGAAAATAAGGGCAACAGCAGTTGTGATAAAGATCATAAAAAGGGATAAGGAGCTATACACACACATATACTGCCTTGCTTGTTATAAATACAAAAGAATAAAATACAACCTTAAATAGCAATAAGTCAGACGTAATTCTGCAACTCTCTCTGTGCCTCTGGAACAACATCAGAGTCAGGCAGGTCAGGGCGTGGCCGAGGAGTGTTACTGTATGAGGCTAGAACCATTACTAGTAAGGTCTTAAAGAGACATACAAACTGCTAAGTCATACTGAGGTTTGTTTTTGCCATATGTTTGGATGTAGGCCTTGCTATGCCAACACTTACTACAGAGCAGCTGTGTCAAACTTCCTAATCTCAAACAACATTCAATATTCTCCTCTTCTCTGAAGCAACCCTAGCCCAACATCACTGCAGAAGATGCTCTCCTCATGCACTGAACCATATCTGCTGTCATGCAAAGCATCTGAAGAATATGTGCAGGAGAGGCTGCTCTACTCCAGTAGTTCTCAAAGGAATAGTCAGCACTGGTCAAACACAGAAGCAATTTACGTATGACACCAAGTTTTTATAACAATTATTAAGAATTCCTTTTCCCTCAGTCCTTCCCACTTCCATGTGAGATGTACCATTTGCTATCAATTCCAGCCAAGAATTATCACCATCTATTTAGTTATTGTTTCCCTTTATTTATATTCTGCCTTTCTTCTGCCATGTAATTCAATGAATCCCCAGTCTCCCATCAAAAGCAAAGCCCCATCCCAACCATGTTTCAATTCAGCAAGGTGGTTTATTCCAGCCCTGGAATAAAACAATCACAAGTGATGAGACACACCTTCCAGCGCACATTGCTATGATTCTGTATATTTCAAGAGGACTTGCCATGGATATACAGTACGTACACAGAGGACAAGGAGAACATGCTATAACCACATGCTATTGCAACCAGGTGAAAAAGCCCTGTGGAGACACTGGCCGTCATAATCAATAACAACAACAAAGCAAAGACCTTCCCATAAAACAGTTATGTGTTATGTACCAAGTCACATTTGACTTTCAGCATCTCTGATAGGGTGTTCTAGGTACCTGAGGTATTAAAGGAGCAATTTTACTAGTGACCTTCACCCCCACTCCACCCCACACATGGATTTCCATGACCAAATGAGGATTCACACCTTGTTTGGTCATGGAAATCCTCATTCACCTACAGCCTAGTAGAGCACTCTATCAACATAACACACTGCATACCTCCACGAAACTTGGGCGATACATTTGATGACATTCATTCTCACATTGAGCTGTTTTAATGATCTGTGAGGTGGCCATGATTCCACTGTGACACATTATCTGCCAGCATCAAAGTATCCAAATGAAGTTTCCCTCTTTTAAATGGTATACAGTAGTTAAACTGGGATTATGGTGAGGAAGAATGGCTCCCTGACAAAACCTTATAATGCAAAAGCAAATGCCTAGTTTCGGTGCACAAGTCTACATACTGATAGCACCCATTCTTTCCCTCAGACTAATTACTCTGAAATCTCATCCAGCAGTCCCATACATATTTAATAACACTGGGAGCCTTTCAAGCATGTTGCAATGGTGTGTGATGATATCGGCTACAACTGTAAATTATTAACTTCACCAACAAAACTTTAGTTAAATAAATTCTAGTTGCTGATGTTCTTCATTTGTTGGGGAGCTTCCTGCATAACAAAGTAAGGTGCTGTTTGTGCATTTCTCTGTCATTGGCATTCTGTCTGAGTTGCATGCCGTGCTGTAGTGCTGGCGAGCATCATTGCTCTGTTTGAGATGAAGCCTCAGGGGAGGATTTGGTTGCTGTACATCACTCAGCAAGAGCTTCATAGAAAACTACATCCAATGGCACCGCTGACTTTTTCAAGTGCCAAAATGTTCTCTCCAATGTCACGTTTAATTTCATAGCTAATTATGCCTCTCTTATTTGGTCAAGGACAGAGCAAATGTCTTGAGGTGCTGACTAGCTTTTCTTCCTCTCTTTCCCTCCTAAAGGTTAATGTGGTTAATGTTAATGTTATTGTTCAGCTATGCTAAGCTTCTGTTAATCTATTTGCCTCCTTAACTATCCCTGCTTTGTATTCTTCAAGAGGTGGGGCGGATTACAGTCAGAAAGATTTTGACTATAAACTCATCTGCTCTACAAATTAATCTCTCTATTCCTAGTGCTCAGTTCATTAAGTAGTGGCATCAAGGCGCAAGTTTTATTTACTCTTCTCCAAGTATGCATGCAAACTTGCTTTCTCTCAACTTATCACAGCAGGTAGATGCTGGAAACACAACATACAAAATAACAATCACACATGGTTGGCTTAGGAAGTCTCTTGACTTGAGTTGGAAACAAAAATAAAATAACAGAAAAATATTTACCAGTGGTTCAATTTTATTTTGTGTCTTTCTTTATGATCTTGATTAGGGGACTCAGCAGACTAAGGCTCCGAAAACTGTTGGCTACCAAGTCAGCAGCTCAGCGGTTCGAATCCTGGGTGCCATGCATTGGAGCGAGCTGCCGCTGATAACCCAGCTCCTGCCAACCTAACAGTTTGAAAGCATGTAAATGCAAGTAGATAAATAGGTACTGCCATAAAAAGATGGAAGGTAAAACAGTGTTTGCTTGCAGCCATGCTGGCCACATGGCCACAGACTTGCACAACACTGGCTTTTCAGCTTGAATACAGAGATGAGCACCGCCCCTAGAGTTGGACATGACTAGCATGCATGTGCGGGGGGAACCTTTACCTTTACCTTACAGGTTATGAGAAGCAGCAGGGTCACTTCCTTCCCACATGATTCCAGTTATCACCTGCATCAAGGACCCATAGGACCGTTGCTAGTGAGGTGCTATCTTACAACATGAATTCCCTTCTTCCTTAGTGGGAGATTTCTGGTTTGATAGGATCTTTATAATTGGATCCAGGGTAAGCAGCTGCCCTGCCATCGCCACGGATAAATGAACTGTTTCTAAATATACCTGACTTCATTCGACTTCTTTAACACCTTTTGACCTAGTGGTCTTTGGTCAATTCCTTTGATACCTTTTTTAAACCTAATTATTTCCCTAAGAGGATTTTTTAAAAGCCACTTAAAAGTAGATTCATGAAAGATGAACATACTGTATATATTGAGATACAGCAAATGACAAATGAAAACATTATCATTATCTAAGGAAATAAGTTTTAACTAGCTTTCTAAGACGGCATCCTATTCACTAGGAGCAATCTCTTTGAACTTGTGGGCACGAGTGCAATGTACCCAAGGAAGCATCCTGCTCACTATTACCATACTAGGGAGACACACACTTTTCAGTTAGTCATCCCATATACAGTATAGGGCACCTTCACCCTAAACCTAGGCAACTGCTTATTAGTGGTGCTAGTTTAGGAATTAGAGCAGCCTGTGTGGCCATGGGCAACTTACACTGTCCCAGGGTTCCCCCAGAAGAACAAAATGGTAAACCTCTTCCGAGTCTTCTCTATCTAGAAAATCTTGAAAAGAGTTGCCATAAAGCAGAATGGACTTGATGGCACATATAATATTAATGTAAGAATTTGCCTAAAGACCGCTATCTCCCAGCCTTTTCTAAGCATTTGGGGTGGTCCCCTTAACTGTGCCACTCAACCAGTGCCCCCTTTCCCCGGTTCATCTTTATATTTTGAGATGTCTTCTGTGTAGCCCACATAGCCATGGGAGCTATACTCTGTAATACTAATGGTGAAGTGTATTTTTAAATAAAACCATACTTAAAACAAAGAAGAAGAAAAAGATGCATTTGCAAGGAACAAGAGGAGTTTATTTAGGATTAACTGATAAATGGGAAAAGGAGAAAGGTAATTTATGATGTATTTAAACTGAAGAGGGGGGAAAACACTTTGGTTCTATATTCATTTACTGTTCTCAGTTCCATAAGTGCTATACCACAATCTACTCTCCCACATCCAAACTCGAGAGGGATTGCCCCTTTAATAGGCTCCTCTCTTCTGACTACAGAAGAACTGACTCCCTGATTAACTGGCACTTAACATAGCATTCCTTCACAATCCAAACACATCAATCAATCAGCATTTAGCCCTGCACCCAACATTTCATCACTCATCTGCCAATCAATCTGGCTTCCAGCCCCTGCATACATACTCATCATGCATCTACAACTATGCACCATACTTAAGCTGCTGTTGTTTTTATAATAGGGAAAGTTTTCACTAAGACAGCATATTATTCACTAGGAGTGATTCCAACTAGTCTACCCAGTAGTGTTTGTATATATAACAAACACTAATGAATAGACCAAATGGAACCATTGCAGTGTATGAAAACAACATCACATGTGTTGAAATGTGGGAAATAAGGAGTCTACACATTAGAGGCCTAAATTTATTTGTTTATTTATTAGACTTAGCACCTTCTAACAACAAGGCCACTCTGGGCGGTAAGGGTTAAATACCCTCATCATTCTGAGATCCTTTGGCAAATTGCTGTCTCTTAACATAATCTGTTCTATACTAGATGGTTCTTGGGCCGCTAGGCGTTGTGAAATATATCTCTGCACTGCAAAAACGTTCTACATACATTTACTGATAATGGAATCTTTTCCAGACAGTGTACCTCTCAAGTGACAGTGTGGAAAAAGAGTAGGAAAACACCTATATTCTTCGGAATCCAACTCCTGTCCTAATTCTACAATCCAGTACTCAGGTCCACAGTCTCCATACATCATATGAAGAAGGAATGTCACTTTAATGGCCTACATTTATGACTGCATCTTCCCCTCTTCCTTCTTCCTTCTTTTTTCATTTTTTGTTTGAGAAAGAAAGATCAGAGTCTTCTGTTTTACTTTTTCAAAGGCAAATCCCTCCCCTCCAAGACAGATGATATGAATTATGTAAAATTAAAAATAAACACCTTTCTAAAATTAGGAGGGCACTCTCTTCCAAGAGATAATGAAGCCTTTGATTCTAACATTATACAAGGACAAAGAATTCCAGCTTGTTTTATTACATTAGTCATTTATGGGTCATTGTGTCTTTGATGAAGATCTCCAGTCACCTCTGTATGCAATTCTATTACTGTTTCCAGCAAAGGTAATTCTGGTCCTGTTTTGAAGCAGGAACAACAAAGAATACTGTGACATTTCAAAGACTAACAAATTGCCATCATAAATGTGTTAATCCAGTGATTGTTTGAACTATTATTTATCCAGAGATGAAAGAAAAGGTTAAATAAAGAACTCCTGGTTTTATCTTGGGTCCTGTCTTCTTTCTTTCCCCACCCCTTTCAGTTCTGCCTCTTCTTTCACATGAATTGCAAAGAGTTAAAAGTTGACAGAGTAATTATTGTAGAATAAGGGAATGGGTTTGAGCTGCAGTGTTGTAGTTACGGCTAAAATGTCATAACTACAACTTAGAAATCTCCACTCATGATAACTCCCAGCAAGGGAGCAACCTACCCGGTAACATCTTCCATGCTTCAGAACCACTATTAAGTAGGATTGCCATCAGTCAGAAACATAACAACAAAGGAGTCTGTATGTAGGCTCTCCCTTTTCTGCAACTACTGTGAAGTTTTCCTGATCTAGTTCAATAATTCTGAGTCAAATTAACATTAAGAATGAAGCTGCACATTCCCAGAGTGCCACCAGAAGGTGCAACTGGTAAACAGATTCTGAGTACTGTGTAACCAGAGAACCCTGGTAGTGTCACTTTAAATTAGAACTAATGCAGTTAACAACAACAAAAACAACACACTACAATTGATTTGCTTTCTCTCCCACAATGCGATTTCCTCAGAAATACATATACCAGTAATTAGCCCATTATATAGCTATAGAAAATCATGTACTATGGCAAATAAAGATATTTCACCATATGACGGAGCAGCTCATATAAAAAAATATCAATTCAAATTCTAGTTTAACCCACCAGCCATTGTTTAACCAAGGTTACAACCCCAAACCTGATTACCAGGAAACACATCTAAAGCAATGAATGGTATATAATTCCAGAGCAAGGATATTTGGAATAATTCTGTAAGACATCACGGGGGTGATATAAAGCCCTTTTAGGCCTGTTTGTCAGTTTGTTTGTCAAGGGCAACAGTTATGCCTGCCATTCTGACTGTAAGTCTATTCTTGACTACTGGCTTTTTCCTTATGAAAACCAGTACATAAATACAGTGCATAAATTTCTCATTGCCTACTAACAGATGATTCAGCAATATTCAGGGACTTGGAGAAGGTACCAATATAAATTAAAATATGTAAATAAACCATAGGATGGAAGGTGCAGCTCATATTTCCACAATAATAAAATATTTCATAGAAATATTATACCTGTTTCTGTATTATACTAAACTAAGGCCCAGGGTGAAAAAGACTTTTAAGTTTCTCTATTCCATATGTCTTCTACACACTTCCCCCCCAGGATATTGCTCTCTTCAAGTACAGTGGTACCTCAATTTACTAATTTAATCCGAATGCATGCTCTTAAGATGAATTACTCTTAAATCATGGTACTTATCTAAAAATTTGAAAAAATAAGTTAAAATTTGAAAAAATGAAAAACATATTTGTAAGTCGAGCAGACCATATCTAAAATTTGTAAGGCGGCAGTTAACACACCAACAGTTTTCCGCTCTTAAGTTGAATTGCTCTTAAGTCGGGATACCACTGTATACGTTTCCATGCCTACTGTCTGTTTTGCAATCTTAACTCTATCACTAATACAATTCTTGAAGTCAGTGTCCAAGTGAGCTTACATGGCTCAAGGCCAGGCAAATGTGTATGATTGCTCCTCTTCCCTTGCGCTTTTGTGCATGCAAACCTTTCAGTATTACAACTACAAAGGAGAATAAAAACAACTGTCTAAACTAAACCAAGGACATGTTAGAATCAAGTATTTTTCTCTTAAAGATGCAATGCTTTTAGATGCAGATTTTATCTAGTGAAGCCCTCTGTTTCTCTGTTTACTTGGATTCTCTCCCTGTCAATAAAAATTCTGCTACTCCTACGCCCAGTGTTTTTCACAACTCAACCAATCGCCTTTGCTTTTTTTTCATATTTGCAAATATTCTCTTGTTAAAATCGAAAGTTAATCATAACAAAGAGGCTTATGTCAAATCTTTGAAATGTCTCACTCCTGAACCCTTAATGTGTCCATACAGGCTGTTCATTGCAAGTATTTTAAAAGGATATTGTATACAAAATTTTAATTCTATTTTATCTATTACTAACACAACAATAAATTGCCTCTATTACAATACATGCGCATGGAGACTGGACCCTAGAATGTTTATGAACATCCCACAAAATCTTCAGTAAATACCATTTAGGATTCCACGATAACCATGCTGAATAGTAAAGGCCTTATGACTTGATTGAAACTGCTTTCATGACAACGAAAAGTTCAGTCAGAAAGAGATGGTTGTACAGATTAGGCTGGGATAATTGCTTTAAATGCTCTATTAACACCTTTTAGATGTGTCTGAAATGACATACTTATTGTTCCATGCTTCCTTCCTGGAGGATGAAAAAGGAAAGTAACACTTTGTAAAGACTCTAGCAATTAAAGAAATTTTATCATTCTACTGCTATGGATTTCTGTGCAAATTTATAATAAAATGCTCATCTCTACTTGAAAGGATGATGTAGATGGCCAGGACTGCAAATAATTATATGCAAACCGTGCTATGTTTGTAGTTGCTAAATGGCTGGCTATATTCACCTCATATATTTGGGTGGACAACTTGCTCCAACCTCAGACTTCAATCTAAAGGATCAAAGGCAGCAGGATTAGGACAAACCAACTAAAACATGAAACAATCAGTGCCAGTCAGATTTGACAGTTCTGGGCTGGAAATGTATTTGATTGACTATGAAATCTAATCCTTCAAAAAACATCTAATGTATGAATCTGTATTCATGATTCAAAACAGCAGAATATCATACCCAAATCGACAGAAAGAAAGGATGCGAAACTGAATGTTGACAAAACCAATAGCAACAGTCAAGACGATCTACAACATATTCTGCTCATTACTGTTGACAAAGATGCAGGGAAATATTGGTCTACCTTTTTGGTAGACCAATATTTCAGCCTCTGCAGCCTGGAGATTTTCAAAATGAAAAGAAAGGGTGGGTGCAACAAGTCTCTTTCAAGATTAGCAAGATTGGTACTTTTAATTTTATGAGCTATTCTAAATCTAGGGATGCTTAGCACTGCCCATTCATGAACAGAGCTAAAACAATTTTACTTTTTAAAAAAATCACAACTTGAAAACCCTTTGCCCAAACTTCCCCAAGTCTGGCCCACAAGAACAGCAGACTGTATGCTACAGCTGTTCCACATTTGTTGCTAATACGAAGCCCAGCCTAAAAGTTATAATTTTTGGTTTGGGCTGCCACACATTTTTAGAATTGCCTTGTAGAATGTTGACTCATTCTGCCAGCATAAGAGAATTGCTGCACTCTTGTGTAATAAAAGACTGGCTGCAAAATCAATGGAAGTACACTATTGTGTGACTTGTTTGAAAGAGCACAAATCAGTGGAATTCTTCATAGTATCCATTTATTTCTCTTATCATTGGGTGATTTTGCATGCATTTAAAAGTGCCAAGCTATGCACCAATGGTCCTTCTGTAGCTTTATGTGCATTTCTATCAGAAGAACAATGAGTATTTGTAGAATGTTCAAACAGGCTAGCACTATGTTCTTCATTGTGAATTTAGAAATATTTTTGCAATTGATTATCTGTCTCTGACACCAAATGCTTCCCTTAAACAAGGTTTTCATTATTTTCAACATCTATTTGCTCTGCTTTGCACTATGCTCTAAAAGAATAATGAAAAAGAGTTCATTGATATTTATCCTTTCAGAATCTCTTTTAACCCTCTAACAACTTGTCAGAAACCCATTGGGATATGTTCATAGATTTGTTTCATTTGTGTACCCTTTACTGCCTGAATGTTGATTTAGGACTAGTATGCTTTTTGTTACATTCAGAATTAACACATTATTCACAAGCAAGTTCAAATGTACAAACCAACTCACCAAAAGTCTAATTGAACTCTGAGAACAGAGATAGCTCAGAAAAGATTTCATAGTGCATGTGTGTGTTGTGCTGTTACAGTCGTAACCAACTCTTCGTGACCCCATCTCCATGGAGTTTTCTTGGCAGGAATACTGGAGTGGTTTGCCAGTTCCTACTCCTACAGGACCTGGTATCTCCTGGTGGTCTTCCATCCAAGTACTAACCAGGGCTGACCCTGCATAGCTTCCAAAATCAGGCGAGATTGGATGTTGTTAGGGCATCTAGTGCATACGACACTTAAATATCTACTGCAATGCCTTTCCCAGTTAGTCTTCTATTTGCTCCCCACAGTGGAAACCTCTTTACTTCACCAGAGCATTTTTCTTTAAAAATATTACCTCTCTATTGCTTCCCAAGATTTCCGAGTCAATGGGCAGCCGCCTTACATATGCTCGTCTCTTAATTCAATTACCGGGCACCAGCTTTGCACCAGTGCCACATATTCCCAGTACATAATGTTGAACTAATCTCATATGATTTGATTTGCACATATTTGTGCTGAACTTTAAAGAGAGGACTGAGGCTCATGGCAAAAGATAGAGAGATATTGTTAGGAAATATATTTTTCAAACTGCTACCCTTCAGAGGAACTTGGGGGAAATAAAAAGTAACTTGACATTTTTATACTAAAAATGGCAGAAGTTTTACCACTGGCAGTTCCACTGAAAATCTTCTTCATTCATCCCCCACAACAGCTTCCCCACATCAATGTTTCTGCTGCCCGGATAGCTAGCTATATGGTTTTTCAATAAAATCAATATACTGTGCTCAAGCTATAAGTTTCCTTACTAACTGTGCTGTGGAGCATGATTGCAGCCATGGAAATGTATCTTTTCGTCAATGCCCTCAAGTCAAGTAGACTGTCATATGGCTTTTTAAATTTGCCCAGGCAATTCCAAAATTGAAGAAAATGCTGCAGGTGTCAGCTGCCAAAATATCTCTTTCAGCAAAGTAGAAAATTCTGTTTCCTCACTCGTCAGGACTCCCATGGCAGTCAAAGTCACCTTAACTGATCACTACTGTACTTTATTTAATTTACCACGCTGATGGGCCCAGTGTAAAATACAGAAGAATGTGGACAGGTGGACAACCTCTTCTGCTAATACCTCTGATCTTTTTTCCTCCTGCTGCCTTCTTTAAAAGACCAAATACATCTGAAACAGTGCTGCCATGTTTCTGGCAGGTTTTGTATGTGGACCTGCAATGACAGCTATGCACTACTAATTTGAAGTCTGTGAAGGTTCTCAGTCATCCAGGGGATGTTATCTGGAAGTCGAGTTATGGCAACTGGACTTCTTTTTCTTGAGAGATAGAAATGTTCCGCTGCTCATCCAAGCAGCTTCGTCATTTTGAGGAAGCCTATGCTTTTTTTTTAATTTTATTTTATTTTAGAGTCTTTTTATCCCACCTTTCTCCTTGGAAAAGGACCCAATGCGGACATAACTAAAGAAACCCTTTTTACTATTTTTAATCTCTCTGCCAAGTCTAAGTTCATTTTGCACTTTAGCTTTTTTTACCACCACCCTGCATATATTAGCTGTTTGCTTATATTCCTCTTTGGTGCATTCCCCATTTTTCCATTGCTTGTACTTCTTTTTTTATAGTTAGCTGAGTTGACAGTTCTTTAGTAAACCACTGTGGTTTCTTTAGACCTCTGCCATTTTTTCTTCTTGTTGGAACAGTTTTAGATTGTGCCTTTAATATCTCGCTTTTTAGGAACACCCATCCATCATGGACTCCCTTCTCTTTCAGTGTTTCAGTCCATGGAATCACAGCCAATAATTCCCTAAGTTTACAAAAATTGGCTTTCTTAAAGTCCAGGATTCTTGTCTGACTATGCTTAGCTTCTCCTTCCAACTGTATAACAAATTCCAAGAGGGCATGGTCACTTTTACCTAAAGATCCCACCACTTCGACCCCATTTATAAGGTCCTCCTTATAAATGCTACAGCAACCACCATAACCTTTCCTCCAAATATACCAATATAGGACACTGTGTTGGAAGGGGAACCCAGGGAAAAAGGAGATGGCAGTTTCAGGAGCCACCTGTCCTGGCAGTTCCCCAACTTGGGATAAGTCCCTGTACAATCAGCAGCACAATTGGGCAAGCATCTGGAGGTAGGAATAGGGCTCAAAGCAAGCACTTTGCATTGCTTGTAAATTTCTGAGATCAATATAATCTTGCATAGAATGGAGAAAGAAAACAAGGTAGATCAGAAGAACTGTGGTTAATGACATATAGTCAAATAAAGGCAGCTTATGCAAGCAGTGAGATGAGAGAGGTAGTTTCTAACATGTATCTTTTACATTAAGGAGTTTCCTCTGCGGAGACTTCCAAATTTACCGGCTTTGTAACGGCCCATGGTAAACACCAGGGAATGCATTTGAACAGCTTACTATTTCTGAAATATTTTCTCTGAACACTATTCACTGGCATGTGCTTCTCTAAGGAATGCACGGTCAAAAGTTCACTAAAAAGAAACAAAAATCCTCTGGCTGGGAGGGTGTGGCAAGAATGCAGGTCAGATGATTGTGGGAAATATAAATTGGATGAGCCATCTTAAGGAAGAACTGTTTGATAACACGAAACTTGAGATTTTCATTAAAAAGCACTGATCACTTCATTTTGTGTAACATTTTAATCACATTTTAAACACAATGCTCACTGAAGGTCTAGATAACCTTGTAATAAATAGACAGACCTTCTAGTATGAATGTTTAATTATTTATTTAAAATATTTTTACCTTTCACAAATCTTGGACAAATTTTCATAGCATATTTGTACATATACTGAACTAAAACATAAACAGAAATACTGTTTCTGTATTTTTATCTTTTTAGGAAAACATACTTCAATTATCTAATAATAATTGTTTAAAATTGATGATCTTTCGTGTTTTGATCAGCGTTGGGGGGGCTGACGGGGGTTGCTCTACCCTGTTGGTCCTCCTAGATCTGTCCGTGGTCTTTGATACTGTCGACAACAGTATTCTCCTGGGCAGGCTTTCAGAGGTTGGGATTGGTGGTCTAGCCTTGTGCTGGCTCCAGTCCTTCCTCTGCAACCGTGCCCAGAAAGTACAACTGGGTGGAGTTCTGTCAGCTCCTTGGTCCCTAGCATGCAGGGTTCCTCAGGGGTCGGCGCTCTGCCCCATGCTGTTTAATATCTACATGAGGCTGCTGGCGGAGGTCACGCTTATGACACGCAGCTCAATCTCTCCTTTTCCACCTCTGCAATGGAGGCTGTGTGGACCCTTGATCACTGCCTGAATGCCATGTTGAAATGGACCAGGACCAAAGGCTCAAACTCAACCCCAAGAAGACCAAGGTACTGTTCCTTGGGGGGCAGAGACCTAACGGATATTGGGGCCCTCTTCCAAGCTTGAACAGGATCTCCCTCCAGCTGGCTGATAGAGTGAATAACCTGGGCGTGACCCTGGATTTGGTGCTATCCTTGGAGTCCCAGGTAGCTGCCGTCTCCATGGCTGCCTTGTTCCAACTTAGGCTTCTTGCCCATATTCGCCCATATATTGACAGCAACCTCCTAAGGATGGTTGTGCAAGCACTGGTAATCTCAAGGATAGATTGCTGTAACACGCTCTGCATGGGGATTTCCTTGACCCTCATCCAGCAATTGCAGCAGGTGCAGAATGCAGCAGCCAGATTGGTGGTCGGTGCAGGAAGATATGGCTGCATCACCCCCATTCTGGCCTGTCTGCATTGGCTACCTGTTGCCTCCCGGATAAGATTCAAGGTACTGGTTTTGATTTACAAAACCCTCCATGGCTTTGGACCAGTTTATCTGATGGAGCATATCATCTCAAGATCATCCACCACTAGATCATCCCAGGTCCTAAAGCTTAGAGTCATTACCCCACGGGAAGCTCATAAGACCTCCACCTTTTGGTTCCTTTTTTGTGGTGGGTCCCATTTGGTGAAATCAGCTTTCCAGCGATATTAGGACAGTGGAGGCTCTCTCAGCCTTTCAGAAGCAATTAAAAACTTGGCTCTTCTAGGCTTCCTTGGGTGACTAATGGTGGTTTACTGCATTTTTTTCTTTTTCTCCTTTCTCGTTTGCCGCCATCACATATCCCGTGTTTTATTAATTTTAATGCTTTGATCGATTGGTTTTGTTTCACATGTTTGTATAGTCGATCTGTATGGATTCTTTTGTTGTGAACAGCCCAGAGTTCCTTTGGAAAGTTGGGTGGTAAATAAATAAATAAATAAATAAATAAATAAATAAATAAATAAAAAGACTTATAGTTGAATTTTTAATTATTTGTGGTATTTATTGTTTTATATTGTTTATTGCCTGTGATGTTACATGTTAGTTTGTATACCACCAAGAGTAACAAATCCTTAGATGGGTAGTATAAAAGCACAATAAATAAATAAATGTTGTAGGAGCACAATTTTTCCAGAAGAGTCTACAAAACAAACAACAATCAGGAATGTTAGCATGGAGAGGAGTCAGCGTCGCACTCAGCCTTATCTGGCTACAGCTGTAATGCCTTCAGATCCCACCACAATCATCAGAGATTAAAAGAGAAAGATAGCTGATGAAGTGTAGAAAGAAACCCACCAAAACCTATCAAAAAGATCTCTAAACTATTTTTAGTTTGAGGGGTGGAGTTTAGACTCAAAGGCCTTGTAGGTCCCTTCCAACATCATGATTCACTTGAAACAACAGTGCTTGAATTTTCCACATTGGTAACGTGTGCCAAATAAGATGCAACAGTTGCTATACAATGGGCTTTAATGTGTTTGTTTTTAATTTACTAAACATAGTGGGGTGGGTGGTAGTGGTGGTACTGAACTACAGTGGAGGGAAGAAAGCTATTTAACCTTTTTTTCCTTTGCTATAATCTGGCCTTTTGTGATTGCTGCTTGTCCCTGATGGAAAACTGCCATGGCAATTTTCCACCAGAGGCAAATAGCAGCATCAGTAGGACATAGAAGGCAATTCTCCTCAAACTGAAGGAAAAAGAAAAGCAATTAAATCTTCTTTCCCACCACAGTGACTACTGTCTAGCTTAAACAGAGAGGCTCATAAGGATCCCAGCCTATCTGCTTAACAATAAATCTACTTCGGCTCCTAGGATCTTGAACTTTAGTAGACAGAGGTTGAAATTCAATTGTGTGACTTTACACCACACAAGGAAGATGTCCTCAACTGCAGCCACCCCACAACAACTGCAGAGCAATGAGCCTCCCAACATCACTTAACAAAGTTTCAAGGATCCACAGAGATCGTCCTGGACCTGGGGCAGTCTTCACGAGCCACAGAGTTCAAGGGGGAAAATTTGAAAGCTGAAATATTACTACTGCTGGTGCCAGGAGCACAGCCAGGACCAATGGTGTCAATTTTCTAGCTCCCTCATGTTTCAAGGCTTCTTCAGATTTTCACAGGATGAAGCAAATTCCCCAAACCTGGGGAGCTCTAGAAGCTTTAATTGTCTCAAAACAACTCCAACATAGAATGTAACATTGTGCAACAGAATTACATCAAATATGCAACTATTAATGTCAAGGCATAGTATGAACAACAGACTTGTTTATTGCAAGATGCCTTGTGGAACAGCACAAAAGCTACCACATTAGAGTCCATTAATGCTTTAATTTATGAAGTTTAGTGCAAAATGTTCCAAGTACAAAATTGGCAAAACTTGTTCAGAAATCAGACTGAGAAACAGTTTTCTTATTAGAAAACAATTTGAAATAATTCTCAGTATAGTGGATGTCATTCATTTGATCGTCACCGGTTAGAAATTGGCTAGTTGTGTCAAACTTATCAACTCTATATTTGAAGTTCCTGGTCTCAATTTTTTTTTATTTTGTTGCTACTAGATTGTTAATCCAAACTGTTTTCCAAACACCATTAAATGTAAAAATTGTGATGCACAGTCCAGGTGAGTAATTGTTTACATGGAATTGTTGAACATACATATATAACTCTTCTTGATTGCTTTACACAGCAGTGGCAACTAGTCTGAGTGTAACCTCAGAGTTTCCAAAATAGCAACACAAAAAACCAAATATACCTGTGAGTGATGTCTGGCTAGAAAAGCAATAACTGCTACTGATTAGATAGAACAAATAATTTTGTGGCACCTTAAAGATTTATTTATTTATGTATTTATTTTGGAATAAATTATACAAAAGCTTGTGCCAAATAATACCTCATAGTCTTTAAGATGCTCCAAGTTAACACAGTACAGTGGAGCCTTGACTTACATACTGCTTGACTTGCAGCATATTTGACTTGCAGCAAGAAGGGGCCTGTTTGACTTGAGTCGCAGGCTCTGACTTACAGCTCGGAGCCCCGGCGCAAGGCACCAGAATTGGGCGGCAGCCACAACCCAGCATCACGGCTGCCACCTCCAAACTGCTCCTGCCTTCTTCCCCTCCTCCGGCAGCATCGGCTTCGGCGAGGCCAGCCGCCGGAGGAGAAGGGCCGGGAGCCCAGGGCTGACCTTGCTGGTTAGACAGTCGGCTCAGTCTTGTAAAAAATCTGGCTGCAGAAGTCTGGTCCACAATGGAAGCATTTTAGTTGGGGAGCTGTAAAGTTGTGGGACTCTAATGGTAAGCATAGAGTTGTTCAGAACTTGGAACGTCAGGTTAAAAATCATTAAAACTTAAATGTTAGACATTATTGCTATGAACATTAAAAAGTGGAGGCATATAACTTGTGGACTATAATTCCACTGCCGCCTCCTCTCTTTGAAGAGACATTTCATTTACATCCCCAGAAGGAATCTCCTATCCCAGTCAAATTTGTGTTAAATTGCTGTTTTCGGGGGTCTTTTTCATCATCTGGAACGGATTAATCCGCTTTCCCATTACTTTCTATGGGAAACGTGCGTTTGACTTAAGTCATGTTTGACTTAAGTCTGGACCACTGGAACGGATTAATGACGTAAGTCAAGGTTCCACTGTATCTCCTTGGGGGGGGGGGGAATCTGAGTTTGGATAGTTAACTATTTAAACTGTCATAATTTCATCTTTGTTTTTTAAAAAGACATTTCCCAAAGGCACACAGAGAACTCCTCTTGAGACATAAGTCTGCTAAGATGGGTCATCATAACTAATCTGACTCTGAAGGATGGCCTCAGAAAATGAAAATTGGTAAGAGTCTCAAATAGAAAGGCACTGCTATTTTATACACATAGAAAGAGACCATCAATCTAAAATTGAGGTTCAACCACTGGTGCAATCCATAAGCCACAGAGAAGTCTCTTTAACAACGTGGATGTAATTTATGATATCATCATTTTACATATGATTATTTAAACACACCTAATTGGGGGGGGGAAGCCCCAGGAAAAAAATCAATGACTTAGAACTGCTTTTGAGGTATCCACTAATCAAAAAAGAAGGAAACAAAGATTTAACTATAGTTCCTGTGAGAACGTCTTTCAGTACATTTGTGATTGTGAAACACATTAGATAGAAACAAAAACTAACATCACAAATTCTGTGTCCAGAATTTATCAATCTCCTGGATATTTTAACTTTCATTTTAGCTTTATTGTTGTTGATTTATATATTTTTTGCTTATATTATGTTCTTTGTATTTTGGTTTTTTAAATGGGTTACTTTGTTATTTTGTTATGCTATTCGGTGTTGCAAACTGCCCAGAGTAGCCCTAGGACTAGATGGGCAGTATAAAAGTCAAATCCTGTAAATAAATAAATAAAAATAAACCTCACTTTTTATTTTAATTTTTGCTGCAATTATGTAAGGAAATTACTCAATCACTGGGTTTGTACAGTAACCAAATTACTGTATAAGGAATCACTAAAAGTGTTGTTGACTAGAGATGACACATTTTAGAATATGTTCAAGCAATTATTTGGGGGGGGGGTTTACCCTCACCCATTAATACACTGCAGTAGTTTTCAGAAATATAGAGCAGAAAGACCAAGATAATTGTTTCTTTTCTATTTCTGATTTTTTTCCCCCAGAAATAAAGCTGCAGATTAATTGTGGCAGCCTAGAAATGCTGCTGTGCCATATACAACTAGCTATTGCTGGCGACTGGACTGAGGGCACTGATGCACAGGGCTCAGAGACACAGAAAGCCTTTCCCTCAGCATATTTCAGGGCTGCAAGTTTGTTTCTCACATTAAAATGACTGCAGCTGTCTTGAGGCCTCTGAAAAAAAAGTTTTCCTCCTTGACAAACTTGCAAATTTCTGTATGCCTGTTTAATCTTGACAGGCCTCAACTGATAGCAACTGTAACATTGCTTTGAAATAGGATTATATTTACTGCCCCATCACCTATGTTTACAAATAGTAAATTTCCATTTGACGTTATTCCATTTTAGCTTGATCACTTAGACATTTTAAAAGCCAGGGTCCTTTTCAGTTATTTTACTCTTCTTCCATTAAAAAAAATCTCTTGTGAATTAAATACACTAATCAGCCTCTGCTCATTTATTTAAAAAGCTCATGTGACAACAACCAACCTCAGCCTGACATACTGGGATTTTCAGCACATCCAAGATGAAATGCAATCTCTATCAATGATTGTCCACAGAAGATTTGGAATTCAAAGTATTCTACACAGCCATAGAGTTTCTATGTTGTTAACCAGGTTTAGGTTATCACTGAAAAAGATTTGTATGGTTACTACTGTAGATAATCAGGATTCCTAAACTTTCTTCTTTTCAAGATATGTACCTTTCTTTAAATATCTCTTCCACAACTGACTTAATTTGCAAACAGAGAAAGGAAGCTATATTTTAGCAGGGGCTGGAAATGCAGAGGAACTATCTCAGGATCTAACCCAATCACCATCAGGAAAAATGTAAGGATACATTATAGATCAAGCTTGGAAATATTCAAGGAAACTCACATTTTGTATCACTGTACCTAATTCACAGTAAATCTGCTATAACTTATCCGATTTTAAAAAAACTGAACTGATACAGAAGTAACTGTATTGGTGCAATTTTGGACAATAAGACACCACTTCAAACAAGCCATGAAAATGCCTGCAACAAATTTTTAATGAAGGGTTTGGGGCCTAAAGAATGTAAATATAATTTATCTTGTTCTCAAGACAAGAATCCAAACTGATGGCTGTTGTGAGTTTTTCAGGCTGTTTGGCCATGTTCTGGAAGTTTTTCTTCCAAATTATTTTTCTGTTCCCTGGTAAGTATCCCACCACTACAAAGATACATTTTCTGTCTATCTTGACAATGGGTTTTGCAGTTGTAAGCACACATTTGGCAGAAATAACACATATTGTACAAAATTATGGCAGCTGCTGCTTTATTTTATGGACTTCTAAAAATCAGCAGCACTGTATGGGTTTCTTCCATCTTTTAGAACAATCACTCTAACTTTCTATGCTTGCTGTGTATGGATGATGTACTTCAAAAAGGGAAAGGATAAAATTGTCATGGTGTCTCATTAATGTCTTAACAGCTATGTCAAGACAAACAAAGAATGTAGCTAGTATTCTTTAAACTCCTAGCTTTTTGCACACTACCAGTGATTATTGCAAAAGCTGAATGATGGTGCAGCAATGCTGGTACTCAGGAAACTGTGATACAAGATCAGGTAAATTATGTAGCTGCTTGGTTTATCAAGTGTGACCTTGCAAGAGGAACAGGCTTTTGGAAGACAAATTCTGATTTTGCAACATAAGGCCAGAAGAATGATGTTTTAAATTGAGCAACAGGATATAGCCCCACCTATATCATCCCCACCTCAATGCATAGGTGTGAGCTGACATTAATGCAAAGAGCACTTGGCAAAACAGTATTGCACAGATAGTACATTAGATTTGTTCCTGATAGGGTGGTGGTGCTGGCTACCCATCTGGAGAGGGATGTGTGAGCACTGGTGGGAAAATATGTCCTGGACCATAGAATAAATTAAAGAAAATAGTTTATAATGTCAATAAATAAATAAATAAATAAATAAATAAATAAATAAATAAATAAATAAATAAATAAA
>JAHTLZ010003526.1:19974419-19986013 GCA_023846285.1 Phrynocephalus versicolor | reverse complement strand
CACACACACACACACACACACACACACACACACACCTCTAGAACAACCCAATACTGCAGACCAGACCACAGTACAGTATGGGTAAACTGCAAAACTTGTTTATATGTTATAAAAAGGGAAAGATTGGGAAAAATATGAAGGCCTTAATAGGATGCTGAAAGGATTCCAACACAGGCATCAAAGTTAGTCTCTCTCAGAAGGATACCATCACTGAAAGTAATTTCTCATTCACCAGGTTTGACAGGAATACTTGGCAGAGGCCTCCAAAGATGATGTTAAGGAGTTGGAGAGGGATGTGTAGGAGGAGACAACAATTACCTGCAACATGCTAAGTCAAGATAAGTTTCCTTTTCACACAACACAGCTGTGTGGAAAGTGATTGTTAGATTGTTATGAACCAACTGTGGAAACACTGCCTTGGGACTACTCCAAGCATGGTCAGTGACACCTGGGGATCCCAGCAACCTTTAATTGCATGAAATAATTTTTCCATGTTATAAGTGAGGTCCAAACTATTAAGAGGCACCAACCATCACCACTCACAAACAGGAATGTGAAAATGTGAAAAAGTCCCCAAAAGTCTTCTGTGAAGTTGCTGAAACGACCTCAAAAAAGGGAGGGGGGCTACATCCAGAGGGAATGCTTGCTACAGCTTTTATTCAATGCTTTCATTAGAAGCCAGGAAGATGAAGTATATTGTCCTTTGATCACGCCTGTAGATAAACTAGAGGGATTTGCCAACCCAGCGGCAGAGAGAGTGAAAGTACAAAATGGTCTGGAGATCTAAGAGAGATGGGCAGATTCAAATAGGATCAGATTTCATTTAGATAAATTTACTGTACAGTAAATACACTTAGGGGAAGCAAATCACAGCACAAGTGCAAAATGAAAAGCATTTACTTAGACAACACAAATGTAGAGAAGGATAGGGGGCAAGTGAATAACAAACTGGAACTCATGGCACTGCCACTATAGAGGAAAAGATAATCTGGGATGTATACAATGAAACACTTGTGGAAGTATAGAGCTAATATAAGCACAGGATGCATGATGTGGGAAAAGTTAAAGTTATCAAGTTTTTTGGATTATAATTCCACAAATACTGTACCAGGCCAACCATAGTAAACTTCAGTTAGCCTATGTCTGTGAAGATTCTCAGTCATTCAGGTGAGGCTATCTGGAAGTTGAGTCATGGCAACTGGACTTCTTTTATTATGAGACTGAAACGTTTCGCTGCTCATCCAACCTGCTTTGTCGGTCTGAGGAAAGTTAGTGGCCACACCTCCAAGGTGAACTATAAATTGGAGGCCTCAACACTAATTTTCCTCAGACTGACGAAGCTGCTTGGATGAGTAGTGAAACATTTCAATCTCACAAGAAAAAAAGTCCAGTTGTCATAACTCAACTTCCAGATTCATTTAGCCTACTTAAGAAAGACTGGATCAAGAAGATTGGAATGATTATGGAGAAGGCTTGGGAATAGGGATGGGCACGAAAGGGAAAAACTGTGTTTCATTTCGTTCCTTTTTGTTGTCCACCTGGGTTTCATTTAGTATTATAAGTAACAATTTTTTAAAAAAAAATCATTACAAAACAAAACGAAATGAAATGAAAACAAAGTGCTCTAGCTAGTATGGTGGGCGATTCAAAACCCTCCTCCCCACTGCCTCCCAGCTGATTTTGATGCTCGATCCCAGCTGGGAGGCAGCGGGGAGGGGAGGAAAGGAGCACCCAGCCTCAGGGTGGCAGGGAGGGGTGGTGTGGAGTGATCGGGTCACTTCGCGGCGCTCAACCAGGCTCCCCCAAGAAGCCTCGGGGCAGCCAGGAGTGATCGGGTCTACTTAGGTATTGGGCTGTGGTTTGGAGTCCAATTATCCACTATGCTTCTTATGAGTACAGCTAGTGTACGTGGCCTTGGGCAAGCTGTACAGCCCCAGGGGGACCCCAGAAGAAGGCGATGGTAAACCACTTCTGAGTATTCTCTATCTGGAGATAGAGATTTCCTTTTGGGTATGCATTCCAATTGGGCTTCTATTATCATTTTTGTGAGCAGCCACCATGCCTCTTGGAGTGTTTGGACTGTCTCAGTTTTCCCTTTCAGCTTCTTTTTTACTAGTTTCCTCATCTTTGGGAAATTGCCTTTTTGAAAATTTAAGGTCTCTCTGTTAGATTTTATCGGTGATAGGCAGTTTATGATTAAGTTGAAAGTAACATTTTGCACCAAATCCTATGTATTACTCAGGATCAAGTCAAGGATTCTTATACCTCTATTTGGTTCTTCAGCCATCTATTCCAGGGAACAATCATTTAGCATATCTAGGAACTTTATCTCTTTATCACGTGCTGAGCAACAGTTCACCCAGTCTATGTGAGGGTAATTGAAGTCCCCCATTATAACCAGGCTTCCCTTCTTGGATGCCTCCTTTACAACACTGTAGGTACTTCATAACAGAAGTACCTACCTCAGGGGGTTGGGTAGTAGGCCGATAGCATATGCCTACTGTTAGACCATCCTTATGGCCTGGTACTCTTACCCACAGAATAACTCCAAATCACCTAGATATTGCAATTTGTGCGATTTATCACTTCTTTGACATACAAGGCTACACCACCTCTCGTTTGCCCCTTCCTGGTCTTCCTGTACAGCTTGTAGCCTGGAATAACTGTATCCCATTGGTTTCCATTCATCTACCAGGTTTCAGTGATGACAATAATATCAGTAGTTTTATCTATTGCTGTGCAGCTCCTGTCGGCTTGCCCCAGTTATCAGTTTAAAAGCTGCTCTGCGGCCTTTTTGATGTTGAATGCCAGCAATCTGGTCCCATCATGATTCAAGTGCAACCTGTCCCTCCTGAACAGGTTTGCCTTGTCCCAAAATGTTCTCCAGTTCCTGACAAATCTGAAGCCCTCCTCTTGACACCATCGCCTCATCCATGCATTGAGGCTTCTGAGTTCTGCCTGCCTGGCGGGTCCTGCACAAGGAACAGGCAGCACTTCTGAAAATGCTACCTTGTAAGTCCTGGACTTCAATCTTCTTCATAAGAACCTGAATTTGGCTTCCAGGACTGCCCACATTTCCTTCCCAACATCATTGGTACCAACGTGTACCATGACCACTGGCTCCTTCCCAGTTCTCTCTAACAAACTATCTAGATTTCTCGTTATGTCTGCAACTTTTGCCCCTGGCGGGAATCTTTTTATTCTCTCTCCATTAACTAAAATGGCAATACATATATAAATTAAAGGCAAGGAAACTGTTGTTGCAATGGTGTTGAAGATCTCCTGATTAGAAAACAAGAGTGAAAGCGGAAGCTAATACTTCTGTATTGGGGGGCACGTGTTGTGTCACTGTATGTACGCTCCTGCAGCAATCCACAGTAGCACTAATAGTTGCCCTTGGAAATCAACTAAGGAGCATTTAATTTTTTCTTTCTTTTCCCTTTATGATGCTTTAGTTTATTTTCACTTCTAGTGGAAATGTCAAGAGGTACAGGAATCACCCCTTCAGCCTTACATTAGAATAAATAAAAATATAGAAATGCCATTTTATACAGCTAGTAACAGCATTAAAGCACATTTAAAAGGCTGGGGTCATCCAAACTATGGCATTCCTTATTATTATGTAAGAATATAAAAATGGGACAGTGAAAAATTCAGACGGGAAAAGAAAACTACAGTAATTCATTTGAAACACAGTGTTAGAAGAAAGCTTTAGAGATTCCATAGACTGGCAGAAAGATAAATTGTTCCTAAATCAGATGGAGCCCCATTAGAAAATGAAGTCACTAAACATGAGGTTATCACAGCAAATGAGCCACACAAAAGCCAGTAAGGCCAGAGGGGGTGGAATGGGAGGCAGTAGAAGAAAACCTAACCTTAGATGGATTGACTGATATGTATGGAACGGGTCACTGTGACTCAGAACTGACTTGACAGCATAGGATTATTATTGAGTACATACATTGTTGATTTGGTTTTTTAAAAAGCAAACAAAAATTACCTTGTTCTCTTAGTTACAGTTACTGTCTGTAGTGGAAAATTCCAATGCAACAGATTTTTTTGATAAGACTTCAAACTTCAGGGTGAGTGGTTGATACTTATCTCCTTTGTTCCATACTTTAAAAGGAGACAAAAAGTTAAAATGGCTCTAATACTAAAGTTTTTTTATTTAACTTTCATGCGCACAGAACCTGTTGTGACAGGTATGTTTCTCCAGATTGTGTTACATGCATTACATTCACCTATTGTTTGAAAGGCTATTGGGATAGCTCAGTCAGCTGGAGGGCCAAGGGCCAAGTTTGATTTGTTAATGTGCTTCCCAGGGCTTGTGTAGCTTTGGGCAACCTTCATAGCCCTGTAGTGTCAGATGACAATGGTAAACTACTTCTGGATGCTGCATGCACCTCTGCCAAGAACCACTATAAATTGAAAACAATGTGACCGCATATTAGTATTATTTCATTACTCTTTCAAAACAGAGCAGAGAATGCCCTCCATACGTTTTTATCTTGCAGCTAACCCTAAGTGTTGCGTATAGCTGATGGGAATTGTGGCTTGACAACCTCTGGAGGCCCACCTATTACCCCACATCCCTGGAACAGCAATCTGAAGCAGTCCTATCAAGGTTTAAGATCAAAATCGACAGGAAGTACTTGAGTCTTTGTGACAAACGCTCATGCTCAGCATGAGCAATAAAAGGTGTCATGAATCAGAGATGACTCGTTTGCAATCTTCATGTCAAAACTTCCTTTAAATATTCCCCATTAAATGCAATGTTAGTTACAACATTACCATAGCTAAACCATAGTTAAACTCTATGTTTGGTCATCTGCTGGTACAAACAAGAGTTTTCATTGTCTTTCTGATATCAGCCTTTCAGAGGATGAACTTTTTCTGTGGCTATATCTCAGTCATACTACAGTGTAAAGGCATGCTCTGTGGACAATGTTATAAATCCCATTTTAGAGGTACAAGTAAGAGCCTCGTGGCGCAGTGGTTAAATGCCTGTACTGCAGGGAAGACTGTGCTCACAACCTGGGGTTCAATTCCCGGTAGCCGGCTCAGGGTTCACTCAGCCTTCCATCCTTCCTAGGTCGGTAAAATTAGTACCCAGCTTGCTGGGGGGGGGGGCAATGTGTAGCCTGCACACTGTAATTTAAAAAATTGTAAACCGCCCAGAGACTACTTGTAGTGGTATGGGGCAGTATATAAGCAGACCACTTTGCTTTGCTTTGTTTTACATTCCATTGCTAAAAATGTCAGGCTCAAGTTACATGTTACAGTCAATTTATAATAAGGAGTAGGACACACCAGCCTATTTAGATATGAAAAACCTTCAAGATTTCAACATCAGATATAAAGTAGTATCTCAGAAGGAGGGCATTAATTCTTTCTCTGCTTACAGTTTCACATGAGCAAATAACCTCCAAAGCAATTTTTCCTCTACCAGATTTTAAATGAAAGGAACGTGCTCTTTTACTTGCTTGTAGTGTATCGTTGTGGTGCAAGATGATCCAGCTTCAGAGTCAAGAAATGTTACCTTTTTGGACTATAGTTTGCAAGATCCTTGGCCACCCTGGCTATAGAACATAACAGCTGTGGGATTCTTCACACTGCAGTCCAGAACAGATAAATTTTGCAAGCTCTGCTCACATTATACATATTCCAAATAACCAGAAAGGCTATTGTTCACTATATACCAATATTTTACTGTTTAGAATGGGTTCATACTCATATTCATAACCGTGGTAAAATCTTTTTCAAGGTATCTTTATTGATATACTGAAATTAGAGTTATATAAACTGATCAAAAATAATAATGAACATCCTAGCCAACTCCTTGGTATTTTGCAGCAGAATGATTAGTGTAGTCACTCAGTAAATGTCCACAGAAGAGAAGGGAAAACCTAATGTCAGCAGGTCAAACTATATTTGATGACCAAGGAGCAAGCCTTCTGATTGTTCAAGACTTTGTGTCCAGAAGTTCCAGGATTCCACTATGAAAAATGACAGCTAGAAGAACTATCAGTTATTTTCTATATCCCAATTTGTAGTGGATTTAGCTGGTACACCGTTTTTTATCCCAAGTGACAGAATTCTGTATACATAAGTCAAGGAAGAAAAGAAAAAACTAGAAAAAAATCTAGTTATCTCTAAATTCAGAAGCAGCAAGGACTGTAACTGATATCAGATAGAAAGAGACAATGCACAAAAGAGGTGTGCTTGTTGCTTACATGATGGAACAAGTAAGAATGCAGTACTATATATTTAATAAATGTAAATGCAACATAAAAGCAAAATCAGGTCTTTTCAAGCTAACTGCCCAAAAAGTGAGTATATCGGTAAATTTATTTAAGCAAACATGATGATGAGATTTATTTATTTATTTATTTATTTATTGGCAAGATTTTTAGCCGCCCACTACCAAGAGGTTTCTGGGCGGCATACAACAAGTATTAAAAACTATAAAACAATAAAATTATTAAAACTATAAAATACAATACAATTAAAACAACATACAGTACCAATTATAAATTATACAACCCTGCTGCTCATGTGTCCAACCAAGTAATCTATTTAAAATGCAGGCCAAACAGGAAAGTCTTTGCCTGGCACCGAAAAGCCAAAAGTGTTGGTGCCAGGCAGATCTCTGTAGGGAGGGCATTCCAGAGTTGGGGGGCAACCACCGTGAAGGCCCTGCTTCGACATGCCACCCCCCTTATCTCTTTGAGGGATGGCACCTTCAGCAGGGCCTCCTGGTTAGAGGCTAAGGAAGAAAAATTCTGATTCATTTTAATAAACAAAAATCAGCCAAAGTTGAGAAGTTAATTCCAACGCAAAATTGAGATGAGCATTCAAACTGTCTAATAGAAGAGTTGATGGATCTGGTTGTTGTACATTTTAGAAGTTATAACTTAATACAAACTTTCATTTGTAAAGGGCCAAATGAGACTCCAAATTATGGTATTGGAGACATGAATCATTCAATTTACCTGCAACACCTGGACATGGGATATCAGGCAAAATCCAAAGAAACGAAGATCAAACAAAACAAAAGATAAAAACATATGGTATCTTAAACACTAACATATTTTACTGTAAAGTGGTCTGCTTATATACCGCCCCATACCACTTCAAGTAGTCTCTGGGTGGTTCACAGTTTTTAATTACAGTGTGCAGGCTACACATTGTCTCCCCCCCCCCCCCAGCAAGCTGGGTACTCATTTTACCAGCTTCGGAGGGATGGAAGGCTGAATCAAGCATGAGCCTGCTACCTGGGACTGAACCCCAAGTCATGAGCACAGTTTTACCTGCAGTATAGGCATTTAACCACTGCGCCACTGCACTTACTGTAAGCTTTCATGGATCAAGTCCTCTTGTTCAGGCACATGGCAACAGAATGAAATGTTGAATGAAATACCAGTTCCATATCAAACATTCATTGGCTCTTGGGTGTTTAGTACATTGTTTTAAAATGTTTGTTAGTCTGATGGTTTTAATATATTGTTTTAGAATTTTAATATACTGTTGTATGCTGCCCAGAGATCACTTGGTAGTGCGGCAGCTAAAAATTATCTAAATATATAAATTTAATTTGGCTTCTGTTGTTTTATGGCTGTGCTGTAAATTCAACCTTTCAGTCTGTTCCCATATGTCTGAAGAAGTGGAAGATACACAAACGCTCATATTAAAATATAATAGTTAGTAAGATGCCAAATGTTTTTGTCTTTTGTTTTGTTTTGTTTCTCTGGATTTTGCCTGATATGCTTGCAAAGACTATCACAGCTACCTCTTCCAGAACCAGACAGGGGACTGTCCAGAAATTTCACAAGAATGGAAGGAGAATTTTCCTTTCTACTCTTTTATTTATTTATTTATTTATTTATTTATTTATTTATTTATTTATTTATTTATTTATTTATTTATTTATTTTTGAATTTATACCCCGCCCATCTTCCCGAGGGAACTCTAGTCTTAACTTGCATAAAGCAGTTGAAAGAAACACAGTTTAATTCCCATTTGGCTTCCATTATATGTTCTGGTCCAAAACAAAGAAACCTGGCATCTCTGTAACAGAAAAACAATACAGCAAATGGCCACTGTAAAATAAACTGGCCCAAGATTAACCACTACTGTGAGAGAAGGGACACATTACAATGTCATTCCTTCCTATAACCTAAATTTGCATTTAAATAAAATTATTCAGCAGGAGCATCTCTAGAGTCCAAATTACACCAAGGGCTTTACATACACAATCTCAGCCAGCTCGTTAACATTTCAGCAGCCTGCTGCTATGTTTGGACTATCTGTATACAGATGAGACAAAGGCTCCTGCAGCCATACAATCAGCTTCCAAAGGCAGAATTCATGCCCTCTTGGAGGACCTAACTCCCAAATGGGTGGGTGAATGGCTCCACAAACACTTCTAAGAGATATGAAAGAGACGCTGAGTGACACACCGTTTTGATTGCTAAGGCTGGAACAAGACAAGAAAATAAATGCCCACAGTTCTGTAGAGCTTAGAAAAGTAACTCGGACATTATGTGATTTTTTAATCTAACAAAATAAATTTGCCTATACAGAATGGTCTTTGTATATTGGTTTCAGCCTCATACCAACACATTCAATAGGTTGATCTATTTTTTTCCATCATGCTCAAGTATGTTTTAACAGGTCCACTTCGATACTATCATAAGGGCAAAATCACACATGAACATTCAGGCTCCTTAATGACTACTTGGTGAACAAAGCCTGAAAGCTGATGTGGTTCAAATCCCTGCTCAGTCATGGAAACTAAGTAGGGAAGAGGCAGCGGTAAATCACTGCTTGACAATCTCACGAACCTCAAAAACCCTGCAAGAGTTGCCAAATATTGGAAAATATGTGGCAGCGTATAACAATGTAACACTTGGGTTCATTTTAATGTGGAGAAAAACTCTCCTCCTCTACTTGTCCATTTTTGTTGCCGGCCTCTTTTCCATTATGAATGGGCTGGCAACACTCTGGGAGGTTTCTCTTCATACCCTGCCTCTCAGTTCCACCAGTGCTGCCTTATTATTTCCCTTTCTGGCTCCCTGTGAAACTGACAACACTGGAGGAAAGGCACCTCCATTTTCTTCCCCCCCTTACCTCTCTCCAGAGCTCTATGAAAGTACTGTATCTAATTCGTTCTCAAAGGGAGTAATTCCTGATAGTTATGGTTAAGCAAAGTGTGGTTTTGATCCCTCCTACCCTCTAAAAATGTGTTTTGGGGGCAAATAAAAACTAGAACTGGTCCAGTGACCAAAATCTTGCTGCTTAGTGTAGCAAGTCACAACTAAAGTAGGCCCCGTTGAATCAGTGGGGACTTGGCTAGTCAACTCCTCTGTAAGTTCCACAGATTCAATAGGCCTACTCTAGTTGCAACTTACTACATTAAGCAGCATGATTTCAACATCCAGGCCAATTCTTGTTTTTAGTATTATTTCTTTCTTTATTTTGCCTTTTTGAAGTACCATTTCCAGCCCTGCTACATGAACACTGTAATGGAATGGAACATTTATCTTAAGGCCATTCTAAACTGCTTACCTGTGTTAGTCTGTTGCAGCAAGAACAATAAAATGTCTTTTATTACCCTAAAGACTAACAAATACAGTATGTGGTATTTTTTGTGGATTATAGCCCACAATAACGAGAAAAGCATATATTATATCTGATTGAAGGGGTTAGAGTTCATTAAAGCTTATGCCAGATGAATCTTGTCAGTCTGTAAAGTGAAACAAGACTCTACAGTGTTGTAATTAATATAGTTCTTCTTATACCAGCTCTGGCATGCCTCTCTGAAGCCCTTTTGAAGGTATTGTTTTATTTTCTATAGCCTAGTCAAATTAACAAGATTTCCCTTTCGAGAATCCTGATTTCACAACAGAAAATAGAAAAGCACTAAGAAAAATTATGAATCCGCCATTATCTCTAGTTGTGAAACAGAACGAAGAATCTGGAAAGTGAGCCATGCCAAACCTATTAGTAGTGAACAAAGGGCTCATGCACTCTTGAGGACTCATTCCTGCCTATTTTGTGCTCAACTGGAAGCACTCAGTATCACTTAAAGGCCTGGTTCCACTGTTAAAATAAAGCAGCTGTGGGATTGTTGGATTCAGATTTGGTGTAGAAGTCACAATACTCACATGACTTTTATGTGAAGGTGTGAGTCCTCACCATTGCCGCCACTACTGTCTTCATTGCCAGCACCCCATCATCACTGCCTCCACCACCACCACGGCCACAAAGGCTGTGGTGATGGTGGTGGCCGTGATGTTGGCAGAGGTCAGGTCAGGGTCTTATCAGTTGCCATGGCAACTTCCAAGGCTCCATCACACCCCTCTCTGTCTCTTCCATTTAATATGTCTCTGTGGGACAGCTGGCATTAAAAGCAGCCAATGCGAGGATGGGGAGGACCATGAGAGGGAAAGGTGGGAAGGGGAAAAGGGAGAAATGGATGAGAGTGGGAATGGCAGGGGTGACAAAGGTGAGCAGGAATGAGGGGGGTACGATACAAAGTAGGTTGAGGGACTGAGCAGGAGGGGAGGAAGGGGGTAGAGGTAAAAGGGGAGGAGGAAGGAAGGCTGGGCTTTCAGTGAGGTGTTTTGACACAGCACGTGCTTTTCCAGCAAGCTGACCACAGCGTTTTAATGTTTAATTCCTGCTGTTCCAGGATGCCCAAGTCACAGCTATGGCCAGGAGTGCATTTGCACAATTAAAGCCAGTATGCCAGTTATGCCCATTCCTGGAGAAACCTGCTCTGGTCCTGCCTTAGTGACATCTCAATTGGACTAGTGTCATGCGCTCTATATGGGACGCCCATTGAAAAGCCTCAGGAAGCTTCAATGGGTCCAAAATGCAGCAGCCAGATTGCTGACTGGGGCCTGTTACAGAGACCACATTAAGCCCCTATTAAAGCAGCTCCACTGGCTACCAATCAGCTATTGGGCACAATTCAAAGTGATACCTACAAAGCACTGTACGACCTGGGTCCTAGCTACCTCAAAGATCGATTTTCACAGTATGAACCGATGGCTGTTAAGATCATCAGGAGAGGCCTTTTTCTCCATCCCGCCACCCTCACAGGTACCTCTTGTGGAAATACATGAAAGGGCCTTATCGGCTGCTACACCCAGACTCTGGAACTCATTCCCAGTGGAGGTCAGGACTGCCACATCTCTATCTTTCCGGAAACAGGCAAAGACCTTTCTCTTCAGGGAATTTTTCCCTGAATAGTGGACTACCTACTGTGCCTTTTTTATGAATCTACCATACATGGCTACACAGACTTTGTGTTTATGACCACTTTTAACTTTTTGTTTATATCTCTCCTTGTGGGATTGCACTGACACTATGTTATCAATTGTTAGCTTTAATGTTGCCTTATAATGCTGTAAGATGCCCCTCAAGTCCCTGTTTCTCAAACTGATTGTGTCTTAATTGTAATGGACTGTATAGTCTCTCCTTACTGTAAGCCGCCTTGGGTCCTTTTCCATGGAGAAGGGTGGGGTAAAAATACTCAAAAATATAAATAAATAAATAAATAAATAAATAAATAAATAAATAAATAAATA
>JAHTLZ010003526.1:19955499-19971440 GCA_023846285.1 Phrynocephalus versicolor | reverse complement strand
TTTATTTATTTATTTATTTATTTATTTATTTATTTATTTATTTATTTGTTTGTTATATTTATATCCCGCTTATCTACTGGGTACTCTAAGCGGCTAACAAAAAGGCTGTAAAGCCAACAGAATACAATAAATAATCAAACAGACATACCTAAAAACACCCTAGACCCTGTTAAAATCAAGTGAAGCCTCGAGTAAAGCACAAATTACGATGGCGGGAAGGAAAACAAATAATAATAATAATAATAATAATAATAATAATAATAATAATAATAATAATAATAATAATAATAATAATAATAATAATAATAATAATAATAATAAACTGTCGCCAAAGGCCTCGCGAAAAAGGAAGGTTTTCAGCGCCTTTCGGAAGACCAGCAGGGACTCTGCAGAGCGCACTTCACTGGGGATGGAATTCCAGAGGCTGGGGGCTGCCACCGAGAAAGCCCGGGTCCGAGTGCTCGTCCTCCGGGCTTCCCGAGGCGTGGCGACCCGGAGCAAGTGCGCTCGCGCCTGCCGAACGGGACGGGCCGAAGTTGACCGCTGAGCGATACGCTCTGCCAGGTAGTCCGGTCCCAAGCCATGGAGGGTTTTATAAACTAAAACCAGGACCTTGAATCTAATCCGGGCTGCAACGGGCAACCAGTGCAGGCGGGCCAGGACTGGGGTGATGTGGTCATAACGACGCACACCAACCACCAGCCTGGCCGCCGCGTTCTGGACCCGCTGCAAGCGCCGGAGAAGATTCAAGGGCAACCCCATGTAGAGCGCGTTACAGTAGTCCAGCCTCGAGATCACCAGAGCTTGGACCACTGTTCTCAAGGAGTTCGCGTCGAGGTATGGGCGGATCTGGGCGATCCGACGGAGATGGAAATAGGCGGACCTGGTCACCGACGCCACCTGGTACTCCATGGCAAGCGCCGGGTCCAGGAACACACCCAGATTCCGCACCCTCTCCGCAAGCTGGAGGGGGACACCCCCCAGACAGGGAAGAGGGCCACCGTACCCCGACAGCGAGCTCCCGAAGAACATAACCTCCGTCTTCTCGGGGTTGAGCTTAAGCCTGTTCGCCCCGGTCCAGGCCAGTACGGCCTCCAGGCACCCGTCGAGAACTTCCACAGCTTCCACAGCAGAGGTGTTAAAGGAGAGACAGAGCTGCGTGTCATCAGCGTACTGATGACAGCAGACTCCAAAACTCCTGATGACCCCCGCCAACGGCCTTACGTAGATGTTAAACAGCATGGGGGACAGAGACGACCCCTGTGGAACCCCACAAGGGAGGATCCAAGGAGCCGATAACTCCCCCCCATGCTGCACGTACTGTGGCCGGCCCTCCAGGAAGGAACGGAGCCAACTGCGAGCAGTGCCTCCGATTCCGACCTCAGAGAGCCGGTCCAACAGGATACCGTGGTCGACGGTATCAAAGGCCGCTGACAGATCCAGGAGGACCAACAGGGATGAACAACCCCTGTCGGCCGCCCTGAGAAGGTCATCTTGCAGGGTGACCAGGATAGCAAATGGATAGCACAGGGATGGGTAACTCAATCAATCAATTTTATCCTACAGCCAAAGGCCTGATAAAATGGATAACTGCAGAAGGTTTATTAGTAGGGATGGGTTGTTCGTTTTGGAATCAGCACATTCCGAAATGACCCATGTGAACCCAGATGCTGTTCAGAATTCTCTGAAATGCAAGCAGCCCATCACTTACCTTCCTGAACGGTCATATCAGTCTAAAGTCCAACCAAGGATAAGTCTCCTGATGTCATCTGCCCTTCTCCCTGGTGCTGGCCAATCAGGAGCTATGCAGGGAAATGCATCATCCCGCCTCCCTGCCTGATTGACCAGTGCCAGAGAGAAGGACATATAACATCAGGAGACTTCTTCCTGGTTGGACTTTCGCCCGATATGACCGTGCAGGAAGTTAAGTAAATGGCTGCTTGCATTTCAGAGAATTCCAAACAGCACCTGGGCTCACGTGGGTCGTTTTGGAACATGCTGCTTCCGAAATGAACAACCCATCCCTATTTATTAGCCATCTTTGCCATCTGTAGGTTGCACTTTATACCCTCAGCTTCCAGTTTTTTTAAAAAAAGAAACACAAAATACTCTCTTAGGCCTAAAACAAGATAGGGAGCCAGCACAGAAGGTGGTGACGGGTTCTGAGAACTGCAGTCCAAGAACATCTGGATTACCCAAGGTTGAGAACCAGTAGGTTTGAATGTGTTACATCAAGGCTGAGGAGGCTCTCATTCAAATCCTTACTAGGGTTATGATTCTACAACACTCACTGCTTCTCAGGTAACTTCCTTCTGACCTTCTGATCTGTTGCTATTTTGTCCTCATACTGAGAAAGATTCCTAGCCTCAGATTTCTGTAAATGTATCAAGCTCCTCTTGGTGGATTGGGGGAGAGGGGCTCTGCAAGTTTAATCATTGACATCTTCAGTTGAATGGATGTCAGTACGTAGATCCTACAGCAGTGCAACCAGGCAGCATAGACCAGGTTAAGCTGACAACTGATCTGGGACATATCTAGATGATCCTGCAGCAGATTATGAAGGATTTTGGTTTTTCAATTGTTTAACCAAGCAACAGCTAAGCGGCTATTCCACCCCTGCCCTCCTCTCCAACTCAAAATTGTATGTTGAAATAAAAAAGAGCAGGGTGCCTAGAAGTGTATTTTTATATGGATAGACTGTAGTCTGCATTATCTTCTCATAATTTTTTGTTATCTATACTAAAGCTATTTATTTATTTATTTATTTATTTACTTACTTACTTACTTACTTACTTATTGGCAGAGAGTGGATTGGATAGTCTAGATATCTTATCTAATTTAGCCTCTTTAGAAGTTTTTTTCTGTAGGGATAGTGGAGAAGGAAATAAAACTTAAGGGAGGACTTAAAACACTCCAGGGGGTATTTAAGTTCTGAGCTAGGGTTGTGGTTTGTGTAAAGAAAAAGATATGTCAAATTAAAAAGCAAAAACTCAGATATTATTTTAGCTAAGAGAGAGATGGAAGTTACCTTCTAGCAGATCTGTGCTACTCAGACGATATTTGCAAAGTGACTAATCCGTTTTCAAAGTACTGTACAGAAGAATAGAGGGGCATTATAAAAAGCTGTGTTATAAATCTGTTCCCTCTTACAGTGCACTGTCCCTCAGTACAGTGCAGCCTACTAATGTGAAATCAGCAGAGGTTTTACTCAAATTTAAAATCTAGTTCTTGGTCCCTTTGTGAGGTGCTAATATCCCACTGGAGATTTCCATAGTTCACCTTGTACAATGCATTAACAAGCTTTTTAAAAAATCATTTGTTTAATTCCTAATGGCAAGCAGTATTTAGCTCATGATGACCAGTCTTTTTGGCAAGTATGTTGCATGAAATGGGAAATATGACTCAGTGCATTTTATAATAAACACTGCTCATCTTTATGGCCCTAGTAGGTAGGGGCAGTTCTGTATCCAGCAGTACTGAGAATCTGAAATACTTTTAAAGTAATTTATCAAATAAACCATTGCAAAGCTTTCTTTGCAACTTGCTACTGTCACTGTTGCATTTTTATAGTAACTTGATACTTTTATGGTTCCTTTTCTGTTCTTTTATGTAAAGGACTATCTTTTGAAAGAGGGGAGAAATGGCCTAACATTTGGGAGGAAATCCATCAAAATGCTTTTTTTCTTCCGACGATGAAGAGAAAATGTAACACATAAATGTTATTGCGTACTATAAAAACCACCATTATTCCACTTGTTACATTATTTTTAAAAACAGACACAGCTGTGTTGTTGTTATTCCCCAAAATAACATGTCACTGGTAAGTGCTATCTGCCAAGTGTAGTTTTTAATCTTTGAACATTTCAGTGCTAAGAGAAGCAGGAAAGAATATAAGCCTAATGGCAGATTGGTGGAGCCTACTTCTCCTGCCCTTACTCCTTCAAGTGCCTCCTAGTCAAACAGGATCCCTGCTTCGCACCTGATTCCTTGAGAGTTTTTTTGTGGGCCTCAAACATATCTAATCCATGGATTCCCTTAATGCAGTGGTTCCCAACCTGGGAGTCGGGACCCCTTTGGGGGTCGAATGACCATTTCACAGGGGGTCGCCATCAGCCAGTGAAGAAAAAGGCACAAACGGCTTGGGTCTGGATGAGAAGAGGGAGGAAGGGGGGGGGAAGAGTGAGTTACAGCTTGATAGGTTGGAGGGGATGTCAGTCAATAGCACCAGAGGCTGTGATTGGCTGAGGGTGCCTATAGAGGGGAGTTATCTATGGCACCTGTGGCAGTGGCCTGCCAAAAGGGTCTTGTGGTCTCTTCCAAGCAGGGCAAGGGGGTGACCACAACATGAGGAACTGTATTAAAGGGTCGCAGCATTAGGAAGGTTGGGAACCACTGCATTAATGGCTTACTTTGAAGCTGTGGCTACCTTCAGTACTTTGTCCTTGTTACCACTGGGGCTTTGGCTCTGTGTCTGCTAGAGAAAAAGAAGGATAGATTTCAAAAGAAGGGAATAAAGCAATGTGATGAAACTTTAAACACCAACAGGTTTTTTGGCATAAACTTTCATGAGCCCATCATCTCATCTGCATCTTGTGATGTGGGTATTAATCCACACCAAGCTCATGCCAAGTAAAACTCATTAGTCTTTAAGGTGCCACATGACATTTCCTTGGTTTTTGCTACAATAAACTGACATATCTAACCTCCTTTGAGTAACCACAAAGAAACTGATGCTCTCCAGATTAGGAAACGGCAGGTTTCCCCAGCAGCATTTTCAAAAATGTCTTTGGATTAAGCTTCCACAGCCCCTTAACAGCAGTGCTTGAAGGAGGAAGGAGGAGATGATGGCATTTTGTGTCTTTAATGTCAACTGGCTGTTCTTAATAGGCAAATGGAAAGTCACTACAGCATCTTGGGAAGAGAATGCTTTGGCCAAGCTATGGACTTTGGCAGGTTATCACTGCTCTACTCTGCCAGCCACTGAACCCATCCTTCTCCATCCACCATGAGTAATGAAATACAGTAATCCCCTGTTTACCGTGGGAGTTAGGGATGTTGGGCTGGGTCGGAAGTAAGGGGCTTGTTTGGGGCCTCCTGCATTTACCCCAGGCCTGGCGTTGCACCAAACAGGCCTCCAACACAGGAAACCACTTCTGGGGCCTCCCACAGGCCCAGGAAGCCCATCGGAGGCCCGCCCGGGGCAGTGCCAGGCCTGGGGTAAGTGAAGGAGGCCCCAAACAGGCCCACACAGCTTGCCCCAGGAGACTTTGCCTTCATATACTGGGGTCCCCTGATATACCAGGATCACAGTATATGAACCACAATAGACTGTATCACTATATCCATATGAGCACTGGTGATGTATGCTCTTCAGCAGGACAATTCATATGATGTAGTGTTAGAAACGTACCATGTTTTAGTTAGCAATTTTTGGAATATGTTTGACATGGAATTATTTTTAAATGAATACGTTTGTTTGACAAATATTTGGAGGGAAATATACTTGAAGTTAAAGGCCCATGTAATACTTAAAATGTACTTTCTTTAAAACAAACATGATGGTCTTTTTTGTTTCTTCCTCTGTTTCCAACCATTAACCTTTGGTTTCAATTAACCTTGAAATAGATGGAACAAGACAAGTAATTAAGTCACTATTCCTCACATAAGAAACGAACAATGCTGAATAGTTCATTATTGCTCAACATCTGGCTTAAGAGCTCACTGTGATTATCGGAGCTATTCACAACTCAGGAAGCCATTGTTTTAGGGATCTCACAGTACTTGCTAATGGTCCATACATTTGCACTTACCTTTTTTCTTGTGTTTTTATGGTACGCACAATAATTACTTGACCTATGTTTTATCTGTGCCCCATTATTACTTATTACTTGTTTCTATTTTTCTCTCTCTGCCTGAAATAACAGAATTCTGAACATATCAAATATATTCCTTTAATGTAAATTAATGTAAATGTAAGTTGTGCTTCCTGGGAGAACAGGCAGCCTGGTTACCTTGCACAATCTCATAGAATCACCAGAAAAAGGAACTGATAAACTACTCCTGATTTCTGTCAGAGTGCCTTCTCCCAAAGAAAACTGGCCATAATACCTGATCTTCCCCAGCTAGGCATTTGAGGCAACCGTGAGAGGCCCGAAAGGGGGAATAAACTAGAAATAGGACCTTTTCTGCCATTGCCCCTCGCCTGTGGATTAACTTTCTACCAGACATCTGCCTGGCCCACTCTTTAGCTATCTTTAAAAAAAACTATTAGAAAAAAATACGTAGCTATTTAAGCAGGCATGCCCTCAAATATAATGTCATTTCAGTATTCACCCATTAAAACATGGTTTTAACTGGTTTTCCCACCAAAAGCAACACATATACACTTTTATGTCACTTTTTTATTTTTATTTTTATTGTATTTTATGTTTATTGTATTGTATGAATTATTTGTGTTTATTTTACACTATATTATACTTGTTAATTGCTGTAAACCACCCAGTGTGGCCTTGCTGCCAGATGGGCGGTATAAAAATCCAATAAATAAATAAATAGATAAATAAATTCCCTTAAGATCCCATGAGCTGCTGGTAGAGCTTCCAGGGCATGGTAATTTTGGTTTGCACCACATCATTCATGCTTTCTCAAAAGTAAACTCAACTGCATACAAAGGGAAGTCCTACTAACATAAAAACATTGCTTTGTCCCTACTCTTCTCATTACTTTTGAAATATACTATTGTTGCACTTTCAGGTTTGGCAGTCATTCAGGAAGGAAAGTGTTGCTAAATCTTTTGGGAGTACAGAATTAGTCAATCCCCTTTACATAAGAACATAAGAACAGCCTTACTGGAACAGGCCACAGCCCATCCAGTCCAGCATTCTGTCTCACACAGTGGCTCACCATTTGCTTCAGGGTATTCCCAACCAGATATCTTCACCTGCTTATGATTCCTGGCAAATAGCATTGAGAGATATCCTGCCTATCTCTCCAACCCTGAGGTTGTCCTTAGGCATCCATAATGATAGCCATTGATACCCTTGTTCTCCATGAGCTTGACTAATCCTTTCTTAAAGCTGTCAAGGCTGACAGCTGTCACCACTTCTTCTGGCAGGGAGTTCCACAGACCAGTGACCCTCTGGGTGAAAAAGTACTTTCTCTTACAAGTATTCGTTTGATATCTAGCACCCAAAAGTTTCATGCAGTGCCCCCTAGGTCTAGTGTTGTGCGATAGGGAAAACAGTTTTTCCCTTATCTACTTTGTCCATACCGTGTATGATTTTATAAACTTCAATCAGGTCACCTCTTAGGCGCTGTTGTTCAAGACTGAAGAGGCCCAGCTGTTGCAGCCTCAGATGGTAAGGAAGGTGTTCCAATCCCCTAATCATTCTTGTTGTCCTCCTCTGCACTTTTTCCATTTCTATAATATACTTCTGGAGGTATGGTGACCAGAACTGTACACAATACTCCAGATGGGGCCTCACCATAGATTTATAAAGAGGCAAAATGACACTTGTTGACTTACTTTCTATACCCTTCCTAATGATCCCTAGCGTTGAGTTTGCTTTTTTCACGGCTGCGGCACACTGGGTTGACACCTTCATTGAGCGGTCCACCAAGACACACCAAGGTCCCTTTCCTGATTTGTTGCAGAGAGTTCAGACCCCATCAGTTTATAAACGTAAATAGAGGTTTTCCCCCCAACATGCATAGCTTTGCACTTACTAATGTTGAAGCTCATTTGCCAGTGGTTTGCCCATTCCCCGCCACCCATCAAGAGATCCCTCTGGAGCTCCTCACAATCTCTCTCACTTTTTAATACCCCGTATAATTTAGTGCCTCAATGCCAAACATGTGAGCTTCCCAAAATATCTGGCCAGTCACTGTGGCATACATCTTCTCATCCTTCGGACCATTTCTTACAGTTTTACAAATGAACAGAGTTAGAAAGCAATCATAAGAATGCCTCCCCATCTGCTACCTACTGGGCTTTTCAAAAACAGCAAAAAGAAAAACCCTGCTTCAGACTGATTCATGGGAAGATGAGCCTTATATACATCTATTTTACGCTCAGAATTTAGATTCCAAGTTCAAAAACATAACGTACTATGCAGCTGCAAAAGGACATAATTTAACTGTGTTTAATATCTGCGGAGAAAGAAATTGGAGTGATAAAAAAAACAGCTGTACTGTACTGTACTAATAAAACCCACTGCTCAATTGCCTCAATTGTATTTTGACTTCAGCAGGAAAGATACATGTGATTTCTATGACAGCCACATTCTCCTGTATTTTTCATGCTGATTTTGTCAAAATTAAGAAGGCTATTCAAATACAAGGTCAAGCAAGCAAACACCAAGTTCTTTCACAGTTAGAAACAAGAGTGATTCACAGTTTCACAGATTCACAAACAACCCATTATCAGTTATTTGGAACGCTACTGGACCCAAAATTGTAAACAACACCCCCATCCCTTTGTAGCAAGCACCCACTCTTGTTTCTTTCCTCAACAACTGATCTACCAACCCTAGCAAAATTAAGGTGATTCCAGTCCAACATAAGGGAGAGATCACATCGAATTTCTCTTTCCTCTAAGAATGTCATATGACTCAAGCACAGTTTCCCCAACATTTATGTTTATCTCAGACCTATCTGCAGGCCTCCCACACATTATTCCTTCAGTTCACAAATAGGGCAAAGACAGGCATCTTAGCAGGCTTAAAAGCAATGGATTGCTAGTGTGGCGTAGTGAATGCAGTGATGGAACAGCTCCTGGATTCAAATTCTCACTCAGTCATGGAAATTGACAGTGAGTTGGTAGTGGTAAACCACTCTTTCTGCACCTCACGCACCTCAAAAAGCTATTAAGGTGGTCCCAAGTTGAAATGTAACTTGACAGCACATCGCAGCAACAATAAAGACATTTGTTTAAGAATGAAATGGGGATCTAAACAGACAAGCAACAACCACCACGCTTTCACTCAATGGTCACTGGGGAAAACTGGCACCGGCAAAATTCCAACAACCAGGACAGCCAGAGGATACAAAGGTCAAGAGAAAACAAGACTGGGCGAAGTCAATTGCGAAACACGGTAACTCATCTATTTCTGTGTCTATGGTCCACCTATATAGACAGTGTCCCATCCTGAAAAGCACTGGAGCTTGATAGCAAGGACAGAAACAAACATTATAAACAACCTATGAGTAGATATGAAAGCATGTTAGTGGTGGAGAGATTTGATTCAAACAGACATTGATGTTGGCGAAATCAGACTTTAGGGGGAATCCTATACAGTATTCAAATCCTGAAGAAAAATCACAATCTCAAGTAAACTATCTGGTACGTTACCTGAAGTGGCAAACATTCCTGCTATGCACTTAGGTGCTTTCAGGAGCTAAAGAGTTCACTTGTTTAACGATGGATTATCTATAACAGTGTTGGTGAACCTATGGCCCGGGTGCCAATGGTGGCACTCAGAGCCTTTTCTGTGGGCACCTGACATCGCCCCTTCACAGACACCTGTATTCAGGTTAAATTGTTGCACTGGCACTTTGCAAAAAAAAAAGTGGGTTTTGAAACACAGTTTGGGCACTTGGTCTCTAAAGGGTTTGCCATCACTGATCTATAACATCTATCTTTGCCCTCAGTAAATGGAAAGCTGACTTATGCCATGTTCACCCACCTGGAGCAATACTGCTGAATCTTGGCTTCTTCACATATTATAGACTGTAACTCCCATCAACTTTGGCCATGGTCCGTGTTGGCTGTGGCTGGAGTCGCGCAAGACCTGGACAGCCCCAGCTTGTAGAAGACCTAATCTATACGGTATGTTTCTGTTGTGACAGGTAGCAGCTCTCTCAACATCTCAGGAAGCATTCCTGATGCTTTCCACAGAAAAAGCCTGGCCTGTAACCTAGGAGTATGCATTCAAATAACCTCCTCTAGTATTAAAGATACGCACATAAAGGATATGCTCTGCTCTTTAGCTTATACACACAAACCACATGCTTCTCTATGTTCCTTTCCCACTCAGGATCTTGGTACTAGAATGTATTGATGCTTTTAACTTTTTAAAGGTAAGATGTGGCACTTGGAAGTGTGGGTTTTGGGGAGAAGAACCCAGCAAAGTTAAATAACTGCATGCAGGGTGGATTTGAATTAAATCACTTCGATTTAAATCATTATCTAAATCACGATTTAAGTTACTCGTCAGTAAGACTCGATTTAAATCATTATTTTCTAAATAAAGACTCATTTTTGCTGGAGTTCTTTTAATCTTAATATTTACAACCAGATGAAGGTTTCATTTTTTAAAATAATAACATTTTAGATTAGTTTTACAGTTATATCAGAAAATTACTGATTTGGTGGTTATATACTAAATAGATAGATAACTGTGAAATTATTGTAAGATGAACTATCTCCAGTTTAATAGGTTAATCATTCATATTTGGACAATTGTTCTGTTGTACTTTGTTGGAAGGAGAAAAATAATCATTACCTTAATAAAAACAATTCAAATAGATTTATTTAACCAAAACAGTAACATAATATAGCATTATGTATACTTGTATTTGCTTAAACATCCATTTTTGTTAACTGATGTGGATAAAATATCCTTTAAAATAAACTTAAGACTGACAGGGTGTCCAAACTTTGGCCCTCCAGATGTTTTGGGCCACAACTCCCATAATTCCAAGCCTAGATTGCCAATGACAAAGGGCTATGGAAGTTGTGGTCCAAAACATCTGGAGGGCCAAAGTTTGGACACCGATGCTCTAGATATTTCCAAACTGGGTCTCTTTTACAGCCTTCTGCTATTATAGGTTTTTCTCCTCAAGGAAGAGAGTGAGAATGATAACCCTCAGGCATACACATAAAGATCTCAAGATGTGGAGAACTGTGCTCAAAAAGTTTCACTTCCATTTTTTTCTGCTTGCCCCTCCCTCCTCAAAATTTATTCCTTGTGAAGACCTATTCCATTCCGAACAACCTTCTATTCACTGAACTTCTTGAAACATATAATTTAAGAGGTAAGGGGGGTTGATTCTGTGTACATAGATTTGCAGAGGAACAAGGGGATTAAGGTATTTTCCTCAATTCTGATATTTATTTTATAACATTTTGCTTTGAAGGAGGCATGTTATCACTGCAGACCCAAATGCACAGTTTTGAAAATAGCAAAACCAAGCATCTTTGATAATATCTTATAGATAGAAAAAATGCCCCAAATAATCAGAAACCTCTGGGAGAGCATGGCATTGTGAATGGATTAATACAACTTGTTACTGCATAATTAAAAACTAATTTCATAATGAATAACCAGTTTGGACTATAATGTATCTTAACTAGAATATGATCTTTAGAAAGACATTTTCTTCAAAAAGCACTTAAATTTTAAAAGACTGATTTAAATTAAAAAAATCTAATTTAAATTTAAATTTTAAAAAATCAGATTTAAATTAAAAAATCAATTTTTTAAATTTTTGTAAAAAAAAAACACCCAAATCATTGATTTTTATCCACCCTGAACACATGAAATGCTGACTGCATCACACACTCCTCGGTTATATTGTTTGGAAACCAAATCTGAACGGGATTTCCTCCTTTCTGTGCAACAGTCTATCCAAATATGGAAAAAGATATATGTCTTTGACTGTTCAGGGCATCACGAAATAACCTGTACATTTCCTTTTCTTTGGGCTGAGGTGAAGCATTTCTTTAAGCTCTACCACTCCCAGATTTCAACAAGAAGGCACTCCCCTGTTCTCTTCTCAAAAGACCCACCCAGGCATGGTCCCTTCCTTGACACATACTCTTGGCATTGGAAGCACACCATTCTCCCTCCCTTGCCTTATATAACATGTCTAGTATTTCACTGCTTCAAGTGCAGTTGTTCTAAGCACGCAACCACAACAGCCCGGATCCTTTGGACAATGCTGACAATAACAGGAATCTGAACATAGCACAGGATTTATTTAAATAAGCTGTTTGTGCTGTTATTTGTCTCAACAGCTTAGGAATCTCTCACCTCTGTGAAAACTCAGTTTGGCTCCTCCAAAATATAATCTATTACATCTTCTTAACAGACCAGCTCAATAGATGGGAAACCATCTGAACGGTAGGTGAAATGGTTTCAGAATGTGCATTTGCACAGGCAAGACAATGTGCTTTATTGGTATGACTCACAAACAGATTTGTATGACAAGGACACAGGAGGGATAAGAGATTTTAACCTCCTCTTGATTTGGATGTGCCAAATCCTATGATACACAGTTGTGCTTGCGCCATTGTTAATCTGCGTTCCAGCCCACGGCATACTGTGCCTTAAATCTTAATTGGTCATGAAACGGTAATTTTAATTTAATTTTTATATAACTGCTTGAATCATGTAATGGCTTAGATCTTGAGTAGCTAGTGTGGCCACTGACGCATCTCTAACAGCAGAAAACCCCTGAGATTTAAATAAATTATGAATGTGCTGATTTTATATATAGACAAGCCATTAGAAATAATTAGTACAACTTGAACAGAAAAAATATGACTTATCATAATGGGAAATATGGTAACCAGTTGATCTGGATGGCTGCTCAGTCAATTTTTCCAAACTCTTAACTACTGCTAGGCATCTCCAAGGCCTATGTTCTTTCTTTGAAGATACAACTGTGTATCTTCAAAGTGAACTGTGATCAGACTGGTCTTCAAATGGAGGATTCTTTCTTTCTTCAATCACAAAAGTGCCCTCTGCAACATAGAACATGTGGCAAACCTATAAAAGCCATGCATTGAAGGATGTCCGTTTAATTAGACTTTCCCATTTCTTCTCCTACCACTGGAGCAACTCACTCCCCCAACCCCATAACCCCAATAATGCCTTTAGGAGAATCAGGGGAACATCCTTCAACTAGCAGTCTTGAATCTCATGTCAGTGCTGGAAACAGGACAGCATCTTTCACTACCCATGAAAGCAGAAGGCTAGGTTATAAGGGACAATGTAGCTTGCAATCAGAGCCATAAATAGAGATATTGGCCCTGAAGCAAATAGCACCATCTTCCACTTAGTCATTCTCAAGACAAAGGGAATAAGGCCCAACCAAGAAAAAAAAAACAAGCAGAATGTGGTGCCCACCAAAAGAAAGCAAAGGCTTCTGTTTACAAGGGTGGCAAAAATGACTGGGGTGTAAGGCAATGTTGTTTATTTCTCTAACACTTGGTGGCAGATTCACTTCTAGATTTCCATGCTCCTTATACAGTACGCATTTTGTTGTCTTGGATACCAGCACCAGTTGGCCTACCTACTTCGTCAGCCTACATATGCCCTCAGATAGAATGTGACCCAAACCACACAGAACAGTGATCCCCAACCTTGGGTAACCCAGGTGGTTCTTAGACTAAACCCCAGAAGCCTTTAACACTAGCTGTGCTGGCTAGGATCTCAGGGGGAGTTGTCATCCAAGAACATCTGGGGATTTCAAGGTTTGGAAGAACTGACATAGAGTGAATACCTATTCTTCAATCTGCCTTTTGACCTCTCAAGAACACTTCTGCATTGTCTGGATTAAGCTTCAACTCATTCATTCTCATTTAGTCTATCAGCCAACATCACAGAATGGTTCAAAACCAAAACAGCTTGCTTCAATTTAGACGAAAATGAAAGACAGAGTTGCATTGCAAGGTAATAGTCATAATTCAAATTTAAGATCTTCATTCTGAACCACAATGCATGATATTTAAAAGAGAGTGAGACAGAGGGCATGTATCAATTTAAAAATTAATACCTGATAAAATTACAATTCGGTTTTATATAGATCTGATAAGGTTACCGTCTCATTGAGTTCAATGGGTTTACTGTCTAATAAATGGCTATAACCCAAACCACACATAATGTTAAGGAGCCAATAAACAGGCGAAGCAAGAGCTGTGTTATCAAGAAAACCCAGGGAAATAGTATCACGGAATTTCTTCATTTTTTTCTGTTCATGATTACAAGAACTGCAACTGTTACTCTCTGTGTATTTTTGGATGGTAACTCCCATAATCTGTCACTATTAACTATTCTGGCAGGGGCTGATAGAAGTTGCAGGTCAAAAACATATGGAGAGCTACAATTACTGGTCCCTAGATAGTAACTGCAGTAAATGCATGAACTGACTATTAAATATACAGCACTTTGGTCACATATATGCTCAGAGTAAATTTGTTAGAACAGTTTGAAATAAGATTCCACATTAGTCTTCTTCACAATACGTGTATATGCATGCATACTCACTTTGCTTCTCCATAGAGGAAACAGTCAAGACAAAATTCTAGCCAGAAAAAAACAGCAAATTCCACTGACAACTGTAGCTCTTAGCATGTTAAGTTTAGCATGCCAAATCTTGCACGAGATGGGCCTGTTTAAATTAGAATGTACATACAAAATAGAACAGCCGAGTTCTAAAATTACCCTGTCATCTTCTTAAACACTTCTTTGTACAGTATATACTTACAGTTTTTATGGAATGGTTAACTGATTCTAGGGGATGAATAAATAGAAACTATAGCTTTTAGGGAGGTTCATATCTCAGGTATGTAGAGTTCTATAGGCAAGTACTAACCCTCAAGTGTGAACCTATCTAGAGGCCTTTCTGTATTTCATGCATAAAGTTAGCTATATCTTATTGCTATAATATATATTTGGGTGGGACATAGTAGATGCACACAGACAAAGCCAGAAACTATATAGATTGTTTAAGACAAAATAATAGTGACCAGAATGCTATTATTTATATCTGCTGGCATAAATCAAGTGGAATAAATGGTAATGGTGAACTGTCACTGGTTAAGACATCACTTGCAGCCTTATCACACACAAGTTGTGTGACTTGGTGTACAAGTGCTGACTTGTTAACTAGTAGCAACCATTTGTTGCTGCAATTTATATTTGACTTTTAGTAGCATATGTAAGGCCTAGAATTTTTGCCTGTAGTCATTGGATATTTTACCTTGTGTGACCTTTTACATTTTTGTTCAGGATTGCTTCAACACCAACTCCCAGACTGGTTGACTACAAGCCAACTGACTGTGGATCCCGTGATCTTACAAGCACATTCTTAAAACAAGCTCACTGATTTCTCCCTAGACCAGTCAAACATCTTGAGCCACCCACGTTGAAATGAGAGCGCTCTACACTAGATGCAGTAATTGTTGTAGTACAAATGTAGAACCCGTTTCCCATCTTCCATTTTTGCAAATAAAAAATGAAGATTGAAGAAACGTTCATACTATAAATGAAAGCAAGCCTAAGGAATGAGTGGCTCAAATCACTGTTTTTAAATAAGATATAATAATAAAATAATAATCACATGCTGTCAAGTCAGTTCTGGCTTATGACAAATGACCCTTTTCAGGATTTTCCAGACAACAGTCTCAATAGCCTAGGTGAACAATGGCCTGAAGTGCTGAAACCCATGCTAAGGCCATAGTTAAGGAACCATACTTTATGTCTTTCAGCACTTCAGGCCATTGTTCATCTTAAGGCTATTGAGACCATTGTCTCCCTTACGAGCCTATTCAGGCCATTGTTCATCAGGAGCCTATTTCAGACCAGGGTAACAAGAGGTCAAAGTGAACTATAAAATGGAGGACTCTCAACTAGCCTTCTTCAGACTGAGGAAACTGTTTGGATGAGCAGTGAAACGTTTCAATCGCCCAACAAAAAGAAGTCCAGTTGCCATGACTCAACTTCCAGATAAATGATTTGTTCTTAAATATTTTCTTCCAGTGATGTAAGCTGCCTAGAATCCTCTTCCAAGCATCAATCAATGCTTTTTTACATGGCCAAATGGCTGATATACCACTATGAAATGTGATATACAGTACCTAGTATGCTGTTGATGATATCTTTATTTGTTTGAGTGAGTGAGTGAGTGAGTGAGTGAGTGAGTGAGTGAGTGAGTGA
>JAHTLZ010003526.1:19910841-19955489 GCA_023846285.1 Phrynocephalus versicolor | reverse complement strand
TGAGTGAGTGAGTGAGTGAGTGAGTGAGTGAGTGAGTGAGTGAGTGAGTGATATACCGTGCCATCTGACCAAAGGTCACTCTGTGCGGTTTTGCAGGGCATTGGAAGAAAGTGGAAGGTATTATTGGAACTGACAGATACATGCAGCAATATAAACACACATTTACAAGATGGCGGATACCTGGCTCAGCAATACTATGAATAAGAAAGATCCTGGAATCATCACACATCATAAGTTGAATATGAGCCTTGAGAAAAGGAGATAGAGGGGAGATATGATCGCACTTGTCAAATACTTGAAAAGTATTTGAAAAAATAAAGTATTTGAAAAAGGGGCAGGATCTGTTCTGGATTAACCCAGAATGCAGGACATGCAACAATGGGCTCAAGTTATAGGAAGCTGGATTTCCATTGAAAACTATGAAAAACTTCCTAACTGTTAGAGCAGTACTGCAATGGAACAATTACACTACCTCAATAGGCGGTGAGTGCTCCATCACTGGGTATACATTCAAGAGGAATTTAGGCAATGACCTGGCAGATATCCTATGAGCTGTATTCTGCCTTGAGCAGTGGGGTGGACTTGTAGGCCCCTTCCAACTTCATGATTCTATGACAGAGGATGGCTCAAATAGACTTGAGCTGCTGCTTGGTCCCCTGTTGTGGGTGTTGACAATATTATGAGGTGGAAGGAAGGGAAATATGTTTTGTACCACAGGCTAGCAGCTAGCAGTAGTCAGCTGTTATTGCCTTTCAGTAACAAAAAGCAGCTCCAGTATTTTTAATTTTTGACAGCAGGAAAAGAGTTAGTTCTATAAAATTGTGCCCATAATAATATTTGACACTTTTTTAAAAGAAGCAACTTTCCAAGCTCTGCTCTAAAACTTACAAACAATAAGATCCAGATGTAGGTCAGAAATATTCATGCTCAGGCTAGAAATAGACATTAGGGTTACCCCATAATTAGAGCTGAAACCGCATTAATGTTACAGAGGTAAGTGACACAGTTTTTCTGTGTTTGTGAATCCTGACTTGAAAAGACTCCTATGTTGCAATCCTGAAGCCCAAATACCAAACACAGTAAGCGAATGTACACAATCCTCAGCGTGAAAGAAATCCATGCTGTAACACTGAAACTCTTTCATCAGTGAAGCATTTTCTCTTTCCAGTCACAGGGACTCTCTGTTTTTGGCATCATGTAACCAATTCAAGTCCCATTGATTTCAATGGCTCTACAGGGGCTACAGGGAGCACCAAATTCAAAACATTCTCCAGCTAGTGGCTTAGGGAGGGGGGGGTTCCTAATACACAAAAGGTACTTTGCACCTATTCTATATGCTATTAAAATCTCCTTAACTGTTTTAATGGTTCAAAATATAGAAGGAAACAGTGTGAAAACATATGGGAGCTACAAATTGTGATGGCCATGACTGGGCTCTGTTTTAAATAAAAATACACAAATGAAAGTGCAATTGCACAACAAAAACACCCTTGTCTGAAAGCAGTCATCCAAACCATTCCCCTACCTTCCGTAACCCATTCTTGCTATCTTTTTGTCAGGATCTGTCCTTTTCCTTTGTCTTCACTTCAGCCTGTCAGAGTATTTTGCAATTTGTTGTGCCATTGACTAATAGTCAACCAGCATGACCTGACAGCAAACTGCACTCCATTTCATCAAAGCTATGATCCACTCTTCTTTCATAAGGCATCAGCTTCCAGATACATCCTCTATATCAAATACATCTCACCTTATCCCTTAATTTACCTCAGACAATAAGTATCACCTAGTTGCACCATGGATGCTGAACACTTCTTGGACTGAGCAGGTAACTTGTGAAGAAGTACTAAAATAAATGATTAAAGTCTAAGAAATCATGAAGCACAAGAAATCCAGAAAGCTAAAATACTTTGATCATGTGATGAATAGGAAAACTACAGACCGCTACAACCAATAATTCATGGTAAAATAAATGGGAAAGAATATGCAGTACATAAAAGAATACAATGGCTGAAGAACTTGGAAAACTAATCCAAAATACAGTTTTAGAAGAACTAGCTATGTTAGTCCCTGCTAGAATTTCAAGCCAAAAACAAAAGAACAGTAAAAAATTAAAGAGAAAAATATTGTGGCACCTTAAAGACTGACTGCTATACTTTAATGGATCAAGTCCACTTCCTCACACATAAAAAAAGATTACATGACAAATATATATACATTTATACTTATGACTACTAACCAACCACTGTCTCTTTATTTGGGGACTATATATAAAAATTTGCCATGTAATCGCACTCTTATGTCTGAGGAAGCAGGCTTGATCCACAAAAGCTTACAATAAAATACAGTACAACAGTTAGTCTTTAACATGCTGCAACACTTCTTTTTTTAATTTTAATTTTTGGTGTTGATCTAATTCACAGTGTTGGTTTTAGCCTATAAAGCCCTAGGTGTCTTGGGGTCCAAGCTATCTCCAAGACTGCATCTCTCTTTATCCTGGCCCACTGCTGAGATCATAAGCGATTGTGGAGACATAAGAAAGGGCCTTCTTTATCACCTCAGACCACCCTCTCAAGATTCTTGAGCTCATGAACAAAGTGAGAGAGACAAGAATGGCCATGGCATATGGAGGCAAAACAGTTTCCCTTAACATGTCATGTCATGTGAGACAGCAACAATATACTGTAAACACTCGTATGTCATTGACAAACGCACCATACACTGTTTCTACCTCAAGCAGCAGAAACAGGGTATATAGTGCCGGAACTACCAGATGACATTTCTGAAGTAAAGGACAAGATGGCATCCTTCTACAGACACAAGCTGACTGAACAAGCATTTTAATCTTACTTCAACATTGAGGTCACACAGGACACCATCTTCTACCATGTGTGGAAACAACTAGCTAATTTAAAGGGGGAAGGCAGGTCCCCAGTGAAGAAGAATGGTCAGAAGGCTATTTATGCTGCTTTTTACACAGCAAAGAACATCTGCTGCCTCATATAATTGCTTTATTCTCCTTTATGGTAGGATCAGCCCTGGACATCCCAGAATGAAACGTCCCTTGAGAAGGTATATCTGCACTGTGTGATGTGGTTCGGAACTCAGAGCTCAGTAATGCAATTATGAGGAGAGAAAGTGTGTTTCTCATGTAAGACTGTATAACAGCCAATGCATTGTCAACAACGATGGTTACTTCACGTTCTTACTCGTTCCGAGTTGACGTTCGTTTCGTGATCACATCGCTCGCAGTCATGTGATCTTGTCCTGGCACTGTCCCTGTTCCCACGGGTGTGATTGATGTTCCCACGGGCGTGATTGACTACTGTTACTGCACGTCCTTGTTTCGTGACAATATCTGAACTTCTCAGCCTTCCTTCTCAGGTATGGTTTTTTGCTTTTTGTTTGTTTGTTTTTTGGTCCGACCTTCCATTTTTCGATCTTTCGAATCTCCTCAACTTTGCCTTCAATGTGTTACAGAGCTAAGTTCGAGGCATTTGTCTTTTAATCTCTCTGCACTGCGTTGCTGACTCCATAGTGTATGTACTGGCGAATGGCACTTCGCACTCCTGCCACTAGATGGAGAATGGCACATTGCATGACGAGCCTTACCTCACGGGCACTTGTCTCGGAACGAGAACTGAGACAAGCAGATTCCCAAGCCCAGGGAGGGGTATGACTCAACACGCTTTAATCTCAGTTCAGGGGGCATGGTCAGGACGAACTCTCATCGTCATTCAATGGACGTGCAGTAAGATTTCCTCGTACCAGTCCCAAGCAGGACCGCGAACAGCAATGAGAGGGACGTGAAGTAACAGCCAATGACTGGCAGGGGCTCTATGAGGTTTTAGCAAGACTGGTTTCCTGGCTTTTTGTCTAGAGAGGACAGGAACTGAATCTTCTGCATGCTAAGCATGTGCTGGACTAATCCACATTGGCTTCCCTTCAGCAGGCTGCAGACCCATTTTAAAAGATAACAACATGGTGTCCCTTCTTTCCCTTCATATCTGGTATATAGCCTTGTATTTCCATTGTATCTCCAGGGCAGCACTGAAAAATGTGATACAGTACCTAAGATACAACAGGCATAATGGGGAATGAATAGTGAATATGGCTGTAAGCTGACCTTGGACAGTTTCTGTGTTGAATGCCAGAATAATAACCATTAGATAGCATCAGTTCAGTTGCAGCAAACATTTGGAGAGTCTCCAAACCAGCTCCCATCATCTCCAGCTTGCATGGGTAGTACTCAATAATAAATGGGGCTGTAGTGCAGGGTGGATTTGATTTAAATCACGATTTATATCACTAGTCAGTAAGGCTCAATTTAAAATCATGATTTTCTACATAAAGACTCATTTGTGCTGGAGCTGTTTTAATCTTAATATTTACAACCAGATGAAGGTTTCATTTTTAAAATAATAACTTTTTAGATTTGCTTTAGTTATATCAGAAAATTACTGATTTGGTGGTTATATACCATGAAATTATTGCAAGGTGAACTATCTCCAGTTTAATAGGTTAATTGTTCACATTTGTACTGTTCTGTTGTACTTTATTGAAAGGAGAAAAATAATCATTACCTTAATAATAACACTTTAAATAGTTTTATTTAACCAAAACAATAATATTACAGGTTTTTCTCCTCAAGGGAGAGAGTGAGAATAATATGATAACCCTCAGGCCGCTATACATATAAAATATCTCAGGATGTGGAGTACTGTGCTCAGAAGGTTTCACTTTCATTTTACTGCTTGCCCCTCCCTCCTCAAACTTTGCTCCTTGTGTAGACCTATTCCATTCCAAACGACCTTCTATTCATTGAACTACTTGAAACATAGCACTTTAGAGGTAAGGGGGTTGATTCTGTGTATATAGATTTGCAGAGGAACAAGGGAACTAAGGTGTTTTCTCAATTCTGATGTTTATTTTACAACTTTTTTGCTATGAAGGAGGTGTTATTGTTGCAGACCCAAATGCACAGTTTTAAAAATAGCAAAACCAAGCATTGTTGATAATATCTTCTAGCTAGAAAAATGTCCACATGACATTGTGAATGGATTAATAAAGCTTTATGCTACATAATTAAAAACTAATTTCATGATGAATAACCTTTTGACTATAATGTATCTTAACAAGAGCATGATCTTTAGAGTTTTCCTCAAAAAGCATTTAATTTTTTTTAAAAAAATGATTTAAATTAAAAAATGCAAAGTATTTTTTTTAAAAAGAATTCATTGATTTTTATCCAACCTGCATGTAGTGTAAAATATGTGGAAAGCACTATACTGGGAATGGCCACAGCAGAGGTACACAGTACAGGCTAATGTCAACATTAGAAATCATTTATTCTTATTCTTAAATATAATAATCATCTTGTGCTATCAAGTCAATTCTGTCTGTTGGTAACCATTTTTAAGGTTTTCTAGGTATCGAGTACTCAGAAGTAGCCGGGGCGGGGGGTTACCTTGATTATGGACACACAGACTGGTTTCTCAAACTCTGACTCCAGACATCTATTCTTAATTATAGGTATTTACTATTATCTCAAATTAAAAGCTCATCCAATCTGTAGTGAGTGTTGGTTCTAGTGCCCCATGCCTGTCACGTTACCCCCATTACATTCTATGGAAGAGAGTAAAAGCATAGACAGAGAAGGACACAATTAATCTTTGTCAAGATGGTCCCTACAACAATTCTCCCCATTCTGGTGCCTTTCAGATATGATATGGCGAACCTTTTAGAGACCAAGTACCCAAACTGCAATTCAAAACCCACCAATTTTTTTTGCAAAGTGCCAATACAGTAATTGAACCTGTATACAGTTGGCTATGTAGGAGTGATGTCGAGTGCCCACAGAAAGGGCTCTGAGTGCCACCTTTGGCACCCGTGCCATAGGTTCACCATCACTGGTCTAGACTAAAACTGCAGTGTTGTCTGGGAAAGGAGAGTTGATGGTCCAATACAACGGAACTGAACTAGCTGTTACAGAGTCTTACATAGGAAAGAACCTTTTTTTTCTTATCATTGTGCCCCAAGTCACTCCTCGAGTAGTTCTTGGCTGGTAGAACACTAAGATAGATGTTGTGAATCAAGCTAGAACCTGTACAGATGGTGCCCTGGTTCTTTATTTAGAGTGTGACAGAATGTCAGGATACAGAAATGGAATCGCAGAATGGCTTACTCATAGATGTCTTATGCAGTACAATGGCATGGTATGCACACTGTGTTTTTACTATGAATAGAAGTGAAAATAAATCTTAAGTGCCACACCAAATTCCACTAAGAGATTTCACCAGATTTCAGCAATGGACCAGACAACAATGGGAAAGACAATGGGAAGAGAAGCAAAGAATGAACTCAAACAAACCCAAGGACAGATACCAGGTTTTGTTACTTAGACCATATATGCAAACCCTCAGTGAAATGAGTCCAAATATAATGGAGCAAAAGACAGAAAAGCAAACAAATGTGAAATAAAAGTCACAGTGTGAAATCTGAGTCAATGCCCTACCCTTCCCCTTGTCTTTATAATCTTTGTGTGTGTGTGTGTGTGTGTGTGTGTGTCCTAAAGTGGTGTCTTAAAATAACAGGTACTGTAACATGAAGTCCTCTTTGACTTAACAGAGAGAGGGGGAGAGGCCAGACAGCTGCTTCCATTCAGTTCCCTGATTCCAGCGTTCTGTGCCTCAGCTTGTTTTGATTTTGGTTTCACCACTGAGCTCATGCCAGCCTGTTCATCTCCTGGAGATGGAGAGAGACACATAATAACCACAAACAGAGTCAGATCCAGTAGAATGCAGACTGCAGCTTTGCTCCTTCTCTTTTTCTTCCTTAAACTGGTGCTGTGTGTTTATCTGACCGGTATAATGTATTTCCCAAGCCCAGGACCTCTGGATTCACTGGTGAGGAGGAGAGGAGGCACAGCAATGTTGTTGGACCCCCTTACTTAAAAACGTAACAGAACAGAACAATCCCAGGGAAGCTGATGCATCATCTTTCATGTACTGTATCTTCTGCCTCAAGCTATCAATAAACAGGCAGTGACAGGAATGAAGTCTCCCCAGCAAAAAGACGGTGCTTCACAGCTGCAGGCTCTTGCCAGCCAAAACCACTGCATATACAACTAAGTTTTATTTCTTTTCTCTCTCTTCCTCTCCTACACACATGCAGAAGGACACAGTGAGAGGGGAGAAAGGAAGGGAGAGACAGTGTGTGCTTCAGTTGCACTTCTACCATTTCCTGTGGAAAACTCAAGGCTTTTGAAGTCTGTATGTATGATCCACTGCCCAAACACAAGAAGGCTCTACAAAAATATACAGTGGTGAAAAAGAGACAAAACAGAGCTAATTCACCCAACAATCCACTGTGAAGTTCACTGCAGATGTTATTGCAAATAATGTCTAGAGATCCCTCCTGCACCAGACACATCTACCTCCATTTCAGTGTCCGACAGCTCTCTTCCTCCATCTCTCAGTTTACTCTTGTGACAATTCTGGAGTGGCAGGGAGGGCCCGATAACTGCTGTTTTTGCCCTTCTCCTGTCCATACCCATCTATACAAGAATAGGCAAAAAATAAGCTGTGTCAAAAACTCCCTCCCCTCCGGCACCAGCAGATCTTCATGCACAGCACACAATTTTGCAAATTGCAGATGGGGAATAAAACAGGGTCTTTGCATTTCTCTCTCTCTCCCCCTCCCCTCCCCCGCCTCACACACATCACATCCTTATATCTGTTTGATTAAAACCTTGTGAATATCCTGCCGCATACTGCCCTGAGTCTCTGACACAGATGTCTAGGGACTGAGGGGAAGGAGGAGAAAGAGGGCTTAAATTCAACAAAGGGCACAATGTCAATCGCAGATGCTGAGTGTCTCTACTGGAACAAACAGATTAATAGACTTCAGGTTTAGTGGGAGTCTGGAAAAGTCAACTTTAAAAGAATGATCCTTCTATCCAACAATGTATCAAAGATAAACAACCTCTATTTAACAATCTCCAGGACGCAGGCGCATGGAACATCAAGGAAGCTGGACTGAAGCTTATTCATAATTGCCTCAAGCTGAAACCTTAAGGCAGCTACACAAAGCAACTGCTGTACCACTACAGAGAAGAAAGAATGCTGGAATTCACTATACAGAGATTCCCTCCCCCCCCCTTTTTTTTGCAGGTCTGTAGACACTTCTGGTCTCTCTTATGCTGTTGTGTGTGTTGTGTCGTTACAGTCGTGACCGACTCTTTGTGACCCCATGTCCATGGAGTTTTCTTGGCAGGAATACTGAGTGTCTTGCCAGTTCCTACTCCAGGCGCCTATAGTACACACATAATGGGGGAGGGCTGTAGTGCAGTTTTAAACATGCATGGATGAAGTCTTCTGGAATTCACTGAAGGTTACATTCACATTTCAATCAGTATGTGCTTTACACGTTGTCTGTCAAGAGGTGTGCTTACCTGTAGTGTGTGATCTGCATACATTCCCCACTGTGTAACCACAGAACTGTATGCCTTCCAAATTAGGCAAGTCAAGAAGTGTTCTCTTCCAGACTCGCGGGGGGGGGGGGGTGAGGGAGAGGCAGGCAGCAGCAACTGCTGCAGTGGAGGAAAGAGCCAGTAGTGCTATTAGGTGAAGACTTAAGATTGGGGAATAAAGTGGGCCACTGATCAAAATCAAAGGGAGGGCCCCCAAATGAAGCAGAGCTGCTGGCTTGCCATATTTTGAAGAATGTGAACTAATCACCACCTTTTAAAAGCACACCCCGCAAATCTATCACATCCAGAGTCTAGAATTACCCACCTGTATTTCTAAGAAAAATCTTGACAATATGAAGCCATGTGAAGATATGAAGCCCTTTATGCACAAGATCATGAAGATATGAAGCCCTTTATGCACAACAGAGATCCCTGACGTATGTGCATCAGCTCGAGTGCTAACAGTCATCTGTATGCACTCAAGCTTTTTGAAGATGCTTGTGTGGAAAATAAGTTGCTGATCAGCCACTTCCCACTATCTGAGCTTCTGTTTTGGATGGTGTAAAAGCTCCCGCCCATTTGTATTGTACAAAACCTGCTGCTTCTGTTCGGCCGCAGCACCTCTGGGAAGATGCAAAATTCTCATGAGATAATGGGAGGTCTGACCGAAGAGCCCCATTTCCCACAAGTTATTCTAAAGCTTTGAGGGAGATGGGAGAGAAGCTTAGTGGGTCCTACCCTCTAATTAGAAGGGATGTGGGATTTTTTACAACAGATGCTCTGCAACAGCACAGATGCAAAGGATGTAGCAGGCATGTGTTAGGGAAATGGGAAAAAAAAGTTATTTTTCTCAGGGTGAAGGACAACTAGATAGAGACATGGAGGATTGATACCTGGGTAATGTAGTCTCAAGACCCCACTCAAATGAAATGATCTCATGCTACTCAGTACCTCTCAGCATAACCTCCCTCACAGGGTTGCTGTGATAAAGAAACAGGGGTGAGAACTGGTTTTGTCACCCTCCTACTTCTTTGAGGTAGAAAGCTAGCCTGTAAATGTAATAAAAATATAATAATTCCCCCCCAGTTATTAAGGGCAATAGAAGCACAGCCATCTTGCATACTGAGCCCACAAAGAAACAGTTCCTTGTTACCATATATACCAAGTTTCAGCTCAGAGGACACCCATCCTGAGCAACGCAAGCCTACCGTATTTCTCCAAGTTGGTCTACAGTAGAAAGAGAGGTAATTATCCAGGAACATTTAAATGTGCGAGTGTGTTAATCACAGGAGTTCAGCCCCAGGTATGAGCCAAGTACAAGCATGTCTAGCATCAACACCATTGGAATTTATGCGCTCTTCAATTCTATGGGAGAGATGTTTGAGCACTGCAAAAACCTTCAGCTCTGAACAGTGTATGGCCAGGGTATGCAGGTGACACTGGGGATGGTCACAAGCAGGCAGCAGAGTCATCTAAGACAAATACAGGGTTGGGTTTCCTCCTTAGTACCACCTGACAGCTCAAGAGAGCAAAAATCTCTTTACAATATACAGCTGTCTCCAAAGTGCAGCACAAAACAAAGCTTTTCAACAAAACAGACATCAAGTACAGTCCTCATCATCAGTATTACCAGGCATTTTCCTTCAGCCTTTTACATGATCACAATACTACAATCAGAGAGAATGTTGCTCTACAACTTTATGCCACCAAAGTACCACAGAAATACATGGTATAGACACCACCATCAATAGTTACATGTCAGGCAAAAATTCAGTAGATTATCTTTGGTGAAAAATATAATCACAACAGAACCCATCCAAAATATCTGAAGTAATAAAAATGCAACTAATTTTCCCAAGAGCAAACTGTGCAAGCCTGCACATCCCTACTTGGTTGCAAGGCTCATCAGACTCATGGACCTGATACCCAAGTACTGTTAAGAACAAAGGCATACTTCTGTGTAATGTAACGATTTAATACAACATCAACTTTCACAGGGAGGTCTCAAATTTCCTAAGGCGCAGCCAGTCTGTCAAGCCTTCCTCAACCAGGTGTTATCCTAATCAGCTGGCACAGTCATGATGGCTAGGGAGATGGGATTGGTAGTCTAACACAACTCAAATCCACCAAGTAAGGAAGAGGGTTACGCCATAATCAAACTCAGGGGAACCTATCCCTCTCAGGGATGTTCTTAGATTGATGCTGCCCTCTGCTCCACTCAACCCTTATGTTGGCTGAAGAATGGTGCAACTGGCAATGCAGACCACAAGTTCCTCATCCCTTCCCTAAGATCCACCTGCGAGCCTTTCAAGTGTCTTTCCTAAGACTCCTTTCAGTTGGGTTTTGTCGCAAGAGGCCCACCGGGCCAGCAATCCGGAAGCTGCCAAGAAATTGTGCACAGGATGGGAAGCCAAACTGTTGCAGACGCTGCTCCAAGCCAGAGGGGTCCTGGTTTGATCTTTTCTCCACTAAGAAGGTGGCCTGCCTTCTCCTAGAGCTCTGAATGGGCGGCTAGTCCAGGTGCCAGACTACACATCCCATCATCCCTCAGAACTGGCCAGCTGGGATTAACAGAAGAAGCTGTTGTCCCACTGGACTGGCGGGGCCACCAGTTGCCCAGGCCCCTTCTTTTCCAGGCAACACAGGATGTTGTGGATGAGAAGGGAGGGAGGGAAACTGGGGGGGGGTCTTTTTCGCTGGGGGGGGGGTGTTCCACAGAGCAGCCCTGTACAGTACTGTATGTCTGGAGCAGGCAGAGCAGCACATAGCCCGCAGCCAGCCAGCCAGCCAGCCAGCCCGCCCGCCCACCTTCCCTGGTCCCACCACCCGCAACAGGTGGGCAGGGGCCCCGGGCGGCGTCCTCCTTCCTGACTCACCGCTGGCGTTTTTCCCGCAGATGAGGTGCTGGTAGGGCTGCAGCAGCCCCCACAACTCCGAGTCGTTGCTGACGGTCTGCTCCAGAGACTCGAGCGTAAACTTAGGTGCCTCGTGGTGCGCCGGGCCGGAGGGGGCCACGGCGGCGGCGGCGGCGGAGGGGGCATTGCTGCTGCTGCTGTTACTCTCCCGGTCCTTGTGAACGTCCGCGGCTCCACCGGCACCGGGCGGAGGCGGAGGAGGCGGAGGAGGCGGAGGGAGAGCGGCGGCGGCCGAAGTAGCGCCAGGGCCGCCGGCGTTCGCGCAGGGGCCCCGGTGGTGGTGGTGGTGGTGCAGGTGGTGCAGGTGGTGTGGCTGCGACTGAGGGGGAGGAGGGGGCAGCTGCTGCTGCTGCTGCTGCTGCGACTGAGGCGGAGGAGGAGGAGGAAGAGGAGGAGGGTTGTTTTGGTGCGGCTGATGGGGCTGTTGTGTCTGGTGTGGCGCGGGCTGGGAGGCGTGGTGCTGCTGCTGCTGCTGCTGCTGCTGCTGGGCGCCCACCTGCAGGACTCGGGCGTAGATCTCGCGGAAGAGGTTCTCCACGCAGGCAGTCAGGTAGATGGCCGCGTGCTCGTGGATGCGCACGGCCACGCGGCTGTCCACCATCCAGCGGTAGAACTTGCCCACCGAGAAGGTGAGGCCGCAGCGGGCCGACTTGCTGCGGCTGAAGCGGTCGCCGCCGCCGCCGCTGCTCATGTTGTAGAGGGAGAGGGCGCTGAGGGCGGCCGCCGTGCAGCTGGACGCCAAGCTCCAGCCCAGGACGATCTCCATGGCGCTCTGGATCTCGTACTTGGTGCATTTGGCGAAGCGCAAACTCAGCCTCTGAGCCTCCCGCGCCAGCCGGATGAGCGCCCGGCTGACCAAAGTGGAGAGCCGGGCCAAGGCATCTTTGGGAGGGGGGCTGACACCGCCGCTGCCTCCTCTGCCCAGCCCGCCGCCCCCGCCGCCGCCACTGCTGCTGCTGCTGCTGACGGTGGTGGAGCTGGCGGCGCTGCTGGAGCTGGCGACGGCCCCCGCTGCCGCCGGCACCCCCACCAGCCCCCTGGGCTCTTTGCGCGGCAGCGGCGGCGGCGGCGGTTGCTGCTGTTGCTGCTGTTGCTGCTGGAGGAGCAGAGCCTCCACCTCGTCCAGGCTCCAGGGTACCTCCTCAAGGTCAGGCAACAGCCTGGAGCAATGCTGCCCGGAGCAGTCCAGCACTTCCGAGTCTTCCACCAGGACAGTGTTGACGGTGTCAAAGCTGTTGTGTCGACTGTGCATCGAGTCAGCTAGATGCGGCCAGCCGTTTCCTCCATAGGGGTAAGCGGCGTGGGGGGAATCGGAGCAGCACAGCGACAAGTTGGAGGACCGGACGGAGTCCGCCGCACCACCATACCCCGAGTCCAGGGTCAGATCTTCCAGCGTCCTCACCACCGTCTTACCTCTCCTTGCCATCGCTGCACTTCATGCTGCACCAGCAAGAAACTTTAAAAAGAGAACGCCATAGTCCGTGACTCTCGTCTTCCACTCCTCCTCCTCCTCCTCCTCCTCTTCCTGCTGCCGCCGCCGCCGCGGCAGCTCTCTTTTCTCAGGTATTTTTCTGGATTCTATATTTTCCTCCACTTCGCAGCTCCCTTGTTTGCCACGCGCACAGATCCCATCCACAACTCATGCAACCAGGCCAAATATATATAAATTTTTTTTAAAAAAAAACTGTTTGTTTTTGTTTGTTTTTACCCCAAGCTGGATCCGCGTCGGCAAGGAGAACACAAGGCGAAGTCCCCGCAGCGAGCGCCCCCCAGTCTCTCGTCTCGTCCCACAACTTGGGGGAGAAGCTGCAGAAACGGCGGCGGCGGCTCCCGCCTCCTCCTCCTCTCCCTTCCGCGAGCTCCTGCGTTCCCGGACTCCAGGACTGCACTAGCCCGCAAACCCAAAACCAACCCAAGACGGCGCGGGCGCGGGAGAAAGAGGCGCGGCTATGCAAAGCAGGCAGAAAAGGGAGCCAATCAGAAGGCTAAATATTTATTTCCTTGCTACCTTTCTCGCTCGCTCCTTCCTCCTCCTCTTCTTCCCCCCTCCGCGCAGCTTGCAACGGTGGAGAAGCGTCACTTTTATTTTTCTTTTATTTTATTTCTCTTTTTTTTTAACAGAAAAAAGAATCAATTCGCTTTCGGCGCGTTATGACAGCTGCCGAGCGGTGGGTTTGTTGTGCCAGCCAGTCTCTCCTTCTGGTTCTGGTGATTTCTTCTGCCTCTCGGCTCTGGCGGGAGGCGGAGAAAAGCAAGGACCTGCGGAGTGAATTTTGCGGATCCGAAAAAGGCGACGGGTTGCCCTGGCGCAATCAGCCGCGGTGGCTTTGGAGACCTCCCAGGCTTTCTTGTATGCTGAGACAAGAATAAGAATAATAAAAGGCTGCCACAACTGCAGGTTAAGCTACCAGGGTGTCATTTCTCCCTCTGTTCTACGGTCCTAAAATACTCCTCTATATTCATCTATCTCAAAGGGGAAAGCCTTATCTTATCCCGTTGGCTTTCCACACAAGCAAATCTTTTGGAGAGTTGAATACCTCAGAAATGAGATTGTTAGTCTGTTTATTCAGCGAGTGGTTCTTAAGTGCTTCTATTTTTTGTGGTAGTAAACATATATTTTAATAAAGAAATAGGACGTGAAAGGAAAGCCATCTTCATCTGGTAATGAGCTGCAATAAAACTGAATCAAATTCAATTTATCAAATGCAGACTGGGACAAATTCGTATTGGAATAAACAGACCTTTCCGGCCCTCTTGGGGTGCACTGCTTTTGCATGTGGAATCCCTGTCCTGTTTAATGAGGACCTGTGGTCTACAAGTGGATTGTGATGGCCCTTCCTGTGCTAAAGGCCAGAACTGTCCTTGTGGAACAAAGGAAAGCCTGTTTGTTAAGTGTGGATTGAGACAAGCTCATTTTAACCTCCTTCGCCTCTTAAGACAACTGTTTCTAATCACATGCTAAATCTAGGGTCTGATGTGTCTGGAAGAGGAACAAGAGAATTCTGATAGGAATGTAAGGAGTGAAGCTACACATACCTAAAAACATGAAACATTGAGTAGTATTGGCTGTGTGTGGTGCAAAACAATGGATTTGTGCATATTCCTCTCCCTTGCCACCAGAGGAACTAAACTAGAGGTTTTCTTGGAGCTTGGAAAAGTTCCTTTTCTGGGTTGTGTGTGTGTGTGTTGTGTCGTTACTGTCATGACTGACATCTTCGTGACCCCATGTCCATAGAGTTTTCTTGGCAGGAATACTGGAGTGGTTTGCCAGTTCCTATTCCAGGTGCCTAGAGCACCTGGTATTTCCTGGTGGTCTCTCATCCAAGTGCTAACCAGAGCCATCAGATGTGCTTAGGGCATCTAGGCAGCTCTATTCTGGGTTACAGTTTCCAAAATTCCTTAGCCTGTGTGGCCAAGTTGGCTAGGAGATTCTGGGAGGAGCACTTTAGTGAATGACTCTTACAAATGCTGGGTTTTCTGTTCCCATAAATTGCAGAGCTCTTGCTAATGCTACAATCCATCCTTTAAAACCAAGTTGTTGGTTATCAAAACTGCGGGCACAGGTAAGAGAACTTCTTGCCCCAGAAACATCTGAAATTTGGGTTGCATCAGTTCCATGCAAAGCATTGTAAAAGGTTCTAGGAGCAGAAGTCTGAAACAACTAGATTTCATTATACTCATCCTGGCTTTGGAGCATCCAATATGGTCTATAAACATCCCTATTGTCCCTTACCGCACCAAATTTTGCCAAGTGATGACCAGGACTGGCAGTTGCTACTTGGCTCTTGGGGGTGTTACTCCTAAAGACCAGAATGCAAACAAGTCTCCTTCCACTGATTGCCATTCCTGCCGGCACCGGATGCCAGGTGCTATAGTCCATTGCATTCAAAGGGTGTCAGGTTGGCTGAACATGGAGTAAACAATGCAACAAAGAGACTTGAAGTTTCTTAGAACAGGATGGGAAACCTTTTGCTCTCCAGTTATTCTTGGACCGCAGGATGAATAAACCAGTCAGACTCAGTACTGTATAAAGCAACTTTTTGTCTCCTTTGTACCCCTGCATTTTGTCCACAGCACTTTCTCTCTTTTAGTTCTATTTTGCTTAATATCTCAAAGTGTTACATGCATAAATCATACAAGAGTAATTAATACAGAGTAGTGCCCTTGGCAGCCAAATTTGGCAATGCAGGGACAGCCTGGGAAAGTGGTTCCCTGTCTCCAGCAACTCCACCTATGTTCTTTGCATGTACAAGACAGCAGTGGAATTTGATTGGTATCCTCATCGAGAGTACAGTAAATTAATCAATTAAATAAATAGCAGTTAAATTAAAGCATGGACCTCATCATTCAGCAGTTGATTCCATGGGTCTGAGTAGGGATTACGGTCCAATGTTTTTTGCTGCATCAGCCTCCCTTCCCCTCTCTTCTAGGAGAGATTAGGAATGTTCCACTCTCACCGAAGCTGAATCATTTCTGCAGCTCTGGTTATTACAAGAAAGAGGAAGGCTCAGGAGGTGCTTTGTTGGAGGACCACCTCCCAAGGTATGTCTTTTATAGAGAGCTTGCTGCAGGCGTTTGATTGTGTGGTGGACAAAATAAATTGTTAAAAAAGATATTGAAGACAATTTTAAGGGGATGCATTGTTGATCATGTTACAGTATTTGGGTTACTAACCCGACACCATCAAACAAGGGGCAAAACAAATTGAAATAAAAAAGCATCAATGCAATGCAAATCATAGAATCACAGAGTCATGAACTTGGAAGGGGCCTACAAGGCCATCAAGTCTAAACCACTGCTCAGATCACCTCATTAAGGTTGCTGTAATTCAGAAGCAGCACAATTGCATGCAATGACTGTGAAGCAGTTGAAAGGTTCATTCTAATAAAATGGGTTGAATTCCAACATGGTGTGCAAGAACCCATCTAGGCCCATTTTAAAGTATAACCAGTGGACTAATTATTACTGCAAACATGGCTCAAATCCCATTGCATCTTGTGGAAACAGCATGAAATCTTTTGTTGATCATGCCACCAAGTTTCTGGCATAAATTTGGAGGGTGCATGCACCCTAAAACATGTGCTGCTAATACAGACAAAAAAGGTGAAAGTAACAAAATGGGAGCCATTTAAGAAAGCAGAAACTTTAGCAAATTTTTAAAGCCAGAGTCTTGAGAAAAGTTATTGATTTTTAATCATTTTAATCATCATTAATTAGGATTCCATCTATATTAGTCATGCCCAGACTGCACTAGCAGGAGACAAACTACAATCTTATCCCATTCTTAAAGTTTCCTGATGTTTATTTTGGAGAGTGCCAGAAAAAAAGAGAGCAAACATTTCCACCCTCAAAATATCCAGAACCAAACAGGGTCAATTTCCGAACAAACCCACATCAGGAAGAACATGAGTGCCTCTTGTGTATCATTATTTGGTCAGGGGAATGGGAAACACAGGATGGAAGGAGACACATCCTGGAAAGGAGGGGGTGAATTAAAAGTAATGTTGCCAAAAGTTAACTCCCATCACCACTGCAAAATAACAAAATAATTGTAAATTAAATTGAAAGAGGTCAGCACAGCCTACTGGCTGAAATTCTCTTGCTTATCATAATACCTTGCAGCTCTGTGCGTGCGTGCGTGCGCGCGTGCGTGCGCGCGTGCGTGTGTGCGTGTGTGCGTGCATGAGTGTGTGTGTGCATGTGTGTGTGTGTGTGTGTGTGTGTGTGTGTGTGTGTGTTGTGTCATTACAGTCATGACCGACTCTTCACAACCCCATGTCCATGGGGTTTTCTTGGCAGGAATACTGGAGTGGTTTGCCAGTTCCTACTCCAGGCGCCTACAGCACCCGGTATTCCCTGGTGGTCTCCCATCCAAGTACTAACCAGGGCCGACCCTTCTTAGATTCCGAAATCAGGCAAGATCGGATGTGTTCAGGGCATCTAGGCAGCTCACCTTGCAGCTAGAATAGGTTAATTAAATAAATGGCACTTGTGAAGAAATTTATTCATCAAATAACTTTTCATTCAGTGAGCCTACTCTATTTGTGACTAGATTGAGCAGCAGAATTTCACCTACCGTGTGACAAACATGGGGCTCATTGCGGAGGTGACCTTGTCTCCCTATTTTCAGTAACCCGTGAGAGTTGCTTTTATTACTTCCTAAGAGTTATCTTGTCATGACTCCTTTAGAATCATCTTCACTTATCCTATGGCAGACCTGCCCAACAGGTAGACCGTGGGCTACTGGTAGCCCGTGAAGGGTTCAAAAGTAGCCCGCCAGCCATCAATAAAAAAGTGAGGGGATACGTTCTCCAGCCCTCGCTCCCCCATCCCAAGGACTACCACTGCCCCAGCAAAGTTCTGGGTCTGCCAGCCCACTGTCTCAGCTGAGTGGGACAGTTCAAGGACATGGCACAGTCCCCTGTTCCCCCCACCGGCCAGATGATCAGTGTGCCACTGTCTTGTGACCAGCTGAGTCACTGGTGCGGAGTGGAGGGAGGAGAGGTGTGAGAGGTGGGGTTGCTGGTGTGCCCATCTCCTTTGTGCAGTGACATCTCCCTCTTCTTCCCCCCTGGACAATTCCTTCCATAACGGATTAATTGATTTTCAATGCACTCCTATGGGAAACCACTGCTCTACTTACAATTTTTTTACTTATGACCATGTGCTTGGAAGGAATGGATAAAATTCATAAGTAGAGATTTTTGTTAGTAGCCCTGAGGCACTTTAGGCCGGAAAAAGTAGACTTCGGCCTGTTCAAAGTTGGACAGCCCTGTCCTATGGTGTTACTTTGTCCAACAGAAATTCTCCATAGACATCATTATAGTTTTGCAGACCTGTGTCTTTTGGGCTACAACATTAGTTGCAATTTAATTTAGCATAGTTACAAGCAAATAGAGTAGTAGGCCGATTTGAATTAATGGAACCTTTAGAGAAAGTGACTCACCAAATCCCCACTGATTCAATGGACCTACTCTAGTGCACCTCCATACTAAGGCTACAAGATTTGATTGAGTTTTTTTTTAAAAAAAAATGCCAGGCCATCTTTAGACATTTTAGAGGCATTCTGGCAGGATTTGCCGCCCGAGTTTTATGCCATTTTCTCTTCAACAACTCACAGGGCTTACAGAATGAATAAAATGGCATGTGTTGATGGGATCAATGGATGGAAATAAAAGTTGAAGGAAGCTTGCAGCAAATCAGTGGTAACATTTAACTGCATGGGTAATTAGATACCCTATTCAGGCCACTGTCCACCTAACAAGCCTTTTCAGACCAGGGTGGCGTGAAACCAAGGTCTATAATTTGGAAGCCTCACACCAACTTTCCCCAGACTGACAAAGCTACCCAGATGAGTAGTGAAACTTTTCGATATCTCAAGAAAAGAAGTCTAGTTGCTACGATTCAACTTCCAAATGTTCTGGGAAGTGTAGTCTAAAAAAGTTACTTTTCCCAACTGTGCCACATGCTGATCTCCAGTGAACATAGCTTAGAAATAATTTTGACATCAGCAAAATGTTATTCATGATGATTTCAATTTGCAGTTCTAAGAGCATAACTAATTTTAGAAACCTCTGTATATTTCTGCTGGTATCGTCTGTTTTAAAGAGGACAAAGGCCAGAAATCCTGCAATTGCATTCACTAGCTATGTCCAGTGGCATAAATTTCAGCAGTGAAATGCCATCAGGTTAAAAAAATTAAGTTAAGAAGTAAGCATTTCCATGTGTCATTTGCCAAATGCATATGCATTTTAACCAGTGGCAATTCACTACTGAAAATTAAGCCACTGGACACACTGGTGTATTTCTTCAGATGGAGTCTGGCCAACACTAGCGGCATTGTAGTCCTTGCTACTTTAAATTGATTGTTTTAAGATGATGTTTCTTGGTGTGTAATAGAGTATACTCTGCTCTACTGGTGTATAGTATACTCTACAATACTCTATACTGGTGTGTAGTAAAGGTATTCTATATTACTATGAGATCTTTATGGTACAGATTTGCTAATAAAGCTAACAAATAAATAAACACTGAGGCATTTTTTTTTAAGCTGGAAACATAGCGCTTACCACAGTCCTATGGAGGTCCACCCAATTGTAAATCTCACAGGGTTCTAAGGCACTTGCTCTTAGGTAAGCAGCTGTCGCATTGCCGGTATAGCCAGACTGCAGTGGTAGATAAAAAGAGAACAGGCCATGCAGCAAAAAGAACAAGGCAACGAAAGGAACATGTCCACACAGAATGTGATCACATGTGTTAGTCACTGGATCAGGGCTATAGTTGCTCAGACAGCTTCTTTCACTTTGTCACAGTCTTTCACAACTCTGAACCGGGATCCGAATGCCGTGCGTACATTTAAAAAATACACCCACCCATTCTTCCTCACCCTCATCCACCCCAAATTGCTTTTGAACGCCCTAATCTCAAACAACAGCTTGAAGATTAAGCCAGCGAGTTAAACAAAAGGATAATGGGAGGGAAAGAGAGGGGTATATGCAGTGGAAGATTTTCCATCCCTGAGTAAAAGCTTCAGGCAATGCCAAACCCTATCCCACCCACCCGATCCCCACATACCAGCCCCAGACAAAGTATTTCAACTATGGGAATGGATTGTGGTGTATTCACCCTCCACAGCTGGTGACTTAATGGCGCTTCATGTACTTCAAGAAATAGGATCCACCAAGCTGCCACTTCCAGTTCTTGTAGCTTAAATATTCCTCAAGTCTGCAGATGCCTAGAGGCTCCATGCAGCGCACCAGCACTGCGAGTGTCATGCTTTTTGGGGGAAGGGAGATGCTTTATCTTTTGCAAGACCAGGCCTCCGAAAAGAGCAGTACTCGAAGTAAAAGCCTGCAAGCCACACTTCACTGCTGGTCTTTTAATCAAGCCTTCTTGACAAAAGAGGCCGGTACAGTTCAATGTGGCAGTACTGAAATGCACAGGGATGCTTCCGCTTCCAAGGACAGCCTCATAAGAAAGCAGAATGAGGTGGCTGCCTCAGGCTTTAAGTACTTGAAAGCAAAGAACAGCAGGAAAATGTTGGAGGGCAGAGTTGTTTGTGCCATTCTGCCTCCCCTGTATTGCCTCAGCTCTGCTGTGGCCTGCGGGTTAGACTTACCAACTCCCCTTCCCTCAGACTTCAAGGCAAAAATCTGAATCCATAAGGCAGGCCCTTGTGGTGTCACGGAGACAGTGTCTTCGCTCTAGAGAAAAATGTTCCAAATTACATTTCCTGGAGAGTAGGGGGAAAATCAACAATACTAAAACACTGGACAAATTCTAATAGAATAGAATATATACACTTCAAGTCAGTTCTGACCTATTGCCATTCTTCTCAGGGGTTTTCCGGGTAAAGAATACTCAGGAGTGGTTGACCCTTCACTTCTTCTAGAAAGAAGTGAGCCTGTGGTGGCTTCTAAGGCAAGCCATCTCTGGAAATAGGCAAGAGGAGATTCTGAATAAATTGACACAGAATTCGAGTCAACTAACCAAGAGGTTAACAAGAGGGGTGGCTGTGGTGGCTCAGCAGACTAATGCTCCAAAAACCGTCAGCTTCAAAGCGGGCAGCTCAGCGGTTCGAATCCTGGGTGCCACGTAGTGGAGCGAGCTGCTGCTGATAACCCCAGGTCCTGCCAACCTAGCCATTTGAAAGCATGTAAATGCAAGTAGATAAATAACTACCACTGTAAAAAAGCAGGAAGGTAAAACAGTGTTTCCTTGCAGCCATGCCCGCCACGTGGCCATTAACTTGCACAACACTGGCTCTTCAGCTTGAATATGGAGATGAGCATCGCCCCCTAGAGTCGGACATGACTAGCACACATGTATGGGGATGGGGGGGGAACCTTTACCTTTTTAACCAAGATAAATGGAGATGAATGCTTAGGTATAACCAAGGCCGGTGCTAGATTTTTTTGCGCCCTAGGTGAGGGGCGGGGGGGCGAGGGGCAGATGGTGGGGGACGGTGACGGGCGTGGGGGCAGATGGCGACAGGCGTGGGGGCGGTGGTCAGGGGGCGTTGGGCAGCGATGGGCGGATGGCGGGCAGTGGGGGGATGGACGGCAGTGGCCAGCGGAAGCGCCGGCCCTGGGTATAACAATGTGCAAATATCAAACTTTCTGCTCCTTTAGTGCCACTCTAAGACTTGTCTGTCTCCAGAGAACTATAGCAGTTTCCTGAGACTTTTGTCGGGGTGGGGTGGAGGGCCGTAAGATCAGGCAGCCCTGCCTCAGGCACATTGTCTTCCTGCTAGAGGTGAGTTCTGTCCCTTACGGTGGGTAATGTGCTGTCTTGCTCTTTGCCTCAGGCAACAAAAGGCCTTGAGTCAACTTGGGTTGATCTCAACTGCAATAGTAAGCCACCTCTGAGTTCTTTATACCTAGAAGACCACGGAAAGGGTTGCCTTGGCTTGACAGCACATACCTATTATTATGGCCCACAACAAAGCCCTCATCTCCACTCAGGTCACCCATTGCTGGCGAACTGGATCGATGATCCAATTACAGGCATTCAGATAAAGGTTTCTCCCTTGTATATTCAAGAGTCTGAATACATATTATTATATTCATACAAGCTTTTTTAGTGATGTTTGTCAGGGTTGGCTCAAGAACACTGCTGCTTAAGTGAATGTTTCTCTCACTCAGCTGACAAGATGCATAGTAGGGAGAAATCGTACAGAGACCCCTCCCCCTCCCTAGCAGGAAAAGTACAATAATAAAACATTAGACAAGTAAGGAACCTGCGGCTTTTCTCATGACACACAAAACCTGCTGCAAACAGTAGCCATTCCACTCTGCCGAACAACAGAGAGAGCCCTGATTTACACAGATCAGGACCAAGGAATGATCGGGTTTTCAGTTTCCATTGACTGATTGTGACGTCTTTTGATCCACAGCCATAGTCAAGATGCAATAAAATACAATAACATTATTGATAACTGAAAACAGAGCATAAATGCAGAGTGCCATCCCACCCACCTTTTGGGGGGAGGGGTAGCTACTCCCCCTTCCATTCACAAAGAACTCTTCTGGACTAAAACTAACAAGTTCTTTTTTCACAAGGAAACTTTCTGATTGTCTCTGGAGCAATGCTACCAGCAATTAAGAATATACACATTGCAACAGAAGAAAAAGCTTCCCGTATAGCATAAATCCAGTCTCCCAAAAGTGAGGATTTGAATCCATTGAATAAACTAGATCCTCACATCAAAGGAATGGAGATCAAGATGAACCACAACACTAATGCACAACACTAATGATCCTCACAGGATTTTCTCACAGATGTCTCTTCTTTAATATATAGATATACTTGCAAGGGGTTTTTTTTTTGTTGCTTTCCCTTATGTTTTTTGTACAGTATAATACAAGGTTCATTGCTTAAACAATGATTCCACAACTGGAATTCTGGTGGTACTGTGGCCAGGGTTGTCATGAAAGCTTGAAAATCCAGAACTCTTTGATTAGCGGTGATGATCAAATCATTTCTGACCTGGTCTCCTTTGAATTTAATGGAATTTTCATGGGAGGGGGGTGTTATGCTATATGCCCACTGAACACTCTTATTAGCTTGGCAGCAGTGCTCTTGCCAAAATCCTGATACAGAATGTAATAAACTGTGCTAGAGTTTGCTCATTGAATCCATGGTGAGTCCCCTCTTCTGTAAGTTCCATTGATTCAGATGGGCCTACTCTGGCTGAGACTTACTGTGCTAAAATAAGTTGCTTTTAGAGTAGGCTCATTTGAAGAAGTGAAAGGAGTTGACCCAGCCAATCTACATTAATTAAATGGGCCTATTCCAGTGTGATCTGCTATGCTAAGCCACAGAATTTTGGTTAACATGTTGTCAGCAATGCATGAATATTTTTGGGCTGGGTTGGTTACAAGTAGACAGTTAAGGCCCATTAATTTTATAAAAGGCCTGAGCTGAATTAAGACAAAACTATTAGAAGTAGCTTGTTGATATGGTGAACCTGGCTGCTAGCACTTCTGGAGTTACCCTCAGGCTATAGTTATAGAGGCTGTCGTGATAAGCATCTGCTTTTCAGTATTCATGATTGCACCACTGAAGGTGACTAATGGTATAGACAGAAAGAAGACTTACCATGCGGGAATTCCATGCATGTTTTGCTCTGTGAAACAGTGCCCAGAGCAAAACACAACCTTTCAGTTGAGTCCTGCCTCTCTCTCCTGCACCACACATTCACCATGCCACCCATGCAGTTTATTTAATGCTTTAGTTAGTGTGATAAATTTGTGGTTTTCATCTATGTGCACTGGTTATCACATGTAGATTATTCTCTTATTCCTTTAACATTTGAAAATGCTGCAATGGCAGAAAAATTACTAGGATCAGTAGCAGCTGGTGACCTTCATTTCAAGAATATTCCCAATCCAGGCTTTAGTACTGTATGTGCTTCATAGGAGCTTTCCAGGTTCTGAACACATTTTGTGGATAGTGATCAGCACCTTGGACAGATCATCTAAAGTGTGGACTAAAACCTGTGGCAGATTCACAGCACCCATTAAATAGGAGTCACTGGCTAGAACACCAGGAGGAACTGCTTATAATGACCTCTGGTCTATATCAAAGCAAAAAGAAAAAGAAAAAAAAGAGCAAAGTGTTCTGCTTATATACCGCCCCATACCACTTCAAGAAGTCTCTGGGCAGTTTACAGTTTTAATTACAGTATGCAGGCTACACATTGCCTCCCCCCCCCAGCAACCTGGGTACCAACCTCGGAAGAATGGAAGTCTGAGTGAACCTTGAGCCTGCTCTCTGGAATTGAACCCCAGGTTGTGAGCACAGTTTTTACCTGCAGTACAGGCATTTAACCACTGCGCCACGAGTTCAGTTCAGTTTATAATAATAGCAATAATAATCACAATAACTGTTGTCATTTGAGTCCTGGTTTATGATAATCCTATTCCGGGTTTTCTAGGTTTAAAGTGGTTTACCAATCCATTCTTCTTGGTGACACTCTTGGAGCATGTGGCTGTGTTCTTTAGTCAAACACGTGATTCTTTATAGTGCTGATTGTAATTGTAGGACAAAACATATGGAAGGTCAAGGGTTCCCCAGTCTTATCACAGAGCATATTTAGGATCAAGAGAACATAGTTTCACTTCAGGAAACAGAACTCTGAGGATATCCATGACACTGCCTCTTACACCAGTGGACATCCGGGGCTTAGACATTAGAGAGTGGACAGCATTAAGTACCTGGGTGTTCACCTCCTAAATCATAAACTGGACTGGACTCATAATACTCATGCCTTATACAAGAAGGGTAAAAGCAGGAGACTGAGGTCCTTTGGAGTTTTTTATGACTTCAGCATGGGGTTGCTCACCCCATGCTAGAGGACCACAAGCTCACCATTCCCATTGTATATGTTGCACATTCAACTTTAGTAACCATCTTCCTTAGGTGGAGAACTGGCATCCTTTTGCTACTAAAAGCCATCCAGGCTGGAGACATGACTGTAGAAAATCACAAAGTAACTGTCTCTCTTCACAATGTCTAACAAAATGTACTGATAGAACATTGCAGTCAGGAGCATGGGAGCCAGTTAGCGGAAACAATAAGCTTTCTCAGCCATGCTATTAGGCTGTTCTCTGATCCCTGTTGGGGGGTGGTGGCGGTATTATTCGTTTCCCTCTGGCAATATTAAAAGGCCCCAAATCTAGCTACTGCAGGATCTCCATCTAAGAAGATAATAGGGTAATAGGCTTGCAACCTTTTGCAATGAAATAAAATAGTTTAGCAAAGTTAACACTCAGTCTGGCTCATGTTCAAAACCCAAAGGCACAGCATGAGCCAAAGCGGTAATGGAGCCAGTCACCGTGACACCAGCCGCCAACTCCCTCATTCATTAATTTGTTGCCACACACTGCCTTGTGAAATTTAAGCAAAGCATCCATTTCAACCTAGGGGAACAGAGTGAAGATTCCCAGTTAAAATTTTGTGGCTTAATTCCTTCTTCTATTGCAAAGCTTTCACAGGGTCCCCAAATAGCAACCATTAAAACTGTTCTTTAAAAAGAAAGAGGGGGAGAGGCAGATCAAGGCAGCATTGTCTGGAGATATGCCCTTTTATCAAGAATATAAGCGCTTAGCCCTTTTTAACGTACTTTTCCAGTTTCAGCTTCCAGAAAGGGAACTAAAACAATTAATGTAGGTCACATAAGTAGAGTTTAGGAAAGTTCCACTTTGGGACTAGAACTCATAGATTTCCCTAGTCAGCATGGCCAGTCCACGTGGATTCTGGCAGCTGCAGGTTTCCTAAGCTTTCCACATATGCACAACCATAGGCATACATCACAGCTTTTGGTGCATTCATTCAGGGACACACTTTGAATATGGGTCTTCTTTTCATTATTGTGATAAATAGGAGGTATTCAACTTATCGACATCCTTAAACGTAGACTCACAGTAACACAACTTTTCAAGGCACTTCATACTGATTTCCCATCCAGACATTAGAGTCATGTGACTACTTTACAGCCCTTCTGAGAAACCACGCCTGCTGCTCACCCCACTAGTCAGTACCACCAACACCTGCCCTTCTCTGTGTGTCACTACCATCATGAAGTCAAATAACATGTTAAGGAAATTGTATTTTGTCTTATTATGCTATTATAGCATTTTCCTTCCAGGCATACAATAACTTCTGAACCCTATGTCTATGCAATCAGATGTGCAAATACAGACCTTATTTATTTCCTTCTGAAGCAAACTAATATGCAATATGTGGACTGGGGCAATCTCATGCTTGAATAAACAGATGCTTATCACCTTTAAGAGATCCTCTTTCCAAGGTGTGCTAACTATATAGTATCATTTGAAACTGATGGAAGATGAAGAAAAGGTGTGTTCAATAGCAATGGGCCAGTTAGGTGATATATACATTTCTCACACAAAGAGAGAAAAAATGTATTAGAGAGAATGAGTGAATTAACTAGATAAGGGGTTCCAGAATATATATGCTATGCCAGATCTGGCAACACCATCAAAATTATGCATGAATTGCAATAGACTCCATCAAAATCTACTTGCAAATGAATTGACTGCTAAATAAAATGATGCAGATATATAAGAAATAATTTGCATTATTTAGATCTTAATGGTTTGAAATAAAAATGGTTCATGAATATTTAGGAACAAACCATAGCTCCAACTGCTAAATGCAAAACTAATTTAATAAAATTAGAGTTTTTAAATATCAAGTATACTACTGACAGTACTAAATACAGTGTTTAAAATAATATTTTAAAAGGACACTGTTTTTGTACATTTGTCAGCAGCTATGGAAAAATAACCAAACCCTTAAATTCTTGCCTGTCTGTAGCCACAAGTGCACCTGTTTAAAAGGTTTTCCTGCATTACTAATAGTTACTAATTTAATTTAACTACAATACTCAGCATTTATGTACCACTATTCTTATGTAATGAAAAGGCTTTCTCATACATTTTCTATATTGCAAATAATCTTTTCAACAAGTGCTATAAGATAGGCCAGGCATTCCAGATGTTTTGGAACACAACTCCCATAGTCCTTTGTCATTGGCAACCTAAATTTGGAATTCTGAGAGTTGTGGCCCAAAACATCTGCACTGCTGAAGATTCGCCACTACTGAGATAGGCCATTATTATTATTATTTTTAATTTCATCTTTATTCAACATTTTTCCAAATAAGAACAAAATAAACTTCAACTTCAATATTATTGTCTCCTTGAAGAAGGCAGTACAGAAGGGAACTTCCTGCCACAGGATGTGGTGATAGCATCTGGCCCTGATGCCTTCAAAAGAGGATTGGACAGATTCCTGGAGGAAAAGTCCATCATCACAGGTTACAAACCATGATGGAGATGTGTAATCTCCAGGCTTAAAACCAGGGTACTTCAAGGGCCAGATGCAGGGGAGTGGTAGCAGGAGACAGATATCTAGTCTTGTGCGCTCCCAGCTACATCTGGTGGGCCCACTGTGAAATACAGGAAGTTGGACTAGATGGGCCTTTGGCCTGATCCAGCACGGCTCTTCTTATGTTGTTATGTTCTTATGTACTGTGAGATAACTTGGCTAAGCTAAAATGTGGAAGAGAATTCCTCACCAATATGTTACACTAGCTCTAAGTCATTCATGACAACTCCTAGCAAGACCAAAGAGTCAGTGGCACAATGAAACGTAAACAATTATTTGGTGTTAGGGGGACAAGAGAGGACAAACCTGTTCTTTGGGCCCCCTCTCAGGTTGCTTCCAGGTTTTAAATGGTATTTGGCATGGGTTCCTCCATCAGATTTGCTATGTCTACAAATTACATGTTTGCAGCATGTTCCCCTCTTCCTTCTATTTATTCTCCTTGGATCTGAGGAGCTGGTCAAAGGGCAGATGCAGTAGTATTATTGGGTAGCTGCCATGGACCTACTTCCTTTTGCTTCCTTCTCTTTCTACATGCTGCCACTTTTTGTTGCCTGCAGCATTGATCCCTACAGCTGTACCACTGCTTCTCTTCCTGTGTTGTTGCTTGCAACGAGGTCTAGCCCACTCACCCATCCACATTCAGAGTTGGCAAGAAGACCCAAAGCTGCCTGGCACCGTGAAGTAAGCAGAAAAAGAGGACAACAACATCCAACAAAGCCTGTGTTTTATCACTCAGTCAATGACCTTCCATGTCCTTCCTCCTTGCCGGGTATTTCTGGAGTACGATCCCCATAATCCTTCACCATTCGGCATTGGGGGGGGGGCAGTTGTGTGTTGTAGACTGAAATCCCAAGGGCTAACGTTGCCCACCAATCCTATGGAACTGTCTTGTTCAATCTTCCTCTCAATGCATAACATCTAAAAGTAGTGCATCCCCAATAGATGACATGTCAAGCTTTGTTTGAAGATATCTCCAGGGGAGTTGCCATTAAAATCAGTTAATCTCCCTGATTATTGGTAAGTTTATCCTGATATTCAAATAAGATCTACTCATTCTTAACTTAAGCTCATTAGATATAGTCAAGCCCAGCCTTGTGTGTTAGAAAACATCTTCAAAAGCTGTCAGACATTGAATCGAACCATTGACCCATTTAATTCCCTATTGTTAACTCACACTGACGTTGGCTTTCTAGGACTGTAAGCAAGTTTCTTTCCCAGCCCTGCCTGGGGATCCCTGGCATTATGTAAGAACTGACCTAGTGTGACACTGCTTAGCTTGTGTAAGCAGACAAGATCTGGCACGTTCTCTATGGTATGGTGATGTATATCTTCTCCAGGTTGAACATACTTATTTCCTTCTCCCTTTCCTTGTAGGGCTAGTTTTTCCATACTGTTGTTCCATATCCTGTAGTAGCTTGTGTCAAGATGGAGAAGCTTCTAGAAAACCGAGTTCTGATAAAATGACTTCAAGAAGAATTACTGTTGCAGTTACTTTTGGGGTTTCAGATACCACTATTGTTATTTAATGTCATGCCACATTTGATGAGAATTTCTTGTTGTGAACTGAGACTCAGTGAGATACTTTGTCACCTTTGCCTAGAGCAACCATGATAATAATGATAAAATAAGCACATTCTGTATGTCCATATAGTTGTCTGATACCTAATATAAAGATAGGGCAGAATGGGAAATCAACAGTAACAACAAATCCTGGTGGTGGCTGATTAACCAGTGCTGATATTAACATGAAACTGGGAAATGGAGAAAAATAAATAAATTCCCAGTAAAACAGCTCACTATAATAAGCCTGGCATTGCAATAAGGATGCCACATATATCAAAATAGTCATCAACTCTGAAGCAGCCAGTCTTTCAGCCTAAAGCAACTGGATGTACATTTTGCTTTGGATCATACCTAATTAGCTGTTGTATTCTGCAGATGTTTTGTATGAAGCACCCATACTAAGATTCTGACACAGAATAAAAAACAGAAGGTATATAACCAAGCAATATGGAATAAGTGAAATAAATCCCCCCCCAAAACAAAGGAACCAAACTGGATTACATCGGGGAGTAGGTTTGCCTCGTCTCTCTTCCCCAGTGTTATCCCCCAGTGTACCCCTTATTTCTATCTTCTCTGTGGAAAGAAAGAAGGACAAAATTTAAACCCTTCGCATTGCTGTTGCTTGAAGGATCCCTCCCCTGCCTTACATGGTGAAAATTTGCACTTATAAAAATATAATATACTCTACAGAATGGTAAAGTACCCAGAATACCAGCAGAACAGTGGAATTCCATGGAATTTGGAAGATTTTTATTAGCAGTGATCTAATATAGGGACCACCAGGAGATATGGGGCTATAGCTGTGCAGCATGGTGGAGAGTTGTCGGCCCCGTGGACACTCCCTTGTGGTGTGCCGCAGGCCTCGTGTCTCTCCCCCATGCTGTTCAACATCTATGTAAGACCGCTGGCGGGGGTCATCCGGAGTTTTGAAGTCTGCTGTCATCAGTGCGCTGATGACACGCAACTCTATCTCTCCTTTTCCACCTCTGCAGTGGAAGCTGTCGCAACCCTTGACCGGTGTCTGGGGGCGGTCATGGCATGGACCAGGGCAAACAGGCTTAAGCTCAACCCCGAGAAGACAGAGATTATGTTCTTCAGGAGTTCCCCGTCCAGTTACGGAGGCCCTCTCCCCTGTTTGGAGGGTGTTTCCCTCCAGCTGGTGGAGAGGGTTAGGAATCTGGGCATGGTCCTGGATCCGGCACTATCCTTGGATGCCCAGGTGGCTGCTGTGACCAGATCCACTTTCTTCCACCTGCGTCAAATAGCCCAGATCCGCCCATACCTGGACGGGGACTCCCTGAGAACAGTAGTGCAGGCACTGGTGATCTCGAGGTTGGACTACTGTAACGCTCTTTACATGGGGATGCCTTTGGCCCTCCTCCGGCATTTGCAGCGGGTACAAAATGTATCAGCCAGGCTGGTGGGTGGAGTGCGTCGCTATGACCACATCACCCCAGTCCTGGCTTGCTTGCATTGGTTGCCCGTTGTGCACCGGATCAGGTTCAAGGTGCTGGTTTTAGTTTATGAAACCCTCCATGGCTTGGGCCCGGACTACCTAGCGGAGCGGATCGCCCAGCGATCAATATCGGCCCGACTGGTCCGGAAGTCACGAGCACACTTGCTCCAGGTCGCCACACCAAGAGAGGCCCGGAAAACCACCACCCGTAATCGGCCTTTCGTAGAGCTCTTAAAGCCATGCTGTTTCGAGAGGCCTTTGGTGACCATGTTTAATTTATGCAGTTAGGTTTGTTTGTTTGTTTGTTTGTTTGTTTGTTTTTGTTCCTGTCATTTGCCATCTCTGTTTATTCTGGAAAGTTAGCTGTGCGGCTATTGAGCCTTTTTTGCTAGAATGGTTAGGGTGCCAGAAGTGCTTTTAATTTGTCTTTTGATTGTTATTGTATTTATTGTCTATTGAATCTGTCTACTGTATGTTGTACTGACAACCACTGTTTGGTTCGTCTATTGGAAGCCGCCCAGAATTCCTCCGGGAAGATGTGTGGGATATAAGTCCAATAAATAAATAAATAAATAAATAAATAAATAAATAAATAAATAAATAAATAAAATAAGCTAAACACAGGCACAGATCAAATATCTGAATCTGTGCTTCCTCTCATACTAAGCAGGATGTTCTACTGTGTTGTTGCAGAAGCACAAAGAAGAAGAAGAAGAAGAAGAAGAAGAAGAAGAAGAAGAAGAGTCTTGTAGCAACTTAACAAGACTCACAACCTTGCATGGACAATAGTCCAGGTTATCACATGCATGGACTGAAGCCTCAGAGATCCTCATATCTATATACCTGTGAAAGGGGAGGATAAATGTGAGATGTGAGCAAAATGCAGCAGGTGCTTAGATGATGGTTATTGTAAGGCTAGTCCATGAGAGCTCCTCAACAGTTAGTAGTGGGTGATAAGTACATCCAAGCATAGCTAGATATTGTGGAGAAAAGACATTGTCTAAACCAGTGGAGGCTAGTGATTCTAATTCTGAGGAAGTGGCAAATCCAGTCCAACTTTAACACCCAGACTGAAGAGAGTTTTCCAAGTCACTGAACTTATTTTGATGATCGGGTTCAGCATCTTGGAATAGTGGTCCTGTAAAGCTCAGACTCAAACAATGAGTGAATTCCACAGCCTTCTGAAATTGGAATCACTAGCCTCCATTGGTCTAAAAGCTAAGTATGAAAGAAGTGTTAATGAGCCCAATGCAGAGGAAGACAAATGGGTGTCACACAGCCTGCCAAACCTGCTTCTGCAGAAATTTGCAGTCACTTTAAACAGGTCCCAAATCAGATCTGCAGTTTCCTGAAATCTGATGAAGGGAAACTGCATATTTATCATGGAATGAGTGTAAGCAGAACACGTTTGCTTTAATATCACAATCCAGCTGCAGGCAGAACAACTGAGAGCACAGCAACACAAGGGACTGGTGGGGTTCAGTTATAATTTCCCTTTCTGCTTCTTTCATGCAATTTCTCCTGCAATAAATTAGATCAGTAGTGTCCAAATTTTCTGCCTTCAGGGAAACCCCTTCCACAATTTTTATATGTATTTATGTCAGAATACTTAGAGGCGCTTGGGAGCTTGAATGTAATTCATATAGGATTGTCACCAGGTGAAGTATATGTATACTTCAAGGTGATATACTCTCTCTCTCTAAATAATATATATATAAAGAACTCATGACTGTTAAGTGATGAGTTAGGCTAATATCACAACCCCAGTAGATGTTTAATTAAGAAAAAGCCCCATTATGTTCAATAGTATTTACTCCTAGGTACATAGTGCATCCAAGTGTAGTCTTGTTTCATTGAATATGGTAGGAATTGAATATGGGATGGATGAGGGTGAACAGACTGAGGTTGAACCTGGACAAGAAGGAGGTCCTTTGGGTGGGGGCACCAGTGGTAGTTGTTGGTGGCCTCTTACTTATTCTACTTAGTGGGGCCCTGCTTCGGTGTCCCAAAGTCTAATCCCAATGACAGTAATGACAGTAATGCATACCAGTCCTAACAAGCAAGTGATAATGTATCCTGCTGGTAACCTTATCCAGGAGATGGTACAGCATCTTTTCAAGGGCATATATAAGGTACAAACACTGGATGAATACCTCGTGAGAACTATACAAAGCAGCTGTCACATGCATATAAAACATCATTTCAGAGTACTGTAGATACTGGAGTAGACCATTTTAAATCAAAATCTCGTTGAATCAGGAATTGGGTGATTTCACACCAAACAGAAAAACAAACTTTGCCAGATCTAATCTTGTGTGTTAATTGGATCTTTTTGTTTCCTATGACCAGTTTCAGAGAATTATTTCAGATGTACGCTTATGAATGATTTATTCACATCTCTATCAGCTGAATAGTTTGATTTGTCCTCCTAATTAAAAATAGGCAATGAGAAGGAGCTAAAGCTTCCCATAATTACACCATTGGACATTTTGCAATTACCATTTGCAGTCTTAGCTGCATATGGGCTAAAAAAAAGAAACAGAGTTAATACTTTCAGTTCCTCTAAATTATGGAGGTTGTTCTGGGGCTTTCTAAGGCACATATTGTGGTCCCTCTTTTAAAAGAGGATTTTCCATGCATTGTTTCTTCCTTGTGGATGTGCACGTCTAACTCTCTTTGTGGCTTGCTTTCTTGCTTTGATTCATACAAAGGCTAGGAATGGTATGGTCCCCCAACAGGATAAAACAAAGTTGCTTTAAAAGGACTCCCGTTGATGGAACACTCATCCATGCCACTTCTTTTGAAGGCAACATAACTTTTTTTGGGGGGGGGAAGATGCATTAGATCTCATTCAGAGTAAATTCTCTACTGATGTGCATTATTGGAATAGCCACAGTATCAGTGCACAGCAATAAACAGTACCAATAGTTGACCAGTTCAATAGAAAATGGCCCTAGTCCATGCTCTCCATGTATGGAAATAATCCTCCATGCGGACAATTGATGGGCACATGTGATATAATGATTAGAGTGTTTTACTGGGAGATCTAGATCCCTCTGAAACTCAATGGGAGGATATTTCTAATAGAAAATCTCTTAGACTGAACTATTTCACAGGTAAGAAGTATAAAGTAGGTAGAAGCTTAGTCATCTATTCACACTGAGCTCAGTGGGAGAAAGGCAGACTATAGCTGTAATTAAATGGATAAATGGATGGACAATACTGATGTAGGTTCCATCATCACAAGCCACTCAACTGGCCATAAGACATTCTCAGTAAACCAGCCTCACTCCTTGGATTTACCACCCTAACCCAGACTAAACATTGGATATCAAAGGCTTCCTCTTACTATTGATAATTATTTAAACAATCAGCTCTTCCTGAGGTTTTGGACTACGACTCCTGAATTATGTGGCTAGATTGTCAATGAAAATCCAAGACATCTGGAGAGATGTCCAAGACATCTGGAGAGCCAAAGGTTCACCACTACTAAGTATGATTGGATTAAAATGTACCTCTTTTGATTTTTTTGAACTGCACTTCCCAGCAGCCTCCTAGCTATCATAACCAATGGTGAGGAATGCTGGGAGCTGCAGTCCAATAACATCTGAAGAAGGCTGCATGTTGCCCATCTGTGCCCTGGAGTGTCTTTGTTTGCTGGAAACAAGAACTGGAATGACAAATCCCTGGATCATTGTCATTCCTGACAAAGACAGTTCTCTGTTGCTTAGCTAATTTACTGTGCTAGCTTACATGAGAGGCATGTGGTGATCTTGAACATTTGGCCAAAGATGATAGGATACATCTGGAACATAAGAGACATAAGAACATAAGAACAGCTTTGCTGGAACAGGCCACAGCCCATCCAGACCAGTATTGTGTCCCACACAATGGCTCACCATTTGTTTCAGGGTATTCCCAAGCACATGCATTCACCTGCTTACGGTTCCCTGCAAATGGCATTGAGAGATACCCTGCCTATCTCTCTAACCTGGAGGTTGTCCTTAGGCATCCATAATGATAGCCATTGATAGTACCCTTGTTCTCCATGAACTTGTCTAATCCTTTCTTAAAGCTGTCAAGGCTGACAGCTGTCACCACTTCTTCTGGCAGGGAGTTCCATAGACCAGTGATCCTCTGCGTGAAAAATATTTTCTCTTATTTTTTTGAGATCTAGCACCCAAAAGTTTCATGGAGTGCCCCATAGTTCTAGTGTTGTGCGATAGGGAAAACAGTTTTTCCTTATCTGCTTTGTCCACACCATGTATGATTTTATAAACTTCAATCAGGTCACTTCTTAGGCACCATCGTTCAAGAGTGAAGAGGCCCAGCCGTTGCAGCCTCAGATGGTAAGGAAGGTGTTCTAACCCCTAATCATTCTGGTTGCCCTCTTCTGCACTTTTCCCATTTCCATAATACCCTTCTAGAGGTATGGTGACCAGAACTATACACAATAGTGTATAAAGTTTTCAGTGGTGCAGAAACATGTTCCAGTTAGGGAGTTGGGGGCATACAATCCTTGATGTAGGAATCTTCACCTTCTGTTTAGTAAAGGTCCATGTGTATTGGCTGGCATGGTTGTCAACATTAATGATAAATAGCAATATAAACCATTCTCACTCCTCACTAGTACGCAAAGCTGGACCAGGTCTTCTTCACAAAGCTGGCCCTATCATTAGGCAGCAGATGCTGTGAGGGAACAGCAAGATGAAGTGCTGGTAAAGAAAAGAGGCCTGCCCTGTATGCCATAAGCTGCCTTACTAGGAGCCTTGTGGTGCCGTGGTTAAATGCCTATACTACAGGTAAAAGTATGCTCACAACCTGGGGTTCAATCCCAAGTAGCCATCTCATGGTTGACTCAACCTTCCATCCTTCCGAGATCGGTAAAATGAGTACCCAGCTTGCTTCTGGTGGGAGTGGGGTGGGGATGTGTAGCCTGTATACTGTAATTATACTGTAAACTGCCCAGAGACTACTTGAAGTGGTATGGGGTGGTATATAAGGAGAACACTTTATTTTGCTTGCTTTCCTTTGTGTTTGCTGTCTTCAGGTCTCATGGAGAATGCTTTCACTGTCAGCAGCATAGGTACTTGCAGGATGGACTGGGAGTTATATGCTCCCAGTTCTAAATATAGATGTTAATCTAATGTTCATACTGTTGTTAGATGCACTGTTGGATCTAGTGCCTGTTATATATATGAATTGTGCTACAGTGTCATATCACTATATAGCTCCCCATCCCCCAGAATATTTTACAGACACTTTTACTGCCAGTGCTAGAAAAAGAGTCACCTGCTACTCTGGTTACCTTTCATTATATAGAACAGGAGATGTCATCTTCTCATCCTTCACTGCAAGCATCAAAATGTTTCAGGCTGGCCCTCCCAACTGCTGATAGGATCACAATGGAACATCTAAAGGTCCGGGACACAGTTCATTAGCCAGCTTATTTTTGACCGTTACTTACTCAAAATCTATTTGAAGCTCATGGGGGTTTTCACATGTAGATAAATAAAACAGGAACCTTTGACTATAATTTGGTGGTTGCTATCATATATGTAGAATGTCCTGCATAGATTATAAGTTCAAAGCCCAAAAGCACTTATTCCCTAAGCAAGCTAAAACAAAAACATGTTTTCTTGTCTACCCCAGTCTTAGTGTTCTGCCTTTGAATTCTTTAACATATTCACAAGAGAGAATGAAGTGCATTATAATCCAGGACAGCCATCAGGCCTCATTGGTCATTGTTCCTTTCCTTTCCCCCACAAAATATTTTATTTTTATTTTTCTGTGTAACAAAGATTTTTAGCAAATATTTCACCATTCATATAAGTAACAAAATCAGAAGCTTCAGTCTTTTATGTCTTCCTTGCAACACTATCCTCTGCTAAAAGGAATTTTAAACAAAAATAAAAGCCTGGTTCTTATGGTGGACTTTACGCTGTAAGACCTGAATGGGATTTCTACCAATTTGAGCTTTTGGAGGTCACTAATTCATAGGGTCACCATAAGTCAGAGGTGACTTGACAGCAGAAGACATTTCTCTAACCACTCTGGACCAGAGAACAAAGAAAAGTGCATTGTTTTCATAACCCCAGTTAATGCACAAGTAAAACTCAGAATGCTAAATAAGATGTGCTGAAGGCTGCAGCCTAAGAAATAAGCAGTGCATTGCTATACAAGTTTGTATAGAAGTAACGAAGAGAGGCTTTTTTTGAATAATTGAACAATGTGTGATTGCCACAGAAGCTTTCAAATTAGCATGATTTCTCTTGATACATCAGGTGCTGCCTAAATATAGTGTCTGGTCTGGAACACTTTTGGTTTCATCAAAGGTTTATCTGATCTGTAACATACAGCCGTAAATCCTATTGCCATAAGTTGCCATGGCCCATTGACAAGGAACCAGGGCTCACAATGAGGCACAAGGACAGGCATGCAACGAACATGCAGTACTTTGTCAGTTCGCCACATTTAGCTGCTGCAGTTTATGTAATCTGTCGGCCAAACAACAGTAGGGATTGCACCACAGTTTTCCCCTCTGGTATGTGAATCCAGGGCTGTGTTTTAAACCTTTTACTACTCCAGGGATGTAGAAAACCCTGTAAACTGATTTCTGTTTTCATATTCAGTGCTGAAAGGGTTAAGGGTGCTGCCTTTGTTGATTGCTTGGTGTCAGTGGGCCCATTCAGGAGAGTTGATTTCAAATGTGCTGATGGCATGCACCTCCCATGAGGGCTGGGTATTTTGAGACTTGCAGTCCGAAGCTGTGATCGTACCTGCCAGTTTTGTCACCAACACCTCCCACCCACCCTCAAGCTGGTTGTTGGGGGTTAGTCTCATGTCTGGCTTCAGCCAGCAGTGAACGGGTATTTGCAACTTAGTGGGAACTGGCAGCAGAGAGATGTGTAACCTATCAACCCACTTATCAATTGTTCCCCGTGAATCATCCCCACCTACCCCCAACCCTAACCCAATACTGTCTACTCTTTTCTTCCTCTTTGTAGTTTGGCTTTCTGTTGCTAAATATTCACTCAGTAAGAGCTTGGAAGTATGACTTTTATGGGTTACGACTCACAGAAGAGCCCCAGCCAGTGGGCATGCTCTGTGCCGTCTTATTTCGGTGTTTCACTCCTGCCTTGCCTTCATTCTTTCTCAAAGAACTCTGGTTTTGTCTCTTGCACCTTTGGATTAGGAAGAAAGGTCCAGTCATGTTGTTGGTGTGTCTGGCTCAATATCATAAGTGACTCTCCTTGGTTTCGGACAAGAGATTTTCTCCCCTTAAGGGATACACCGGGAATTCAGTCTGTCCGCAAAACCTGTATATGCAAAGGAACACAAAGAAGAGCATTGGCCAAAGAACAAGAGCGAAAACAGACCAAAAGTGGATTGTGTGGTTCTTTTGCACAAGTATCCAGGCTTCCCATTCTGTCACTTCAATCCTGAATCCTTCTTTTATAGCAGCTTTTCCTGACTTGATGCCCTCCCAATGTGCTGGACTAATCACGATCATTGTGTGTCATCAATTTAGTTCTGACTTATGAGGGCCCTTTGCACAGTTTTCAAGGTAGAATATTTTGAGAAATATATAATAATATATTTTGGCTAAATGACCAAAGTCTTGGGCAGCAGTATGTCTGTGAAGATTCTCAGTCATCTAGGTGAATTTATCTGGAAGTTAGTGGCAAGGCCTCCAATTTATAGTTCATCTTGATTTCACATCACCCTGGTCTGAATAGGTTCAGAAATTGGACAATGGCCTGAATAGGTTTGTAGGTGGACAATGGCCTAGGACTTAGGGTGTGTGAAAGTTTCACCTATGCAACCTTGCCCAACACCCATTTAGTATGGGTCATTAGCTATGGCCTTGCTGGTTTTTCTTTTTATAGCACTAAGCCTGAGTTGCCAAAGGAAAAGTGGGCTATCAAGTGACCCACTAAAGAACAGAGATGGAATCAGTGTCTTTGAGGAGGACAGGAACAACAGAGGCCCTACTCAGCCTCCCACTGAGTCTAGCATGGGGCCTCTCATGAGGGACAATGAACTAGGAGAGGTGACACTATGTTACCCCTTTGAAAGAAGGACCCAAATGGAGGCCTACCTGGCCCTGTCAGCCTTGGGATTAGAAGGCACCCCTTATGAGAGGGTTGTGGCATTGTGCTGTCCCTGTCACATGGCAGATACAAAGAAGAAGATTGAGAAGAGACTCAGAGGAGAGAGGAAGCCAGGATGCCAAACAAAGTTGCAGAAGGGTGAGGAATCTAAGAAGGAAGGGAACGGGTCCGTGGTGGAGTTGGTGAACCAGAACCAAATCCCTGAGAAGAGACAGAAGGTCCCTCTAGAAGGCCTGGGATGAACATTCCAAGGAAGGTGACTGGGGAAATTAGCCAGGAATAATTGTCAGGGATCAATTCAGCAGAACCCTCCCTAGAAGCTCCCAGGGAAGCTGGACTATACTTGCATACTTCTGGAGAGGGGCTCTGGTACAGCTGAGGATACCCAACTGGAAAACTGCAAAAAAAACCCGTGGTTCCATCCATCTTACTGGAGAGAATACAAAAGGAGGGAGGCATGGAAGGTAGAACCTCCACACAAGACAGGAGAGGTCTGAGGAGAAGGGTTACCTTATTGCTAGGGGCTGCCCAGAGACAGGGGAGACCTGGGCTAGGAGTCTCACATACTTTTCCAATAGGAGTCCAGTGGCAATAGCTATCCAATAATTCACTGGATAGAAGCCTTCCCTCCATGTTAGTTGAACTGGGGTGGATGGGTAAGAGATGGTAGATGGAGACTTTGGACCAGTGCCAAGAACTAGGATTAAGAGGACAGAGACTTTGTACAGAACAAACTGGTGTCAACTTCCCAGTTTCCATATACCCTAATCCAGGGGTGCCCAAACTTTTTGTAAGGAGGGCCAGATTTGGTGGCTGAGAATGTGTCAGGGGCCGGTTGCTCCCCAACCCTGCCACCCCACTGCAAGCCCCACCCACTTTCTTTAAAAAAACATGGGGTGAAGGAGGGGGAGGGAGGGGCAGGCCAGCCAGCCGCGGGCCACTCAGAATGGCCTGACGGGCTGGATTTGGGCCCCGGGCCGGACTTTGGACAGGCTGGGCTTAATCTGTTTTAGCCTGTTTGTTTGGAGTGTATGGGTCCCAGAATGAATGGAGAGACACCCTACTGACCAAGCTGGGCTGGCGAAGCTCAGAGTCATATTTTGCCTTTTTGCACTGTTCTCATACTAGGCATTTTCCTCCTCCTGAAATCTACACGTACACACTCACATATACTGTACTTAAGGAACACATTCAGAAGAGAATTAAGATTAAGCAGCATTAAGTTGCTGCAGGTTTTAAATGGCTTAGGATTTAAGAGTTTTAAATAAGATTTTATATTAATACCTATTCTTTCATACCAGCTTTTCGGTCTGGTTTTGCGAATGTGTTACCTTTGCTCTGCACTTTTAAAACGTGCAAACCAGAAATGTTCAGGAAAACTGAAGGGGATGTTGTGAAGAGAACATGAACACACAGGCCTCACAGATAACTCTGTGCCTTCATCTGAACGGTGAGAGGAGCACAAGTACATGTACTCCACAGGAGTCAACCTCATCCACTTCCTTCTTATCCTTGAAGACTTGTTTAAAAAGCACACAACCCTTCATGTTTACCTTTAATAGAAACTGCTGTTAAGAGGATTAGAAGATAGTAGCAGAGAAATACAAGCACTAAAGGTTTTTCAAAAGTCAAAAGGGAAATATTGTATACCAAAATGTTTGGGAACCACTGAAAGACAGGAACCATTTTACTCATATTTTTGCTTCCCTAACAAACATGGTTGCCTGATCAACATTTCACTCCTTAAGATTTCAGGCCTGCTCCTTAAGATTTGAGGACAGGGGAAGAATCCTTCTTAAGCCAAGGGAAAAGGAGCTTATGACACCATGGTGTGGGGCAAGTAATAGTTGGGCAAAGGGAGATGATTTTTTAAACTTGCTTATGACTGTGAACTTCCACTTGTATTTAGCCTATAATTCCTATTGCTTTAGGCAGCATTGGCAATGGTGAAGAATCATAGAAGCTGCAGTGCAAAAAATACCCTGAGAACCATATTTTTTCCACCCTTGACTTGACCACAGTTTAGACATGAAGGCTAATAAGACAGAAGAAGACCAAATCAAACATCACTTTTGGAGATTCCTAGGATAGCTTACTGAGGCTGCACCACCAGGAGTTGGTACATAAGCTGGTACCATCAATGCCATAATTAATCCAGAGTTTAGTAACACCTTCCAGGTATTATTGGGCCACAATTCCAACCATTCTTTCCAATGGCTTCAAAACAACAACCCCAAAACAAAAAACCATCACTGCCTAGAAGGCCTAGCCACCCATTGGGTGGGTCACAGCCTCTTGGTGGAATCAACTTGCAGGATGTCTGTGTGAGGACAAATAAGGGAACAACAGAAACAAATATGTTGCCTTGAGCTAATTGGAGGAAATTTAGGATGTAAAACTTTATCTAGCATGATCCCCAACCAAGGTGTCTCCTATCAATGGCAACCTCAGTGCCTTTAACCAGAGATGCCCAGATGCCCGGAGCACATCCGATCTCACCTGATTTGGAAGCTAATCAGGGTCAGCCCTGGTTAGTACTTGGATGGGAGAGACCACCAGGGAATAACAGGTGCTGGAGGCGCCTGGAGTAGTAACTGGCAAACCACTCCAGTATTCCTGCCAAGAAAGCACCATGGACATGGGGTCATGAAGAGTCAGTCACGACTGTAACAACACAATACACAACACCAAGGTTCAAACTGGGAAACTGGTAGTTGCAAATAAGAGAAGAAAACCAGTATAAGAAGACTATGGCTGCTATCCTGCATGCCTTCATTTCAGAATATATATGGAGGCAAATTTCACATCCGTTCACTTCTTATGAGGATTTCTCACAATTTGCACATTTTTAACAGGGCAGAACAAAACTGACAGATTCACCTTCTCTTCAGGAGCATGGATGAGAATTTCATTTCTGTTCATTTAAAACAGACTCTTCTGAATGTGAGATACTCTATAGTGAAATTGATGGATTTCCCCACCACCACCCTGACTTCAGAATTAGCTACACTGAGCCTAGTGGAATTTACTTGGAAGGAAACCTATTCAGGAGGATTGTACTGGATTTGACATGAATCTGCCTTGTCCCACATCGAAGTCATTCTTCCCACTCTACCAGGGTATTTTGCTTTGATTAGTATGTGTTCTCAGATATATTTTTTTCCTCTCCAGATTGTTGAGGTCTTTTGAACTGACAGTGCCATCGATGGAATCTGGGCCACTTCGCAGGGAAAGCATGTGCTCTGGCACTGAGTGACAGCTCCTTTACTAGATTTTAGATCTGGAGCAGTATATAGGGCCAGCCCTACTGTTGAACAGAGCAATGCAGCAACACAGAAATTATACTGGTTAAGTTATATAAATGCTTAGTGCTGTACTTTTACTAGAACTTGGAAAAGTAAGTTATTTCAGTACAACTCCCAACATTTCCCAGCCAAAAAAGCTACTAATTCTACTGTCCAGAGGGACTGAGAGTCAATAGTCCAAAAAAGTAGCTTCTCTGAGTTCATTTGTTTTACTACGAAGCTGTAATTCAGGGGGGAAAATGCTGCAGGAAGACTACAGCGCTATGGTCACAGCCTAAGTGGGTCTTAAGGGAAATTTATTTCTCACCTCAGGTAAGTGTTTCACCCCAGAGAAAGTTTGTTAAGGACTGTGGAAAATGCCCGCTCCTCCCCCAATTGATATTTCCTGAGGGCCTTGGTTATAAGACTATGTCATATTTCCAGTTCCACTAGTATGGAGTAGTGGGTTGTGAGGAAATAATAGTTTATGGAGTTACCATCAGGTCTAGATGCCTTGAACCCATTGGATCTCACCTGATGTCAGAAGCTAAGCAGGGTCAGGACTGGCTAGTACTTGGATGGTCAACTACCAGGGAATACCAGGTGCTGTAGGCGCCTGGAGTAGGAACTGGCAAGCCACTCCAGTATTCCTGCCAAGAAAACTCCATGGACATGGGGTCACAAAGAGTCAGTCACGACTGTAATGACACAACTGTGGCATCTAGAAAGCAAGTAGAGGGTTATTTATTTACTTATTTCATATGGCATAACATTATACAGCATTATTGCGCAATAATTTGCAAAGACATTATAAAATATGTATAAAATGTAAAACATTAAAAGAATAAATTTTCTGAGATTTTTAAAGTGCGCAATACGAATAATGAATTATTAGTGAAATAAATTATGTATGAGAAGTTCTTGGAATGACTCAGCCTAAGGCCTGATATCTAAATCACTGAACAGCAGCGCCCTCCATATGATGTAATTGTTGCAGGGAGCCAGGGAAGCCTCTAAGGAGCCATTCCATCACAATGGGATGTAAAGTTTGTAGGATATGCACCCGCTGGAGGCCAGGACTGCCCCATCTCTGCTGTCTTTCTGGAAGCAGACAAAGACCTCCCTTTTCCGGCAAGCTTTCCCTGAATGATGAACTACCGAGTACTGTATGTGACTTTTATATGGATTACCATGCATGACTGCATTGATTGATTTCATAAGAACACCAGTGTTTTCCGTGTTAGTTTCTACCCCTCATAATGGATTTTCTTTTGCTTTTTGCGTGCTCTTTGTAGCATTAATGTTACCTTTTAATGTTCTAAGCTGCCTCTTCTAATTCCCTGTTCTTAACTTGAATATGCCTTAAATGTTTTGGGCTGTATATCGTCTCTCATTATTGTAAGCCACCTTGGGTTTTTTCCAAGGAAAAGGTGGGGTAAAAAACATTATAAATAAATAAATAAATAAATAAATAAATAAATAAATAAATAAATAAATAAATAAATAAATAAGAATGATGGGTTGGTCCCCACTTACCTTTCCAATGTTGGTACCTGATGTGAATAGTTCGAATCTGGTTAAGCACTGACCAGTTTTTCCTTGGAAGTTCAAAGCTATAGGTAGGGGTATTGTACTAGATCGGATAATTACATTAGACAGATGTGAGTTGGAAGCCTTCTTCCTCAAGCAAGCTGAAGCCTGGGCTTTTGGCTTAAAGTCTATAGAAGTAAATGGGACTTTGAATATTAGGAATTAATATTGCAGAGAATTGGATGTGGTTATCTTCAGAAGTATCTGAATATGGCATAATTCATTAAATTCCAAATACATCTAAATCCTAATGCATATCACTAGTAGTTAGAAGCCTTCATCAGTGCTGGAACAAAGCTTCACTTCTTGTAAAAAAATAAGTAGGTATCAGTGACAAAAGGACAAATAGGCATTAAAAGGGAGAAATGTTTACCCTTGCTTCTTCATCTACATGACTGGCATTTTCTACTCCCTCCTCTCTCTCTCTCTCTGAAGTTACTTCCTGCTTCTTTTCCTCCTTCATCTTTGCTAGACAGACTTATACATATGGAAGAGGCTTTTGTAACTATGTTCATCTTTCTGCCTAAATAAACTTCTCAAAATAAATAGTAAATTTCTTTCTTTCTTTCTTTTTTCTTTTTTGCTTCTTACGAGCTTCTACAGTTATTCTTCCTATTTAAAAGTCACAAGATTGGCACTAGGCCATTGCCTGGTATGCTCTGAGTAATTCTAATCATTAAAGTTTCTTCAGGCTTTGCTTTGGGACTCAGAAGTAATTCCTTTCTACTGAAGGAGCACACTGAGCACTTTTGCTGTATATGAAACAGGTTTATGAATGATTTAACTGCAGAGTGAAGGAGGAGTGAAAATTGACAGGAGAAATATCACTCATTTAAGATATGCAGATGAAACCATCTGACTGGTAATAAAGCAGCAATGACTTGAAATAACTGCAAGGGAACGTGAAAGAAGAAAGCAAGGCTGTGGTTAAACATGAAGAAGACCAAAAACATGTCAACTTTAGTGCTAGCAATTAAACTGAAATAATGAGAGATTTTGCATACCTTGGCTCAAGGTATATCGCCTGAGGGGGGATATGATTGAGACATACAAAATAATGCAGGGCATGAGTAAAGTGGATAGAGGGACACTCTTCTCTCTCTCAAAAAATACCAGAACTAGGGGACATCCATTCAAATTGAAGGCTGGGAGAGTAAGAACAGACAAAAGAAAGTATTTTTTCACCCAGCGCATTGTTAGTCTGTGGAACTCTCTGCCACATGATGTGGTGATGGCATCTGGCCTGGGTGCCATCAAAAGGGAATTGGGCAGATTCCTGGAGGAAAAGTCCATCACAGGTTACAAACCATGATGGAGATGTGTAATCTCCAGGCTTAAAACCAG
>JAHTLZ010003526.1:19891550-19910341 GCA_023846285.1 Phrynocephalus versicolor | reverse complement strand
AAGTACAGTATCTGCATTTCTGTTTCTCATTCATGCCGTAATCCTCATCTATACTAGGAGAAAATGTTTCACAGATACATATGTTTTCTCTTGTACTCAAACTGCGCTTTGGGCCATGTTTCTATCTTGGTTTGATTTACAGGGCAAGTTGAATCATGCAGCCAACACCAACCCACACTAAATGGGTCATTTGCCACTGTAGCTCTACTGGTCTCTAATGCTAGTTCAGATATTTGTTTAAAAATAATTTTTCTGACACATCTGTAATATTATGGTTAACTGGGTCTGCAGGTATGTTCCATTTGGGCTGATAAAATATACTCAAACTCCATACAATTAGCAAATATGCTCCAGAAATAGGGAACATGTCCCTTTTAGGAGCCTCATGACCCAGCGGTTAAACGGCTATACTGCAGCTAAAACTGTGCTCATGACCTGAGGTTCAATCCCTAATATCTAGGAATAGCTGACTGGATTTATTTCCAGTCCACGTTAATTTTTCATAAGCAGAATGTGGAAATTATAGTTCTTTGAAACATAGTTCCCACAGTCTGGTATGTGAAGTTGAAACAAGTAATGTTTCCAAATTCTGCTCATACCACACTATGTTCAGTGAGTTAAAGCACACATACATACTTGCACTTAAATTGTACAATTTTGTGCTTGTTTCCCCTCCCCCCGGTTAGACATTTTAAAGCGAATATTTCCTTCTGATTACTGTTTTTGTGTGCATCTTTTGAGCTGAATAATAACCATTGGAGTATGGCATTATCACTTTGAATAGGTGACCGCCTTTAAAACATCACTGCAGTGCTGCATCGACTACTATGATTATCTTCATTTCTAGGTCCAGTGTGTTGCTACTGACCTTAAGTGTGCAGATTTTTTTTTTTTGCTTAAGGAATTCTGGGATTTATTATTCAAAACCACAGATCTGTGTTACTTTAGCTCTAACCTTCAAAGTCCTAAACAATTTAGGTCTATTTGCGAATACCTTGTCCTGTATATTCCATCCTGCCTCATTTATGAGATCATCCACCAAGTGTTTTCTCTGTGTGCCAATATCCAGTGCGGTGCCAAGAGACGTTACCAGAAAAAAAGTATCTTCTCCTGTAGTAACACCTCCCACATGTGGAATGTCCTCCTTAAAGAGATTCACCCAGTAATCCTTGATACATTCAGATTATCAGGCTCAGAACATTCCTCTTTCATAAAGCGTTTAGTTCACAATCTCATGATATGGCTTGTACAGCATTTAAATTTTATCAATGGGGCCCCAACATTTTGTCACTTTAACCTTTTGACATTGAACACTTCTACACTTGTTTTGTAGTTTTATCTTTGTAAATCTATTTGAAGGAATTTACCAGTGGAGTGGTATATAAATTAAATATATTTTTCAGGTATTTTGGGGAATGAGCCTCCAATATCTATTTTAATGTGTAAACATGTTCCTGTGAGAGATGGTAGACACTATCTCCCCAGTCCAAAAGCAAAGGATTAGAACTGCTACCTCAAAAACCTTTGGTTATTGGAGGCCATCTTATGTTGTAATACTCCTCAACATGGACATGAATGTAGGAAAATTGGGTATGCCTTATACTGAGGCACATCATTAGCCAGTACTATCAGTTCTGATTGGCAGTAGTTCTTAGTGTTTTTATCTAGTTGGACATTGTTGGTGTTTTCTGGTGTTTTGCCGTTTACGTATAACACTACTTAGTTTATGAAATCAGACAAGGCCAGTTGTGTTCAGAGTGGTGGGGTGCTCCCAAGCAGGATTCCAGTCTAATGTTCTCCAAGAATCTGTTCTGTGGTAATGAGCAAATCTGCAATTTCTATTTGCTGTCTACAGAACAAGAACAGTAACTTACCTCCTGAGGTTATCTGAAGGGCCAACACAACAGAGTATATACCATTTTTCAAGCTATATGAAAAATGAGTAGAAACTTTGAACCTACTATATAACAGTGACAGACAGAACTACTGAATGTCTAAGTAGGGGACTGCATGTTGCAAGGGACTACAGGCATATTTCTTTGAGCAAGGTCCATTCTTACATGAACAGGAATAACCATTAATTCCAAAAAGGTATCACTGTTTGCTTGCAATCACTTAGTGTAGTCACCTGTAAGGCCTTGCTAAGTGCTAAAAAACAATTTACCTCAGTGTTCTGGATTTCTGGTTAGGTATTATTACTTAACAAAATGCTACAGAATGGCAAAGAATGACAACTTGAACATTCTTTCCCATGTGCCTCATAAGCTACCAGAAAAGTATGGGTCAGTAAGAGTGGGATATGGAATTTGGATTATGTTGAGATGATGATGAGTTAAGAATTTCATGGTGGAAGGACAGCATTAGAGAAGACACTGAAGATCTGAGAATGCAGACGAAGGGGGAACAACAAAAACAAATAGTATGTAGGAAATGCTATTTGACTAGCTGTAGTTGCCCTAAGCACATCCGATCTCACCTGATTTCGGAAGCTAAGCAGGGTCAGCCCTGGTTAGTACTTGGATGGGAGACCACCAGGAAATACCAGGTGCTGTAGGCACCTAGAGTAGGAACTGGCAAACCACTCCAGTATTCCTGCCAAGAAAACTCCATGGACATGGAGTCACGAAGAGTTGGTCACGACTGTAACGACACAACACAGACACACAGTTCATCAATACTGGCTTCTTTATCAGGCATTCTAAATCTGTAGAGGACTGGGAAAGGAGACAAGTTGATTGCACTATGGACATCCCTCACAATTTGGAGGGCAAATACAGCTCTAGAACCTGCTGCATCATGGAGCCACGATGATAGTCACTGCTGTCCCTCACATTTTTAATACAGTGGTACCTTGTATAAAGGAATTGATTCGTTCCAAATGGAATTATGTTAAGCAAATTTTCCATTATAGAAATTTCCCACAGGAATGCATTGAAAACAGAGTAATCCCTAATCGCGACCATTTTTGTTTTACGGATGCGCCCCATAGACGATTGTGTTAAGCAAATTTCCCCTATCTCCGGAATTTTTTATGTTGTACAGATTTTATGTTATACAAATCATTTGTTATACAAGGGTCCACTGTAATATTGTATGAGGAAAATTAGCATCCAAGTGGGATAACGATTTGGGATAAGTCATTTGTGTGTTGTTGAGTGACATCCTTTTAAATGCATAATTTATAAGAAATATTATTCATATTAATTAGATCAGAGCTACCTTGTCTCTTTTTATCCAGCACTGAGAAACAGATTCATTACAATTAATAAGGAGGGATTAAGACATTAAAGAAAAAGCATGGGAAATAAATCAACAATTAAATTGCATTTGTACAATCACTTAGAGAGGAACACATGGAAAGCAGTAGAATATCTTGGTTGCAAGAAACACATTCTGATTTAGGATGAAAATCCTTTTAAAAGTTTTTTTCCCATAGAAAGCCAGGTAAGAGCTTACGACTTGTGGTTTTTCAGAACTACATTTCCATATGTCTGATGAAGTGGACTTGTCCACAAAAGCTATAGCAGTTACTCTTTTAAGTATCACATGTCTTTTGTTTGGTTGCATTTTATCTGATAAGGTCTCTTGCACAAATACCTGATTCCTACTCTAAGCTAGAATTTCATTTTCTCTTCAGATGTAGCTATTTACCATTCATGCCCTCTTTTTCTTCAAAGACGAACTCAGTTTCACTGTCTGAATGGAAATTATGGTGTGTCTAGCTTCAACTTTTGTGTGCAGAAAAACGAAGTACCAGTATTCTAGAAAGTGCAGGAAGGAAATTCAGACCAACTCTTAGAGCACCACCTATAGGTCAAATTCATAAAAGAAGTAGAGGACAAGTATTTCACATTAAGAGCCATTCACCATTCTGACCAGGAGACTTTAATTCAATTATTTATGCCCTCTTGTAGAACATTTATATGGATAATAAATACTGTATAGAACTATAGACTAGGTGTCTCAAATGTCATAGATCACTGAACACTGGGTTCAGTCCATAATCAATAAAGACCGCTTTTGTAGCACTGTTTCCATTTATTTGTTCTAATTGAATTATTTCTATTATGTGCCGTTAAGTCACCTCTGACCTATGCTGACCCTATGAATGAGCAATCTCCAGAGGTCTTGTGTCCAACTATACCACTCGACTCTTGCAAACTCAAGCCTGCAGTTCCTCCAGGGAGTTAAGTCTATGTTATATTTGGTCTGCCTCTTGTCCTGCTGCCTTTAGCCTTTCCCAGCATAATTGTCTTGTCCAAAGAATCCTGCTTTCTCATTATATGCCCAAAGTAGGGCAGCCTCATTTTCAACATTTTTGCCTCTAGAAATAGTTCAAACTTGATTTGATCTAGGACTCAGTCCAGGCTATTTGCAAACATCTCCTCCAGTGTGTTTCAAATGTATAACCCCCCCCCCAACATCAGCTTTAGCTCTCTAGCTTTCACACCCCTATACTGTATTGCAGGCCTGCCCAATATGCCGACAGCGGGCGACCAGTCACCCACAGCGCCTTCAGAGGTCGCCCGCCAGGTCCGTGTTGGGGGGAATTCCCCCCTCCCATTCTCGCCCTGGCGAAGCGCCTGGGAGCCCGGGCCTGCACTGGGCTCACTCACTTTCTCAAGTGGCTTGTTTGGGTTTTCCAGCAGTGCCCGCCGCAGTTCCAGCAGTGTGTGCAGCAGCCGCAGAGACAGGCCCACGCTGGCTTGCTGGGCCCGCTTGCCAGAAACACCAAACAATAAGCAAGCCTAGCAGGCTAGCCTAGGCCAGCCACCGGCGCTGGAGCCGCCGCCACCGCCAGACCCACCCCCGACGTTGACGCCATTTCCCTGCCAATGACATTGCCACCGCCGCCACTGCCCCCAACACCGCCCCTGCAGTTAGGGCCCATAAGGGAAAGGGCACAATTCCTTAAATTCTTTTTTTTTTTTGGCCTTCCTCTGTGTAGTTACATCATGGACTGAGAGGAAAGGGCTGAACAGGTAGCTCACTTCTGAGATAAATGTTCCAACAAGTAGTAAGGTCCTATACTGTTATAGTCATAAGCATTGCCTTGAATAAGTACAGAAATTGATAGGGAGCCAATGAATACTTATGTTTTCTGGACAATCTAGATGAAATTACTATGATGCTGACACACAGCAAAGCATTCTATGCTTTCCCCCAAACTTCATAGAAATGGTTGTTTACAAATCTTCTGGCTTTCATTGCAGCAGCAGTGCCAGATTGATTTGTGGCCTATCAAGTACTAGTGACCTATCCTGCATGGAAACAGTCTAGGGCTTTTGATTATGAGAGCATGAAGTTTGACTTTCTCATACTGCCTGCATCTCTGCATCTCCTGGTTGTATTGCCAGTAATTCTTATCCTACACCACTGCAGCTCCTTTTCAGAAAAAAAAATCACACATCAGAGGTTCAGAAGCAGGGAGGGGAACCAACAAGATTTGGGCTACTGCCGTCCCTGGATTTCAGTAGCTACTTCCATCTTCCTTTTTATCATATTCATAATTATCACAAAGATTGCATTGACAGTTTGCTACTGAGTCAGACTTAGTACTTGGGTCTTAACCTATAAGGCTCCTCTATAATCTCTCCACATAGGAATGCAGTCTTCACATTCACATGCTCAAATTACGTGTATTTGCAGGCTGCCACACTCAGGAGCCATCTTATAGTGCTGTTTGACAACAGGAGCAGTGTTAACTCCCTATAGTGTTAACTCCCTATAAGGTTGTTATTTTACCACAAGCATTTCTGGACAGTGTAACTATTGACCAGACAGTTCTTACACAATAGAGTTTGGAACCTGAGCAAGACTGAAGGCCAGAGTTATGCCCCTCAAGCAACCACTGTGGTTTCAATGAAGACCAGAAATAGTTGAAAACTAGGAATTGGGGTGGTGGTGGTAAAAATTCCCACTAGATGATGCCATGTTTTATCCCTCCTATATTTTGAGTTTGTTTGTTTGTTTGTTTTTACTTTGTCCTGGAGATCACGTGAGAATTCAAGCATGGCCCGAGGGCTACAAATATTCACTAGGATTACGATTATTTTAATAGATCATAGCAACTTTCTTGAAAGGTCATTTGACAAGAGTTTTTTATTTTTTATCTGACTGGTGATCTTGCCAGTATCAGAAATCTGAACCAGAAGGTTCTCACTTCTTCATTATTGTTTAATTCTTGTCTGGCCCCATTACTGTTCTGAAAAAAACAAACACAACCATCTGACATCTGATTATTTGGACACCGATGCAATGAAGAGAAGAGAAGATAGAGGAAGGCTTGTATAATATTGTAGGATAAATTCAAGAAAAAGGAAAGAAATTCAGCCCCATAGTATGGGTTTAAATATTGTTCTTCATTCCAGTTTCTCTTATAGCTGCATCATTACCAACTCATTTTGATTGGTAAAATTGCCAAAGCTAAGCTCACTTTTTACACACACACACACACACACACACACACACACACAGAGAGAGAGAGAGAGAGAGAGAGAGAGAGAGAGAGACAGACAGACAGACAGACAGACAGAGAGCTTTGGTAATTTTACCAATCCATTATACTACCAGATGTCTTCCGAGTTCCCCATCAAGTTGAAGGAGCCCAGCCTTGTAACAGAAGGGCATCCTACAAATGTAAATGCTCAAAAGCAGGAACTAGAATGTTTGACTCAAAGAACTTCAGAATTGAATGAAGCAAGTTATTCTGAGCAGCTACTGAGGATAAGGAGAAACAAACACTTCAAATGTATCAGTCGCTATCGCAAGCTATAATGAATTATACACTGTACAGGCCTAAATAGGTGATGAATGTACTGATTAGATCAATAACGAATCTACACAAAATAACCTTTAAGTGAAACAATCTGTATATACATTTTATTAACAAGGGAATTTTCACTGTGACTGAAGGAGGCAGTGAGAAATACAAGGACGGGACATAGTACATAGTACAACTTTGTCATTTAACAAAAATATTGGCATATGATATATATATATATATATACAGGTGTATTCCAAACAGTAACACCTCTATTATATTTTATACACAGACATAAATGAACTGAGCTTTTTCAAAAGACAGCCTGATCATAAAGAGGTCAAAAATTCTGTCCCAAATTTACAAATATTAAATCTAAAAAGGATCCAATATCACTATTGGCTGGACACTTTTAATTTTATACTTACCCATTAAAGCCTTCACTGAAAGCTGCACATGAAATATCAAAAATATATTGATGAGTCTATCACTAACAATGAATGACTATATTTACATTAAGTTACCAAATTCATTGCCAAATGCTTTATTTACAAATCTCTATTTGCCCTTTGTGAAAGTCATTAAAAGTTTAAAAACCAGTTAGAAACAATGCATTCCAAAAAAACATACTTGTTTACAATGACTCAGACTGTGTGAAAATAAATGTATGAAAAAAGCACATTTTAATACAAGTATTTTCACCAAAAAAATAACAATTTTATAACAATGTATAATTTTACCCGGAAATTTTAGGATGTGAACTCTTCTCTTTTAATAATGCTGAAAGACAAAAATGAAATCAATCCAGTAAGAGTAAAAATTCAAGGAATCTTAATTTTTTTTTCTTTTTATGATTTTTTGTAACTAGTATTAACATTTATTTTGGTACCCATTGTATCTTCTAGGTTTCCTAGTATTTCGTAGCAGAATCTTTTTATGTTTTCAGATTTTCATTTTTATTGATGACTCATACACTGCCTGTTTGCAAATGAAGACTGGCTAAAAGAGATTGTATAAATTATATTATATAATATTCCCTAAAATTACAGCATATATCTTTTCACTGGCAACAAAAAGTCCAAACAAGCAAGAGTGGGAGGAAAAGCAAGAAGTTACATTTAATTTTTTTTAGGAATTTTAGAACATAGGTGTCTTATTGTCAAACCAATCCCACATGACAATGGTACCAAAAGACAATTAAAGTTGACATTTAGAAATGTGGGAATTATAAGACTAACACCACAGTCCTATGCATGTATACTCAGTGATAAGCCATGCTGGGTTTAACTGGATTTACTTCTAGGTAGGTATGCAGAAGGTAGCATGTGAAAATTTGCTCTCTAAATCGAGCAGAGTGAGACTTCTGAAAGCCTGTTATACAATTACATAGCTAAATGGTACCTAGAAACATTTTTCTGCTGGATTTTTTAAAAATTAGATGGATATATGGATTTTTATATGTTAAAACATGTCATTTTAGACCACCGTGAAGTACCTGTAGCGTCTACTACATTTTACATGTTCCACACAATGCTACATCAAACTTCCTGCATAAGGAAAAACAATTTATTAAAACAAAGCCTGGTTAAAGGCCCACGGTTTTGCACTACTAGGGAATGACCTATGATAAAATCACCCATACTTAGTTTGGAAATATAGATCTTAGTGTGTCATAGGTTAAAAGAGAGAGAGAGAGAGAAATACACAGCATATACAGAGTAGAAAAGAACAGGGCAGAAATGCAGCATGGAACAAATGATTAACCTTTTCAAGTTTCTTTTGGATAGTTTCAACCGGAAGCTGGTGATTTGGGTGAAGAGAGCAGGGGGAAACTGATCCAGTTTTTGCAAAGAAAAAACATTAATACACTTTGACGGTTTCCTAATCTATAACACTGGTTTCGTGGCACACTGCAGTGGTTAATGCCAAAGCATTACAGCAATGTAATAATTTCAAAGCAGGCGAGAAAAAAATTGCAACCCACATAGGTGATTTCATGTACAAAGTAGTCACCGACTAGTTTGTGTGAATCTGGTTAATTCCTCATAAGCGAAAGTGAACAAAATACGAATAGAGAACAGGGTGGGTAAAGTGTGTTACTTTGACTGAATGCCACTTGTCAGACCTGCTTCCTAGGTGCATCAGATTCCCCTGGCACCTCCCCCCTGCCCAAACAAACAAAAAACAAAACAAAATGTGGAATACCACTTCTGGATGATTTCTGGAGCAGTGACTTGCTTTCCAGACACACACGTTTCAAAACCAGAAGTGGGCTTCTGGTCATGTTAGCTTTTCTCATCCCCCATCTCCAATCCCAATGGTATGTGCGAGCAAAAAAAAGTCTCCTGAAGGGAGAAAACTGCTCCCCTGCCACACCTACTGAGTGCACTATGAAGTCCAATTAAAATAAAGGAAACTATCAAGCTGCAGATGGGGCAGAATCATATGCCTACTGCTGCTTAGTAAAAAAAACAAAAATGCCATTTCTAGAAGGCTACAAAGTGGATAAAAGAAAAAAAATAGTGTCCCAATATAAAAATGACGGCAAATAAAAATTTTAAAAATTCAAACAAACAAAATAAATATTCTTCTCCCAAGATGCACTAATGGCTGATGGGTTTCAAGTAGATGATTTTATCACTCAACAACTCAAAGAAAGGACCAGTTTCACACAGTTAACAGGGTGGGATCGAGAAACAGAAGTCAAGCAAGCGTAGCTGGACTGCGAATACAAGTGACACTCATGTTATCCGTATAGGACTGCTAGAAACATGAAATGAATGGCAGAAGGTCTTCGCTACTCTCAGGTGGTAAGTTAGGTTCAATGGTGTTTGGTCCGTTCCTCCACTGGGAAGTACGTTCTGAACTATGCAGGAGGTACAGCTAGTCCTTCTGAGACTGGAATCGAGCATTTAATTCTCTATCAACAGTTTCCTTCAAAATTGTTTCTATCCAGTCAATTACTGCTCTGTCGCTGGACTTTTGGGCCAACACTCTGTGTTTCTTCTTCTGGGTTTGGGCGTTTTCCTGCACATCCTCCAGCAGCAAGTGATGGTCTCCCTTCAAAGTGAAAACAAGCCTTTATTTACAAACTATCTAATGTTTATGTTACATGAGTGCCATAATGTATGTTTAGAGTGCATACCTTGCTGGCTTAAGTGTGTTTTCTGACTGTCTCCATGAGCATAATGCAAGATACCACTCCCTTGAGAATAACCTGTTAAAAACACATTAAATTAAAATTAAGATTTACAGATTTTTAAAGCACATTTCTATGATTTACCATTAAATTAGGAAGATGATAAGAACGATTCAGAAAACTTCAAAGCGTTTCAAAATAGATTTTAAAAATTGCAAAACATTCTCCAAAAAGACAATAGTCAGCCAAACCAAACCCATCCTAAGGACTAACAGCTGCTTATCTTACTGTTCAGAAAGAAAAGGGCAGCTTCCTTTTTGAATAGGAGGCTAGGCTTCATATTGTACTAAATCACATGGTTTTGTAGCTTAGGCTTTTCTTCTTTCTAAGTCAGCCACATTCTGGTGTTTGTCTGTTAGAGGAAGGTGTTCCCAGAAAGCAGAATTCTGGGATTTCTGGTTTCAAACAAAGTAAAAGAAAACAAAACCCTGTGCACTCTAGTTTTTAAAACATCTTTCAGATAACTGTCTGGCTGCCACATTTTGCATTCACTTGAGCTTCTGAACATTTTTCAGGAACAGCCTCACACAGAACATGTTATAGTAGTCTAACCTGGAGGTAACTAGTGCATAGATTACTGCAGTGTAGTCAAATCCACCTTCCCTTGGAAAGGGCACAGCTGGCACACCAGTAGAAACTCAGGCAATGTTTGACACAGCATGTATTTAACTTTCCGAGACCAATAATGGATCCAGGGTTACCATCAAACTGTGAACCAGGAGGCATATTCCATCATACAGAATAGGCTGTTCTAATCTCAGATTAGCCTTTTACCGACTAACAGAATTTCTGTATCATTTGTTTATGTTATCTATTAAACCTCAGTTTGGTTATCCACACCCAGCCCTTCACTACATCCACATGCAGCAGCAGTACTATAGACTCTATGGATTAGTAGAAAAACGGAGATTCTGCTGGGTAGTCTCAGTTTCAAAACATTACATGCTTTTTCTCAATGGCTTCATACAAATGTTAAAAAATATGGGAGACAATACTGAAATCCAAGAAATCCGATGCACTGACCACCAAATTGTTGATCAATAGCCCTCTGTTCCCCTCAAACTGGGGCTGTTCAGCCATAAAAGACCAGAATCACTTCAAAACAGCACTTCAAGGCCCCATAAATGGTGCATAAGAACACTATGGTTGATTATGTTTGAAAGCTGCGGAGAGGGCCAACACCCTCTATCTTGTTCCCAGTGCAGGTCATTCACCAAGATGACCAAGGCTAGAATTAATCCAAACTAGAATTAATCCAAAGAATAAATTTAATTAAAAAACAAACAAACTACCACCTAGTTTGTACTGCCACCACCCACGAGAAGACCGTGGTCTAAAAAAGGAAAATACATTGGTTTATAATTAATCTGAGGGGGCAGTATGCAGTGAAGATTTTATCGACATTGGTATTACAATTGCTTCCTTTAACATGAGCTTGATCATCATCATCTTCTTCATCATCATCTTCATCTTCATCTTCTTCTTCTTATTATTATTATTACAAGCTAGGATATAGGTACTGTCAATTCTGCTTTCATATGTGTAATCAACTGAAAGCACCTTCTCAAAATCATCGTGTCACAAATAAAACCTTTGGTACCCAACCTTGGGTTCCCATATGTTCTTGAGCTAAAACTCCTTTATGACTACTTGTGCTGGCCACAATTTCTGGAAGTTTTAGTACAAGAACGTCTGGGGACCCAGGTTGGGAACTTTTGGGTAAACCATCTGTCACTTAAAACCCAGTTTATACCACCAGTTACTAAAAAGCCAAGTCTTAAGAGACAAATTCCTCTATTTCAAACTCAAATACAGTATTAAAAATCAGTACCTTCCATTAACTATAAACACCTTTATATCTGAACAATTATTTCAGATAATCATGAACTCTTCTTTACAGCTTATCTCTCATAAAACAGAATTATGCAGAGGTCAAAAATATCAACAGAGCCCTCTCTGCTCTATTATTTGAGATATATTATCTGGCTCATAAAGTAGCTACTCCATATATCTGTATCTTTTTACTCACAACTGGATATATTGCTCCTTCTTGACGCTCATAAATAAAGGAAACACACAATGTGAAGAGGTGAAATTTTGTTCCTGGCCATATTCTCTGACCCTACTTTCTTGAAACATTGCTGCAGGTATCCGCAGGGAAGAAGCCTTTACATGAGCATCTACTCATATACAGGTGTTGACAATGCTGACTATAATAATAATAATAATAATAATAATAATAATAATAATAATAATAATAATAATAATAACAACAACAACAACAACTATTAATTATTATTATTATTATTATTATTATTATTATTATTATTATTATTATTATTATTATTTAACCACAAAGCTATCTACACTGGATTTTATATTACCAATCACTAGTCGAACGCTTCCCAAGCATTTAGGACTCAGTGATGTATCGGCGAATTATGCGAGCAGATCTGAAAACGAGCATGCAAAATTACTTTGGGACTTCCGAATACAGACAGGGATTTGGAGCATAATACCCCAGATATTGTGATTGTGGAGAAGAAAAAAGTGGATCATTGATGTTGCTATACCAGGAGATAGTAGAGTCACTGAGAAACAACTTGAAAAAATTACCCGATATCAGGATCTCAAAATTGAACTTCAGAGACTCTGGCATAAACCGGTACAGGCGGTCCCAGTGGTAATCGGCACGCTGGGTGCAGTGCCCAAAGAGCTAAGCAAGTATTTAGAAGAAATTGGAGTTGACAAAGTCACCATCAGCCAGATGCAGAAAGCCACCTTACTGGGATTATTTATTATTATTATTATTATTATTATTATTATTATTATTATTATTATTTCTATACCGCCCATCTGGCATAGGTGCCAATAGCTAGATGCCTAGGGCCAAATGTTGATTCTTTGCACAGAGTTCCCTTCACAAGGTAGTATCAAAGGAACCAGTAATAGGCCTGTAAAATTAATTTTTTCTAGGATTTTTCCTCCTCTACCCTGATCCTAAGCAGGTTGCCACAGAGGTAAGATAAGGAGTTTGCACAGAGGATTAGTACTCAAAGTATATAAAAGTTGAGGTGGCGCACATCTATTTCTTTAATTTACATTTTTCCCTCCCTAAATAATATTTAGTTGCAAGGCTCTTTTAACCTTATTTTTAAGAGAAGTCTTAACTAATATTTATTTGCTTCAGAGTGTAAACATAAAAAGTCTTAAGGACCTTGGTTCAAATATACTCAAGTGAATAGTATCCAATGATGTGTACACATGTTACTACTGTGAGGAACTCTCCAACCTACTTGTTCAGTCATATATACTAAAGAAATTGACATTTGAGGAATCCGATTTTGTGAGGCTGAAGGAATGCTATACATAGTTTTTGGCTGTTTTTACCTTGCTGCTGAACTCCACTTGTACCCATATGAGATTCCCCTAAGACACACGACTGACCGCTTGCTGCATGACCTTCATTTGTTCCCATCTGAGATCCTGCAGTAAAGCAATTCACATTATTAGCTCTTCTCATTTTGGAGAAAAACAATGTGGCAAGTACAGGTACATGCTATTCCTCAGATACCACTGAGGAGCAACAAAACAAACAACAGTATACAATTTGATGAAGGAATCGTCTCCAAACAGATGAAGACATACCAGAAGTGCTGAATATGAGTCTTTTATTTTCTATCTACCTACATAAACAAAATAACCTAGGGCATTTCCTAGTTGGGGAATTGTTTAGTTGAAAGAAATCCTCAACAATTACAACTAATTGGCTTATCTTCAGATAAGAAACTAGTCAAAATTAGCCAACAAATTTGCAGCATTTTGAATTTTGAATTGGTATGCATGATTTAAAACAGTGAACAGCAGGGGTCACCTGAAATAATGAGAACAGCAAAAACACCCACTTTGGAGATCTATGATGGCATACCAATCACCTCAGTGCAACAATTTTATGGTGGACTGGATCACAATCATGCAAAAAATGATTTTGTAAGATGTGACCATTGGTATGACAAATATATAAAATTTAAGTGTGATTAGGGAATCCTTTACTAGGTGAAAATTGGTACTGCTGGTGCTGATTTGGGGGCAATAAAGGCTCCTCTGGCACCATGCTGAAGCTCTCAGAGGCTTCCCCAAGAAACCTGAAAGATTACCATCGGTAGGCAATGATATATGAGGTTTTGTCTGTGCTCAGTTGTGCAACTGAATTTTAGCCAGCATGTAACTGGTAGTGTCTATGGTGATTTCTTAACTTGAAGCAGTTTGCTTCCAAAAATGCATTATATTTATTTTACTTCATTTTATTTTGTATCATTTGTAAGCTATCTTTCTCCAGGTGAGAGGGGATCCAAAATGGCCCTACTGCTAAAACCATAATAAAGTACAGATTTAAAGGCAATTAAACTACAATAATCTCCCGTTTTTCATGGGGGTTAGGGACCCGACCCAAGATAAAGGAAAATCCACGATATACAGATGCTGGGTCGGGTTGGGATTGTGGGGGCCTATCTGGGGCCTCCTACACTTACCTTGTGCCTGGCACTGCCCTGAAAAAGCCTCCAATGAGCTTCCCGGACCTGTTGGGGGCCCCAAAAGTGCTTTCGCGCAATCTTGAAGGCACTTCCAGTTTTTCAGAAGTCACTTCTGGTTTGCTAGAAACCATTTCTGAGGCCTCTGACAGGCCAGAAAGTGGTCTGAGGCTCCAGAAGTGGTTTTGGCCAATCCGTAAGGCACTTCCACTTTTCAAAAGTGATTTCTGGTTTGCCGGAAGCTACTTCTGGGGCCTCCGGCAGGCCTGGGAAGGCCATCGGAGGCCCTCCTGGGGAAGCACCAGGCCTGGGGTAAGTGGCTAAGTGCAGGAGACCTCAAACAGGCCCACACAGCTTACCCCAGGGCGTCCTTGCCTTCATATACTACGGTCCCGCAATATATCGGGACTGCAGTATATGAACCACAAAATGGCACGGGATGACTGTACAGTAATAATTAACAATTACCATATTTTTCTGTGCATCTTATAGGGTGAATATATCCATGGCGGGAGCCTCCAGAGTGACTGCTGCAGAGGCCTTCGGATTCCTAGCTGGGCCTCCCAAGAGCAGCATGGCTGGAGAGTAAAATACTGTACAAAGACAAGCTACCACCACCCTTTCCCCAGGTGCCTGCATCAAAATGTCTCGGCTTGGAGACCCGGACGGGGTGGTGGTGGCTTGTCTTAGCATTTTACTCTCTAGCCATGCTGCTCTGGGGCTCTCAAGGGCAGCATGACTGTACCTCTAAAAACTAGGTGTGTCTTATGGTCCAGTGTGTCTTATGGAGTGATACATTAATCCATGATCCAATAGTTACTGCACTCTTTGATATCTTCCCTCAATACTAAAAAGTATATTGAATGTCTTCAGGCTCTGAGACACTATTTTGCTTTCCATGCCAGGGTATTTTTGTCATGATTTTGAAAAATTTAGTGTCTATAATCTTCAGATAGAATACTGGTGTACTATCTAGCATTGGTAAATCACTTCTTCCAAATCCTTTTAAAACAGCTTTTACTTCACTTTCTGCAATTATAGATTAACAGAAATATTCTGTTTTAAAGGAATTAATCATTGTTGCACCTTTTCTGTCTAGTTCACCATATATTGTTTCCTTTTTGTTTTATCTGTGATAACATATTTCCCTACTAATAATTCAGCATCCCTAAATTTGGCTTACATTCCCTGACTTCTTATTCTTCCTTTTTTCTTGTGCTCTTCTATTTCATTGCTATGATTGCTACAAATGTTCTTTTTGTCCCAAAATGCAAATCTACACTTAGGATTATGCTATTTCTGTTGCTTTTTACTTTTGTTTTTCAACAATCATTAAAAAATATGCATCACATCTGTCATCTGTTTAGGCTTTCCTTTTAGCTATGCAAATGGTCTACTTCCCTGATCTTGTTTCTGGCTTCAAAACACAATTCTTCTGGTTTGCAATCAATTGAATTGAGTAATGCAAATCTGCTTTAAGCGTTCTGCCCTGTGCAACTGTTCTAAAGCGAACAGCACTGGTCTAAGCTTCCACTGCACACTCTAACCCACTCACCACACTAAGGTGGGTACCCATGGAAAGTGTTTTTTTTTTTAAATATACTTTTCAATCATTGAAAATGGACGGGATGGAAGGACGAAATCTTCCAGATGGAATGAATGGGCTCTGGAGATATAGGTCATGTGTCTCCATCTCATCCAATCCAGGTTTCCATGCATTTGGTTGAAAAAGGATCACCCTAGTCACTGAATAGAAGAGCTATTCAACTGAAGTATGGTGCCTATGCCCTTCTTCCAAGGCAAAGAGAGAGTGTTATTATAGCTCCTTACTAACTCCCTCGGGCAATTGTCTGCTTTGTCTGCGGTGTCAAAATATATTCTCTCCTTTTTTGTCTTCACTCATGCACTCTGCTCCCAGTAGTCTTATCTAAAGACAGTCTACTTTATTAATGCAGAAGGAGTTTATTACACTGCTTTTTCCACCCAAAATCTGTTCCATGAGGAATTACAATTTTATTTTCAAAAAGCTGGTCAGATATGTTAAAATATTACATTGGTAGACTTAGTTTTAATAGAACAGGCATAGCTTACCACTTGTATTGGCACAACCAGAGATGTTTTCCCCTGGAGAATATCCCATTAGGCCACCATTTCCATTTCCATTTCCATTAGAAGGCACTGATGCAAGAAGTCCTAATCAAAAGAAAATGTAGGAACATCAAGATAAAGAACATGCACTGTATTTCTCTTCCTTCCAGTTTCCCATTCCTTGTTGCATTTCATGCATAAAGAAAAGCAGATTTCCCCAGTAACAGGATCAAGTTATATCAGTCATGTTAGTTATTTTTAAATATAAAAATAGACATGAAAATGGAGCCTGAGTTTAGTTGTAAAGGTAAATAAATGTTGCCTTAGTGTATCTGTAAGCAACTTTTAAAGAGGAAAATCAGGTTTAAGATTTGTTTTGACTTTTAAAGAGGAAAATCAGCTTTGAAATGTGCTTTAAAATGAAACAGAAGGAATGTGAAAGCAAAAAAAAAAAAATCATCACCAAAAGTCACCAGTGTACAGTGGTACCTCTTAAGACGAAGGCCACGTAAGACAAAAAAAAATGCGTCGGAAGAAAAATTTTTTTCCAGGAACAGGCATGCTTCGCATGATAAAAAACAATTAATCCGTTCCAGAGGACTGAAAAAAGGCAAAAAGCTCCCCCCCCCAAACCTCTTTATAAAGTGCACTTTAAAGGCATGTAGTGCTGGACTACCACCCCCAAGAACACCCCGCTCTGCAGTACATGGGCTCCTTTGAATCAACAGAACCTACAGAGGATGTTGACTCATCAAATTTCCAGTGAAACAGCAACCCTGCTCTAGTACAACTTACTATGCTAAGCAACAGGATTTCAGTCTATAAAATTCTATGGGTTTTGTGCCTAAACACAAGCAATGTAAAGAGCACTTAAGGAAATCAAGATATATCATCATACCCAATCCTCTGTATCGTGAGAGCTGCTGGTAGATTTGCTTCATCCTCTCAATGTTCAAGCGACTTGCTTCAGCGTGATTTACCATTGGTTTGGGGTAATTCACCCCTATTATACATTTTGCTGCTTTCTGAACACCTTCAGGGGCATTCCAAGGATCATAGATGTATTTTGCAGGAAAACCTCTCAGTACAGGCAGATAGCGTCTTTATTAAAAGAAGAGAAAAAGGTTTAAATCACAGCCTCATATGGTAAAGCCTGATCCAATTATTAGATGTTTATTTCCTCTGCTATTTCACTATCATGTTTCACCTGATATAGTCTCCATTAGGATCAGTTCTCCTTCCAAAACCCACAGGACAATAGCAATGGAAAAACTGTTGGAAGAAGGAGCTACATGATAGCCACATCCAACTGCCTGCATTCACACTCCAGTCAGCATCCAGAAGTAATTCTTCAAAAACCTACAGAAACAGAGTTAACCTCAGTAAACAAAATATTTAGCAAGTAACATCTTTTAATGTTCGCCACTGAAAAGCTTTGCAGATTGTAGGTGGGCCTTTGTGTGTGATGTGTTTGTGTACATTATACCCTAAGAAAATTTACTGTACATTTTTATTCCTTCCCCTGTTGAGATAATGTATGTATGAATTACACACAAAACCCTTTGAAATTCTGAGCTGAATTAAATCAACAGGCGTAATTTCATCTGTACAAATTATTAATCTGCATCAGATATCCATACAATTTAGGTACAGTGGTACCTTGTATAAAGGAATTAATTTGTTCCAAATGAAATTATGTTAAGCAAATTTTCCTTTAAACAAATTCCCATAGGACTGCATTGAAAACGGAGTAATCCCATTTTTATGTTGTATGGATTCTCCCCATAGGCAATTATGTTAAGCAAATTTTCCCTATCTTCGGAATTTTTTATGTTGTACAGATTTTATGTTATACAAGCTGTTTGCTATACAAGGGTCCACTGTATGTGAAAACAGATAAGGAAGAAAGGTACGCCAACTGCAGGATGGGTGCTATTGTCAGGGCAAAAGGAGACCTGGATGCTCATATATGATTTGTTTCTGTCAAAATGAAGTTACGGTGTGGAAAGACTCTGCTTGGATTTCAGTCTAGAATCCTTACATGAGAGTCAGTAGTCAAGACATAAGATGCCTGTCCTGTTATTCACAACAAGGTATTTAGTTTATTATAGTGAACCTTTATAGAATGTATGTTATTTTATCAAATCAAATCAAAAAATTTATGTATGTATGTATGTATGTATGTATGTATGTATGTATGTATGTATGT
>JAHTLZ010003526.1:19880013-19891540 GCA_023846285.1 Phrynocephalus versicolor | reverse complement strand
TGTATGTATGTATGTATGTATGTATGTATGTATGTATGTATGTATGTTTTATTCTAGATGGGTGGTGTAAAAATCAATCAATCAATCAATCAATCAATCAGTCAATCAATCAATGAAACAAATGTGAACATATTAACAGGTGTATCATGTTCTTGTAGACTAAGATAGAAATGGAACAATAAGTGTCTCACCAATGGGAGTTTCTAATGCAGATTTTAAATTGGAAGCACTGGAACAACTGGCAGTTGACACTACTTTGCCTAGCTAATCTGCAGGATCATACTGTCTATTATACTGAACATTGAGATGACATGCTATAATGCTGCTGAAATACACCGGGAAGGAGGGAGAAGAATGTGTCTGTACATGTGTTAACAAAAACAAGAAATTACAGTATTTTCCTGTGAATAATGCTATATTTCTGTCTAAATCTGTTAGACTAAAAATGGAAGATCATCGCGTACATGGAAGTAAGGCGAGGAGAGAACCACATGGTTAGGAAATTATAATTTTGGGTTGGAAAAGTTGGGGGTCATCTTATACATAAGTGCAGCTTGTAGACAGAAAAATGTGATGCATGAAAGAATTTGAATTGAGTTCTGTAATATATCATTTGTCCACTAGATGCTGATATTTGACTAAATCTGATGAAGTTATATAACAATATGTCTAATGTTTACTGCTTCTGTGAGAGAATCCTAAATTCTACTCTACATATCTTTAATAATTCCTGTGAGAGCATAATTCTTTGCATGATTGCTCAGAGTCAAGTCCCACAAAGTTCAATGACACATACTTCAATATGCATGGGTTTAGGATTGTCTTCTTTTACTAACAGAATTGTATGCAACATGGTATACTAGATGTTCAATGCTCTCTATATGAATTGGCTAAATAGCAATACTATATTTGTCTTAAGATTATTTAGAAGCATTTATATAACTGAAATAGACTGAAAAAGCAATATGAAAATAAAAGCGTACCTTCATTCCTTCTTCCCAACTAATCCACAAATCACCACGTGTCAAAAAGCATGCCACAGCATGTCTGGCCAGATGGTGAATCCAGCCCTCCTGACGCAGCTGGGTCATAATAGCATCAATCCAAGGAAACCCTGTCCTGCCTTCTGCCCATTTCGCCAAAGCTTCAGGGTTCTTATCCCATGGGATCTGCACGCATATAGGATTGCCTTCCATTTTGTCAAAGCGTGGGTTGCTAGTGGCTGCTGTGTAGAAAAATTCACGCCACAGCAACTGGCCATAGAGTGAAAGTGGAGGAGAACTGTTCTTTTTCACCTTAAAAAAATAAATAAAACACAGGAAATGGGAAAGAACTCATTATTTTCCAGGAAAAAAGAAGAAGAAAGTGTGTTTCTTCATAAATATTTGAGAGTTGAAGGTGGCCATTTCATACCTTTTTGTATAAATCTGTCAGTTTGAAATAAAACAGACGACAGGATAAGCAGCCAAAGCGTAGATAAGGACTAAGTCCTGTAGGACTTGCAAGAAGAGAATTGGCATTCATTCGCGGTCGTTCAAAGTTTGCCACCCAAGCCTTAAAAAGGAAAACAAAACAGTTACCTAATTTCTCTATTAATTTGTTTCCCCCAGATCAGTTGAAGAATGAAAGCCGGGAATAGGCCACGTGTCTAACATCAGATTCTAGGAAACATGTAGCAATTTCAATGTATTTGCCTACTAATTCTAAAAATAATATTGTTTTCCCCAGATGAAAGGTATTAAAACAGGGCAAATTCTATATAGTATCAAAACAGGACATTGACTCATCACCTGCATACTTCAGCAAATGTTCGTATTCATGATATAAACAAGTTATATTTAGAAGAGTTAAGAACAGAATTGTCAGAGCTCACCCTAACTTTTGCTGTCATATGGAGCCACATTCAGTATTATCCAAGAAAACTTCTGTTTTGTACAAAAGAGCTTTTCCTCACTTTTAACATGCCTTTGAATCCTATCCCTCTCTGGAATTGATGTGGGGGTATGTGGAGGATTTTGAAATATGTTTAAAATTATTAAGAGTTGCCTCTGTGTGACTTTTATTAGAACTACACATCACTTTCTTCAATATTCTATGAAATCTTCAGCTCTGTGAAGTTGGAAGTGGCCTGTAAGGCCATCAAGTCCACCGACACCACCACTCCATGCAAAAATACATCTCAAAGGATATTTTGCCAGGTGGTTGTCCAAGTTTCTCTTGAATGTCTCCAGCGTTGGAGCACCACATCTTTAGGTCATCAGTTCAATTGCTGTACCACTCTAACAGTTAGGAAATTTTTCCTGATATTCAACGGAAAGCTGGGTTCCTATAACTTGAGCCCATTGTTGCATGTCCTGCACCCTAGGATAATTGGGAATAGATCCTGTCCCTCCTCTACAGTATACGACAGCCCTTCAAATATTTGAAAAGTGCTATCATATCACCCTTCAGTCTAAACGCACTCAGTTCTTTCAGTTTTTCCTCACATGACCTTGTTTCCAGCCCCCTGATCATCCATGTCGCCCTCCTCTGAACTTGTTCCAAACTGTCAGCATCTTTCTTGAAGTGTGATGTCCAGAACTGGACACAATACTTAAGGTGAGGCCTTGCCTGTACTGTAAACTTATACCTGTTAAAAACAGCAATGCTTGGCAACATACCTTTCTTTCTAAATGTCTTTCCAGTCTTGTAAGGGCTTCTGTTTCTCCACCAGGCCAAACAGCAGAAGGTAATCCGTCTGTATCAAAACCTACAGGACATGACCAATACATGGATCAGGAGGATTGTCTCCAAGAGGTCTAGGAGCCATACATGGCCATCGCTGGAACTTGAAGATCTGTACTCACAAAATAATCATAGGGGACAGCTATTCTGTAGGACCTCAGAACATGGCAAGATTGCCCTTATGCCTCTGAAACATAATAGGCCTTTCTGAGCTTTAAAAAAAAGTCTTCCTATTTATAAGGGGGCTACATGCAGTCCATGAACAGCCTAATATCAATTCTCTCTCTCTCTCTCTCTCTCTCTGTGTGTGTGTGTGTGTGTGCGCGCGCGCACGCATGCACGCACGCACGCACGCGTACACATGCCTACACTGCATCCAAAGGTTAACAATGTAGTTTTTATAAGTGGGAAGGTGTTCACTGGCATATTGATAAAAGAAGATTAAAAGAGGAGGAAAGATTAATTATTACATTTAAAAATTGCATCTCCTAGGTTTCAGATGTATTTCTTTGGGCACACATCTGTAAATAAATATATACAAATCTTTTAACCCTTAGAAATTAGTGAGCTAAAGGTACTTTATGAATGAAAGAAATTTTGTAAACCGCCCAGAGACTACTTGAAGTGGTATGGGGTGGTATATAAGCAGAACGCTTTGCTTTGCTTTGCTTTTGCATTCATGAAAGGTTTTGATTTTCAGTTTTTTTTTTCAGGAAAGCATGGATAATAATGTAGATTTTAACCAAACACAGAGATTCATTATCTGTTATAATCTAGTCACAGGATGCAAAAAGGAACAAGATTTTCCTCCTGTCTGAAGGTCTTTATTCTAGCTCTACTTGCAAAAATTAAAGTAGTGTCCTAAAAAAAAAAATGGAAGTTGTAAATTGCTATTGACAGGAACAACTGCAAAAGAATTTCTAGGTTTTAAACTGTACTTACATTTAAAAGTTATTTGGTCAATATTACATGCTTATTGATCAGGAACATTTGTTTATCTGTATTCACTAACTTGAGCCAAGCTATGTACGCTATGTAATATCATGTAGACAATTTACAGTAATAAGTAGCTTAAGGACTCGTACATGATTTTGAGAAACTAAGGGAGTATGTATTCATGAAATGTGTACTCTTCCCCCACTTTGACAGTATATAAAAGAGGTTTAAAAAACAATTTTAGGTGAAAGGGAAAATATCCTCCTTTTTTGTAAGAAATCTAAAAAGTGCTTCATTTTGAAATGACTTCTTTAATACAACTGAGCCCAGAAGCTAGAGAGTGTCCATGTTGATCTAATGCCTATGTCTCTATTATTCAAAGCTTTCTCTTGAGCAAAGAAAAATGGAAGTTACCTACTAGTAACTCTAGTTCTTCAAGTCTGCATCTGTGAATTCACACAATGGGTGTTTTGTGCCTGTGCAGAACAAGCCGGTCTCTTCCAAGCTAAATTCTTTATTTAGTAGGGTCCTCCTCCTCACCACCACACATGCTCCTCCATTCCCACGCTTGTGAGGCTCAGTTCCCTTCTTATCTGCTGCTGTGGAGAAACATATAGAGATGTGACAGATAGAGGGAAGGAAGGGCGGGAAGTGTGAATTCACAGATGCACACTCAAAGAACTAGAGTTACAGGTAGGTAACCTCCATTTCTTGTTCATGGCATATGTGTATGCACACAGTGAGTGACTAGCAAGCTATCTTACCCAGAGGTGGGCCATCATGGCAGAGAAGAAGACAGGACAGCCCTTCCAAATGAGGTCAGCTCTCGTTCTCATGTCCAACTTGTATTGTGCAACAAAATTGGAAGGATTGGACCAGGTTCCAGCTTTGCAGATATCTGTAAGGTCAATGCCCCTAAGGAAAGCTGTGGAGAATGAAACTGCCCTGGTGGAGTGTGCCATGGGTGGGACAGGCAACAGAATCTTTGTCATCTTGTAAGTAAGTTTAATAGTGTTGGAGATCCATTGAGGAGAGAGTGGCAGTCCTTTGGAGGGTCTGTTTGTTCCAATGAAAAGTCTCCCACACTTTCAGAAGCTGGACGTACAGGAGGTGTAGAATAAAATGCCCACTGCATGCCCAGTGTGTGGAGAGAGCATTCAAGGTCAGTAGATGGAGAACCAAAAAAGGTAGGTAATATGATGGGTTGTTTTAGGTGGAAATCAGAGACAGATTGGGGAAGAAAGGTGATGTTCAGGTAAAGAGTAACTTTGTTTGGGTGAAATTGCAGGAACGGAGGATCAATGCAGAGTGCAGCAAGTTCAGAGGCTCTTCTGGAACAGGTGATGCCTACTAAGAAGACCATCTTGAGCGACAAGTAAGGAGGTGAAGTAGCCATAGGTTCAAATGGTGGCTATTTAGGACCAGGGTCAGTGACCACTGGGGTGTAGGATGTTGAAAGAGAAGGGAGGAAGGGGGCTGTGGAGATTGATAGGCCACAGTTGCAGCAATATACACCATTATTGTGGAGATTGAAAGGCCTCTATGGAAGAGGAGGATCAAGAAGTGTAACAAAGTGTCCATGGTCATAGGAGAATTTGGCAAGTTTTCATTAGAGGTGAAAGAGCAAAAGGTAGCCCATTTGTAAGAATATAATGTTGTAGTACTGTAGATGGTTTCCTTGCATGAGCTAGGACTTTGTTCCACAGAGAGCATATCCTCCAGGCAGTGAGGTAGAGTGACTGGAGATCTGGATGAAGGATCTGGGCCTCCATCTGGGAGATTAGTGTTGGCTGGATGTGAACGTGGAGGTATTTGGTCGCCATGGATTTCAATGTCCAGAATCATGATTGGCAGGACCACCATGGGGCTTTAAGGGTTATGTTCGATTATTCATGTCTAATTTTCACAATCGTTTTCTGCAGGAGAAGAATCAGTGGAAATGCGTAGAAGTGGTTGTAGGACCACTGGATCGTTAATGCGCCCCCTAGGGAATGGTGATCTATTTCCGCACTGGAGCAGTATTGCTGACACTTAGAATTTTGTTGTGTTGCAAACAGGTCTATTTGTGGAGCACCCCAACGTTGGCATACTTGTAAATAGGTCGCTGGGTCGAGTGACCACTTGTGGTTGTTGGAGTGGAGATGGCTGAGATGGTCCGCCATGATGTGTTGGTTCGATATATGCACTATTGGAAAGATATTCCTGCAATAGCACCACTCCCATAGTTGGATAGTGAGGCGTAGGAGGGACGAAGAAAATGTTCCACCTTGTTTGTTTATGTAAAAAAAAAGGGCTGTAGTGTTGTCCGTAGCAGGATATGACTTGAATATATTTTTGGCATTGGCGCCTGGGCTCGAGATCACTCTCATATTGTCGACGTCGAGGTGGAGATGTAGAAGGGTTTTAGAAATATGATCAATGCCCAAGTTCAGTCATAGATGGAGCCTCGTGGTGCAGTGGTTAAATGCCTGTACTGCACGTAAAACTGTGCTCACCTGGGGTTCAATCCCAGGTAGCAGGCTCCTGGTTGACTCAGCCTTCCATCCTTCTGAGGTCATGGGGGGCAATGTGTAGCCTGCATACTGTAAATAAATTGTAAACTGCCCAGAGACTGCCTGAAATGGTATGGGGTGGTATATAAGCAAAACACTTTGCTTTTGAAACATCTGTTACCCACATTATCATAATGAATTTTTTTGTTGTTTATGTGCATATCAAGGTGGAGGAACGTCGTCATCCTCCTCGAGGTCATCATCCTTTGAAGTGCCATGCCCCTTAGAGAGGTGAGGAGACATCAATGTAGTCATACAATGTCGAGAAGGATCAGGCACAGTTGGGTCACAAATATGACCTGGTGATGAGCCCAGGGTGGAACTAGGACTCTGAATGGTAGGGGCATCATTAAGATTCTCCCCAGATAAGATTAATGGGTAGGAGACTGCGTCCCTGGTTGCCGAGACAGAAGTGATTGTTCAGCAGCTAGTCTAGACTTGTCTGAGGCTAGTAATCTCAAGAATGGTAGGAGATGAGGTCGATCTTGTATCAGGTGTTGGCATCGGAGCCGAGGGATTTTCTTCCTTTTTCTCAAGGTAGGGCCTGAAATTGGTGCTGGTGTTGATGTCAAAGGTGTCTTGCCCTTAGTGTTTTTTTTTAGACGGCGGAGATGCCGAAGGCACCTGGGTTTGTTCAGTAGGAGGTTAGTGTTCCATTGGTTTTAGAGACTATTCCCAAAGATGAGTCCAAAAGCGATCTAAGCGTTGTTTAAGTGTGGGTTTGGTAAGTTTTTTGCAAGCTGAGCACTGGGCAGGTTGGTGGCTTTCCCTCAGGCAAAAGAGGCACTTATTGTGTCCATCTGTATTTTATGAGAGCACAAAGTACACTTCTTGAAGGGGCCTGAAGAGGCCATAAAATGGTGGGGCGGGGCACAAGGGGAGAAAACGAAACTATAAAATAAACTCACCAACAGGCTCAGATTGGAGGAAAAAATATTGTAAAGAGGTTCAGAGAGGAGTAGTTGTAATACAATAAAGAAAAAAGTTTAAAGCTTATTTAGTATTCCTTTGGTTTTTGCAGGCACAGTGGACACAAATGTCTGTCTGCAGCGGCGGTAAAAAGGAACTGAGCCTTGCAAGCGTGGGAATGGAGCAGCATGCGCGGTGAGGAGGAAGAGGTCCCTACCAAATACAGAATTCAGCTTGGAAGAGAACAGCAGCTTGTTCTGCACAGGAACAAAACACCCACTGTGTGCATTCACAGATGACATGAAGAAGCTGAATTCTAGAACCTGTACAAGTTATGGTCTGGGTCCAGATTATCTGAAGGATCACATCTTCCTATATGAGCCTTCCTGACCCTAAGAGGAGACAAATTTGAAGGCACCGACACCAAGATATGTTTGACAAGTACACTAAAGAGGGCCTTCTCTGTGGTTGCATCCAGGTTGTGTAATGCTCTCCCCTAGGAGGTTAAAGTTGGCCCCTGTCCTTTTCTCATTTCAGAAACAGTGAAAGATTTGCCTCTTGAGGGAGGCTATCAATAGAAAGACTCTCTTTTGAATATTAGGGTTTTGTTTCTTTAAGTGTGTTTAAAAGGTTTTTAAAGCATTTTTTAATTATAGCATAATTTTTTATTATTGTTGTATTTTTTTAAAAGACCAATCTAATTTAGTGTTTTTGGTATGACTTGTTTTAATCACTGTGTGCCACCTTTGGTCTCCTCACCTGAGAAAGGCAGCCTAGAAATGAAACAAGTAAAATAAAAGTAAAATATATGCAAAAATAAAAGGTTCCATTTAAGGCGCTCATGCCTCTGGCACCTTTCACAACCATTTTTGTTCCAGTTGCAACAGAGCCTGCCCGGGGGGGGGGGTAGAACAGAACCCCAAAGTGGGGATGAAAAATAGTAGGTACGTTGCACACATACATGCCACAACACAGATTTGGCATCTGAAGCTGTCTCATACAGGGGCAGATGCTTGATATCAAACTCTGTCCTATTAATGTTGGACAATCTTGCACTCTTACACAATTTATTCTGATCTGGCTACTCCTTGGAGTGGCAGGAACACTGCACATCTTTGTTAAGCACTGAAATTATCTTCGAGGATTTTAGCAAAAGCATCCACACATTTCGAAGCCAAGAATTTGTTCCCTTCTCACAACGGAAACAAAGTTGCTTTGGCAAGTAAATTTTGGGCATACTGAAATTTTGCTTTCTTAGCAACTCCACACATCACTGACATGCAAGTCCAGTCCTAAATGCTACTGGCAGAACTAAACAAAAGGAATATTTTTTTTGTATGTAGAGTCATTGTCTTTTGTATGGTTGTCTCTTCTTGCACCATACACCAAGAAAACAATAGTACTTAGCTTATTTAGATTATAAGTAAATACATCCGTTTGCTACAAGCAGCCCTATCCAGATAAGACCACAAAGAGGCTGTCTAAAAATACTAAATTCATTTGTATAGTGCATAAGGAATAATGAAGAAATGTCTTGGGTTACCTAATTCTTCTAATGATGGAACACCATATTTCTCATCATGATCATCAGAAACTGGAGTGATGCACTTGGACATTATTTCCGCAGTAATGGTTTCCACAGGCATCTCCAATGGCTCCATTCTACTTATTAGAGTCTGGAACCTCTTATAAGTAAGGGGTGGCTGGCCTCCATTTAATTCTATAATCCTAGATACACAGGGGTCAACACTTAGATTACTTTGCACAATATCTGCTTCAAGTGCAACTGTAGTGTCAGTGAACATTCTCTTCCATCTAACAGTAATTAATTTCCCCATAAGAAATGTAGAAAAGCATAACAATCACAGCCAATATAATTATTTCAGCCTACCAATATCCAGAACAAATAACTAGTAAGTGAAAAAAAATTAAACATTCAAATACCTAATTAAAGTGTAGAGGAGGAATAAAACAGATATTGCAAAGAGGTGCATCACAACTATCATTATATTAAAGGTAACATATCAGTTATGAAGAAATTACTATGAGATTAAAAATCTAAGACATGTAAGCATTATAACCATCAATGATCAATATTTTATATTAATGTACAATATTCTGTTCTTCTAATAGATTATTAGCAGGGATGGGATGTTAAAGAGGGAGAATGAATGAATTGTTACTGCCTATCTGAATGTGAACTAGATTTCTGGCATCCAACTGCCTAGGATCACAGCCTTTTAAAAATATGGTACCAAAAATGCTGCAAAAGCCAACAAGCACATATGAGGAATAGCAAAAGCAGCAGCAATGCAACCATTGTGAGAATATTAAAAACAATTATTTGGCAAATAACAATGCCTGTAACACAGATACAAAACATGTTAAGTTTATGGCCATATGCCTAAACAAATCCTCCCTTCTCAGATAAGGAAACACAATATCATGTCAGCAGGGATAATCCCTGTTGATACCTGAAAGTACACAATTTGGAACGGGTAAATGTCTGTCTGTCTGCACAGCGTGCATGTGCATTTATGGGAAAGGGTTTATTTGAAAAACAGTCTTGCCTACAATGAAATGTTCTATTTATTGAATTTTATTACAACTACATTAAAACCCTGTTTCGAAATTTTAAAATGTATATACTACTAAAAGGGAATACTGGGTAGGAGTAGGAATAGTAACATTTTGAATTCCTTGTGACAATAAGTATAGTATATGCTATAGTATACTTACTAAAAATAAACCAATTAAAATAAAACTAAATTATGTTGATTTTTTATTTTTTAAAAAGTTAGATTTTTCATTAGTTGTAATTTGATCAAACAGTATGTTAGGAAAATAAGTCAAACCGACTGAATGCGCTTTAAACGTTCAAATAAAGTAAATACTTAACTTATAGCTGTTTTAATGGACAACCTAGTATTTTTAAAAGAGATGACCTACCACACACCCCTTATAATGTTTAAAGGAGTGGAATGTATTTTACAAATCAGAATATTTGCATAGGAAATAGACACGAGCTGAACATTTCCCATTGGAGACATGTTATCTTCTATATTATTCCCAAGACTTAAGTGTATTGCATAAAACATAACAGTAAATGAACCAACATTTAGGAAAATGTTAACTTACTTATCTAAATCATATAAAGTGTGTGAAATTCGTACAATGACCTCCACTCCAGCTTCACTGGCTAACTTCTTAATGGCTGCATCTCTTTCCTTCCCGAATGGCTCAGAGTCATATTCAATAGAAAGCTTTGCAATGTTCCACTCCTATAATTTTGAAAAAAGAACATGATGATTTTCAGAAAGGCAGCTGTTCCAAGTGACAGAGAGGAAAAGGTAACAAATATAAACATTCCATGAAACCACCACTTCCAAAAAGCCAAGAGCAATATCAGAATTTACCTTAAAAAGCCTAGGAAACACATCAGCAGGCTGCCCTCGAATCACAAACAAACGAGAATTCAACTTTCTTAAATTTGCATCCAAGTCTTCAAGACACTGAAGCAAAAACCTGTAGCAAAGACAATACAAGATATGAGCAGTTATTTTCTGTAAAAATTCCCTTCAGTTCCTGCGCTAGCGAACAAAGAGCGATCATGATCAATCATGCAAGTTCTAAATACTGTTTTTCTTATCAACAGCAATTGAACACGCATACAAATGTTTACACTGAATTTCTCCTAGGTGCGTACAGTACTTAGTGCAATTCTAATTAATCCTTGCGTCACTGCAAAAGAGGGGATAATAATGCTAGCCTCAAATTGATGGAAGTGTAGCATGCAAGGACAGCTTGCTTAAGATTATCCACAGGAACCTGTAACCTTATGCGATAACAGCTCAAATCCTGTTGCACCATTATATAAACAGCATAAACTTTAGACATGAATTACTATAAACTAAGAATCTCTAAAGGATTATTTGATTTATACGAAGCCGCATACGTCAGTATGCAAGAAATAATTTCTACAGATGTATACTAATTAATGGCAATTTGCTTCCAAATTATATTGCTTGCATAACTGCATTTCAATTAATGCATCATTAACCACTAACACACAATGCATATGTTCTAACTGCTTTCAAACAACAATCTCTGATTTCCACTTCAAGATTTTAACATGGAAAGAAGAAACTGGAAAGTTTGAAGTCAGCCAAAAATACTAAACAATAAGGCAAACAAAAGGGCACTGTATGCAAACATAACCCCCGAAGAGCAATCAATGCATAACAAATTAAAACATGAATAGGATATTCACAGTGAAACCAATTAACTTTCCACCATCTTCGGAATGGCAGAATTAGAGGAAGCCTTGAGAAGATTTTCCCTTTAGGAAAATTGGTGGGCTAAATAAATAAATAAATAAATAAATAAATAAATAAATAAATAAATAA
>JAHTLZ010003526.1:19861795-19877406 GCA_023846285.1 Phrynocephalus versicolor | reverse complement strand
GCACCAAGATAGGCAATGCAGAACTTTGGAAGTCTACCTCTTTCCATTTTTCATCTTGTTCTCATGCTGGATCAGAAAAGTCTTGCAGTTTGTATATGATTTAAATATCCATGTTGAGACAGCCTTGCTCTCTGAGAATGGGTAACCTATTCTAATTATCTTAAATGCAGAGAAGGCTCAGGTGGGGAGATGCAGTCCTTCAGACAGCCTGGACCAAAGCTTTATCGGCCTCTATATGTAATATCCAGAACTTTGAACTGGGCCCAGAAAAGGACTGATAGCCAGTGCAGTTGTAGTAATTGGGGTGTTATGTGCTCCCTATAACTGGCCCGTCTGGCTGCTTAATTTTGTACCAGCTGAAGTTTTCAAACCATCTTCAAAAGCAGCCCCACACAGAGCATGTTCCAGTAATACAAATGGAATGTGACTAAGGCATGTATTACTGTAGCCGACTCAGACATCTCAAGGAACTTGGCTATTCCCACACCGGCTGCTTTTATGAGCCAGGAAGGGCAAGGGCATGTGGTGGCACTTGCCTCATTAAGAACTATGTACACATCATCAGGCTGCACCAACTGAGAAATATGCATTAAAACAGGACAGGCAGGAGACAGAGTTGCATCTACAGGAGATGTATTTAATTACAGAATCCAGGCCAGAGAGGATCCAAGTGACTCTGCCTGATAACTGTCATGCAGACTCCTCATGGTGGGTTGCTGAGTGATCAACAATTTGTTCTTTTGGTGGGCCATATATTAAGCATTTGACCTCTTGAAACAACTCTACTGCACAACTAGACAACTATGTGTAAATGCAATTGAAAGAATCCTTTCTTTGCTGCAACCACATTGTCATCCTAGTGTCCGGACCAGTTGTTCTTCACTGCTAGCTGCCTGGTAAACCAGGGGGCTTACCTGGCTCTACCCAACGGGAAGGGGATGCTTAGCAATGATTGCATCCACAGCCATGGCCATTTCCCCATTCCAGAGATCAGCCAGGGTTTTGGCAGGATCACGTGGTGATTTAACAAGAAACTCCCCAAGAACCACCAGAAAACCAATTGGAGCAAGCACTCCTGATGTGGACCATCTTAATTAACCCTCACCTCATCCAACCCTGCAGATGTAAAGAGTTTCAGTAAATCTAACTCTCACCACATTGTCCAAATAGTTCCTCCACACCCAAGTCAGCAGCATCCTGTCCAACACAGAATACAAGACCCACAGTGTGCCCTGCCACATGTGTGGAGCCAGATACCACTTGGAAGGCAACCATGGTTGTCATAGAGGACATGAAGTGTGGGAATCTATCTTTGAAGGGTGTGTTTTGGAGGGGCTACAGTGATGTGCACACACTCCTGGTGCCACACTGCATGCCTGGAAAGGAAGTGACCTTCTATTTCCCCTGACCTTTTGCTTAAAAAAATAAACTTACCACATTAAAACAATTTTGATTTGTGCTTTTTTGAAATTCTCTGGCACTTCTTAAGTCCTGACAGAACCTTGTATTTAAATGTCAGGCAGCTGCTGGTATCTGATGTTGCTAACAGGCACAATATGAAAATAGTTTCCACAAGAACAGCATCTCCTTTCAGAGTTCTCAGATGAGCTCTGCTTCCCTTTTCTCCAACTCTGAACTGTGCACTACAAGGCTCCATTTTCAAACAAAGTATCTTGAGATTACATAGGCCTAAGTCAGGTGCAACACTAAGTTCAGGTGAAAACAAAGCACCCCAACTGATGTATAAATAGTTTAGGACCTGCCTTTTATATTTTAAGCAAGTTAGCATCTCTATTTACATTTTAAAAAATAGGAAACTATGGTTTGTTCCAAACTACAAGGGGAAGTTTTCAACATTCTCCTCTGAAATTAAAAGACAACATAGCATTTAAAAGATGGGGGCTGATTTTGTGTACTTAAGAGCCACAGAGGATCCAAATAAAACATATTTATTTACTTAAAGCTATTTTTGGTTTTAATTGATTTTTAATAACTCTGCAAGCAATATACAAATTTGTATCAACCACAACATAACATATGTCAGGGCTGTTCAGCTTTGAACAGGCCAAGATCTACTTTTTCCGGCCCAAAGTGCCTGAGGGCTACTACACTAAAACCTCTACTTACAAATTTTATCAGTTTCGAGCACATACTCATAAGTAAAAACTTTTTGTAAGTAGAGCAGTGGTTTCCAATAGGAATGCATTGAAAACCAATTAATCTGTTCTGGAAAGAACAGATTTCAATGTGCCATGGCCCTTGAACTGTCCCGCTCGGTTGAGACAGTGGGCTGTCAGACCCAGAACTTTGCTAGGGCATTGGTGGTCCTTGGGGTGGGGGAGGGAGAGGTGGAGAACTTATCTCCTCACTTTTTTTATTGATGGCCGGTGGGCTACTTTTGAACCCTTTGTGGGGTACCTGTAGCCCGCGGTCTACCTGTTGGGCAGGCCTGACATATGTTATGGTTTCAGCATTTATTTATTTCCCACCTTTCTTTGTAGAAGGACTCAAGATAGCTTACACTGTAAAACCAGTCATGTTCTGTGACAGGGCTGAAATTCCTACGCTTTCACAACTTAACAGAGGAAAGTAGCACTCACTCAATATGTGCAACAACTTGAAATATTCCTCCACATTTATTTGGAATGGTCTTGTAGGAACTGGGCATAAAACTTGGATAGTCACAGTGGCTAATCCCAACATAGCATATAAGGGTGCCTGCCTGAAACACGGATTCAGAACTGGCTATGGATCCCCCCTTGATTACACATCACAAACCTGCTGTTTCCCACATCCCAAATATTTCTTAGGATAAAAGCAAATGAAATTATGTCTCTGATATAAAAAACACCCCCAAAATACCCAATGTGTCAGCACTCAATCTCATAAATCAGGAAACTGTCATCTACAGAATAATTATCTTCTGGTCCTTGAACCAGCTTTAGTAATAATGTCTAACAACGGATAGAATGAGTATATTGGTCAGCAACCAAATTGGGAACAGTCTGGCCTCTGCTGTCTGAGGAAAATGCTTAAGTTGCAACGTTTGTTTTTTTAAGTTTGCGACAGAAGTACACAGAACAAGGCAAAAAAAGAAGAGCCATGAATGATAAAACATAAATATATACATATATTTCTGAAGCTCCCAACAGATTTATTTTGGGTAACATAAAAGGAGAACACCCCTGTTTAACAAACCTGTACTATTAGGTCTATGGCTGTGCATAGCTCTTAACCATTTCCTCATATGAATTCTAAAGGACTGTTTCAATATGAATCAACAGGAGTGGTTTCTTAAATAGGTCGTTGCTCTGGCAACCAGCAGGCTGTTTGTGAGGGGGAGTAGTCCAATGACCTACTTTAAATATCATGCTACAACACCGTTTCATAACTAGTATTTCAAGTTCACTGCTGCAATTTTTTACAGAGATCATGCCCACTGCCAGCTACAAATAAGCCAGACTTTACAGCAAACATTAGAAAATGGCATTGCCATGAACTTTCACAATTTTCAAAAAAAGATTAAATTAATTAATATTTATTGTAAACAAGCAAAGTAAACATAGAACACTATTTCCTTCTTATGGCATAATGGATCAAAATTTCAGGAGAAACGAAATTTGAACAAGATTTTGAAGTACTGTATAAAATTTCTTTGATTTTGTTCAGAAATATCTTAAAGCCTAGCTATATAATTTATGTTTTAATAATGAAAGACAACATATACTTCAGATATAATTAATTCTATTTAATTCTATTTATGAGAAGTGTGTACTGTATGTGGGGTAGGTGCTCAAAACCTTTTTTACTGCATATATTAATTTTTCTACTAAGTCTTAAAGAGGTAATTCCAAATAATTACATGGAATCTAAAAGATATGGTTTTCTTTTCTAGTGCTGATAAGGCAAGTCAGCTAGCATGACTTTTAATCTAAATTTGTGTATCCTATTCCTACATTCCTAAGGGCAGTTTCACAGAACCACTAAAACAGTATGTAACACAAACTTAGCTGTTATATACAAAAAGAATAACTTTCCTGAACATGGCATCTGTCTTGAAATCTGCTCAATCAAAGCACTAGGCAAGAACAACTACACATCTCTAGAAAGCATGTACAATGTACATTGATCACCAGTTGTAATTACAGCACAGAATGTAGCAGAACAAGTACCATGGATGTTTACTGGGAATGATCTATGATGCAAACAGCAAGAAGCAACAGAACACTTTGCACTGCTTAATCCTGGGGATGTATATGTTATATTAAAAATAACTATTTTTTCTGTCTATAGGACACCCCCCAACGCAAAATTACAGTTTTGCAACCAGGCAGTTCTCCCTTTGGCATACTTCCATGTATAAGAGGGCCATTAATTTTTACTCTAACCACTTTGGACAAAAATACAGTCTTATACACAGAAAAACACTCTAGTTTCAGTTTTAATTTAACAGAAGAACATTAAATGCCACCTGAAACAGCCAAATATCTGAATGCCATGCAACTCCCTGGAGCCTTCAACACTAGCTGTCCAAGATGGGGTTTCTGGGAGCTGCATGCCAAGAACTCATGACTTACCTAGGATTGGGAACTACTGATTAACTACAGGAAAAGAGATTCAATTTAAACATTAGGAAGAACTTCATGACAGAGCTGTTCGGCAGTGGAATATGCTGCGACAGAGGGTGGTGGAGTCTCCTTTTTTGGGAGTTTTTAAGCAGAGGCTGGATGGCCATCTGTTGGGAACACTGTGATGGGGGTTCCTGCATGGCAGGGGGTTGGACTAGATGGCCCTTAAGGTCTCTTCCAACTCTATGATTCTATGATTCCAATTCTCTCCAGAACAGATTAATTAGTTTTCAATGCATTCCTATAGGAAACCACGTTTTGCAAGATGATTTTTGTAAGACGAATTGCCTCAAAGAATGTACGTCTAGGGTGTGGAGAGATCTTTCCAGGTCAGAAGACAGAGACGGAAAGAAGGTAGGCAGTAGGGATGGGCATACTAGTCATCTTTGCTTGCTCCGTGGTGTTAGCCAATCAGACAGGAAGGCAGGATGATGCCTGTCCCTGCACAGCTCCTGATTGGCCAGCACTACAGAACAAGCAAATATGATGTTGCAGCCTGAGTCCTGGTTGGAGTTTAGCTCCATTAGAGGCCAGAGAAAGGTAAGACATTGGCTATGTATCAAACACCACCTGGGCTCACGTGGGTCATTTTGGAACCAGTAGGTCAAAATGCCCATCCCTGGTAGGCAGTATAAGATGTTGTTTCAAGTGGAAGTCAGAAGCTACTTTTGGTAGGATGGAAATGTACAGACAGAGTAACTTTATGAGGATGGAACTGGAGGAAGGGTGGGTTTATGTGGAGTGCTGAAAGCTCTGATGCCCTCTTAGCAGATGTAATTGCCACAAGGAAGGCAGTTTTAAGAATCAACATATGGAGGGTTATATAATGGCCAAAGGTTCAAATGGTGGCTTCATAAATCTGTTGAGCACTAAAGTGAGAGACCATTGAGGGGTGGGTGGTTGATTATGAGGGCGAATATTGTTGAAACCTTTCAAAAATAGCTTGAGAGTGGGGTGTCAAAATAGCAGTGCTGCTGAGGAATGGAGAGGTTGGTAAGCCATAACTGCAGCAATATAAATGCATAGATTGTGAATGGGAAAGCCCTTCTGGAAGAGAAGAAGCAAGAATTCCAGTAGGGTATGAAAAGTTATAGGGATACTGGTGGTACTGGCGTCAGTTGTGACTTGTGCCCCCTGTCAGGGGTAAAAGGGACAGCCAACGGCAAGGTGAATTGGTGTTGCCCACCATTGTAGGCTGTGATGCACCTCTGATGTTACCTGACTCAGTTTTTTCGGGTCATCAAAATGGGGGCGAAGGTAGGTTAGAAGCCAGGCTTGGAGTGTTCTCATCTTGAGTCTGGTGTGGATAAGAACTGATGTGGTTGAGGCCATAAGGCCTAGCAGATGCTGACCTTTGTGTGCTGAGACCAACATGCCTGCTAGAAAAAAAATCCGAGAGCTCAAAAAAAATTGCTTTTGCTCATCTGGAAGGAAGACTTTCTCTACCCTAGAGTCGAATTGAGATGATTTGTATGAATTGAGAGAATGAACTTGGTATTGTTCATCTGTAGGCCCAGTCAGGTAAGCAGCGACGTCATGAGAGCGAGATCTTGTACTGCTTTTTGTCTTATAGGTGACACCAGCAACCAATCGTCAAGGTATGGGAAAATGTTGACATCGTGGAGGAACGCAGCAACCGGAGCAAGGCACTTCATAAAGACCCGTGGTGCTGTGGAGAGTCCAAACAGGAGCACCTTGAACTGGTAAGTGGTGTTTCCGATTTTGAATCTTAGGTATTTACCATAGTCCGGTCTTATGGAAATATGAAAAATGCATCTTGTGAAGTCCACGACTGCAAACCAGTCTCTGCGGTTGAGAAGGGGAAGAATGTTTTCCAAAGTTGTCTGAAACACTTCGGGTGGATATAGTAATTTAATCGTCTGAGATATAGGATGGGTCATAATCCTCCATCCTTTTTTGGGACAGTAGAGTATCGAGAGTAGAAAATGAAAGTGTTGTTTTCAGGAACTTTTTGTATAGCCTGCTTGTGTCATGAAGAGTATCTGATGGGGGCATTACGACTACTTGTTCCAAACGTGGAAGGTTGTTGAATTCTATAGCGTAACCTGAAGCTATGATGGTGAGTCAGAGTCAGAGTCAGAGGTGATTTTTTCCCATGTGTGGAGAAAGGGTTGCAGTCGAACATCGAAGTTAGAGAGGGGTGGGATATAGTCAGGGAGATGGTTTGGGCTTTCAGTCAAACTGACATGGGGGTTAGCGCTGACAGTTTCCCGAGTGGCCAGTCTGGCGCTGGTAAGTTGGGGCTGTATATTGCTGCCTGTACTGACTAGTATGTCTCGTACGATACTGGTATGGTAGAAGCCAATGATGTGGGTTGTGGCAAAAGGAAGACTGTGTAGTACTGCCTTGAGAGCTATAGAATAGAAATGAGCTGTTTTTCTTATCTTCATTTTCTTATCTTCATCTTCATCAGTTGTAGAGGCAAAGAGGTCTTCGTCATCAAAGGGAAAGTCCTCTATCCTATTTCTGGCATCATCCAGTATGCTGGCAGTTCGGAGCCAAGCATGTCTCCTGAGGTGTACACCAGTGGCAATCTGTTTGGAGGCTGTATCAGCAGTGTGATGAGGTATTATCATCTCGAAGTCAATAAGAGACATTACCTCATTGTGATAAAAGAGGGCATTATTTTATCAGTTCATCAGGTAAAAGATAGATGAAGGGGAGAAACTTTTGCACGACATGGCAGTTATCGGCCTCCATGGCACATAGGTAGTTAGAGGTGCAGAGGGAGAAGGAAGCCAGAGAATAATGCCATCTACCAATTAGATCTAGCTTACATCTCTCTTTATTGCTAGGCACAATGGTGGAGCGTCCCTTTGCTCTATTTTGCGGTTGCATTGACAATAACTGAATTCGGTAAGGCATGCTTGGATATGAAATCTATACCTTATCCATGCATCCTGTAGAGATTGTCTATACATCTAGTCATCAGCGGAAAAGATGATGGCTTATTCCATGCTCTTTAGCTCACTTTAGAAGAGATGGAATGAAACCCATTCTCAAAGGAGGGGGTTGGCTCTTACTGAGATGTCCAAAAAAATTGCAGGAATCATGAGTATTGGGTTTTTGCACTTGGAGATCCATTACCTCAGCTATCTTATGGATCATATGTGTATATAATATTAAGTCCTCTGAAGGTAGCGATGGTTGGGTGTCAAGGACATTCGAATCCGATGTTGGTAAGTTCAGAGGAGAGCATAAAGGAGTATGTAGAAGGGCATCTTCGGCATCGGAAATACTATGGGGAATAGGTTCATCCATATAAATAGGAGAGTCAGCCCTAGGCTGAGGTGCAGAACTTGAGATTGTTTGCTACTTTTCAGCAGTAGAATTAAGTTGGACGGGTAGATGAGGCTATGATGGGCCTCAGTCTCTGAACTGCATCTGGAAGGGTTCTCCTCGACATTGAAGGCTGTTTGGATCCCTGAAGAGTTGAAGATGAATGAAATCAATAGAATATAGTGTCGATGTCGACGTTCATTGTCAGTATGAGGGTCCCCATAGGTTTCCAGTTGTTTCTGGTACCGAAGGGAAAACAGCGAAGGCAAAGAGACATAATAGGAATGGTACTGAGATTCCTGGTCTCAGTGTCGAGACTGCTTAGGTGGAATCGGAGAAGTTCCATGATGCCGAGGATCGTCATAGAGTCGAACACGCTTTAGGTGTTCAGTCTGATGTTGAGATTTCGAGCCTTTTCTTGATGCTGACTATCGGCGTGAGGCTTAGACGTCGGTAGCTCAGTGTAGAGCAGTTGTGTCCAAACTTCAGTCCTTCAGATGTCTTGGACCACAACTCCCACAGTCCTTTCTCATTGTCAATACAGGCTTGGAATTCTGGGAGTTGTGGTCCAAAACATCTGGAGGGCCAGCATTTGGACACCCCTGATGTAGAGGATGTTCGATTTCAACCTGCTGAGAGATATGCTCCTGATGTGACCCCGGTGATAAACCAGGCTGGTCCAAGGCACATGCGCAACTGTCAGTGCTTCATTGTCTCCCCAGCTTAGATGGCGGATGTGGGAGATAGCACCTGGAGCTGACGACATGGGAGGTTGTCCTGGTCTCAATGTCATTCCATTGGTGTCGAAGTGGAATCTCGATACGGGAGAATGGGACAGGAAACAGCCCTGGAGGCTTTTGACGCTGCTTTAGAAGTCAAGGGATCCGGTTTCTTTTTCTTGGTGTTTTTAGCCACTTGAGTAGACTTCGACTTCTGTTGCTTCCGAGGTGGGGAAGAAGTCAATGGGATGGAACGCTCAGATTGATCCTGGGGATTCCAAGGGCTGCAGATATTTTCCCCAAAGGTACGCTCACAACCTGCTGAGGCGTTGCTTAAGTGCTGGCTTGGTTAATTTTTTACAGTCTAGGCACTGAGATGGCTGATGCCATTCTCCCAAACAGCAGAAGAAAAGATTGTGTCCATTGGAAAGAGGGATCTTATTTCGGCAGGCCACACACCTCTTAAACAGTCCCCTGGAGGATATAAAATGATGAGCCAGGAGGGGGACTTCGAAGAAAGGTGACTGATTTCAGCAGTGACAAAAAGGAACTGAGGATTGTAAGCGGGAAACAAGGAGCATGCACACTGCGAGGGGGAGGTCCTATACCAATGATGGTGAAATTTTTAGAGACTGAGTGCCTAAACTGCAAATCAAAACCCACTAATTTTTCACAAAGTGCCAATATAGCAGTCTAACCTAAATACAGGTGGATGTAAAGGAATGATTCCGGGTGCCCACAGAAAGGGCTCCGAGTGCCACAGGTTCACCAACACCATATTTGAGCTTTGAGAACTCCAGTGATCTTTGTACAGGCGCAAAGAGACACACTGTGTGGAATTCACAGATGCCACGAAGAACTACTTACTATACAGCAGGCATGGCCAAACTTCAGCCCTCCAGATGTTTTGGACCGCAACTCCCACAGTCCTTTGCCATTGGCAATCTAAGCTTAGAATTCTGAGAGTTGTGGTCCAAAACATCAGGAGGGCCAAAGTTTGGACATGCCTGCTATACTGTATGCTTCCTGAAGGACTCAGACAATAGTATTGAAAGACACAATAGCATCATGACTGTTTCTAGGCTTTCTTACCTAAACTGCTTGCAGTACCATGCATTGTTATATATAATTCTGCAGGCCTCAGACACAAACTATATCCTAGAACTACTTCTAACTAGTTATTGTTATAATCATCAATTTCTTGACATTTGTCTAAAGCCAACCGCACTTTGCCTGAGGGAGCAGTTGACTGTATAGCTTAATTAGAATTCAAAGCCTCCCTGCACTGTTAATGCCAACCTGAAGCAAATAATTACCCTGCATCTAGAGCTGAAAACTCTAGCCCATGGCAATTATAATCACTGTGAATGAACTATCACCCTGTAAGAAACTGTATCAATCTTCATGCAAGAAGCAGGGCATTGGATATAGGATGTACTGTCTACAACACAGATATGCCTAGTATTTTCAGACAATAATTTATCCAGTAAGGGATCAGACACCCTTGTGAAGAATAAGAAGCTTAAGCTGACTGTTCTTTGAATACTGGCCTGTATTTCTATTCTAGGTTTTAGCTGCAAACTAAGGTGATATAAAGTAAAGCAGCATGGTTCTTTATAAAGCACTATTAAGTGAATGTTTTATTAATAAGGTGCAACATGCTATCACTGACAGATATGCAAATACAAAAATTAGGAATGGGGTGCCCGAGTGCCCATGTTAAGAATGCATTATCAGCACTGGAAATAGGTTTGTGAGACTTTCAGACAAATATCTGTCCCTAGTTTCTCCACAGAAAAGTATTATTTTAAAACCCAAATTAATTGGGAGAAGACGAGTGAGAGGAACTGTACGTTCAGTGGTCATGTGGGGTGCATGGAAATTTGAAGCCTCTACAAGTCTGCTGCAGAGATCTACCAGAACTTAAATTGGAACTCTCAGAAGTTCCGAATTTAAGTCCCTAATGTGCCTCCCAGAACAGCCAGCCTGTGTAGTCTTGTGTAACCTGCAGGACACCAGAAGGGAAGAACGGTAAACCACTACCTAGAAAATCCTGGAAAGGGTTATAGTTAATATTATTTTTTTTTCTTTGAAGGCCCAGCCTCATGTGTCCTGCAAAACAGATGGGAGAATGGAACTAACAAGAAATTCTCCTTAGGGGAGGCATATTTGTATGAAACAGGGCCTCCATAGAAAGTGCATATGGTATTCACTATGCAGTCTTTTCAATTCTAGGTAAAGTCTGTATTCATACCAGCCACAAGTATCTGGGCTACCATTCCTGACAATTCATCTTTATCTATCACCACTATAAACTTAAACTTACCATGTTAGAAATGTATTATAACAGTTCTACAATTTAATGAAATCCCAACAAAAATCATAAGTCTAAGAACACCTGAAGCAGTGACAAGCTATCCAAACTGGCACACATTCAGCATATGTGGCAGCACAAACTACCTGGACAACTATCACTGTATGAAAGCAATATTAGTAATAAGTCATGTATGCATTACGATGTCCCCAGACACCTTTCCATGGAATGGTCCTGATCTTTCTAAGCAATGGTCCTGATCCTTCTATTTTGTAGGAGTCAGATATCTTAGAAACAGCCTGCAGCTTCCAATCACACAGCCACCTTTATTTATTCCAGAATTCCTTCATTTTCAGTAGCATTAAAGAGAACTAAGGAGAAATACAGGGACTTTGGAAAGGATTTGCCAAATTTAGCAAAAAAAAATATTGTTTTGCTTGTTTCATAAGAGTATCTCTGTAAGCTACCAGGACCAAGGTTCCCTCTAAGGCTCATGGGTGACTCTGCACCCCACCCCATGCACCCATGGTAATCATTTTTTTACTGACTGCATCTGAATCCACACTGGGGTGTGTGTGTTGTGCGTGAGTAAGGCAGCCCTGCCCAGGGAGTGCTGAAAAGTAGAGGGAACATTACCAGGGTGTTTCTTAGAGTGAGGAACTGAAAACATCCCCCGAGATAGTAAGTTCTGTAAGCAAAAAATAGGATATGAGACAGGTTAAATGGGAAATGGAGCAGTTTATATACAAACCTGTCCTATACATCTTTTCTTGGGCAAAAGGGTTAAATAAGCCCATTTGAACTAATTGAGAAGATGACTCACCATATTACCACTGGCCCTAGTTTTCCACCACTATGGTAAGCAACAGGATTGCAGCCAGAGTCTTTTATAATTAATCAGACAGACTTCACAGCAGCCATTCTATTACGGTGCCAACAACAGTTCCTCAAATTTTCAAGATGTCTGTGAAGATTCTCAGTCATCCAGGTGAGTTTATCTGGAAGTTGAGTCATGGCAACTAGACTTCTTTTCCTTGATAGAAACGTTCCATGGCTCATCCAAACAGTCTCATCAGTCTGAATAAAGCTAGTTGTGAGTCCTCATTCTTATAGTCTGCTTTGACCTCTTGTCACCCTGGTCTGAAATAGGCTCATAAGATGAACAACAGCCTGAATAGGCTTGTTAGGTAGTCAACAGAAGAACCTGGTCATTCCCTACATGGCTGGAGTGTCTGTGAAGCTTAAAAGGGTTTTTGGCAAACACCACATCCATGTTTATTTCAAACCCACAAACACACTAAGGCAGAGATTTGTCCACCTAAAGGACCTGAAACCAAAACAAAAAAGGAGCAATACAGTATGTGTGGTCCAATGTAGTGAGGAGTGTGCAGACCTCTACATTGGAGAAACCAGACAGCCATTAAACAGAAGGATGGCCCAGCATAGGGGGGGTAACAGCTCACAACCAGAACCAGCAATACACTTGAAGGACAAAGGGCACTCATTCAAAGTGGATTCAGGGAACCCATTCACATGAGCATTGAAAACCCTTCTCTCAATAGAGGTGGAGGTCTCAGGCACAGTCTATCTGTTACTTATCAGGCTGTGATTTCAACAGACAAATCAAATAACCTTCACCACCAAGGCCATAGCTAAAGACTCATAATTTATGGGTTTCAGCACCATATGCCATTATTCACCTTAAGCTATCGACTGTTGTCCACCTAACAAGCCTATTCAAGTCACTGTTCATTTTATGAGCCTATTTCAGACCAGGGTGACAAGAGGTCAAAGCGGACTATAAGGTGGAGGACTCACAACTAGCTTTATTCAAACTGATGAAGCTATTTGGATGAGCAGCAAAACGTTTCTATCTCTCAAGGAAGTCCAGTTGCCATGACTCAACGTCCAGCTCAAATTTTCAAGTGTCCTCATAGCCCATCAATAAGACACAATTGACAGCAAGGCATTCATTTCACACACCTGGGAAGGGATTTTTGCACTTATACTTTTCTACAGCAAACAGTACTGGTTGATTTTTATAGCTTCCAACAAATAAAACCTAGATTGCAATACAAGATTTATCGAAGATTTGGAGAGCCTTGTGGTGCAGTGGTTAAAACCCGGACTGCAGTATATGAACCACAAAATGGTGAGGGATGACTGTACTGCAGCTGTAGCTGTGCTTGTAACCTGGGGTTCAATTTTGGGTGGCAGGCTCAAGGTTCACTCAGCTTTCCATCCCTCCAAGGTTGGAAAAAGGAATATAGTGGTACCTTGGTTTATGAGCATAATCTGTTTCAGAAGCATGCTCATAAACTAAAATACTCATATATCAAAGCAAATTCACCATATGAAATAATGGAAATGTGGATTATTCCTTCTGGGGTCCCATTTTCCATTATTTCCAATGGGAAAATTTGCTTTAATATATGGGGACTGGTGGCCGCAGAGGCCAGGATCCGCAGCTAGGGTCGGAGCGGGCTAGCCCACCGCTTGCACTGGAATCTGCCGCTGGGCACCACTGGTCCCACAAAGAGAGGTGTATGCCCAGCACAAGGCCATTGTGCGTGCTAGAAGCGGCCACTGTGTACCATCAGAGCTGTGATGGGCAAGGGCTATGGGCCGCGGCAGCAAGGGGCCACCAGTCACGCGAGGCAGGGTGTCTGTCCAGGGTCTCGGTGGTGGGGTGCCCCTTTCCTTCCTCCCTCCCTTATGGCTTGACACATCTCTTCCTCTTCCTTTGCCAGCTCCATCTTGAGACACTGGCGGGAAACATCCAGGTGCCATCCCAAGATGGTGGTGGCAACAGTGAGGAGGAGGAGGAGGAAAGACCCTGCCTGCTCTGCCATCACCCCCTTGCCAAGGTGACAGCATAAAGGGGCTGATGGAGATGGCAAAGTGTGACTACAAAATGAGTACCTTAAGTACTCAACTTGCAAGACCCTGATCACAAAACAAAGCAAAAATTTTAAATAAATTTTATTTAAAAATTTGCTCATTTTGTAAATACTCAAAAAACAAGCTACTCATAAACCAAGGTACCACTGTACCCAGCTTCCTGGGGGGACAATGTATAGCCTGCACAATTACTTGTAAACAGCCCAGAGCGTGCTTTAAACAGTATGGGGCAATATATAAGCGAAACACTTTGCTTTACACAACAACATATTACAAACTGAAAACAGGCAGGAGCTGCAGATGTTCTTGTGAGCTCATATTTTTTTTTCTTGAGAGTTCTTCTTGTAAGTTAAATGAAATACAAGACAAAAGCACAATGCCAATCTTGAAACCATTTTAATGCTTGATTATCCTGGACACTGTAACAAGTGCACAAAGGATGGTCAAAAGAAAGGAGGTCAGTAATGCCACGTCACAAGCTTGGCTAACAATTATGTATAGCATGTCAGTAGGACAACTATACAGTAGATAAACTCATTCATAGGTATAACGTGTATTTACAAATGCATCTCATTTGCTTCATTCCAGAATGAATGTATAACTCCTAAGCATTTCCACCTATCATCTACTTTAATTACATGTTGTCTCAAGACTCTTCAATACTTTTTGTAGAAATCCTAACTTCTGGACAAAGTTAATCTTACATTTAATGAATGAACAATTTTTCTATAGGCTAAGTTCAGATACAAATGGGACCAAGATTTACTAGCTGCCATGGTCAGAAAAAAGGCTTGCACAGTTCAAGTTATGTGACTTAGAAGAGATATTGCCTCTTTCTTCACTAGATGGGTCACTGCTGCTGTTATCAGACAGCTCTACTCCAAAAAGAAGTGACTTGCTGTGCTACAATTATTCCTGCACCTATGAATTGAATATGAATCACATCCATAGGGATCCTTAAGAAGTTCCTGGCTGGAAACAGACAGTCATATTATCTCTGAATGGCAAGCTTCCATCACTGGCACTGAACCTGAGGAGTCAGAAACCCTCAGTTCTGGGAAAAAGCTACCCACATTCCTTACTGATGAGATAGGCAATTCTCTCTTACATTTGTCAAGTTATATAAAGACACTCCTATTTCTCTAGGGATACTACAGGAAACTATACAGGATCCATCACTCAATACTGTCTATGTTAACTATCAAGAGTTTTTCTGAGACCTCAGACAGAAGTCTTCCTTGGGTCAGAAAACAGCGGAACTAAACCTGGGGGCTTCTGAGGTCCTTTGCTTTTTGCTTGTTATATGGCTATTTGGATAAAAGCAGTCCTAAAAGGTCACAGTCAGTAGTGTAACTCTCACCTCTGATATTGTTTATATTGCCCAATTATTCAGCAACACTGTATGTATGGCAAACATCCTGCTACATGGCTATACACGTGCTGTTTCAAAACGTTATCCTCACTGAGGCTTCTTTCCACTCTGTGATTCGAAAAATGAGCACAGCACTGATTGCGAAACAACTACACGAGATGATATGTTGTTGATTTAATACAGCAACAGAGGGAATTGCATGTATAATTGTCTCTGTGATGCTAGTCTCAGAAAGAGAAGGAAAGGACCCAATTATGAACAAGTCATAGCAAGTAAAAGGAGAAGCGTCAGTAGCATGATCTCTCTCTCTCTCTCTCTCTCTCTCTCTCTCACACACACACACACACACACACACACACACACACACACACACACAC
>JAHTLZ010003526.1:19840408-19861785 GCA_023846285.1 Phrynocephalus versicolor | reverse complement strand
ACACACACACACACACACACACACACACACACACACACACACACACAGAGAGAGAGAGAAACCAGGGGATGACTAAACTATCTATGGCACAGCAGGGGCAGTAATGTAAAAGTCAAAATGCAGGACCACATTGTTAAAGGTCACTTAAGTAATACATAAAGAATCAGCTGTGATACCTTTGGCAGATTTTACTGATGCTTTTTGGACTTAAAGACACAAAGACTATAAGGCTGTATTTTCTCCGAATTAGCTAGAACAGAGCATGAAGCTTTCAGAATTCCACAATGTTGCACCACCTCCACTGTAAAGCAGATTTCTTTTTATATGTCTTCAAATTGCCGCTCATTTCCTTCTACAGGTACAAGTAACAAGAAAAACGACTACAGCCCATTAGCATTGTTTTTCAATGCAATCATACGCTCAGCGATTCAGCAAGGAGCTGTACTCAATTTTCCAGAGCTTGCTCCAAATTAAGTGTGCATAAAATCGCCGCTGCGGAATAAATAAGAAAGCAAAACAGACAACCCAAGAATAGGGGGAAAGCGGCTATCAGAGGACGAAACCGCGTCTTCCTTGGTGACCCTCTGGCCGCTGGTGGGGCAGGCGAAGTTCTTTCTCAGGGTGTTACGAAGCACCTGCCTCAGGGTTGTATAACCACCGGCTAGTGCGCCTGCGCAGACGCCCTGCCGGCCCTTTCAATGGGGAATTTGCGAAGAATCGGCTATAAAAGGGTCGTCTCCTCCTGGGTCCCCAACTCACCTCCACCGGTTGATCCCCACGTTGGACGAGCCCGCGAACCAGGGGTCCAGGATGTAGACGCAGCGGACGGTGTCGGCCCCTTGGATGACCTCCCTCAGCGCCGGGTTGTCGTGGAGCCGAAGCCCCTTGCGGAACCAGTGCACGGCGTTGACCCCCATCTTCCTCCTCCTTCTCCTCCTTGTCACTCCCACTCGCCGGGAGGAGAGGAGAGGGAGGCCGGCCGGCCACCGGGGAAGCGGCGGGAGGACGTCGCCCGGCTGGCGGTTCAAGAAGACGCCGAGCCGGCCTCGCGGCTCATGCCGAGCCGAAGCCCGGCAGCCGTTGAAGGAAGGGGGCTCCCCTCGAGAGGGTGGCTGCGGGTGGAGGTGCGGAAGAGGCCCCTGAGGGAACTCCGGCACTAAGCCCCCCCAGGCGAGGAAGAGGTGGCGGCGGCAGGGGCGATGGCCGCCAGCGGCAAACGCATCCCCTCTTCTTCTCCCTCAGCCACGGGCGCCCACACGGCTCCGAAGGAACGGGGAGAGGGAACGGGGCCTCGACGGAGAGGCGGGCCGCTCCCGTTCGAGGCGCGAGTGACGGCCGCCCCGGTTCAGCAGACGCGCCCCTCCTCCTGCCTGCCTGCCTGCCTGCCTGCCCGCCCGCTTTCCCGGCTCCCAACGCCGCCCGCCCTGTGACTCGACGCCGCTCGCCCGGCCGACAGGGGGGCCGCCTAGCCCCGCCCCTTTCCCTCTCATTGGCCAACGCCTCCCCATGTGACCGCCGGGGAGCCTCACGTTTCTGAAATGTGTTTACTGTCGAAGGAGAGCGGAAGCTCTGCTCCCCGGGTGGTAAAACGCTCCAACAAAAAAAGCCCCCCCCCAAAAAAACCCCACCCAACCCGATGACGTCACGGAACTTTACAAAAGAAAAGCCGATTCATGCCAGAGCTCAGTCAAGCGCGTGCACTCGGGGGGGCGCGCTCTCTCTCTGTCTCTTCAAAATCGCGGGAGGGAGGAGGGGGATAGCCCCGAGGGCGAGGCAGGAAAGCTGTTAGCCACGCCTCCTCCGGCCGCGAGCGCAAGGTCCCCGGATGAGCACGGGGCTTCCGTGGAGGTTTTATTCGCGGCAGGCGGAGAACGGAGACAAGAGCTGCGCGTGCGCGCGCACGAGGCACAATCGGGGAGGCGCCGGCGCCTGAGCGAGAGCGTGCCTGCTGCTGCTGCTCTTCATTGTTCTCGGCTTGGAGCCGGGGGGGGGGGGGCGCTGCGCTTCTTTCCCGGCCTTGGTCCTCCCCCCCCTCGTGTTCGCCCACCTCAACGCCGGACGGAACGTCGGGCGCGCTATTTGGGTCCCTTGGCTTGCCTGGAGACCCTCCCCCCCACGCGGTCGTCGTGGCAACGAATCGCCCACGCCCGGCGCCCGCCTGAGACCGTCGAAGCTCGTGGCGGTAGTTACGCAACTCGCTTCGTTCTCCCGCCTCCCCGAGGGTGGCTGCATCTCGTTCGGTCTGATATTGTCGGAGACCCGTGGTCTGAGGCAGATGACACACATTCCTCTTCCACGTTTATTTTTATTTCCCCCCCCCCCGTCATTTCCGAAGGAGTTCCTCCTGCTAGGACCGCTTGCACGCGAGGAAAAACACACACACCACAGTGTAATGTCCAAAATGGACGTGTGCATGTTAAGTCTGTATCTGCAAGAACGAGTGGTGTGGGGCAACCGGGGGATAATAAATGGAATACAGCGTCGTGGACCATAAAAACCCCATCATCAGATGCACAGATGCCCCCTTTGCTTTTGTAAACAGTTGTGTCTTGTCCTATTGTTCTTGGTATTCAACTGCAATCGTGCTTTGGCAATTTCTTCTTGCACTTTGATTAAAGCTGGTTTCAGATCATTACTGCTTTCTGTCAGTGAGGTGGAGTTATCTGCATACCGTATTTTAAATTATTGGTGCTTCCTCTGCCAATATTCACTCCATCTGAATCTAGTCTGGCTATAAGTTCAGCCTTCAGATTGAATAGATAAGGATATAGGGTAACACACTTCCTTGTCTGACTCCTTTGCCTTTCAAAACCATTCTGCCTCCATCTTCTGTCCTAAGGGCAGCTTCTGATCCAAAACACAAATTATACATCAGGACAATCAAGTGCTGAGACACACCCATGAAGAAACTAAAATGAGATTTTGTATACTTTAATTCGATTATCAATCCAAATGGAGGAGATTTGGACGTAGTGCAATGACGAAGCTAGAAAAGCTTAAGTCTAAGGATGTGTCACTGGAGATGAAAGACAAAACTCATCTATACAGTGCTATTGTATATTTTAGTGACTGACTGCTTCCTCAAAAAGGATTCAGACAAACCTTGACTGACATACTTTTTTGTCTTCATTATCTTATCTATCTGACTGTCTTTCCATCAAAAAAACATTGGGGAGACATTTGCCTCCTATACCTCAGGCAGCAAAAAATGTGTTAGTTCTGATGTAGTTTTTGTGAGATAATGCAGATAAAAGGTCTGGTAGTAGATAAGTGTATCTCTAAAACTATAAAGAACCATGGAGATCCATGTGATAAACCTGTAGCAAAAACTAAACAGTACTCTATGTATCTTACTTCAGTTTAGATGCAAATAAAAGGACATTAAAAGTATATATTGTCTTTCAACTGGATGCGCAGAACTTGGTTAAAAAGCAAATGCTTATTCTAATGCCATATATACTATGGCTACCTGTCTGTGCTACTAGCAGATGTTTGTAGCATAAGCAAGTGGAATCTGCCATACTGATCTGAAAAAACCTCAAGCGACAGCAGTTAATTTAACTAAGGAGAAACCCATCATGAGAGGCACTGTCGTACAGTGGGAGCCTATTGGACTGGGACACAAGAGAACAGAGTTCAGATTCTTGCTCATGGAAGCTCACTGGGAAGTTGACAATGGTAAACTGATTGAATGGCTTATATGGCTAAAAAAATGCTACAAGCTGAAGATAAAAATTGGAAAAATTTGAAGCAAAAAGAAAATCGATATGTTGTACTGCTATTGTATGAGTGTGTAGAGTGCAAAGGAATCTACTAAATGCTTTCATTTGTTGGTTGACTACAATTCCACATTTACAAGCAGGAAGTAAGCTCCTTTTAGATTAGTGGGGCATGTTTATGAGTATACATGTACGTATAGACTTCCATAGAATCATAGAGTTTGAAGAGACCTCAAGGGCCATCTAGTCCAACTCCCTGCCATGCAGGAATCCCCATCACAGCGCTCCAGTTGAAAGCAAGAATGTGCATCAATGGCACAGGAATATTATAATATAAACTTAAGAAAGCTACTTTGTAATAAAATTACATTGTTTTGTTAAACAAACCCCCAACTTTTTATTTATAGATTTATTTCGGTATCCTGGAGTGGGTTTCCTCTGCTCATCCTGAAGCAAGTGTAGTAGATTTGCATCTCTATATTGCTTTCACATTTAATTAGTCTCTGTCCTTTGGGCATTTCATTCTCTGCCCAGTATTTACATTCTAAAATGTAAATATAAAAAAGATAGTCTAGTGTGGTCTTCCCACAGTGCAAACATTATGAAACCTCTTAATCATAGGTCAGCACTGTAAAAATACATTGGTTTCAATAAAAGAGTAGTGTTTTACAATTGCTTTCTGGTATTATTGATTTGTAAGAATTATTTTTTCTTTTGGAAAACAACTTATATGTTACCCACTATCTGAAGGTCTCTGGGCTTTAAACACTAGTCTGTTGTATTTATTATGCTTTCATGAATGCACTGGATCTTAAAGAATCACAACACTCCATATATTTTCTCTTCAACATACACACACAATTTTCTGTAAATGTTTCCTGGTTTTGTAATGAGCTCATAAAAAGAACACATCAATTTAGTTTTCTGTTACAGACAATACTTTTCATTCATTTGTTTATAAGACTGCCAACACTGGATTGCAAAGCTGTTCTCCAGTGCCTGTCAAAGTAGACAGATCCGCGGACAATATTAGCTGATAATGCTTTGCTGCATACTCTTAAGAGATGTACTGTATCAGCAAGTTTCTACAATTTGGCTTGCTGCTAAATGCAAAGAAAAACCCAAGTATTTACTCGAATCAGTTGGTACCTGTATTATACCAATTTTTCTCCAGTAAGTTCAGACCTCATCTCCTACAAATCTAGTAGAAGAAAGATCAGTACTGAAATATAATTACCTTCAATTTATCTAAACAAAAGAGAGAGGTGGGAGGTTAGCATCTATAGGTTCAGCTGTGTATATAATCTACACTCTTGTTTCCATTCTGAAGTAAATATAATTCCAAAGGATATGAAGGGGGAATCTTTTAAAAATACTAAATACTAGACTCTGCTAGAAAAAAGCATGAAAACTATTTATTTGGACTACTGGATTTTCTGTTTGGGAAACCACTGGAATGTGAAGCCCCCCAAAATAGTGTTTCTTGGTTATTGTACAGTGGAATCTTGACTTACGTCATTAATCCGTTCCAGTGGTCTAGACTTAAGTCAAACATGACTTAAATCAAACAAACTTTTCCCATAGAAAGTAATGGGAAAGTGGATTAATCCGTTCCAGATGATGAAAAAGACCCTCGCAAACAGCAATTTAACACAAATTTGACTGGGATAGGAGATTCCTTCTGGGGACGTAAATGAAATGTCTCTTCAAAGAGAGGGGGAGGCAGTGGAATTATAGTCCACAAGTTATACACCTCCACTTTTTATTTTAATGATCATAGCACCAATGTCTAACATTTAAGTTTTACTGATTTTTAACCTGATGTTCCAAGTTCTGAACAACTCTATGCTTACCATTAGAGTCCCACAACTGTACAGCTCCCCAACTAAAATGCTTCCATCGTGGACCAGACTTCTGCAGCCAGATTTTTTACAAGATTGAGCCGACTGTCTAACCAGCGAGGCCAGCCATGAGCTCCCGGCCCTTCTTCTTCTCCGGCGGCAGCAGCGGATTCAGTGAGGCCGAGGACCAGCTCCAGGTGCTCTGAGCTGGCCTCGCCGAAGCCGCCGCTGCCGGAGGAGAAGAAGAAGGCAGGAGCAGTTTGGAGGTGGCAGCCGCGATGCTGGGTCGTGGATGCCGCCCGATTCCGGTGCCTTGCGCCGGGGCTCCGAGATGCAAGTCAAAGCCTGCGACTCAAGTCAAACAGGCCCCTTCTTGCTGCAAGTCAAATATGATGTAAGTCAAGCAGTATGTAAGTCAAGGTTCCACTGTACTTGAAACTGTTGGCAGGCTGATAAGGCAAAGGGGTAGTTATTCTCATCGTGATAGTACTCATTACTTCCAACTGCAGACTATTTGCAATATTATTAGATTTGCACTTTACAAGGTATTACTGCTTGAAGCTACAGCCTCCCTGAACCCCCAGGGTAGAGCAGATGGCTGGGAAAGAAGGATTTAATAAAGCTTTCATGAAGCTCTGAGGTTCTTATGTGTGTTGGTTGATGTTTTTAGGAACACACACCCTACCTGTATCTTTCTCATCAGCCTCCCCTTCTCTACCAGATTCACATCACTGCTACCTACCTATACAATTGTGAAGTCCCATCAAATTCTTCTGGCTTTTATTGCTTCCCAAAATATTTTATTCCACATATAAATGGCTAGCAAGTATTTTCATATGAGATCATGTAAAAGCCTTTTAACAGTGTACCTGGTCAGTGCCCGCCCTTTGCTACAACAGGAACAACATTAAAATACTGTATAGTAAAATAATCAGGACAGCTGCTTGTCCTGAGATGGCAGGATTTGGCTATGGCCTCCTTTCCTTCCCAGCACAAAAAAATAAAATAGAAGCAGAGCAGGTTGAGATACAGTAGCATATACATTTCCACTCAAACATTGGAGGTTTTCAGTGAAGTTCTATAAATGGCTGACCTGTTCATGCTATTGAGCAAAAAGGAACAACAGAAAACTACTTACTGTTTGAACACAAATTATTTTGATTTTCTATATTAAAAGACTTTTTAAAGCAGAATAACCTATTAGTTGGTTTATAAATTGATGTCAGCATACACACAGCTAGTTCAACCATCAGGATTTCTATTTTGTCCTCTTGAGTATAATTTATTGAGAGGTTTATAACACTTGGTGTTACAAAAATTGCACTTTTGTATTGACACTGATCAGTACCTCTGAATTTCTTGGATGCTAAAGATGCCACATTTCCATTTTAAACTCAGTCCAGACAAGACAAAAGTGCAGTTAGTGGCTGCTTCGCTGGACAGGTTAGAGGGTCAGTTCCCTGTCCTGGACGGGGTTGCACTTCCGCTAAGGGACAGGGTCTGTAGCTTGGGAGTGCTCCTGGACCCTGGTCTAACTCTGGAAGCCCAGGTGGACTGGGTGGCCAAGGGTGCCTTTCTCCAGCTGCGGAAAATATACCAGTTGCACCCCTATCGGGACGAATGGAGCCTCATGACAGTTACACATGCACTGGTAGCATCCTCTATTTATTACTGCAATGCGCTTTATGTGGGGCAGCCTTTGAAGACGGTTCGGCGATTGCAACTGGTTCAGAATTGTGCTGCGTGGTTGGTGAGTGGCAGGGCCGCCAAGAAACACATCATGCCGATTCTGTATAACCTTCATTGGTTACCAGATGCTGCCCAAGCCCAATTCAAAGTGCTTGTTTTGACATATAAAGCCCTAAACAGCTTAGGACCTAGATACCTGAAGGACTGCCTCCTTCCCTATGAACCTACCTGGCAATTAAGATCCAGCCAGGGAGCCATCCTGAAAGAGCCATCCCTCAAGGAGGTGAAAGGGGTGGCTTGGAGGTATAGAGCCTTTTTGGCAACTGCCCCCAGACTATGGAATGCCTTCCTGAGTGAGACCCGCCTGGTGCCGACGTTGATGACATGTTGGCGCCAGGTAAAAACCTTCCTGCTCCAGAAGTTTTTTAACTGATGATTGTGGGTCCTGATGGCAATTATAGTGTTGTGTTTTAATGTATTGTATTTATTGTATTTATACATTTTATTGTTTTAAGTTTATTGTAATTTTGGTGTTTTAATTGTTTATTTTGATTGTGAGCCACCAGGAGACCTCTTGGTAGTGGGCGGCATACAAGCTATATAAATAAATAAATAAATAAATAAATAAATAAATAAATAAATAAATAAATAAATAAATTTGTGGAAAGTGAGGCCAAGAGTTTCACACTAGGTGATGAAACACCCTCTATATTAATAGAAATTATTGTAATTTGTTAACCTAAAAAGACTGGATCATTTTGCTCATCATCAGGTTTACTGTGTAATGTTTCTGAAAGTGAAGGATGCTCTTTTAAACAGATAGGTGGAGTAGAAAATCTTTGTTAAAAAGTAATGCTTTGGCCTTTTACTTCAAAATATAAGCACAATTATTTTCTTCTTAATTGTGTTTAATCCCCAAACAATTCTTTTTTTCATTTTAAGCCTGCCTAAATAAATTGTAGCCTGCATAAATTGCAAACTGCCTAGAGCAGTGTTGGCGAAACTATAGCACTTGTGCCAAAGGTGGCACTTGGAGCCCTTTCTGTGGGCACCCAACATCGCCCCTTCACAGCCACCTGTATTCAGGTTAAACTGCTGTATTACCACTTTGTGAAAAATTAGTGGGTTTTGAATTGCAGTTTGGGCACTTGGTTTCTAAAAGGTTCGCCATCACTGGAGAGTGCTTTAAGCACTATGGGGCAGCATATAAGAAGACATTTTTGCTTTAAGAGCAGAAGAATAAATATTTTTTGTTATTTATTGTGGTTTATGCAGTCATTTTAAAATAATAAATTGCTTAATTTACTGAAAATTTAAAGTAGAGATCATCCCCAAGTACCTTTATTTATGGGCCCATAAGACTGTGTTTTAAATCATACTTTCTTAAGTCTGAGCTAGCTGAAATTTAAAGTAATGGGCAGATAGTCTGGTAAGAATGTGCTATGGTAGTACCTGGAGCAAGTGGCTATATTCATGCCCTGTTGTCTTTTTAAAGCTTTTAATAATCGCTTCCACTTCAATCCAATTGTCAGGGCTTTAAATGGTGTGCGGAGACTTCCACCTCTGAGCTGTTTGTGTAATAAAAGACTCTTGCGAAAACAGTAAAAATAACAAAAGTTATTAGTATTGCTTATTAGTCATGAAACGCCTTCAGCAACCTCTCTTGTTGTGGTGCCATAGGGACAGGGGGGAACGCTCGCTCTGGAATAAAAGCAAGTAGCAAGCCCCCTGGTAGACGATATTTTTAAAAAATTCTCAGCATCTGTTATCCTGAAATATAACGGTTATATTCATTCTTTTCCTATGCGGTTTATTATGGAGAAGGACCACAAAACCTAGTTGCATAATCGCCAGTTGATTACTAAACCCCAATCCCTCCTACACGCAGTCCCTAGCAGCAGCTGAGTTGGAAATGGTTTGTTCCATCGTCCTGCTAGTTCTCTCTCCCCCCCCCCGGGTTTCTGGAGATTGGTAGAGCCACGAAGCGTCTGCTTGCTGGTCTAGTATTAGCTCCTGATCCGGGTTCCAGCCTTGCTTCCGCCACGACCGTCCCAGGGAGTGGTGAGTTCTTCGTGCTGGATTACAGGGGTCCGGGGGTGGGGGGCGCTGCTCAGGACCTGGGGCGAACTCTGGGAATGCAGAAGAGAGGGAAAGGCTCGCTGATCCCTGCCTGGGGTCATGACGAGGCCTCTTCTCCCTTACCTTAAAGGCAGGGGAGAAGAGAGGGCCATCGGTGACTCGGAGCACGTGGCCAGCATTTCTGGCCAGAAGGGGCGGTGGGCTAGTCTTTAGGCTCGGGAAGGGGCGGGAGTGCAACTTAATAAGGAAGATCGCAACGACCCGAGTTCAATTCTCTCCAGGCCCCCGTTTTTCTTTTTCAGGAAATCGTTTTTGACTTCGCGTGTGCTAAACACAGCATAGTTTTCTGCAAACATGCATTATATTGACGCGGAAAGACCCGCCCCCCGCCACTCCTTAATTCATTACATTTAGTGGCCATTAAGGAGCTCCAGGACGTGTTGGCTTCTTTCAGATATCTGGAAAAAACACGCCAGTTGCCACTTCAGAGAAAGCCTCTTGTCTTGGCACAAGAGTTATATTTGGAAGGCATACAAATTTGGGAAGGGAGGGAGCGGCATCTGTTGGGTTTTTGCCTGATGACTGCGTCCTGTTGAAGACAAACTTTGGTGCTGGTGTGTTAGAAGGGGGTGAGGGGAAGGAATCTCTTTTAAAAAAAAGCTCTTGTTCCTTAAGGTGCCACAATACTTTCGTTTTTGTTTTTTTCTTGGGTTTTGAGCCTATGTACCCTAAAGTCACATCCCACTTATAGCAGACCTCAATGCGATTTTTAAGATTAAGTGAGACATCAAGTGTTTGTTATTGGTGCCACCCCCAATAAGTTCCCACATCCAAACGGGCATTCAAACCCAGGTCCTGCTCTGTCACTCCTGTCCTCTCACTACACTGGTACAGGTAGTTACTTATCCAGAATGTACACAACCTTAAAACTAATTCATAGCCCTCCATGCCAAACTCCTGTGAAAATGGCTGCAGTGGTTTCTCACTAGGTGTTACAAAAACTAGCAGGTGCTTAGTGTCAATAACAGCTGTCAGTATAGCAGGACAGATTGCTGTTATTAAAGGGAAATGCTATTTTCCCATTATTTCCCTGACACTTTGACTCAGAGTTCCTGAAGCATGCAGGAGTTAATCCTGGGACACAGGAGGTCAGAGAGGCCTGCGAGTGAGAACAGAATGGGGTAGGAGGTACTTCCCCAAGATAACTGATCAAAGTACAGTACACACCGATTGACTGTGTTACATTCCTTATGGCATAATACATGTGTTTGCTGTTGACCTGCTAACATACTTTCTGCTGCTTCTTAACACTTGTATTATGGTTGGTGTGTCAGTGAGACAGAAGGTGAAATATTCTCCACACTGCACCCCTTTCTCCAAGTGCAAGAACATGACTACAATTGTAATCAAAGAAAACCTGGTTATGTCCTGAAAGATTAGTATTAAATGGAGGAAGAGATAGGATCACTTCAGCTAAGTGGGGAAAATGTTTCTGTTAAGACCACATGAGGTGCTTTCAGACAGGACTTTTGTCATGGAATAATTTGTCATGAATTAACTTTTGCTCATGTTCCTCCTGTGTGTTCCCACATTTTTCAGTCTTTTTTAAAAAAAACTGATAAGAAAAATATATAGAATAACTTCATAAGGTCTTTTGATTTATGTGAACAGAAACCATTGTGTCGAAGCGCTATGATTCAAGACCCCTCCCCTGCCCTTCACACAAGTTTGAAGAGGATGTTAACACAATTTCTTATGTCTTGGTTTTACAGGCCCTTAAAAAAAAACAGTAGTGCTGAACCACAAAGTGAAATGACTCACACTGTTCCAAAGCCATTTATGAATACCCTGGCTAGATCTCAGCCCTGCTTCATATTATTCAATCTTTTGACATTACAGAATCAAAGAAAGAATGTTAACTTTTTGCAGTATCCAAGATATACAACAGATGTTACATTAGGAGAGGAGAACAAGGTCACGGTAGAAGACCTCACCAAGTTGTCTGTGGATGTCAAGAAGATCCGTAGGGTGAAGCCATGGTTGCTTTTTAGAAAAATGACATATGTCAAGGAAACAGCTAAACTTTTGCAAGAAATGGGAGCTGATGGGACTTCTATAGCACATATTTTTGAATGCTATCCTGAGGCCATCCTATGTTGTCCTAGAGATGCCAGATGTCAAAGAGACCTGTGGTTATCTGTCTGCCAGAATGAAAAGCAATTACTTGAATTAATAAAACAATTTCCAGATGCCTTTTTTACATTTGAACATTATGAAAATCAGAAAGCCAATGTTAGATTATTGAAAGATCTTGGACTGAAGAATAGAATTATCAGCAGGCTCTTAATTAGTGCGTCAAGCATTTTTCGCAATCCTGTGGCGAAGAATAAGCATATGATAGAAACCCTGCAAAGTAACTATCTAAGGTTAGGTGGTTCACAGGACAATATGAAGAAATGGCTACTAAAATTACTCAGTCAAAATCCATTTATTCTGTTAAATACCACTTCCGCTGTCAAAGAGAACTTGGACTTTCTCACAAAGAATACATTTACTGATTCAGAGGTTTTAATTCTGATGTCCAAACTCAAGGGCTTTATCGTACAGCTTAACCCAAGCACTATGGAGAACAGCCTGTTATTCTCAAAGACCGTATTCAAGTGTACTGATCAAGAATTAAAGGAGCTAATAATAAAATGTCCTGCCCTTCTCTACTACTCTGTTCCAGTTCTGGAAAACAGACTTGATGAATTACTAAAGGTGGGGATTTCTATAGATCAAATTAAAGATACACCCACAGTGTTAGAACTGTCAACAGAAATAGTGCAATACAGAATAAAAAAATTAGATTCAATAGGATACAGTTTAAAAAGTGGAAGTCTAGAATATATGAGTGGGACAAAAAAGGATTTTGAAGCCACATACGGAAAGGTGCAAGCAAAAAAAGAGAGGCCATTATTTAACCCAGTCGCTCCTTTAAATATTGATGAGTAATTTCTGGAACCTACTTAAGAGATGTGATATGAATTCTATGGCATTGTTGGTCATTTTTATATATTTATTAAACTTGTAATGTTTCTTTTATTAGCTCTTACTATTATATACTATATATTGTATTATATTGATATTTGTCATGCAGAGTGGCCTTGCTGCCAGAGGGGCTGTATAAACATCTAATAATAAACATTATATTTTATTATTGTGGCCCTGCTCTCTCTTGCTCTCTCTCTCTCTCTCTCTCTCTCTCTGCGTGTGTGTACAGTTAACAGTGAAATCAATGCAAATACTTTAGTGTAACAATAAACAATGAAAACATAAGATCTAGTCAAATCAATAAACATAAAACAAACAAACCAAGCACTATTAAGCAATAGTTGGACAGGCAGCACGATTTTGTCAGATACCCTTTCAATACCATTGAAAGCATCTGTAAAAGGCATTATCTTAAGCAATCTCTTAAAGGCTGAGGTGGAGGTGGGCAGGTGCAGCTCTACGAGAAGATCATTCCTAAGTATTTATGCCATAGTCAAGAGGGCTTGATTTCTGTTGGATGTCTTTCTGGCTTCCTTTGGTGTAGCAAACCACTGTGGCACAGGTCACAACTATTCTTGGGGCAAGGCATTCTGACAAATCATGACACCCCAAATTGGGTGGCTTTGTATGTAAGAACGGAAACCTTGAACCTGGCACATAATTTTTAAGGTAGCTGGTGTAAGTGAGCCAGGACTGGGGAGATGTAGTCAAATTTTCACACATTCATTTATTTTCTACCTATATTTTCTCTTGCTGCCTATATTTTCTGTAGAGAACAGATTATAAAGTTTAAATTTTGAACCTGTATGCTTTTGTGCTGCTTTGTTGTGAGGAATATTTACAACAGGGGTGTCCACCTGCGGACTGTAGGCCAAATGAGGCCCAGGATGGCTATGAGTGCAGTCCAACAAAATCGCCAACTTACTTAAAACATTGAGATATTTTTGAAACTCAACTCTACGACTCTCAAGCATGAACTTTGTAGACAACTGTTTTCAAGAATGAAGCAAATTAGGCCCCTATCCCACGTCCCTTTAAATGCAGTTTAAATTAGTAAATAAACTGTCTAAAAATGCTGTCCCCACAGCCACCGGACTTTTTGAAAAAAAAAAAAAGAAAACCCGGTAATGCCCCCTTAAGCCAGGTTTCCAAGACTTAGAGGTAGGGAATTTTTTGCCTCGCTTAAAAAATCCAGCTCTTAAGTAGGCAGACATTGTGGGACCATGCAGATGATCTGGGTTTCTCCTTTTTTTTCTCATAGCGCTGACCGGCTGTTCCTGGGGCCGATCAGCGCTGTTTATTTATTTATTAATTTTTCTCCGACCCTGGGAGCATCAGGAAGCTCCCTCAGGTGCTCTTAATTTCCCCCCAGCCAGGTGGTGTTTTAATGCTAGCACCACCTGCTGGCCATGGGGCTGAACTGCGCTTAAAAAAACCAGCTTTGTACATGGGAACTGCTGTCCAACATCTTCAGTCACATGACGGGATGAAGAGGAAAAGCTGGATCTTCAGAAGATCAAGATCTTCCCCAGGTGAGATAGCAGCCTAAGAATAAAATTAGAACTAAAATGTCCAGTTCTCTTGAGAACTGAGAATTGCAACTACAGTACTTCCATCAAAGCACATATTGATGCATTAGTTTCTTAGATATAATGTCTAATATCCCACTAGTTTGATGTTGCCTTTTCTTTTATAATAAAAATATCAAATCATTAAAGTTTTATTACTTAGATATGTTAATTTATGTATTAGTGATCGCAAGCTTGGGGTGTGCTTGACAATTTAAAAATACTCTGAAGGGTGATTATTATGTGAGTACTTTTTGCTTATCTGTGATGGCAGAACCATGAAAATTATGCACAGACTTTTTTTTTTGTTTTGCTTATCAGCTTGCATTAGTGCTTGTGTATATAATGTTTGGCCCAAGACAATTCTTGTTCCAATTTATCCTAAAGAAGCCAAAAGGTTGGACACACCTGATTTATAACATCGGGGCTGTTAGCTTAATAAAAATGCAGAGAAGGGGGAGACATAATAAATTATGCATGCTGAAAAAGTTAAAGAGATTGTGAGTTTTTGGGCTGTTTGGTCGTGTTCTGGAAGTTTTTCTTCCTGACATTTTGCCAGACTCTGTGGCTGGCATCTTCAGAGGGCAAGGATCTCAGAGAACTAGGAGTTCTCTCTGTGCTCTGGGCAAGGAGTGGATTTCTCCGGCAACTGCTCCTCGCATGCACGCACACACCGTCTCCAACATCCCACTCCATGCATGCCTCAGGGCCCTGTGCTTAACTTCTCTGAAGTCCCAATCTAGGCTTTGCTGGTAAGCAGCAATTCAGTCCCAAAAAGCGGCCAGCCAACCCCCTCCCAAAATGGTGGTGGGTGTCCATTTTTTGTTGGTTATGTTTTACTCTGATTCCTGTTTCTCAGCGCCCTCGTTGCCTGCCAGATCTAGGGCAAGAAGATGGGGAAGATTCATTGCGGCAGCGGCAGTAAGAAGGAGGAGCCACAGCCACCGCCTGCCAGGTGAACACTAAATAAATAAATAAATAAATAAATAAATAAATAAATAAAACAATGGACAGGTTTTTCAAATTAAATGAAAAGGTTATGTTAGCTGCTGGTAAGTGTTAGAAACAGAGAGCGAGAGCAGGAAGAGACAGAGAGATTTGCTACCTGAATTCTGTGTTGAATTCTATGGGCAAGAGTTGTTAGAAGAATCGGCATTGGTTCAGCGGGGAATGGAGGGCTATGACCAGCTCCTCTTTCTCAGCTTCTTTCACAATGAAGTTGAGAAAAAGTAGCGTGCGCCACCTCCCACCCACCATGTATAAGATGACCCTCAATTTTTAGCTCAACAATTTTAATAAAAAATAGCATTTTATAGTTGGAAAAAATACAGTACTTCCTCTTTAGGGACTGTCTGAAGAGCAAAATTATATTAATATATGCATAGTTCTCTAGGCATTCCTTATTAAAAGCTTCTCACAAGTTCTCAGCAACCAGCATGCCCATATTACACTTCTTTTCTGACACATTTAATATTGTATTCTCGAAGGCTTTCACGGCCGGGACCTAATCGTTGTTGTGAGCTTTTCGGGCTGTTTGGCCGTGTTCTGTAAGTTTTTCTTCCTGATGTTTCACCAGACTCTGCGGCTGACATCTTCAGAGGGCAAGGAGCTCAGAGAACTAGGAGTTTCTCTCTGTCCCCTGAGCAACTTGCCCTTCGAAGATGCCAGCCACAGAGTTTGGCGAAACATCAGGAAGAAAAACTTCCAGAGCCCGGCCAAACAGCCTGAAAAGCTCACAACAACTATCATTTAATATTGCTTCATAAAATTATTCATACAGCAGAAATAATTTGTGTGTGTGTGCTTGGGCAGTCTGAAGTAGGGGTGGGAAACCTTCAGCCCTCCAGATAGTCTGGACCACAATTCCCACAGTCCTCTTATCCCAGAATTCCAGAGGCTGGAATGCTGGGAGTTACAGCTCAAAACACTGGGAGGGCCAAAGGTTCCCCGCCCCTGCCTTAAAGGAAGGCATTCTATTTTATCTTTTGCAGAGAATTGGCTCAGAAATACACTTAACTAAATCTAGATCTTAGAAACATAAAGCTGCCCTATGCTGGTGAATCAGAGCAGACAATGCTGGGCTACACAAACAGCTGCCTTTCAAAGTGTAGAGCTCTGATCCTTGCTATACATTTTTTAAGTAGAGGTGCCTGCAAGAGCTCTGTGTGCTCCACCACCAAACTATGGTCATTGCAGCTGAAACAGAAATAGCAACATCACAATTACTTATATCAGACTGTTTAATTTACAAAACACTAGTAACCAGAAGACGTAATTTTAAACAAATGATAGGTTTTGGATATCGATTTTATAACAAAAACCCCCCCAGCTCATTAATCTGTTGTTTATAGTTACGACAATTTTGACCAATTTCACATGCTTAGATTTGTTCCCCCTTTATTTTAACACACACATTTTAAGAAATACTGCATACAGAATATTCATTTGAACTTCAGCCACTTTTTGCAGACCATAAAAATACTACAAAGTCAACAGGAACATGCTGAAGAGCTTTCAAATGAATCTCACGAGGCATAAACCCAATAAATCCGCAAGACAGCCCCCTTATTTGAATACGGCTACTTTGTGGTTAATGAATTCAAAGCAAAAAATCATCTTGCTCAGAAAACCTTGGGACTGTATGTGTTAAAATCACTTTGCTTTTATCACTGGAAACTCCTGGGGGCCATTTTGTTTTTATTATGTTTACATATCTACCCTATTGGTAGGAGATTCCTTAAGTAATGAGTCGAATCCATTAAAAACTGTTGTGTTTCAGCCTTTACTCACTTTATCTCCTACCAGTAAAAAACCCTGATGGTATGTAGCTACAGCTGCTGCTGAATTTGTGCCGTGCTGAAGAAACACATTTTAGAGTCATTTTTACTGTTGTGCTAGAAGCTACAGAAGTGTTTTTATTCTAGTGCCAGACATTAATTATTTGAACTGTAAACTTGGACTTACATGTCAGTTTAAAAAAACTGAACAACACAAAGGATTTTCAGTTTGTAGACAAATGGATACCAGTAAGCTACACCTGAGATTTAGCAGTCTTCTTGAGTTGGTATCAAGTTTTTTCTTTAAAAAGTGTAAAGCTTCTTTATAGACTGCAGTGAAATGAGAGACATTACAAAATCTTTATACGTTCACTAAGTAAAAATAGATTGTTTTTCACTATAAGGCATGGATGAGTTAATATACTATATGTGCAAACACACACACACACACACACACACCTTGTGACAGCTGCCACCATTCAAAAATTTTAGAATGTACAAAAATAGTTTCAAGAAATATATATGAAGATCCTTTGGGCAGTTCAATGATTCCTTATCCAAGAAAATAGAGGAGCCATAGACTTGTAACTTAGAACATCAATATATTTATGGTACTGCAGAGGCTACCAACTAGTGGCATGATCCAGCCAATATTTAAGCACTTTTAAAGGGAGACTTAAAGACATATTTAAAGTCCTCCCGTTGGAATCAAAAGGACCTCAAAGTGCTTAACTCTGTTAGGCGATTTCCTGTTTTTATTTTCACATTTTTAGTTCAAGACTGAAAAAAAATCTACAGTGAATTAATATTCAAATGTGAGCCATCCCTTCAGACCATGCTCTTGAGTACACATGTAATCAAGTCTTAACATTTCCTAGATGAGTGCTTCAGGAAACCTAAAGATTTAAGATACTTCAAAGCCAGGCTGGTTCTGTCCATTTCACATGAAAGTTATTCATACAGTTCTATACACATGTCCTAAGATCTGTGGCTTTGTAGAAGTCCAAATATTTGCAGATTTCAAGCCATGCAGGCATGTCCTTGACACGTCGGTCCTCGCCACTGCCTTAATCAGACTTATCCTTTTTCTTCCCTGTTAAAGGCACTTTGCTTGAGATAGCAGATCCTACAGCTGTAACACCTCCTGTCACAGCAGACACACTTCCTTTAACCAATCCTACTCCCATAGATGGTACAGCTGTTACTGCTGTTTTGGTCACTTCAAAACTCTTCCCTCCTATCCACGCCACACCACCAATTGTGGCACCGACAGCTCCCTTTGTTATGCTGAAGAGCCCACCGGTCACACGAGAAAGCATGCCAGGCTGCTGCTGTGGATGATCTTTTAACGAATCTGAGAACAAGAAAAGTATTCAGAATGCATTCAAAAGTTCAGTAAACGAGTACAGTACAGTATTCTCATGACGTGACATACAGTATATTACATGCACATAAACTTACTGGCCAAGATTATGTTGCTTAGTGTACGCACTCAAGTAGGCCCACTAAATCAATTTGGTGAATCACCTCCACAGGGGCCACTGATACAAATGAATCTACTTTAACTGTAACTTACTATGCTGAAGTAAGTTGCAGTTCTATAGGCTTGTTTGAATTAACAGAGCAGAAGAGTTGACTCACCAAACCCCCATTGATTCAATGGACCAACTCTAGTGTAAGTCACTATGCCAAGCAACAGGATTTTGGCTGCTATACTGATTAGGATTTATAGCCAACCTTTCTAGCTGTGAGCTCTGACAGCTCTTGTTTTCCTTACTTATCCTAATCCGTGTGAAATAGATCAAGCTGATAGAGCATGAGTGGCCCAGGGCTACCCATGAATCTCATAGTTCAGTGGGTACTTTACTTTGGATATCCAATGTCTCTAAGACTTTTCTCTAGGATAGGCCACTTTGAGCCACTATATTTGGCTCATCCAACTCCCAGGACTGGCTACGTTGGCTAGGGCTGATTGAAGCTGGTCCAACAGCACCTGGAAGCCTACCGTTTGCTCTGTCTATTACACTTCAATGCCACTTTCTACTTTTGCAAATGGTGTGTTAATTTTACAGCTAATTGGACGTAAAAAATCTTAACGTATTTATTTCAAGTCGCTAGAAATTCCACAGTAGATCGTGATCTACCTTCTGCTCACCACTATTCTAAATACATTTTATGCTAATTTCATCCTTCTGAACACTTCATTCTGAAGACCTAGTAGATGAAGCACTTGAAATATAGCACTAAGTTGAGTCAAAACTTCTTAAAGGCTGCCCAGCAAATAATTGTTGGGTATACAGTGGTACCTTGTAAGACGAATGCCCTGTAAGATGAAAAACTCATAAGACCAATGAAAGTTCAGGGAATAGGCATGTTTCCCTATGGGTTAAATTTATCTTACGAGGTACCATTGCAGCAACACCCAATCCTTGGCATCAGCAGGGTTTTCTAAGGGAAGCAGCAGCAGTGGTGGCAGGACTGGGCAAGAATCACTGTGTCCCTGCTTTGCCCACTACTGCTTCCCTCTGCTTGCCTCCATTGCCAGGGCTGCAAGGTAAGCGGCAACGGAAAACCGCCACTGCCGCTTACCTCCGGGCTGGTTGAAGATCAATGAGTCCTTGTTTTGTCCTCCAAATTGGTAGGTGAAGCAGGGACCCATTGATCATCACCCAGCCTGGGCTGTTTGCAAGGGAAGTTTTCCCCAGCAAAGAAGAGGAAAAGCTTTCCCCATTTGCTGGGTTCAGCAGTAGCAGAAGGCTGCTCCTGCACAGCCGATAGACAGTTTGGAGCTGCCAAAATCAGCTGTCTTTCGGCTGCAGAGGGAACAGCCTTCTGTTGTGTGGTGATTAAGGGGCTTTGGGATAGCTTTCCCATAGGAATGCATTGAAAACCTATTAATCTGTTCCCTCTAGAAAGGATTAGTTTTCAATGCATTCCTATGGGAAACCACATTTTGCAAGACAATTTTTTTTGTACAGTAAGATGAATTGTCCCATAGAACGAATTAAATTCATCTTACGAGGTACACTACCACTGTATTGTCTCTTCTTCCAAAAACAAGCCTTAACCGTATATATGTTGCAAATATATACCAATTTCCTAATAGATGAGGTCAGCATTTGATTATTTAGTTAATCATACTTTCAGAAAGTCATATTACTCTTCCTGCTTTCTAAACAGACAGAAACAGCAAAGGTTTTAAGTGCTAAATCTAACTCTTAGTTCCAATAATAGTAGACTCATCGGTTGAAATCCAATATTAAGTTGCAACTAGATTAGACCTATTGAATCAATGGAAGTTACAAAAATGTTGGCTCACCAAGCATCTACTTTCTTCTATGGGCCTTGCTCTACCTGAAACAGTTGGATTTATCCAAATATATTCCATCAGTGATCCCAGATGGATTTTTATTAGCCCAGTTTTCTTAGAGTGGGGGGAACATATATTGCTTTCAACCAAAGGAGATTACAGTAGTACCTTGTATAAAGGAATTAATTTGTTCTAAATGAAATTATGTTAAGCAAATTTTCCTTTATACAAATTCCCATAGGAATGCATTGAAAATGGAGTAATCCCATTTTTATGTTGTACGGATTCGCCCCATAGGCAATTATGTTAAGCAAATTCCCCCAATCTCCGGAATTTTTTATGCTGTACAGATTTTATGTTATATAAACTGTTCGTTATACAAGGGTCCACTTGATCTGATACAAGCAACCTGATATGAGACTATTTTACAAGCATGACATAGAAAATCCATGCCTTTTGCTACTGACATTTCTGACCTATAAACTGTACAGGCAGTGCTACCTGGCATAGAAGAGTGTCTTAGGTGTTTTACAGTCTTACGGGGGAAAGGCAAACCTCAAAGTGAGCAGAACTCTCTCCCCAAGTTATCTGAACTTCTTTTCTGACACCAGAAAGCAGGTATACCAAGAGTGTGATGGGAGAGGTTGTTGCATTCTAGTCTTATATGTATCCACAAATAGACCTATAGATCAGTGGTCTCCCATAAAAACTAACAGGATCAGATTCTTTCTTTTATCAAAACAATTCCAAGGAGTGTTGGGCAGAAGAGAAATGATTGTTCCATCACATCAGTATCATATAAAACAAGATACTGTATGTTATTTAGTGTCAACAAAATACAGTAGGTTAGAATGAAGGCACCAGGACTATTTAGCGGACAACATATAAGCAAAATTCTGAAAATGTTCCTTTATTACCTATTTGTGTATTTTAAGCCAAGTTTCACTGAAGTAAAATGCTGGCTGAGTGCTGTGGCTAGTGTTCAATATCTGAACAAAAAAACCCAAGTGTTTAACTGTGATGTGTTACATGTAGCAAGTATTAGTTTAAACAAAACAAAAGGTATCACCTCAGTAGTTTGTTTTGCAAAGTCAGAATGACCCTGCAATTCTGGTTATTTTATAAAGGGGAAATAATTAAGCATCTGGTAATTTCTCTATGTAGAACGACTACGTTTCACTCCTGACACTGCACTGGTTAGCTCTACAAGTTGCCAGTAATCCATTTACTAAAGTTATTTTGAACAAGTACTCATGTGGTATCTCATACAAAGACATTTGAATTATAGCTTTAAATTGTGCAAAATAATAATAATAATAATAATAATAATAATAATAATAATAATAATAATAATAATAATA
>JAHTLZ010003526.1:19827663-19840398 GCA_023846285.1 Phrynocephalus versicolor | reverse complement strand
TAATAATAATAATAATAATAATAATAATAATAATAATAATAATAATATGCTTATAGAAATTTACCTTCTGGTGGCACATCATTAAGATATGGGGGAACATCCTGTTCATTTTTGTCTGTTTGATTCATTATTGCCTAAAAAATAATAAGTAACAGTTTTCATACATTTTATCTACATACAGTATGTTCTATACCATACATCTAATATATTATACAACTATTAATTAACTTACCTACTGTGAAAAGCTAACTAGGCCATGGTTCTTGTATTCAACTGTTATAAGAGCTATCATCTGTTATAAATGCTAAGTATACCTTTGAGGTGGTGCCTGCTTAACCACAACACAGCTTGGCATTTAGCATAGAAACGAGGAACTGTATGCTGACGTAAAATTTACCCACACTACTGCTAGGATGTTTGAGCTATCACCAACATGTGGCGGAGTAGCCAAAATTAATAATGTAGTTATCACTGTGAGTATTTTCTGTATTTAATTTCCCTCAGACATCACTGTCTCCACTTAAAATACATTCTCTACCATATGTATTGAAGATATACGTATTCAGAAAAAAGTGACACCTTAAAAACTTGTATTTCAATGTAAACTTTTTTTAATGCACCCACTTCTTCAGACTTGTTAAAATGAAATAAAATAAATTAAAACTAGGCATGGGCCTTTCACAGCAGCACAGCTGCTATTCGGAACTTGGACCCATTCTCCAAAACAAAACCACACATTGACTTACATTGGTTTACCTTGTGTGGGACAATAATCCAAACAGGAAATAGCCTCTGATGCATCATAGTTCCTTCTCCCTGATGCTGGCCAATCAGGAGCCGGCAAAGACGTGCCTGTTTGATTGGCCAGTGCCAGGGAGAAGGAATGATGATACGTCGGAGGCTACTTCCTGGTTGGAGTATCGTCCCGCGTGAGGTAAATCAAGGTAAGTCAATGGGTGCTTTCGTTTTGGAGGGTGGGTCCAAATTCTGAACAGCAGCTGTGCTGCCGTGATTTGTTTAGGAACCAATGAAAGGCCCATGCCTAGTTAAAATCACAGGGAAGGCACATCAAAGTAGGCTAAGCCTTCTAACCCTTTAAGATACCACAATCTTTTGTTTTCTTTCTTTTTGTGGGGTCGAGTCTGGATATGCTTACATAGACTAACCAAGCTACTTCCTTGAATAAATACCCATGATACTAGATAACATTTCATGCATCTGACAAAATGGCATTTAATCCATGAAGTTCCATGCTACAACCACTTTATGAAGTGAAACAGCCTACACGTACAAAACACCAACTCATCACTTGGAAGCATTAAAATTCTATCCACATCTCATTAACAACCATGATATAAACTGAATTCAGGAGAGACACTGCCCTTGCTGAAGTGTTCTGTTTTTAAATTAGGACGATCAAGATCATGTGGAATTTTGCCAAGAGAGCTGAGAGATCATTTAGAACAGTAACATAGTTTCTACAGCTGCAGCACGGATATCTGTTTTCTGCCTTAGCCAGCCATAGTATCAAGTTACGTTTTGGGAGATGCCATTTCAGAAGTAACAAATGTATACTTTCAAGGTAGCTCAAATTAACTGCCCAAAGTCAAATTTTTTGTGTTTTTTTGTTTTGTATTTTTACTAATCTACCCAACACAACTTTAGGACCTTGTTACTTGACAGAACACCTTTTTCTATCAAGTATTGTCCTTAGTACACATTCATCCCAATCCAGGCATTTAAGATTTGTAACTCCAAGAGAGGTGCAAAAGGAGAAGACCAGATCCTGCACCTTCTTGGTGATCGCTCCATCGTTATGGAATGGCTTGCCACCTGAAATCTGACTCGCCCCCTCCCTGCAATCTTTTAAAAGATAATTAAAAATGTGAGTTTTCCTGAACTTGCATTTTAAAATATTGATCAGCCAAATGACCTCTACACTCCTATCTTAATTTTATTGTAATATTGTTGTTGTCGATGTGATATTTTGATATTTTATGTTGGTCTCCTTTGTTTGAATGATATTTTGATATTACAGTGCATTTATAATTTACTCTGTGCCAACTCTGGTTTTTTATTATGTTGTTTAGGTTGTCATTTATTGTTCCCATGAGTGCTGTAAGCCAGCCAAAGTGGCCATTGACCAGATGGTTGGAAAACAAACAAACAAAACAAGTATCACACATGAATTACATACCTATATAATGCTCTGCTGTATAGCTTCAAAATGCCAAGATCACGCTCTCTTCTTCTTTTTCTTATAATTAAATGACAATATCTAAAATAATAAATGAATTGGTAAGTTTCAAAGGGAACAAACATTATCTCAGTTTAACAGATACAAAAGCAGCACAAGTCTAAGAGGTTACAAAAATAATATTGGTGAGCTTATTCACAAAACATGATGTGGAAGTGAAACATTCATTATTTTTATCTTGCATGCTAAATAAATGAGATTTCTTCTCTCTGGGTACGTTTTTCAATGTCCTTATAAAAAGAGGCATCTAAACATTTTTCCTGGATATTACACACATACATAAGTACACACACATACGTACTCGTTACTACGATGCAGCCTCAATGTAAACTTGTTTTTAAGCTGCTGCCTGTATGTTTCTTACACCAAGCAATCCTGTGTAAAAAGCTGCATGATCCCCACCTACTGTATATATCATATATACAGTAGTGTGTGCTTAGTTTGTTGGGACAGCCTGTTATCGACTGGGTCTTCTCATCCCATACAAGATACTTCGGTATCCCTCAAAATGATAAATGTAAACTGTGAGGGAATGGAACTTTTAAACATAAAACAGTATCCTGAAGGATGAGAGACTGATTCAATAAAGGAAGCCATGCCCTTGAATTTGCAGAAGCTGAACACAGCTGTAAACGACAGCACATTTTGGAAGTCACTCATTTGTAGGTACCCTGAACAATGCTGCAAGGATGTTATTGGCAGGGCATGTGCCATTTGATCTCTACTGGAGTTGGAAAAGTGGCGATTCATTTCAATCTGTGATTTGTCAATTGTGACAAATCAACAAATGTTTTTCTTACAGATCAATCTGTTGATTTTTGCTTTAAACCCTATAAAATGCCCCCCAAGGTACCCAGAGACACCTGAACTGCAGGGGAGCTTCCCCTGACCTTCTCCTTATGTATCTATGGTATAATCTCTAAGTTTAGTGAAGTTTGGGTTCGGGATGTCCGGGCTATACACACCCAGAGGCCCCCTCCCAGGTACCTAGAGATACTAAAATCATAAAGAAGCTTCTCCCACCTTTCCACATTCATTGAAGACTGGGTTTCAGACATCTGCATTATATACCCACAAATTCCCCCGCCCCCCAAAGTGCCCTTTAGCAACTGCTTGGGAAAACCACATCTTCACTCAATTTGGAGGGATTGTAGAGGAGAGTCAGGGGAAGTTTTTCTGCACATTTGGAGTCTTTAGGTGTCTGGGGGGAACTTTCATGGGGGGCTCTTTGGGGATACATATCTCAGACATCAGAAATCCACACTTCACCAATCTTAGGATTGTAGAGAAGAGTGGGAAGCATCTCTGCAATTTTAGTGTCCAGATGATGTCTTGGAGGACCATTTTATAGCCCATCAAATCAATGGAATCAAAATTCACTAAAAACTGTCAATTCATATTTGTTGGGGTTTATTGATTTGTACAAATATGAATTGACAAATTCACAATTTCTGAATGAACTCTGCAGTTTGTTTTTAAATACATGTCTATCTCTAATCTCTACACACTGCCAGGGACACACAGATTTTGTGACACAGGAAACATGTTGGGTAGCCAAAGTGCAATAAAAATGTAGGGAAGAACCTAGGCATTCAAAAAAAGATATATTTCTCTCTCTCTCTCTCTCTCTCTGTGTGTGTGTGTGTGTGTGTGTGTGTGTGTGTGTTTGTGTATGTGTTTGTTTGTTTAGGTGTATATATTGTTTTAGAGTTAATATCAAGCCAGTTTTAGAGAAGCAAAAACAAGTTGCTCCTTGATATTTTTCTGCAAGGTAGGTAGGTGACTTTCAGGCAAAGACTCTCTTGCCTTGTCCTCTTCTTCACCCATATATGCTATTCTCCATGTCATGTGCCAAACAACTAATAAAGTAGAATATACATAATGTATAAATGGAAACAAATACTTACTGTTACTGCATTTGGAACTCCCACTGTGATTATCTACAAAAAAACACCGAGAGTGATATGCTATTAATATGTATATACAAGTTTCTCAAAATAGCACTGAATTACATTTCAATGGTGAAACTCCCATGAAAAAAATGTAAGGTGGTATGATATTTATCTAGTTTATATAGAGTCATAATTAACACAATGTTCTGGACACATAGACCATCTGTTGAACTATTTAAAAATGTCTTGTTTCATGAACAAGTATTCACACTTGATTAATTATCAAGCAAGCCAGGTTTAACTTCAATTAGTAGTATTTTCTCACATGACAGGCCAAGCTAGAGAAAATCTCGAAGGGGGATAACAGGGTGGCTCCATAGGGTTTCATACTGGAAATCAAACTCCACTACACTGACTGGAAGGGACAAAAGAACAAGAAGCCTTTGAAGAATATATTGAAGAGTATCTCAGAAGATACTGTTACTCTATGAGGACAAAAGTCCCCACTTCCATCTTATGAAGAGAGGTTTCAATTTTTGTTTTAGAACAGAGATGATCCAATTATATTCTGTTCTTGAAGTAAAAATCTGGAAGCCACACAAATGGATCTGCACATAAGCAGATCGACCCTTTAAAAATGTTGGTCAAGCATCATCAGTATGAAGCAGTTTCAGGAACAGCACTACTTAATATATATTTACATACTGCATACAAAATCAAACCAACATGCAAAGCAGATCTTTTGAACAACAAAAAGTACTGCCATTCTGCGTATATATCCTCAAGCCCTTTTTTAACCTCATAAACAATAATGACCCACCCACTCCACAACTGATTGGGGGGAGGGGGTACAGCAGCCTGAAAACAAACTCACAGGAGGTCTACAAGCAGCAATTGGGGGAAATTAACTACAGTACTTGCAGTAAGTACATGAAGCTGGGATCAGAAGCCATGCAAACACAAAGAAAGAATTCATGGATCGCAGCAGTGACGTGGCAGGGATATAACCTAGTCCTAGAGAGGCACCATGCTGTTGACGTGCCTGCCTGGGCTCTCCCCCCCCCCCCCCAAAAAAAAAGAACCTCCTCGAAGAATGCGCCCACGTCGAACATAATGCCTGGTCTCCACCAGAACGTGCGACGGATCTCTTGCCAAGGAAATACTGGCGACGACCAGCGCCGCCCGTCCACTTCCAATTATAGGTTCCAATGAAATTTGCACTCGCAATTTCTCGCTTGCTTCTCATCATGAATGAGTAAACTACCAGATAAAGGGCTTGCAAGACGTTGCCTTAACTCCCTCCTCCCCCCCACCCAGCCACCCACCCCCTGGGGAGGTTTGCTATTTGAAACCTGGGAGCAGCCCTGCAGAAAACAAGGCTCTCAAGGGAACGATGGTGAGATATTTATGCCACGCATGTCTCCTCCTCCTCCTCCTCCTCACGACCTTAAATTGGGACTTTCTGGATCCTGCCCTCTCACACGCCCATCTGAGTGCAACGCTGCCCCCCCCTTTTTTTCTCCTGGCAGATTTGGGCCACTCTGGGATTTTCTCCGCTTCGTTGCAACGCTTCCCCGCGGGAATTAAGTCCTGATGATAAACCACCGGCGGGCTTCATTCGAAGCAAAAAGAAAGAAAGAAAGAAAGAAAGAAAGAAAGAAAGAAAGAACATGCACGGGGTTGCTCCGTAAGCCGTTTTCGAGGCAGGGAAAAGAAGTACAACAGCTCCTCCTAGGCCAACCTGCATTCGTATTTTTAATTCCTTTTAAACAAGGCACTCTGTCTCCATCCCCCCCCAAACCTGTTTCCCTTCGTGCCCCCCCCCGCAATTATAAATGAATTGGAAAAACAAGCGAGGAAGAGGAGGGGTCTCCTCACTCAAAACGGAGTTCCTCGGGGGGGGAATTAAAATGGGGAGGGGGAACCCACCCTCCATTCGCTCGGGCCCGTCCTTCCTCCGACGACCCTCTGGCGGCGCCCCCTCCTCCCCATTCAGGCTCGCAAGGTTCCCTAGGGAAGGAGGGCGGCGGGAGCCCCCTCCCCACTGCCCCAAGCGGCGGGGGGGGGGTTGTTCGAGGTCTGCTGCTTGCGCCCACCCCTCTCGGCTTGGTCAGCGCAGGCCCACGGGGGTGGGGTGGGGAAGATGCTGGCGTCCCCCTGCCCGCCCGCCCGCCCTCCTCGGCAGGGGACAGGCCGCGCTTTCCCGCTCGCCTCCACCACGGCCCCGCTCTCCTCCTCACCGCTCGCCTCCTCCTCCTCCTCAAGCCAGGCGGGCGGCTCCGTCCCCACGTCGCCTCCGAAGCCAGTCCCGAGCCTCTCGTGCAGCGTCGCTGCTGCAGCGGCGGCGGCGGCGGCTGTTTCTTCGGTGCTTGCCGACGTGGCGCCCGACGCACCTCGCCCTGTCCCCGCCCGGAGAGCCCGCCTCAGGCCGGCCCCCAGCGCCCCCCGCCGCTTCGGAGGGGCGCGCAGGCGCTCGCCTCAGTGCTAGGCCCCGAGCGCTTTGGTCTGTTGGGCGGCTTCGCGTTGTCCCCCCACCACCACCTCAGGCTTCCCCCTACACACACACACAACCCAAGCCCGTGACCGCTGCTGAGGAACCCAGCGAAGTGAAGAGAGGATGGACGAAGTTGTCCACCTCCATCAACAAAACCTTTTTTCCCCGTTAGCCATTCTCCACACACATTCCAGCTACCTTGCCTTCTCATCCCTTTTTCAGTCGCGGGCGGTGGTTGAAAAGAGTGACATTGGTGTGGATGCAAAAGAAATTATCAGTAAATGGATTAAATCAATCAATAAACAAATATAGTGGTACCTTGTATAAAGGAATTAATTCGATCCAAATGAAATTATGTTAAGCAAATTTTCCTTTTTATACACATTTCCCATAGGAATGCATTGAAATCAGTAATCTCTAATCCCGACCATTTTTATGTTGTACAGATTCACCCCATAGGCGATTCTGTTAAGCAAATTTCCCCTATCTCCAGAATTTTTATGTTATACAGATTTTATGTTATACAAACTGTTATACTAGGCTTCACTGTACAGTGGTACCTTGTATAACAGACAGCTTGTATAACAGAGAATTTGTACAACATAAAAAATTCCGGAGATAGGGGAAATTTGCTTAACATAATTGCCTATGGGGAAAATCCGTACAACATAAAAATGGGATCACTCTGCTTTCAATGCATTCCTATGGGAATTTGTATAAAGGAAAATTTGCTTAACATAATTTCATTTGGAACGAATTAATTCCTTTATACAAGGTACCACTGTACATCTTTAAAGTTCCACATATCTGTTGTCCTTCTGGAAACAGGCAAAGACCTTTCTCTTCATGCAAGTTTTCCCTGAATGATGGACTACCATGTGTATTTCATATGAATCTATCGATTCACATAGACTTTGTGTTTATAACTACTTATAACCTTGTAGCTTTAATGTAATGTTGTCTATTAATGCTGTAAGATGTCCCTCAATCCCTTGTTCTTAAATACTTGAACATGTCTTAATTTTACTGGACTTTATATTATCCCTCATTACTGTAAGCCGCCTTGGGTCCGTCCTTTTCCAAGGAGGAAGGCGGGGTAAAATACTCTAAAATAAGATGAAATAAATAAATTTTCTCTGAAGATAATCACCAACTCCTCAAGTAGGTTACTGACCAGTTACCAGCTTTCTTTCCAAACAGGGCTTCTGTGTCTTTAAAAGATTAATAAAAAATTGAAATCCTGGAGGCATGACATTGTCGCCTGTGAAGAAGCCACATGGAGAAAGCCAGCGCTTGATGAGTTTGTGGTAGCAATAGCAAAATGTGCCAACAAGGCAGCCTTTGTAGGGGGAAAAGGCAACAATACTGTGCTTACAACTGGTTCTTGTCCATCCTCAGACTTTTGAAAATAAGTTTACAGCCATAGATGTCCTACAAAACATAATCAAACAGCATACAATATACTGATATTTACTGAAAGTAAGACATTGTTGTGGTTTCTCATCAGCAGCGGTGCAGCAAAAGATAATATTTTATTTATTTATTCATTTATTTATTTACAAGATTTTTTAGCCGCCCCACTACCAAGAGGTCTGATGGAAAAGAAAAATAGAGACAGAGGTTTCTGAAGTACAGCTGATGATTGGGCAACATCAGCAACAATCAGAGTTCTTTTGTATTTTGTTTGGTTTTTCCATTCTAGCTTTGCAATGGGAACAATACAATTTCAGCAACAAGAGTTTGTAATTTCTACAATATTTTTCATAACTCAATACTATGTGGGTGCAGGTTCTCAGGCTGGGAAAAAGAACTGCTATTCTGACCTGGTCATAGAGATGCCTGGTTCTTGTATCATTGATGTGCACTTCTGGAAAAAAGAGGTAGGAAACCTAATGCACCACTTTAGGGGTTCATTACACAGACATTCGAACTTTGACTTACAAGAGTAAATAACTCCAGTCCTTAGCTTCAACAAACAAATATGTTGGTTTCTGTTTCTTCCCACATTATGTTCTAAATTGACATCCTGAACATGAAGACATTTGAAGATGTTATTAAATTCCAATGATAAACCAACTGAAATGATGTTTTCATCCATCCCTTGCAGTAACGTTTGATTATTTTTCTTCCAATGCCAAAAATTATGTTGGGCGATACACAGGTAGTCTAGGCAGTGATGGCGAACCTTTTAGAGACCGAGTGCCCAAATTGCAATTCAAAGCCACTAATTTTTCGTAAAGTGCCAATATAGCAATTTAACCTGAATACAGGTGGCTGTGAAGGGGCGATGTTGGGTGCCCACAGAACGGGCTCCGAGGGCCACCTTTAGCACCTGTGCCATAGGTTTGCCAACACTGGTCTAGGTTTCTTTCTGTGTTTTAAAACAGTGACCTCCTTTAATATAGCACAGGATCCCCTGCCCAGCTGGGATAGGTTTATTATCACCCTCAATACTGGGACTAACTTAGAACAGGTATCACTAAATGTTAAGCCGGAGCCATCAAGGAGCCTCACTGCAAGTTACTACAGTATACATCTTTTTCCAAGTCTGCAACAGAATTGGAAGCCAACTGAACCTGGTTCCAATTAGTTTTAAAATCATCAACTTGAAACACTCAGATAAGATTGAAACACTCAGATTCATAAGACTCTGATTCCAGCTGCATATATGTGAATGTGCTCAATAACTTTGTGTGTACACAGACGTGCTGGACCATAGACATGAAGCTGTTAAAGTCACAGCCTTTCTGTCCAGAGGAAGATGGTAACCTTTGGTGCTGTGTTGTAAAACCTCTGCTCTGATCACTATGTGTATGAGTATATGAAACAGAATCAGATAATCAATTAGTCTAGTCCAGGGAATATCCAGTCGTGTTGGGAGAAACTCCTAAAGCCTTAAGCAGATGTCTTTCAAATTCTGCTTCCCCAGTTAGTTCACATAAGGGACTATCTGCACCAGCTCTGCTGTTGATTTAATATTGGGGCCCTCTCTGATTTACACTTTGCTGGCATCTCAAAGGTTTCAGATAAAACTTTCCCTTAGCTCTGATCTCTCTTTGTCAATATCCAGACATCGTTGGATTGCCACACCATAACAACCTAGTTAATGGTGAGGAATATTGGAAATTGTACTCTGACAACATCTGGAGCCTGCACTTTGCCCCCTTCTATCTTAATAGGCTAAAACAGGAAGGAAGATAATTTCAGCTGCCTCAAGTCCTTTATTTTACCTTTTTTATTTTATTTTATTTTATTTTATTTTATTTTATTTATTTATTTATTTATTTATTTATTTATTTATTTATTTATTTAAGAGTATTTTTACTCTGCCTTTCTCCTTGGAAAAGGAGATGGGCAACAGCAGCCTGCCCAACACTTAGGCCCCTGAAATAGTGACTAAAGCTTCCTCTGAGGTTGTGTACAGTGTGCTGTCCATGTAACGTATGCAACTATGATTAACATCAATCAGGCTGCCCAACTCTGCCAATTCATTTGGGATGCATTACTCTGCCGTGGCACATTCCTAATGCAAAAGTGCCATTAAAAAGAACAAAAAGAGCAGGGCTGTTTTCACTGCATCGAGTTAGCCAGAGGGTAAGTTATGTGGAAAGTCAACAACCTGGAATGTAGTCACTAAAGAAATGTGGAAGGATGGGACATAGTTTCCTCACAAGTGGAAACTATGTCATAACAAGTGACCTACATAGTGTATATGCTTATGCAGTAATGCTTTCTACCTGACACTGATGAGCTACATTCAAATGTGAAGAACATAGGGGACACTTCACATTTTCATGTCTTGAGAAGAAACCCTGATTCTCTGCCAGCAGTGGAACCATGGCATTGTAGTGGGAATGTACTTGTGTGCAAACTTTGTGGCACTTCAGTCTTTACTCCTGTCCTTACATAGGTAAATATCTCTCTCCTGATGATGAAGGCATATTGGCTTATATGGATTAACTTTTTATTGGTGGTTGTACAGAGATCCCATATCACTGGATATATCAATTGAATTTCACAGTCCAGGTCTGATTTGCTAGAGTATGACAGGTTGCTGTTTCAGAGAGATTAGCCTACTATAGCAGGTAGACGAGAGGAAACGCTAAATTTGATAACTGTGTTGAAATTTGGTTTTCCTGCATAATGTTTCTAAACAAAGTAACCTAAGATCTCAGTGTTCTAGAAAACCAGGAAGCCTCGTAAAGGAATATAGCTTTATGCAGGACATCCCCGTTGTCTGCAGAGAAGACGGGGTGAGGTGTGGGGGGGTCCCTCAGATGCTGGAGAGCCCCTGGCTGTCGGTACCAACAGTTCTGGGTTACATGGAATAGCACTCTATATTCCTGAGGCAGTGAAATGGGTATAAATAAATGATATTTGTGAACAAGAGATATTTGTATAGTTTAATGTTTTTAGTTGAACATATGGATATGCTTGCATCATTAAAGCCACTCAATGGTTCTGAGAAATAGGAAGCTTATGTTCCATTCACCTAAGAGGGAAAGGGAGAGGAAGTTTTCTATTTATTTTTAACTGTTGGTAACTGATACAGTAATTCAACAATGCTTTGAGAGGACTTAAAAGAAAACTGTTCGGACACTGCTGATATAAAAGTATAAAAGAAAGGTAAAGCTTTATGTCTCTTGCTTTTGCAACATGAGCAGAAAATAAACTTTCCATTTTTTTAAAGATCGTTGAGCAGCTTCACCAGGTTACAAATTTTTACATGAGGGTTGTTCTCCACAGGATTCCGTAAGATTCTATAGAATTCAGATAGTGTTTTTGAATGCCACAGGATTGTCAAAATAACATACATGTCACTGGGAGAAAAAGTGAAACTTTGTTTCATGGACATTTATGATAATTACAGTTGGCCATTTTGCTCAATGGGTACAGAGTCATAAAGTTCAATTCTCCACTATGATTTGTGAGGGAAGAGTCAACCTGTGTGGTCTTGTGTTAGCTACACGGTTGAACCATACTACACGGTATACAGGCTTCTAATTCTTCACCTTTGGTCGCACTACACAACTTTTCTCTATGATCTGGCAAGCTGGTTGTGAGATTGGTTGCACAACCAGTTGTGCACTGCCAGAGCAAGGAAAACCTGGTGGAATCTCATTTATAATAGAATAATAGCTTGTATACATGTAGAAATATCTCGATTTAGATAGTCCCAGAGCTTTACAGGAATGTGTTAAATGACCTCTAATCCATCAATTTTTGTGCAATAAACAAAAAATAATAATTTGACTACTTGTGTCATTGTTACATTTTGGTCTGTAACAGGTAAAATTTAGAAGGCAAAATTATTTATTTATTTTATTTAAAATATTTGTACTGTACCTCTTCTTAAAAGGACCAAAATACAATAATTTAACTACTTGAAGTAGTATGGGGTGGTATATGAGCAGAACACTTTGCTTTTTTTGCTTTGCTTTGCTTTAAAAAACAGGACAAAAACATGGTGGCACCTTAAAGTTTTTCAATGTGAGTTTTTGTGGACAAGTCTGAAGAGGTGGACTTGTCCACAAAAGCTCATATTAAAATACTGTGTAGCTGGTCTTTAAGGTGCCATGAGTTTTATATCTTCTTTATTATTATTATTATTATTTTGCATGATATGCTGGCACAGACTAACATGGCTACCTTTTCTAAAACTAAGATGTATTTTTACTACTGAAATTTATTTATTTATTTATTTAGTTAGAGTATTTTACCCTGCCTTTCTCCTTGGATGTTTAAGGATATATCTCTTCCTTTTATAATCACAAATAAAAGGCAATTCATTGATAATGAATAAAGTTGCTTTCTTGCTTTTCAAGCTAGCAAGCAATGACTAAGAAGTTACTTTTAGAAAGTTCCATGCTCTTTCCAACCCTCTCTTTGGCCTGTACTTCTAGAAAGAAGGCCATAGCTGCTGTCCATTCTTTGCAGCATCCCCCCCCCCCCGTAGCCTCTAAGGATTAATTAAATACTCCAGTGCTGGTTTTTTTTTCCCTTGTTCACTCTGCCTTTTTATCCTTTGCAGCTGGGAGTGGAGAAAAGCAGGAAAAGCTTTTATAGATGTATCAAAGCTACCCCAAAATGCC
>JAHTLZ010003526.1:19792022-19826663 GCA_023846285.1 Phrynocephalus versicolor | reverse complement strand
TATATATATATATATATATATATATATATATACCACATTTTGGGATGGGGGAGTGACACTATTGGACTTTTTGCCTGCAATGTGGCAGGGAATTAGTACTTTTCAGGTAAGGCCTACAGTATCTAATCAAGACCATATTTAACTTACTGTTTCTTCACTTCTTTATGGAGAGAATAGAACTCTGAACTGGTTCCAACACCTTGCAGAACTCAGTCAAGATAGATTGTGACTCATTCCTCTATTCTGTTAAAACAGACAAACAAAAATGCATTTGCACAGTTGTTTTGTTCTGGAATCTGTACCCCAAAGCTCACACTGAGCTAAATCAGTCTTAAAGACACTACAATATTTTTGTGTGTTTTTACACATCCTCTGACTGTCCTTCAAACAGATCACCATCTTCATTTGTTATAACCTGTCCTTAAAGCCTACAGTACCTAATCTAGTCACTGTGCCAGTCCACTTAGCCACGCACAGCAGACATTTGGCCATGATATGCCCTCTCCAGGGTCTAGATCTAGAGAGACTCCTGTAATGTTCCTAGGCTCCTTAGTGGATTGCATTGGCCCTTCAAAAGATGGCGCAATGTAGGAGCTTCTGCAAGGTACCTGGTTCAGAAACCTCCAATGTAGCAAATGCCACCCATGCCAAACATTGGGCAAAACCCACAGTGGAATGTAATGCAAGGATGCCTGCTCAGGACCATTTTATCACTAACTGGTATTACCAATGCAGCCTGCCTGTAAAGTCAAAGGTGCTGATCTTCTGTTTTATTTTTTACGTTTTGTTCCCAAACAAATGAAAGCATCTATTTCTCCCTTGCTTAGATACAAGGGTATACAAGTTGGCCATTGCATCTCCTTTTAAAGCGGGTCCCAGGCATAATGCACTCCAGATAATCTGGGACTGCAATATATTTTTCAATATAAATACTTGTTTTCTTTCTGAGGTCCTTTCTCCTGTTCTGAGTTTGCCTTTGCTCATTTCTCTTGTAAGCTGTCTGGAATGGAAGAAAGGCTTTCAATTTAAGCAATTTTCTTTTTCTCCCTCTCTTTTACTCAATACTAACCTCCATTTTCCATTCGTTTCTCTTCCCCCCCAAACGGGAACATCATTTATCTTGCACTTTTAAGTTACAGAGGCCATCAAGGGGCTTCTTTTTTTCCTTCCCAGCTGCATTTGTTGACATACACAGTCAATCTGGGTTTTCCCCCATTATGCCCCCCTCCAAAAGCAGGCCATAAAGAATCTACAGCTGTGTCCTTTATTAGCATACACATTCTAAACACAAGAAGGAGAAACAGTCTAAATATATTGCAGCCATTACCTCCCTCAAGAAGTGACAATTCTGAAACATTGCAGCTTTCACTGGGAAATCCTGTAGCACAAAAGCAAGCTCTATAATTTTATGACTAATGTTTTTTCCAATATGGGTCACTTGGCTGTAATCAAGAAAAAGGATAGATGGGTTCAGTTAGGTATTAGTTCTTTTAAAAAGATGACAACAATGACAGCCTGCTAATATGCTAATTGCTACAAAATATACAACAGGGAAATACACAATGTGAGTTTGCCTTTGTAGAAATTCCATCTTGCAGTGCCTGCTTCTTGCTGTGTGAAATGAGCAAGCAATTTCCCTGCCATTGAAAGGAAGGTCCTAATAAAAAGAGGTTAGGTACTAATAAAAGAAATTAGATACTAATAAAAGATTAGCATTTGTATTTTGTAGAACAAAATATGCTAGTTGTTCGAGTCCACTTCCAAAACGTATATGAGAATATATGCTCCATAGTATTTACGCCAAGGGTGCACATTATGTTTTAAATTGTGTGTGGTTTGTGTTAAGTTATTTGTATTATCTGGCTGAATTGTTCAGCCCACTGTTAACCACCCAAAGTTCCTACGGGAAGATAGGCGGGATAGAAATCCAATGAATGAATGAATGAATGAATAAATAAATAAATAAATAAATAAATAAATATTCTTACTAGGATACGTCAATATTTCCCTTATTCATTGTGTTCCACTTCCTTTTTAAAGATGTGGATGTACACATATTAGAAGGAGAAGATAGGTGGTTTGAGAGAAGAGTCAGGGAAGCCATTCATGTGAGCATTGAAACCCCCTTTGTCAACAGAGGTGGGGGCCTCAGGCTTAGTCTATCTGCTAATTATCAGGGTGTGCTTTCAACAATACCCAGACAAGTCAAAAAGCCTTCACCAGCAAGCCATAGCTAACGACCCATACTTTATAGGTTTCAGCACCTCAGCACCATAGGCCATTGTTCACCTTAAGGCTATGGATACTATTGTCTACCTAATGAGCCTATTCAGGCCATTGTCCATCTTATGAGCCTATTTCAGACCAGGGTGATAAGAGGTCAAAGCTGACTACAGTAAACCCCCGCCAATCGCGGGTGTTAGGGACCCACCCCACCCGCGATCCATGAAAATCCGTGATATGCGGAAGCAGGTGGGGGGCCTGGGGGTGGGTGGGTGCCTCGCAAAAGCCTTGGAGGAGCGTGAGGGGGCGGCGCGGAGCGACCCGATCACCCCCCGCGCCCCCCCACGCGGCTCAGAGGCACTCTGGAGGTGGCTGGGGCGGCTGCGGAGGGGACGCCATTCCTCTGCGCACCTGCCCCGTGCGGGTCTGAGGCACTCCGGAGGTGCCCGGGGCGGCTGCAGAGGGGGACGTCAGCCCTCCCCGCAGCCCTCCTGCGCGGCTCGGAGGCCCTCCGGAGGTGCCCGGGAGGGCTGCGCAGAGGGACGCTGTCCCTCCCCGCAGCCCTCCCGCACGGCTCGGACGCTCTTGCCGTCCCTCCCCGCCCCCCATGGCTCTGAGGCCTTTCGGGCTTCTCGGAGGTGCGGGGGGCGCACGGAGCAACCAGAAGCCCCCCCCTGCTGTGCAGGTACTGCGATCCCGCGATGTAGCCGGAACGCAGTACCTGAACTGCGAAATGGCAGGGGGTTACTGTATAAGATGGAGGACTCGCAATAGTTCTATTGATACTGATGAAGCTGTTTGGATGAGCAGCGAAACGTTTCTGTCTCTCAAGAAAAAGAAGTCCAGTTGCCATGACTCAACTTCTGGATTCCTTTTTAAAGATGCCTTGTTAAAATGTCCCACTGAAATAAAAAGGGAGCGCCATGTGGCTGTTAAAAATACAAATGCAAAAATAGGCTCTAGACAATACCTTTGATTGTTGTTGTGTCGTACAGTAGTAACCAGCTCTTCGTGACCCCATGTCAATGGAGTTTTCTTGACAGGAATACTGGAGCGGCTTGCCAGTTCCTAATCCAGTCTCCTACAGCACCTGGTATTCCCTGGTGGTCGCCCATCCACGTACAGTGGACCCTTGTATAACAAATGGGTTGTATAACATAAAATCTGTACAACATAAAAAAATTCTGGAGATAGGAGAAATTTGCTTAACAGAATCGCCTATGGGGGGAATCCGTACAACATAAAAACAGTTGCAATTAGGGATTACTTCGTTTTCAATACATTCCTATGGGAAATTTGTATAAAGGAAAATTTGCTTAATGGAATTTCATTTGGAATGAATTAATTCCTTTATACAAGGTACCACTGTAATATCCAGGGCCAACTCTAGCTTCCAAGATGAGGCAAGATCAGATGTGCTCAGGGCATCCAGGCAGCTCTAATACCTTTGATAGGGCACAGATAAAAAAATCAAAAATCTCTGCAGGTTTTCATGGATTATATTCCACTTCTTCAAGGCAAGTACCAAAAAGCCAAACATGGGAAGATGGGGTTTATTGGGAGGTTACATCTAAGATAGCCTGAAATTGAGATATTTATCTTTACTTCTGTAATTTACACTCTAGTTTTGTTTTATGCTTTGCCACTGTGCTCTAAACATGGACTAAATTTGCAAGTTTGATTTCTGAAACTATCTGATCTCGGATATTTGCATCAGGAGAAGGGTCCATGTTGACTAATCAAAGCAAATATATTTTCCTCTCAATGTGTAGATTGACCTTCAAAAGCAGGTTTGCAAACCACATTTTTAAGCGGACAAGAGGATGGTGGGAAGTAAATCTTGTCATTCTTATAATCATAATCAGTAAAAGGAAACTATGTGCTGAAATTCTGAGAGCGCAGTTGAACTGGTGACTTAATTTTTCTGTTAGGGTACTGTGCCATATTTTGTTTCTTCAGCATGTCAGGCTAAATTGCAAGTTCCCTTGCAGTTAACTGTTTTTTCAACAAGTGCTGTCATCAGTTGTTTATGAATTAGCTGTTTGTTATTGACTTACAAATAAGGTAGAAAGCTTGATCTGGTGACCTTAGAACATTTTGGCTTGTGATTAATTCTATTTCTGTGATGATTGAAACAACTGGATTAAAGGGCACATCCATCAGATACAATAATAAATAATATAGCCATCCCACATCATTTCACAGTTCATATCCAGTAGTACTTCGTAAGACGAATGTCCCTTAACATGAAAAACTCATAAGACTAATGAAAATTTCAGGAATAGGAAAACCTCATAAGACTAAATTTTCCTATGGGGTGCCTTGCAAGACAAATTCAATGCATTCCTATGGGACCTGCATTAAACTGCATTTCACAGGATGAATTTTTCATAAAGTGATTTGACCCACAGAATGAATTAAATTCATCTTAAGAGGCACCATTGTACTGTGGTCCTGGTATATCATGGGATTGCAGTATATGAAGGCAAGGCCCCTTGGGCCAAGCTGCATAGGCCTGTTTGAGGCCTCCTGTACAGGCTTGGGGCTGCCCCAAGCAGGCCTCCAATGGGCTTCCTGGGACTGTCAGAGGTCCCCTAAGTGGTTTCCAGCGAACTGGAAGTGTCTTCCGAAAAAACGGAAGTGTCTTCCGGATTGCCCAAAACCACTTCTGGGGCCTCCAACAGGACTGGGAACCCTGTCAGAGGCTTAAGGTAAATGTAGGAGGCCCCAGACAGCCCCCCCCCCCAGTTCCAACCTGATCCAGCATCTGCATATTGTGGATTTTCCTTTATCGCGCGTCGGGTCATCTGAATTATTTCCTCAAATAAGCCAATTTCTCAGGAGATGCTCTGAGAAAGAATAATTATTTGTTCAATTTACTATTACTGAAACTATTTAATACATTTTGTTGCCATTCAGTCGTATCCGACTCTTTGGGACTCCAAGATCAGATCACACCAGGGCCTCCTGTCTTCCACTACCACCCGGAGACTGATCAAATTCATGTCAGCTGCATCGATGACAACCATGTCATTTTCGGCCCTCCCCTTCTCCTTTTGCCTTCAATCTTTCCCAAAATAAAGGGCTTTTCCAAGGAGTCTTTTCTCCTCACGAGGTGGCCAAAGTATTGGAGAATCAGCTTCAAAATCTATTCTTCCAGTGAACATTCAGGATCAATTTCTTCCAGGATAGATAAGTTTGATCCCGTTGCAGTCCAGGGGGCTCTCATGAGTCCCCACCCACCCCACCCCAGCACCACAGCTCAAAGGTGTCAATTCTACGGTGATCAGCATTTCTGGTCTAGCTCTTACTTCCATGCATCACTACTGGAAAAACCATTGCTTTGACTATCCAAACTTTTGCCAGCAAGGTGATGTCCCTGCTTTTTAAGCTGCTGTCTAGGTTTGTCAACATTTTCCGCCCAAGAAATAAGCATCTTTTGATTTTGTTGCTGCATTCACCATCTGTAGTGATCATGGAGCCCAAGAAAGTAAACTCCGTCACTGCCTCCATTTCTTATCCTTCTAATTGCCAGGAGGTGATGGCACTGGTAGCCATGATATTAGGTTTTGGTGTTTGCTTGTTTTTTAATGTTGAGCTTCAACTCATTTTTTTGCACTCTCCTCTTTCTCTCATTAAGTTTTTAAAATTCCTCCTCACTTTCTGCCATCTGCAATATGTGTAAACTCTGGTTTTCACCTGGTTTGCAGAAGAATGCTCTTTTTACAGATTGTCAAATTTCATTTCGTGTTAAGAGAATCCAGAGAAATTCTCATTTAGAATCCTGTATTATCTAGTTTATTTTGCTCTTTCCGAATAAGTTGGAAGTGGTACGCTACAATTGCATTGCTTGCTTCCTGGTAAAATCAGCCCTTGGTAACTTAAAACAGTTATAAATCTTCATAACTTCAGCTATTTAACTCATGGCTAGTAATTTTAAAAACAACAATTAGGTAGTGACTATGGAACTACAGTATTATACCATCTGACAAGTGTGGGCAACTGGGAATAGGCACAAATACACAGGATTCATATAAATAATGCAAAATAAAATCTCAGAATTAAATGTTTTTTAAAGTAGCTTTCATGTGTCTCTGGGAGTGGGGAGTGGGTAGATGTGTGACATTTCTCATCTATTTTTGACAAAGGGGAATAAGGAAAATGTAAAACAGTAAAATCTTAAACTTGTGATGCTTTTATTATTTTAGCAAACAGAACACCAGTACCCACAGTAGAAAAAATTATCAGACTTGCATGTTATTATTTAGAGAAGGACTTTGAAAGTTGTTTTTTTATCATATGGGCCTGTAGGAATAACACAGAAAAACACTTTTAATTGAATCCCTATTCCCTACATCTACAGCATATTCTGCCTGCTAGCAGATATACATGGTCAATCATGCCAGTCATATTTCTGATACTCTTGTCCCCATCTAAACTGTGATGCACACAGTTGACTCATAGACAGTCTCTTCAAACCTGGAAAATGGCAGCGTAAAACTGTTGTGGCAATAAATGTCTGTCATTTCTGAACACAATCCAAGGTGTGGACACAAAGATCTATATAGCAAGCTATATAGTTCATATAGTCTATATAGAACTACAGAATATAGTTTATAGGACTAACTATGCCAGACACCCACATGTACTATCTAAACCTCTTTCCTACATGTGCCACCATCCAACGGTAGAAGAACAGTCTCATATTGATTCTCGAAGGAGTATCAGTTGTTAAGAAAACAGTTTTCACAGCTACAACATTACTTCATTACAAACCACAAAGAGCCATTTGCAGGCTTTCTAACCACCACCACCCCATATCACTGCAGTATTTCATGCTGTCCATTCAAACATTTTGTTTCTATATGGATGTACTACCACAAGGCCAAGTATTCGCAAAAGAAATCAGAAGAAAAATCCATGAAAGTAGCATTTATAAAAATTAATACTGCTCCCTATTTTATTGTGTACACATTTCTATTCATACATTGCAACACATCATCCACTTCTTACTATTTATTGTATATTTTCCCATATAAGCAACATGATTCAGAACACCTTGTCTTCCCTTTTTTCATACATTAAAGCATACATTGGTTATTTTTTAGAAAAAAATGTAACTGTGACAGAAGAGGCAAGTTTCACATGGCAGTTGCTCAATCCTTCACCCTTTAAGATTATATCAATAGTGACTCCAATCTTCAGTTAATATGCAGAGGTCAGATGCCATGTTTTGGAATGATTCATAAGACCAACCATTTAGATACTCTTTATGACTTGAGTCAACCCTTTTCTAAAACCTGAATATCATGACAAATGCAATATTCCCATGAAATACCATTTGACCTTAAGCTCAAGTAATACAAAAACATTTTTAAAAATTTATAGTTTATCAATAAAAGTGACTGACTTAACAAGCCTTGACAGTGCATCAGAGACTGTTTAAATAAAACAGTGAGGTTTACTTAATAGTAGAGGTGTAGTCAACGGTTATTAAATACATGCATCTGTTGTGTAGCTACTGCTTTACCCAAATGACAGGCTGACCATGTTAGCTTTAATGTAAAGATTTCTCATAATTTCTCAATTTAGACATCCTGTTCTTTCTTTTGAGTAAGGCATAAAATAAATAATTTTTTTCAAAAAAGGAAGAGTGTGATACATACTTTTAATCTATTTTGCATTACACCTGAAATACTGTAAGCTAAGAAAAGTTAATAAACTTTTTTTTGTTGCTGTATAAATTGAGGTCTCAGAAGTGCTAATATAACTAAACCACAGACTTTTTATAAGTTAAATATTATAATTTAAACAGTTGCTGTAACGCTCTGCTAATAAAGGTTCTAATATGCAGATAATAAAAGATGTGTGGCTGTTCAGAGAAGATGGGGGAGAAAGCAGAGCACTTGATTTTCTAGTCAGAATCGGACGTTGCATGTTCACTAGCTTGATATTGGCTGGCTACTTCTTTTAATGGTGTCATTGTACCATCTGGTCGTACACCCACCGGTGTTATAACATTATCTCTGTAAAGTAAAAAAAAAGAAACACAGCTGTCATGTGTAATGTATAATATAAAGCACAAAGAGAATATTCGCCGGTATACACATAGATGGACAGTGAGGCTTCATAACATACATGTAAATTTAAAACAGCCGTGCCCCATGAAATGAGGGCCTTCATGTTCCAGCTCAGTGGGACATCAGGTTCCAGAACTGGGAGCCAGCACCGACAATGGTCAGGGATTCAGGGAGTTGAAATCCAATTATCTGGAGGTTCAGCCACTGTTCTGCCTCCTATCTACTACCTACTGATATATCTTGTTGCAATAAGGAAACTATCATGACCCCCTGGGATTGTGATTTCTTTGCTGTTGTCACCATTCTAAAAATGACAAAATGAAGCCGAGGGGATACAAATCTGTAGTGGTTCTTATTTCTGAGGGAGCTGAGCTTCTGAATATGAAAGGGTGAATGGGTTTATGCAGAAAATGGATTGGCAGAGAATGGGAGGCAGAGGCACAACACTGATAAAGACCTCATTCAGGCAGGCCGCATTCACTAAGCCAATTAAGAACTACGCAGAAAAAAAGCAACACAGAGAAGTCACCTCAGGTTCATTGTTCAGCTAAAAGTAAGCAAATAAAGAATCTTCTTCTGTTAAATCTTAAAAAGTTCCACCTGTCATTGGGGGAAAGGCCAGTCCTCCTGTTTCCTAACAACAATGACATACTACATATTCATTTCACAGAGTGAAAGAAGTCAGTCAGGAAAACAGATTCATACTGCACAGTCAGCTTCTAGTGGTGCTTAAGCACTTGTGGATTCATTTAGATTCAGCCAGCTTTTTTCCCTCCCCAACCCCTTCTTTTTCTAAACTGTTGCTTTTGTTTGCAGCTGTTTAATTACAAGATTGACAGCCAGTTTAATCTCTTCAAAGCTCCAAAGGCCTCTCACAGTTAATCCAATTATATCTACTCCACAAGCTACAGCTCATATAAAGATGATTAATTATTGATTAAGCCAATCAAACAGTATTAGCAAAGATTTTTAAGCCCTTCATTGCCTCACATCTGATTATCATCTCATTTATTATATCTGGATTATGGGGAAAGCTGGAAGGATGGCAAAATCTTGATCCTCTCACCAAAAAGCCCTCACTATATTTTCAGGGGTGCCTTACAGAAGAATAGCTTCCCAGATGCTTTCTTACCTTCAGAGATTTTAGAAGCATGTCTTTAACACATAACAAAAAAAGGTTCAACCCATAACTGTGTAGACAAGAAGCCACTACTGCACGCTTTCCACCAAATTAAGAATATCCCTTGAAGCAGGTGCTTTGTACAGAACACCATTTAAGATGTATTCTTATATAAGCATAAGATGGTATCCCTACCCTGCCAGTAGAATAACCTCCATCAACAGGATAGGGAAGGGTTCCCTAGCCCTCTGGAACATATTTTGAGAGTAGAGGTGGGCACGAAACAGAAAACCCAGGTTCGGGTTCTTCTGTTTCGGGCCCACCCTTGGTTCAGTTCAGTTCAGTTCAGGTTCGTACAAATTTTAAAAAACATTCGTACGAACCTGAACTGAGCCAAACCGGTTCGGGTCTGACTTACCGGGCAGCAGCAGCAGCGATCCTGGCCGCGGCAGCGGCAGCAGGGGCTTTTTGGGGTGCTGGCTTGGGGCCACAGCCCCAGGTTTTCTTTTCTTTTCTTTTCGCGGGCCGGGTTGGTGTTCATTTTATTTTTTTATTTCTTTCTTTTCTTTCTTTTTTTTTGAGCGCCGACTTCATGGCCCCAGGGGCTGGGTCGGTGTTTTTTTTAATAAATTGTTTTTAAAGCACTGACCGTGCGGCTTCTGGGGCCGGGTCGGCACTTCTTTGGTTTTTATTTTTTTCCTTGATTTTAGAGCGCCGACCATGCAGCCATTGGAGCTGGGTCGGCACTCCGTTTTGTTGTTTGTTTGTTTGTTGTTGTTCTTGTTGTTGTTATGTTTTAAAAGTCCCCAGTCAGGGACTTTTTGAGGTGCTGGCTTGGGGCCAGTACCTAGGGTTTTTTTGTGTGGGATTATTTTTTTCCCAGCACCAACTGTGTGGTCCCAGGGCCGGGTCGGCGCTCTTTTTTTTAAAACATTTATTTATTTGTTTCAGAGCGAGGACCACGTGCTTATGGGGCCAGGTCGGCATTCTTTTTGTTTGTTTGTTTGTTTTTAAAGTGGAGACCACGCAGCTCTTCGGGCTGGGGCGGTGCTCCTTTTTTTAAAAAAAATTAATTTAATTTTTTTAATTTGGTTTTAAAAGTCCCCAGCCTGGGGCTTTTTGAGGCGTGGGCTTGGGGCCAGCACCTCTACAGGACTACCTTCCCCCGCTGAGTTCCAGGACCAGAAGGACTGTGGTGAGGACAAGGTGGTGGTGGTGGGGTTTAACAAAAAACGAAGCGAACGAAATATACATTTCCGTTTAGTTTTTCTTTGATGGGTTGGTTCGTTATTTGTTTCGTTAGCTAACAACACGAATAACGAATGACAAAACGAATTAAAAGTTCATTTTCTGCCCATCTCTATTTGAGAGCATGGGGAAGAACGCGAAGGTCTCAATGCGCAACAAGAAATTTGTGGGTGCAATGTGGAATCTTTGTACCTTTATATGGAACTAAGCCCTATTTATTTTAATGTAGATTACTTCTTAGTGGAAGTACAGCAAGTGCATGTTGCCAGAGAGACAGAAACAACGTTGAGATTACACTTTACAGCCATAGCACCTGAGGAACATTAAATCAGTGCTCCCCAACCTTTTTATCGCCACGGACCAGTAAATGTTTGATTATTTTTTCCCTGGCCCGCTTGTTTTGATTTAATAATTTTAATTTAATTGTATTTAAACATGCCTTCAAAATAAAATACAGCTACACCAAAAAATGAATATAAAGTGATGTATTTTATTTATCCATCTCCACTCGATTTCTCCTCCCACCCCCGTTCCCCCACCCACCTACCTACCGGAGATCCGACGCCCGGCGGGTCTCTTTTGGAGTCTCCCCCACCCACCCACCCAGTGCCCTGGGCGCCGTTCCTTTTCGCAAGAGGGGACGGATCTCCGGCGCCCCCCGGCAGTTCCCCTGCCACCGCCCGGGTCCAAAGACATCCCGAGAGGAGCTTTAGGGAAGAAGCGCCCGCCCCCGGGGCCCCAGGCAGCAAGCATCGGACGGGAGGGAAGGCAGGCAGGCAGGGGGAAGGGAAGGGAAGGGAAGGGAAGAGGGAAAAGGAAGGCCAGCTCCAGCGTGCCCTCGCCCCTTCCACGTGCAGTCCAGCGCCCTCGGGGAAGGGAGAGCGGGGGGCCGCCGGTGTGTGTGTGAAGGTGGCCTTCCTGCTTCCCCTCCGAGCCCACGAGTCCATCAACCGGCTGCTTTCGGGTGAGGGGGGGCGACGGCACTTCGGAGAAGAACACAACGATCCCCCCGGCCTCTCTCTCTCTCTCTCTCCTTTCTTCCCAACCCAAAGGCTGGCGACCGGGAAAGCCTCCCCCCCTGCCGCCGCCGGGTGCTTTCCGGCCGCCCGCTACCCCCCCTCCACCGGCTCGGGAAGGAAATTAATTCATCTTCCCGGCCCGGCGCGCAGAGACCGCCTGGGCGCCTTCGCGCCTGATCCGCCGCTGCCGCCGTGGTTGCTGCTGCTGCTACTGGAGGGCGAGGAGGAGGAGGAGGGCGGACGAAGAGGAGGAGGAGGAGGAGGAGCAAAGGCGGTGGTGGTGGCTCCTCCTGTGCTCCTCCAGCCTTCTTCTTCCATTGGCTGCCCGTGGGAGAGAAGAGGAGGAGGAGGAGGAGGAGGAGGAGGAGGAGGCGCCGCGGAGGGGGGCAGCCGGGGGGACGGGATGGGCCAAGTGCAGGCGGGCAGCCGGCCGGGACGGGGCAGGCAAATCAAGGGGGTGAGGCGGCTCCCGGGCAGCCCGGTGCTGATTGATTCATGGACCGGCACCGGTCCGTGGACCGGGGGTTGGGGAACACTGCATTAAATGATATAGGAAGCACTTCAAAAACAAAAAATCAAGGAGATGGTGAACTTTGGTATGTTTGCTATACCGAAGTACAGTAGTACAAGAATGGCTTGGGGGAGTTCCGAACACTTACCACACATTACCAAACTGTAAGACACAAAGGATTTCCCCAACATAATATGTTGCATTACAAGAAATCTACCTCACATGGACAAGTGTAAGCTCACAAAGGAGCATGAGAGAAATCACTTAAAACACCAGAACTCATAATTTTCTCCCTCCTTACAAGGCAGAACTGTGAATTCTGGGACAACTGCCAGAAACTATTTAACGTAAACACATAAATGGCTTTCTGATATCAATATATCAGAATGACATTCATGCAACTGGACAATTTCAGATAATGCCTGATATTCAACATTCTTGGGTGGGAAAGATACCATAATTAAATCCTCAATAAAATCCATTTTTCTTTTTCTTTTTCATAGCAATTTTTCTATTAATCCCTTCAAAGCCACTTCTTCTATGCAATCTTTGGTTCTGCTTCCTGCTTGCCATTTAGCTTGATAAAGACTCCCAAACCAATCCCTTGTTTTCAAGAATCTTTTTCTCCTTCCCTGTCCATGCACAACAGGTTTCTGTTAGCACATGGAACTAATGATGGTTGCTTGCAATGAAACAAACACACCACAAATGCTGATCTGTTCCTTTGATAAAAATAGTGTATCAGGGACCTATTTACCTCCTTATAATTGTGTGCTACATAATAGTGCCAATCCTTTTATGTATACCATTTGTTCCATCATCAGAAAAGGAAAGAAAAACATATGGAGGCCCTGTTTTCTTCAATCGTCACTGTAATTAATTCAGTATTATTAATGAGCAACGTTATTCTGTGGGTTCTGTTAAATATTTGTTTTGATGATGTCTTGTCAATGTGCAACAAAACCCAAACTATGATAATTAGTGCCTGCTTCATCAGAAAAAGGATTCCTGCTATTAATTTAGGGTTGGCTTGGAAAAAGCACCCTGACATTTTAAATTGGTCAATTAATTCATAATTGTGCCACTGGTTTATAACTGCAAGAAAAATATTTAGAAAGCATTTTAATTAGCACTCAAAACTTCCAGTCATACAAGACGTACATATACAAAGAACTGTATTCTAATGAAGAACTGATTTGTACTTGAATATTTAGCTAACTTTATTTAACAAGCTGAAATGCATTTACAGTGGACCCTCATATAACAAGCGGTTTGTATAACATAAAATCTGTGCAACATAAAAAATTCCGGAGATACGGGAAATTTGCTTAACAGAATTGTCTATGGGGCGAATCCATACAACATAAAAAAGGTCGCAATTAGGGATTACTCTGTTTTCAATCCACTCCTATGGGAAATTTGTATAAAGGAAAATTTGCTTAACATAATTTCATTTGGAACAAATTAATTCCTTTATCCAAGGTTCCACTGTAGTAGTATACTGCACCTTGGGAAATGTTAGTATTTGAAATACTGAAGCAGGTTCTGCCAATGACTGTCAGAGGCAAAACATGAAAGGAATATAACAATAGGTATAGTTTTAAAATATTACATATATAGCAGTCCACTGGAGTATTTTGTTGTAAACTGCCCAGAGTGGCCTTGGCTGCCAGATGGGCAGTATAAAAATCTAACAAATAAACATTTTATCAAGCTATCTGCTGTTATTCTTCTGAAAACAAAACAAAACCCTAGATCACCTTCCATATGAAATGAATCCTGCTACAACCCTTTAGGCCAAATTAATAATGAGAAGGTGGGTGAAAATTAATTTGGTCCCACAAATAGAAAGAATTTTTCTAGCCATGTAAAAACTTTCAAGTTCGACACATGGCTATGTGGAATATTCTAGGAATTTTATATAGCCCTTCACCATATTAAATCCTTTCAACCCTTCTCTATTGGTCCAGAAGATACAGTGGCTCATCCCAAATTGGATGACATGATTTTAAAAAACTCTTCCCTTTACTGCTCTTCTTCATAATATAATTTGGTTTAATAGAGCTGTCAGATAAAATTAAGAGGCACAAGGCACTATACTTTGGTCAGTGCCTAAAGAAAATGTGAACTATGAAGACTTTACGCTTTTTAGAAGAAAGATCATGCAACGTGCAGGCAGAGAAGGAGAACGCGCAGAAACCACATGACTGGTATCACCAAAACAAACAGCAGAGTGAAAGGGGAGTGTCCAGTGAGTACAGGTTAAGGAACACATGGGCTAAAGGAGGGCTACATTTTAAAGATTTTCAGTGGTGCTAGATGAAATGATCAGACAGTATTTTCCAGTAACATTTCAATTCCTTGAGAACATGATGGCCCTTTGTCCATAAAGGCACATTAAGGATGCACAACTAAAGCAAAATGGGAATTTTAAGGAAGCAGACACTATGCAGCCAAAGAATCTGAATGTCGGTGCAGATACATTACCTAGAAAGCTTATCAAACATATTAACAAGCTTCATGGCTTCATATTCTTTTTGTTCTTCAGTCATTTCATCCAGAGGGTTGGGCATTGGTTCTTCTAAATGACCTGTAATAAGGTTAATGCTGTCAGGGAGGGGCAGAAGGGAAAGAGAAAAGGAAAAATCAGTTGAAGAAGTCCTTCAACTTGATGAGATCCATTTAACTTGTTTTATAATGTGTATTTTGAAAGAAAAACACAGTATGTAATAAAGGCACTTTTAATGATCCAGTACTCAAAAACCTGCTGGCATCTTTGTCAATTTTTTCCAATTTAACTGTCACTGTGCCCCTATGAAAACATCTTGAAAACCAGATTATCAAGATCCATCAGACAGATACTTCTCAGGCTACCTTTGCAGTCATGGCGATTAGGATAGCTTGATGTGGCTTTCGGCCAAAATGACGTTCCTGTCCATGACTCAGCCTTATGTACAAGACACTGCCTGTTATCTTTGATAAATTTTTAAATCTTTGACAAATATAAAGAAATAAAATAGCCTAGATTTTATTCAGTTATTTTATTCATTTATTTGTTTCATTGCCTTAAAAAAGGTATCATACTTTGGCTTTGCAGATTTGTATTCTTCAGTGTCTGTGTCTTCATCGTCCGAGTACCAGTTTTCCCCTCTTCCTCCAGCTAACAGGCCCCTTGCTGCTAACAGTCCTGCTGCATTGCCGTACCCAGTGTACTTCAGTAAGCTGTCAACTGCAAGATGACAAGGAAATGCATCACTTTGGGAGGTCAAATCAGTATCAACATCTTTCAAGCTATGTCTTTAGAATCTACAGGATTAATTTTAATAGAACTACAATATAAGAAGTGTTACATTTTTTACATTTCAATTTGACCTGGCACTGAAGAATTTTTAAAAATATGAAAACTAATGAAGATTGAATTTTCTATACAGGTTAAACTCTGCAAGGAAGCAAAAATACTCCTTGATTGAGAACAGGTGTAAAGAACCTAAGCAAAGGATTGTGAGCCAGAGTTAATCTACTCTTTCTAAATCACAAATTAGTATTTATATCTGGCTTGTGATTACTTTATTTCCATTTTCCTCATCTAAATATGAAACAGAATGAACCAAGGTAACTGAGTGCAATTACTGTAAATAATATCAACAATTGTGTTATTACATGCAAATAAAAAGGAAACAATGTGGACACAAGACATGCCTACTTCCTGGTCTAGCACTAAGCAAAGCAATATTCATGTTTTTAGGTTCTGAAAGAATAAGCTGTACCAGTGTTCTAACAAGTTGCTGGTTTACTCCCAAATGCAGTAGTGTCCAAGACAAAGACTATAGAGATACTGTATTATGTTATCAAGTGTCTAGCAAAAGGACAACTCTCTAACTCAGACTTGTGAACTAAATTTACAATAATTGTTACCCGTTGTCAAAAAACATTCAGTATAGATACAAAGTGGCATGTTATATTTTATTAATAAACAATGTTACACTTTAGAAAAGCTTCCTCAAATGCCTCTTTTGGGCTGCAAGAGACAACAAAGGAAAGCAATCATTTGCACATCTACAGTCACCCCCTTCATTTACTGATGAGAAAAAGTGGATACCTCTCTCTTTACAAAGAACAAAAAGGAATTCTGCAGCAATCTGCTTCACTCCTAAATCAACGTGAGTCATAAGGCGCACCAGTTTGTTTCTTAGTGTTGTGCCAACTTCAGGACGGTTGGATACATCTCTCAAGGGAGGCAATACCTAAACGGGAGAAAAAAAACAGTAATTAGAACAATTAATCCCAATGGAAAATGTTGCTGCCAGACTTATTTTCTCATTTAAAATGTTTTAAAAGGGTCATTTTTTTCTGATGAAGCTTGGACGTAATTAGTTAAAAACAATATTTTCTTTGCATTCAATTCCATTCTGACCGTTAACAACACTTTAGTGATCCTATCATATTTCAAATGTAATTTAACAAGGAATATTTTCACTTCTTTTGCTGTGTAATTATACATTTTATGTTATTTTTAGGGATTAATGGTAATGAAAAAAATATCATATGCTTCAGCTGCTGGTTCTTGCACTGCTGCTTTGACCCCTGTTATCAGCATCAACACAACATCAAGGACAAGAGAACAAAGTTGTAAACCAGTCATTCTCAAACTTTTGTTGGCCATGGGCATAAAACAATATGAATAAAACATAGGATGAATTGGGATTTTTTAAAGTCGCGTAATAAAATGTGTAAGGTGATGTGTGCATAACTGTTTCCATTCTTTGCCCCCCTTCAAATGTGCCAGGGTGTGAGAAAGGGATCATAGATGATGGTGTGCCATCCTCTTCTCAAGCGGCTGCAATAACGGAAGATGCCCTCAACCCCCTGGGGTGCAATTTAATGACCCTAGAAAAGGATGGGAAAGGTAGTGGTGAAACAGGCATAGAGAAAGAGCAACTTAGTGATACAAGAAGGAGGAGGGAAAGAATGGAAACAGCATTGGGAGGTTGGGAGGAAGGAGGCGCAAAAGGAGGAGGAGCTGCATGAGGTAATGAAGGAGGATCCGTGGGCAGGTGAATGGGTAGCGTTTATCTCCCATGGGAAGCAGCATAATGGGAATGGAGAGAGAAGAAGGAGTGGAAGCCTCCATATTGGGGAGAAACAGAGGAGAGAAAAGAACACAGGCGTACGCAGGCATTCTTTGAGAGGGAGAGACAAGCTTGCGAAGAAAGGCAAAGATGCAGAGAAGAAGGTCAGACATGTCAGTCTTCCCTTGGGACCAGACAGGCAAGGAGACCTTTCCCCCAGCTATTTGCCAGGGCCCGGGACATTGGGTTTGGGAGCCGGGCGTAGGAGTGATATTTCACAAATATATATGGAAGGAACTTCAGAAAGCCCAGAATTTAGCGATGGTAAAAGTTTGCCTGTTGCAAATATGTGGATGGACCCTGAGACACCTCTAGGGCTGAGTAATGAGTCACGGATATTGGTACTGTAGAACCCTTGTTTAATGTTGAAGATCCTTATGTAACGAGCAGTTCTGTTTCTCAAGTTGCTGTTAATAAACCTGTTAAAAAGGAAATGGCTGCAACTATATCTTTGCCAGAGTTGCGGGAGAGGTGAGGGAGGGGGTGGTGTGCTCCCCCCCAACAGGTCCTCGCTGTGTTTTAAACTGTGTTTAAATTGAACTGTCAGTCATAATCCTAATAATGACAGAAATGGTCTCAGAATTTTAAATACAACTTTTTAGCAAACATAAAGAGGTGAACTACAGCAGAGCCCCCATATCCTCAGATAATTGGTTCCAAGTACCACCATGGATGCAGAAAAATACGGATTACAGTGAATGCTATTATAACAGCGAAAGCCATACATAGTATTAAAATACTCTTGTGGATAACAAGATAGTTTCCATCAAAACACCTGGTTATTAGTGACTGAATAAGAGCCAATGTGAGCTTGTCCTTCCTGGTAGAGAAAGCTTAATTGTCCAATTGTTTCAACTGCTTTTTTTTCTAAAGAGGAAATACAGGATTGCTGTTCATGAGGATGCAAATATAACAGGAGTTTGTTGCAAGACTAAAATGAGCATCATGTCTTTAGAAGTCAGGCTGTTATTTTGTTGGCAAGATTTGTACTCAATGTACTTTCAATAGCCTGTCGACATTCAGAGTTAGGGTGTTGTTCTTCCCTACAGGGATGGTTTTGATTCTGAAGGAAATGAGTCCTTGGACTTGTTGACCCCAAACAGGGGTAGGAACTCCCAGCAGACTTGAAATTCCATGGTTTATGTGGCGTTTAGCTGAGACCCTGTGGAGCTCAGACTGGAAAAGTTGCTATTTATATTGGGTTTTGATAGTAAAAATACAACCATGTTGTATATAGTCCTCTTAAATTCATTTTCTTCAAAGTTCCCCCAAGAGGTCCTGTTCTGCTCTGTCAAATGCTTTTTCTGTATCTAGAAAACCCCCACATTAGTTTTGGCTATTTTGGGGACATCTCTATACAGTTTCAATACAATTTATCAATCATTTTACATTTCTTTTCAGTTTCCTATTAATTACATACTCAGTCTGGTCATGATACATGCTATTATTTTGCTAGAATAAATGTCCAAAGTGTCATCATAACAAACCAGAGATATTGGTCTATACAATTGAGGTAGCTGAGGCTCTGTTCAGCTTCAAAATAATTTTTCAATAGCTTCTGATAGCTCCTCAACTTGTTTAATATAGGCCTTATTTAAAATCCTTCTTTGGAAAAAAAGAATATTAAAATATAATAAAGGTAATATCTTTCAGTGTGAAAGGTTTTAAATTGCCATTGAAAAGATATTTGCTAGGCAGCTGCATCAGGGGAAAGCAGGGATACAGTAATCCCCCATCTATTGTGGGGGTAAGGAATTCGACCTGATCCATGATAATGGAAAATCTGCGATATGTGGATGCTTGGTCGGGTCAGGACTGGGGGGGTATCTGGGGTCTCCTACACTTACCTGAGGCCTGGCACTGCCCCAAATGGGCCTCTGCCAGGCTTTCCAGGCCTGTTGGAGGCCCCACAAGTGGTTTCCAGTGATCTGGAAGTCATGGCCTCTGACAGGCCTGGGAAGCACGTCGGAGGCCCGTTTGGGGCAGCGTCAGGCCTGGGTTAAGTAGTGCAGGAGGCCTCAAACAGGCCTAGGCAGCTAACCCCAGGGGGCCTTGCCTTTCATATACTGCAGTCCCGTAATATACTGGAACCGCAGAATATGAGCCATGAATGATTTTAGTGTAATGATTTTAGTGTAAGGTTTTATTATTGTTTTAATTATTTATTGATATCTGATGTTTTAACTGTTTTAATTTCTTGATTGTAAGCCGCCCAGAGACCTTTGGGTAGTGGGCGGCATATAGATTGTAAAAATAAACAAATAAACAAATAAATAAATGAAATAGCAGGGGAACACTGTATATGCAAACTTTATTGATTGATTGATTGATTGATTGATTGATTGATTGATTGATTGATTGATTGATTGATTGATTGATTGAATTTTTACCCCACCTTTCTCCTTGGAAGAGAACCCAAGGCAGCTTACAGTAATGAGGGACAATATACAGTCCGGTACAATTAAGACATATTCACGTTTGAGAACAGAAAATTGAGGGACATCTTACAGCATTAAAAACTATATTATGAATTAAAATATTTTAAAACTGAAGTTTTAAAGCATTTTTCTTTTATCTATATAAACATTTCACAAATTCATTTTAAAAATCTCATTTTCATATATTACTGAGTAGTCCCCCTAAAATTAAGATTTACTTCCAAATCAATATGACATTGCACAATCAACAGGCCACATCACACACACCCTCCTTTTATATCAATTTTCCCTTATTGGATCGTATGTGTCTGCAGCAAACAAAGCAGAACTCTGTGACAGGAAATTAATACACATAAGAAAAACATGATTTACTATTATTTTAAACGGCCTTCACATAAACAAGTCCCATGTTTTCCTATACTCATTTCTCACCTCAGCTTTGATAAATTTCCTTATGTTGCGGTGGGAGCGGCAGCATCTTGTTAGTAAACTGAGAACTGGAGTGAGACCTTCTCGATAGCTACTGCCCTAAAATACAAATAAACACATTTTTATTCCAGAGCTACAGATATCTTCTACCACAATTATATTCTTAATTTAAAACAGGGGTGTACAACTGATGCCTGCCAAATGATAGATTGTTCTCTCTCACACACACACACGATCTATGAAATGGGAATTGGGGGCACTGCATTAAAGTGGCTCTGATCCTTCCTGCAGGAAAGAATGCAGAAAGTGGTGTTAGGTGATTCATGTTCAACACCACGGCCCCTGACCTGTGGAGTCCCCCAGGGCTCTGTTTTGTGTCCTATGTTATTTAACATCTATATAAAACCACTGGGCGAGATTATCAGGACTTTTGGGGTTAGGTGCCACCAGTATGCTGATGACACCCAGTTCTATCTCTCATAACCTCCAGAATGAGAGTGCTACTATCCCAACTTTACACGAGTGTTTAACTGCAGTAATGAAATGGATGAGGATGAACAAAATGAAATAAACCCAGATAAGACAGAGGTGCTTCTGGTCAGTCAAAAGGGAGAACAAGGGATAGGGATGCAACTTGTTCTGGATGGGGTCTCCCTGCAATTAAAAAAAAGAGGTACACTGCTTGGGGTGCTCCCGGACTCATCCTTGAACCTAAATGCCCAGGGCACAGCTGTGGCCAGGAGTGCATTTGCAAAATTAAGACTAGTATGACAGTTATGCCCATTTCTTGAGAAGCCTGTTCTGGCCATGGTGACACATGCCCTAGTGACGTCCCGGCTAGACTACTGTAATGCACTCTACGTGAGACTACCAATGAAAAGTCTTAGGAAACTTCAACAGATCCAAAATGCATCAGCCAGACTGCTGACTGGAGCAGGGTACAGAAATCACATTACACCCCTATTAAAGCAGCTCCACTGGCTACCAATCAGCTATTGGGTACAATTCAAAGAGATACCTACAAAGCACTGTACGACCTGGGTCCTAGCTACCTCAAAGATTGAATCTCACAGTATGAACTGGCTCAGATGTAGAGGTCATCAAGAGAGGCCTTCCTCTCCACCCCACCCCCACCCTCACAGGTACGTCTTGTGGGAACACATGAAAAGGGCTTTCTTGGCTGCTGAGCCCAGACTCTGGAACTCCCTCCCACTAGAGGCCAGGACTGCCCCATCTCTGCTGTCTTTCCAGAAACAGGCAAAGACCTTTCTCTTCAGGCAAGCTTTCCCTGAATGATGGACTACCTATTATGTGACTCTTATATGAATGTACCATACATGATCACAAAGACTTTGTGTTTATAGACTTTGTGATTGCATTAATGTAATGTTGTCTGTTAATGCTATAAGATGTCCCTTAATTCCCTGCTCTCAATACTTGGATATGTCTTAATTGTATTGGACTGTATATTGTATCTCATTACTGTAAGCCACCCTGAGTCCTTTTTCAAGAAGAAAGGCGAGGTAAAAATAGTCTAAAATAAATAAACATAAATAATCCTAGCAGGAACAGCTACTACTGAGGAACTGCAAAAGATGGAGTCCAAAAACACCTCAAAGGCTGAAATTCCAGTTTTACCACCCAATCTAGCGTTTCTCAAAATGAGGGGTCAAGCCATTACATTTTATAGTAGGTTTCTGAAACCCTTTCTGGAAGGTTTAAAGGAGTATTTCTGAATCTAAAACTACCTCACAAGGGAAAATAAAACTTTTGGGAACTTGGAAGACAAAATATGGCACATCACTAGTTTCACCTTCTTCCTGTCCCAATACACAGCATGTGCTGAGTCATAAATTCACAGAAAACGTTTTTGAGATACATTCTCAGAAAATATTTAGTTTTCCCTTCAGCAATGATGAGGTTAGGGGGTGCCAAACCTCACATAGTTCAAAATTGGTGCATAACTCATGCCCCCTAAAAATGTAACTAAGAAGCATAAATAGTTGATATCCTATGATATGGATTCCTGCCTTGAGTAGGGGATTGGACTCAATGTTTTTTTTTACCAAGGGTTGTACCAATCACTAGGTCAGATTACACAGGGAAACCATTGAAATCCACAAACATAAGCACAGTTTCAAAAAAAAGAAGAAGAAAGTCTAAAAATAAAAAAAGCCTGGCTTCCAGTACTGAAAACTACAGCCTCCTAAAGATCAAATTTCAATGATTCCCATCCAGCCACAAACACCAGTGATCAGTTCACACAATAGAACAGCTAACAACACCCATCAACTGCAGAGAAGGATCCCTGCCTCCCCTGATTGCGGTGAAACTTCTTAATCCCTTTATCACAATACAATGACTAACACCTATTCTCCTGTTTCCCACAACTTAAAACCCTCACAGTCTCACTCACTCTATACTGCAGAGCACAGAGAGAACTCCTTGCCCTCTGAAGATACCGGCTACAGAGCCTGCCGAAACATCAGGAAGAAAAACTTCCAGAACACGCCCAAACAGTCCGAAAAACTCACAACAGGTATCATTTTGCAGAACTGTGTCAATTCCCCCTCCCCAATTCTTTGCTTAGCTCCCTTTCTGTTGGGTTTCTGTCATTTGCTGTGGCACTGCAAAATGAAATGAAATGAAAACCTCTGACAAAAAAGGCATGCTATACAGTGGTACCTCTACTTACGAGCAGCTCTACTTACAAAGAGCGGAAAACGGTTGGCGTTTCAACTGCTGCTTAAAAATTTTTAGATGCAGTCTGCTCTACTTACATTTAATTTTTTTATATTTTTTATTTTTAGATATGGCTGCTCTACTTACAAGTTGTTCGATTTATGAGCATGCATTCAGAACGGATTAAACTCATAAGTAGAGGTACCACTGTATTCCTATTAATGGTGAAATCCTCTGAAAGGACTGGTCTCCTTCCCCTGGAGATATTTAGTGAAATTGTTGCCTGAATATGCTTCCTACAAATAGGATGGAGATTCTCAAAGGATAGTTTTTACACATCAATAATTTTAAATAAATTCATGCAGATAGGCAATTTTGAATCAGGCCCTTTCTGTAAGAAGCATTTTATCTCAAATTTTAGAGTCAAAGGTGATACTATACTGCAGGCTTAAAACAGACTCTCAATTGTAAGTGTATGCTTTAATAAATAGCCAGTAGCTTTATGTGCAGTAGAAAGAAGAACAGATGAGGAGGATGCATAATCTTTGCACTTCCAGGTATAAATCATCAATGCAATTTTTAGACAGGCTTCCAAAAAGGGCCACATGTTACAAGAATACCAACAGACATCTACCAGGTAACATTTAGTATAAAATGTAAATTCAGTACCCATACCTTGTCAATTCTTTTCTCCATAAACTTCAATAGCACCTGAACTGCATCCATATTCATGCCATTGTATTTTATATCTGTTTCCTCTGTGTTGTCTTGAGTTGATGGACTGATAAGTACATCCAAACAGGAAACTGGAATATTGCTTAAAAGGTTGATAGCATTGCTGAAAGAAATTTTTGAAACCCTCTTTCAACATGACATATCTTACAAATCGGGAAAAATAAATCATCTCATGGTGTAGTATGTCATGTGTTGTTGTTCATCTGAGATTGTATTTAATAAATTTTCAGACCTGCTAAGGACCAGATTATTTTTATTATATGCTGATATATAAAACCATAGAATTCAAACAGGATGTACTTTTTTCCAGATAACTGTATTTGGTAGCAAACAAGGTTTCCTATGGCATGGGCACAAAGGCCTGCACATGTCTAGAAGGCCAATCAGGAGCTGTGCAGGGACAGGCATCATCCCGCTTCCCTTTCTGACTGGCTAGCACCACAGAGAAGCAAAGACAACGTTGGAGCCTGCTTCCTTGTTGGAGCTCAGGTCTGTGTGGGCGCAGAACAAGGTGTGATTGGCTGCTTGTGTGTCAGAGGCTTACGAACACCTCCTGGGCTCATGCATGTTGTTTCGGAACTGGTAGGTTCCAAAATGAATTGCCCATCCCTAGTTCAACCCATTAGAGAGATGAGGAGCCTTGTGGCACAGTGGTTAAATGCCTGTACTGCAGCTAAAACTGTGATCACAACCTGGAGTTCCATCCCAGGTAGCCAGCTCATGGCTGACTCAGCCTTCCATTCTTGAGACTGGTAAAATGAGCACCCAGCTTGCTGGGGGGGGGGCAATGTGTAGCCTGCATAATTAAATTGTAAGCCGCCCAAAGAGGGCTTGAAGTGGTATGGGATGGTGTATAAGCAGAACACTTTGCTTTTTGCTTTGCTTTGGTTTCCTCCAAACACACGAGACTCAAGTATGCTGCTTAATGTCTGTTTCATTCTATACCTACCATTTAGGCTAGGTAGGGGAAATATCTCAGTGTGCAGTTTATTGTTCCTGTTTCTGAGAGTTATTAGTTTAAAAAGAAGCTTGTTCTCTTATCTCACTCTATGCAAGCATTCTAAAAACAGTTATTAGAACAGCTAAAGCTCCGTTTCAATCCCAAGCAGCACCAAAAGAAGTTAAAATACAGACCATATGCTGTGTGTGCTTTGCTTTTTGCCACTATTTCAGATAATCGCCTTGCTTTCTACAAAAAGTACTATCAAGGAATAGCAACATTCAATTCAACAGGAAAATAAAACAGGCAGCTGGATAGTTTAACAGAAACCCTCCTTTTACTGGTTTCTTATTAAGCAATGGTGTTCCCAAACACCTACAAAATTAATTTTCTGGATCACTGTGCTTGAGCTATTCTTTTCAGTAACCAAAGCCTGGCTTTCTGATCTTTGTCACTCTGCCTGACAGTTTTATTTGTGGTTGAGGAGTGTATGAAATTCTCCAGCAACTAGGAAGTCAGCGACTGTGCAAAGATCCACACAATAGTGTTTGCATTCTTCCTCCAGGGGGTAGAAGTGTTGCCTATATTATTCTCTCCCGCTCTCAGCTTCCTAGTGATCATTAATCACTAAGACATGACATCCACCTACTCAGGATCTCAGCCCCCTCCTGATATGCAAATGTGCAAGCCAACAACTGTTTAACACCACTGAAAGCCTTGATTAAACTCTTATTAGTAGGCAAACATGGTATTTGTCCTATTATGCAGTACTTTTAATTGTTGTTTTCTTGCTTGTTGTAAGTGACATAATGTATAGATCCACAATATGCTACAGCTACCATATGTATCAGCTATTCAAATAGGGCGAACAAAAAAAATTACACAAGAAATGCAGATGATTTTGTCTTTCTTTCAAATTTCAGTTATGTTTAACATTTTTATATAATGGAATATATAAATATATGTTTTATCTTAAAATTTAAAATATAAATAGTATGACCTTAAAATGACTATACTGAGGCTATCATTCTTTGGGCACATCATGACAAGAGAAGACTCACTGGAAAACACACCAGAATTTTGGAAAGGCTGAAGTTGCTAGAACAGAAGTTAAAAATTAAACACTAGTGTTCTCCATGTTGCTTTGCTCTCCTCATAATGAATTTTTCTTTTCTTCTTGCGTATTCTTTGTAGCTCTAATGTTACCTTTTTAATGTTCTAAGATGCCTCTTCAAATTCCCTGGCCTTCAAATATGTCATAAAAGTTATGGACTTGATACTGTCCCTCTTTATTGTGAGCCACCTTGGGTCCTTTTCCAAGGAGAAAGATGGGGTAAAAATATTCTAAATAAATAAATAAATAAATAAATAAATAAATAAAAACAGGCAAAACAGTGAATGAAAAAGGAAGCAGACTGACTCAATAAAATAAGCTATGGCTCTGAATTCAAAAGCTGAGTAAGGCTGTTAAAGATAAGGACTACCTGGAGACCACAAATTTATAGGGCTGCTCTAAGTCAGAAGCAAGTTGACACCTCATAACAACAGAACTGAAAATATTATCCTTCTATTAAATGCAAGCTGGCTTTTCAGTGTTTGCCCATTTAGCCCGATACTGACTACTCTGAATGGCAGCAGCTGTCCACTGTCTAAGAATCTAGAACTTCCCATCACCTACTACTTTTAATGTTTAGCATTGCAATTATGGCACATTGGGCGAAATCCTGTTGCATAACTATTTTTGGGGGGGGCAACTTGACATTGTGCCTGAAGTATTTATGACAGAATTGAGACAGAACTAACATTGAGCAACTAGTCAGGTCTGAGATGTGCACCTGTTTGTGCAACTGAATTGTACAATATCCCATTGCTGGGTGTAATGCCCCACACATTTACAAGAAGGAACCAGATTTCCAGATTTTGCCCACATGTTTTTGGGCAGCATTTGAAAAGTTAACCTCTGCCAAAGGGCATGAACCTTTTCTAAAATCTTGCAGAACCATTATACTGCCAACTATTAGCTCTTGCCTCTAGAAAGTATGCCAAGTGATATTTCTTAGTTTCACACATGGGCATAAGTTCTAAATTTACAGTGACAATTGGAAACAAGATCAAAGGCTTGGATTAGGTTCCTGGATAGTGTGAAGTCTCTATTTATTTGAAGAAGAGATATTTTAATGGTTACAGGAACTAACAAGTGCTCAATAAATTAGAAAGGTGGGAAATTTGTTTAAACCAGTATTTTCTTTAAGAGGGATCCAGCATGCTTCTCACATAAAAGCAAAGCTCAAGATACAGTGTTTTCCCCATTCTTTCTTTCTGCCCAAAACATTATGCCAGCATGTCATCAGAATTACTCCACCTCACTCCTATACAATATGTTGGCATGACAGCAGAATTATTTAGCCCTGGGTAATTCCAAGCAGCACATGGAAACTGGGTATTAGTGCATCAGAACTCTCTTTTCCCACTCCATTCGATTACCTAAAAACTGGCATCAGAGAGCATCCCAACAGGTTTTAGGGCTTCAGAGAAGGCTTAGGAGAAATCACCCTTCCCAGTTCCTTTGGCTTTTATTTTCATGTACGCCCATCAGTGGATTCTGCTCCTTGATCAACATCCTGAACAAGTTCCTTTAAGAATTACAAAGTACAGTGACTGAAACTAGACTTGGAACTTGGACCTATTTTTCTGAATTGCACTGTCAATTCCTCCCCTGCTGTTGCCACACACCTCTGCTGCCACTACTCCCCCCTGGTGTTGTGCCCCCACCTGCTCCTGCTGCACAGTCTTCCACTCCTGCACAAACAGTGGGCTGAGAAGGGTAGCCAGGAAGGCCTGTTGTCTCTGCACAGGTGCATGTGCCTTCCTGACTTTCCTTCCTGGCCTGCTGTTTGCACAGGCTTGGAAGGTGGTACAGGGGCAGCAAGTAAGAGGGTGGCAGTGGGGGTGGAGACAGAGGTGGTGGGAGGCCCGAGTCTTTGGGTCCCAGTCCAGAATCCCAAGCCTCAGGGGGTGGGGTAAGTGACTCAAGACTCGGACTTGAACCTTGGGACTTGGATTTGGGTCCAAAGACTCTGCATCACATTTGGAGCAAAAGACTTGTCAACATCCCTGTCCAGTACAAAAAAAAGAAGAGGAAAAATTAACTGCTGAATCATGTCATGTGCCAAGACAGGAACAGGCTATCTGCCACTTATCAGGCTGTGATTTCAACAATACCTATCCTAGACCCACCAGGAAGGCCCTAGCTATACTTTATGGGTTTCAGGACCTTAGGCCATTGTTCACCTTAAGGCTATTGAGACTGTTGTCTACCTAATGAGCCTATTCGGGCATTGTTCATCTTATGAGCCTATTTCGGACCAGGATTACAAGAGGTCAAAGTGAACTATAAAATGGAGGACTCACAACTAGCTTTCAGATTGACAAAGCTGTTTGGATGAGCAGTGAAATGTTTCAATCTCTCAAGGAAAAGAAGTCCAGTTGCCATGACTCAACTTCTAGATGTTTTCTTGCACATTCACGCCAAACTAAAATTAAAGTTATTCCATGGCACTGTAAGCTAAAGACATCTAAACTATGTCCCCAAGTTTCAGCCTTTTTAAAATCCACATTTTTAAAAAAGCAAATAAAAGAGATAGGATGGTCTTAGCAAATTTACTCCTTTTATCATTTCAATACCTTTTTGTCCTGACTAATATTGATACCAAAAATATCCAAAGCAACTATTCATCACACCATGATGATATCTATTCTGGTTGCCAGAAGTCTTCATTCCTATGGGGCACCAGGAATTCTCAGTGAGTTTAAGAAACAGAAGGCATGTACTATACTTTTAGCCCTAATTCTAACCACAGCCCAAATTCTAACTCTAATCCTACTGCTAACCCTCAGAAGAGCTCTCATGGGATGAAAATAAATAGTTCATTCGGTGCAATATCTTTTACTTTAGTAGAGAAAGGTTAAGCAACTAAAAGAGACTCAACAGACAAATATCAAACCACAAGTGACTTGAACAAATATATATTGTTGAACAAACAGGCCTAACTTTCTATTTGAAAAGGAACATTTCCAGCAACCACCTAGATTTTTGGCAACTTCGTTCTGAATCAGGGTGCCATGTCCATCTAAGATATGAAGCCTGCCAGCTTGCTCTTCTTTCCAGGTAAGCACAATTTATGTGTAGATTACCTGAGTTCCCTAGTTACAGCTGCCTACCTCAGCATGAACCATGCTATGAACAATGCATTCCCACCTTCTCTGTAAATTCATCTACCCTTAAGGGCAACTTCCCTCAGGTGAGCACTCCAACATTTTGTTAGTGTCCCAGAAGCTAACTACTGGTCTAATTTGCAAATAAGAGATCTGCAGTGTGAGAGATGCAGGGACATGGTAGATCAGCTGTTCAGAAGACACTGTATAATTTTGAGTGTTTCTCAAATCAAAATCACACTCTTCTCTTATTACACATAGTAACTGAAATTGAGTAGTAAATCACAACTAGAGCAGGCCCATTGAATGAAACGGAACCAACAAAGGGGATGACTCACCAAACCTGCACTCTTAATAATATAGTTATTACTGGATTTCAGCCAATGGGGTGCTCTTCTAGTATAAAACAGCTTTTTCCAATCCTGTGTCCTGCAGATGCTACAGCTCCCATCACTGGATCTACAACTCCCATAATCCCCATTTCTTCCTGGAACTGAATTGTACCTGAGATAATGGCTTCATTTTCCTTTTAAAATCAGCTTCCCTAGAAACCATCAGATTCCATGCAAACACTGTTGTTTACTTATTTAAATAATCATTTTATACATGTCTGGGGATCAGGCAGTCAAGCTTTTAACAGCAGGAATCCAATACCATTATCTAAATCGATTACATCAACCAATTCCCCTCTGAAAACAGCACAGTTAGAGAAAATTATTTTAAGCATGTCCATACAGATAAAAAGGGGTGTGGTGGTTCAGTGGACTAAGGCTCCGAAAACTGTCACCTGCAAAGTCGGCAGCTCAGTAGTTCGAATCCAAGGTGCCACACAGCAGAGCAAGCTCCCACTGGCAACCCCAGCTCCTGCCAACCTAGCAGTCTGAATGCATGTAAATGCAAGTAGATAAATATGTAACAGTGTAAAAAGTGGGAAAGGCTCTTTGGCTTGAATATGGAGATGAACACCACCCCTAAAGTCAGATATGACTAGTATGCATGTGTGTGGGGAACCTTTACTTTTTTATACAGATAAAGCCACACCTTGAAAACATTACAAGTGAACATCTTCTACTTTCTTTTCCCGTATAGAAATAATATACAAGCAACTGCAAACATAGCACATGAACTTGGTAGTGAAAGTACATAAACTTTATTAAAGAAACAAATAAAGAGCAGCAACCCATTGGTCCAAGAAGATCTGTTACATCTAACAGAAAAGTACCAAACAAATTCTATTGCTTAAAAAAAAAAAACCTATTCACCAACCTGTGCAACTCTTCTGTTTTTTCTTCAGTAGGACCCAGAGTTAACAAGCAGTGACGGAGAATGGCAGTCATATAGCGAAATTCATGTGAATCATTCTGTGTAAATGAAAAAAAAGTTGTCAAGACTGCCTAACAGAAGTAAATTGGCACAGAACTGTTGCACTACAAATCCTTATCACTATGGAACCTCTTTTACAGATGTGCATGGTTTGCCCAGCTTTTCTAAGCCAGTGATAAATGTGAAGTCTCTACTACCACTCAAGAGATTTAAACTGCAACTATTTCTGCTTATACCTGTCCAGATCATGTATCATACGAAGGAAATCCAGCCTTGGCTTTTTGTGGTACTAGCCAAGAAATAAGAATTTTTAAGGAGCACAATGTAGTATCGAGGAGAGAGATCAACCTTTCCTTTTCCATCCTAAATTTTATTACAGCACCCAATTAGTAACCATCTATAATTAATCTCCTGTTCATCCTTGACTAATTAAAAATACAAAACATTTTTAACAAGAAGCTGTGCAGAATCTTTATCAGAAATATTTACAAATAATTATTTCCCAATAGGAAAAGATGCATTTTCACTTGCCCTCTCAAGCAGTAGTTTTCTCCAGTAGTGAAGTACTTCTCTTCTGCACTGTTTGCATGCAAGTGCAATGGAGAATAAACTTTGCCTGCACACACCTAACAAGAGGAAGTACTTTGTTGCTGAAATAAGTTACTGGTATTGGAAAATGCAAGTGTGACTGCATCCTAAGGGCACATTTACACTTCCCAGGCTGTAGGCAAAAGTGGCAGGCTGGGATCTTACCCATTACCAGATCTGCAGCTGGAGGCAGCAGAGTACGTATCACTACTGGAGAGTTGTCCCCGAGCTAACCAATTAGCATCCAAATGCCAAATAGTCTAGTGTGGGTATAACACACCGGATTCTTCTGTACAATAAGAGTATCATTATGCACCCTGAGTTGCAGCATAGGTTCTATCATCCTATACTGTACTTCAGACTCACACGTGAACAGGAGTGGGGAACCTTCAGCCCTCCAGAAATTTTGGAGCACATCTCCCAGAATTCTTATATTGGCAATGATAAAGGACTGTGGGAGTTGTGGTCCAAAACATCTGGAGGGCTGAAGGTTCCCTATCCCTATTCTAGAAGATGGACATTTCAACTGGAGTTTAAGTATACAGTGGACCCTTGTTTAACAAACAGCTTGTATAACATAAAATTTGTACAACATAAAAAATTCCAGAGATAGGGGAAATTTGCTTAACATAATCGCCTATGGGGATAATCCGTACAACATAAAAATGTGGTTACTCTGTTTTCAATGCCTTCCTATGGGAATTTGTATAAAGGAAAATTTGCTTAACATAATTTCATTTGGAACAAATTAATTCCTTTATACAAGGTACCACTATACTTCTTTTGAAATTAACACAACATTGTGTTCAGGGAACTACACTCGAGCAGAAAATGAAACCATGAACAATCCGGACTTTTACTATAACTGGGATATAAAATAGTCAGTTCAACCTCTGGTGTGAGAAACACATTTTTTCAGACTATTTGAGCTCAAGCTTTACCTCACTGTGTACATTCCAGCTGTCAAGAGTAACATTAAAGAGAGCTTTCAGCGCTTCAATTGCACAATCTGCCTCTTGTAAGGATAAGGGTGACTTTTCCTGGTCTTCTACTGTGATGTATTTATCTGTCCATCTTACGCAAAGTGTGGTCTCCAGTGCCTGAGTCAACAGTGGCAACCCCTGGAGATCATAACGCAACTGCGACCTGATATCTGTGTGCAGAAGGGAGAGGAGGAAGAGAAGGCGCAAATCAAAGCACTTAATGTCTTCGACAAATTGTTGATCTTTGCATTTTCTCAGGAGATTGCAAAGCAAAGCTGCTAGGTTCAGCTCCAGACTAAGTTTCTGAGCCACTGGGCTATTGAAAACAATATTACAAAGGCATTTTAAAGCTTCCACGATGACAGGGAAATCAGTCACATCATCCAAAGGACCCTCCACAGTGTCCAGCTTGGCCAGCTTCATCAAGATCTCCATGTTCTTCTTTGTTGTTACAGGAACTAAGACTTGTTTGTCTCTTGAAAGTATGCGAAGAGCTTCGAGGCATGCTACTTTGCATGATGTTTTTACATCTTTGTCCAGTAGATGCAGTATTTCTTCACATAGTTCCTATAAATGCAGAAGAAACATGTAAGATGCTAACCACTGTGTCATTGCATGCACCCTACCTATTATTAACTTCCAAAGTCCACAATCCTATAGAACATTGGTGTTAATGCAAAGGTGCAAACCACAGTAGTGAGTTCATACGCTGATGGTTGCATTCCTTATTAGACACAATATGAGACCACTGCAAGGAGGGATAGACACAGTGACTTGTTGACTAGCAGCAATTTCGGGCTGTAATTTACACTACTGTGCTGATGAGAGCACAATCAATGGGATTCTAACAAATGATCTTCAAGATGTGAAGCTTATGGCATGCTCCACCTGGATCATTATTAGGAAATACACAACAAAGAAACAAGTCATTCCCTGCCTCTAACAATGTGTTGTTGGTCCAAGTAATAAACAAGTACACAATCAATATTCTCTAGCATTGTCAGCTACCCAAACATCAAACAGAGCGTTTGTTGACAATATCCAATGTTTCTGAGTATGAGGATACAGCTATTGGAGTTTTGGTTAAAACAAAGTTACATTATAGTAGCAGCCTCTTCTTAGGAATAAAGTAACTGCTATCATCTAACTTTATAATTTAAATATCTGAAGCCCCAGATGCTCATGGATTACAATTCTAAGAAGTCCAAGCCAGCCCAGGCAAAGGTTAGGGCTTTATGAAACGTATGGGCTCCAATTTGGGGAACAACTGTAAGTTAAAGTTTCAAGTGCATGTCACATCTGCTTCGAGCAGACAGTGTTATACAATGTATTATACTGTACTAAATATATTTATGAAGCTACCCAATCATTTCTGCAATTTCAACGGAATTAGGGTGAACTATTAGCAAGTTTGAGCATGGAGTGCTCTTTATCCAAGAAGACGCTTTGAGACAGAAAACTGTTCAAAAAAATGTACAGCTTTCTATGCTAGTCTCTGGCAATAAAGTTTGTGAATATTCTAAATATGCAATAACCACTGAAAATATAGCAGTACGTATCACTCCAAAAATCTGTGGGAAATGTGGGGAACTGAGAATAAAACACCATCCACTGAAATAAAGACAGTGGTTAAATAAAGGAGTACAGAATAATGTGTCATAAGGAGTACAGAATAATGTGCAGCCCCACAACAATGTGCTACAGTGTGGAATGGTTCTTTTCAGAGATCCAGTCATTCTATCTACTCACTCGAATCCCAGGAACCACTCTGCATTTCTGGCCTAATGAATGCAATTAGTCCTCTCAGCCAGTTCCACTGGTCCTCCATTTGGGTTGGTTGAACACACTTGTACCTTATCCCCGCTACTCTAGACTTTTATCTCCCCCCACCCGCAGTTACTCTAGGTGGCGTTCATTGTTGTCCCTAGGATGTTAGAAGTGTTTTTTTGTTTTTTTTCCCGCCATCTGCAAAGCCATTCTCTATTGCTTAGTTTGGTTACTTGTGTTAAAACTGTTTTAAACAGTTTTAATTGTTTTTTATTTAATAGCTGTTATTAGTATTTTCTTATGTTGTAAACCGCCCGGAGTTCCTTCGGGAAGACGGGCAGTATATAAGCCCAATAAATAAATAAATAAATAAATAAATTTTTAGGGTAAAGCAGAAAATACCATACCTAGACATTTGGATGATTCTCTTCATATCTCTTAAATTTATGTGTTCCTTCCCTAGTCCTCCTTTTCAGCCACTCCTTTCTATTCCTCTCTCACCCATTTGTCAGCTTCCCATTTTTGCAGCATTTTTTATCCACTGAATCCCCAACAGGAGAGGTTCTCTGAGATTTCTTTATATTCCTACAAGTCCAAACCTATAGGTAAACCCCTCTTATGCATAAGAAATCTAAGTGTGGCTTTTTACTTTTGCTTTATTGCTTTTCTGCCCAACAAGGAACTCAAAGCAAGAAAAACAGATTACAAATATGATCATTATTAATAGAATATTAACAATTATTACAGTAATTTTCAAAATTAGTTATGCATGCCCATAAAAATCGATCAGAAGAAAAAAGAATAGTCATGTCAGAGAAATATGTAAAAATAGGCTTACACATGCACTGTTGTCATATATTTCATTCTGGTCATTTTACAGTAGCAAATTTATAGTGGAACTCTGCAGTTATCACATCTTAATCTATCAAAAATGCAGAGTCATGTGCATTACACAGTTACACAATTTTCCAACCACATGTTACCAGGGCTGAAGCATTACACCACACACCCAAAACATGGCTGTAACAGTTTCAAATCCATCTTCAGGAGATGCCTAGCAAACATTTGCCACAAATTTTTGGGACAATCATTCATGATTTTTCTGCAGTATGTACAAGTTAGGATGCTTTCCTGAAGAAGTAGTTTCTAATTCACAAATGCTGAAATAATAATAATAATAATAATAATAATAATAATAATAATAATAATAA